>CP094635.1:9693490-10925022 GCA_023657505.1 Camelina hispida | reverse complement strand
TTAACACATCACAGCACAAGCGGGTGAAGGGAGTACTGGCTGTCAGATAGCGAAGGGAGGCTGAGTATGAGTTTTTCCGGCCGTCTTATAACGAGATAACTCAAACATAAAATAATTACGGTTAACATGGCATCCGAAGACTTCAGAGGATAATGATTTGCATCAAACAGCTGGAGGTAATGGACGGTCATATCCTCATTCCCTTGACAAATACTTAGTACCCTACATGCCAAGGTGGCATAAGCATCGGCGGTACAATACGACCGAGAATATCAATCCCACGCTGGATATCTCTATCCTCAGCCACAACCCTTAGCTCTAGTAAATGGCAATGGTTCAAGGCCTCAAAGCATCCGACGAAGAAAGGCCTGTGCCGCTTCATTTTGGAGGCTACCATCGGGGCATTGGATGTGTTGATTTCTGCTGGATCAAGTACAAGCCAATATATAGCAAATGGCTTTTAGAACTTCATCATCAAATACTGCCTTTTCCCCCTAACTGCACCCCTTAAAATAGAACCAAGGAGGAGTATTCTGCAGCATTTTTGCAACAAGGGAAACGATTTTTATGAAAAAACATCGTCGGGAGATCCGGCATCTGGGTGCTCGAGCGGACAGATTGTTGTAAAATAATTTTTATTCTAGTTTGTAGTTGAGAGGTAATAGAAAGTAACGGAATACTTGATATATACAGAGATGGAATAATATTATATTATTTGTTGGATTATTATAGCTGAGTTGTAATATTTTCCCGTAAATATTACAACTCAGCTGTAAAGAATATATTAAACATTACTCTTTCGATAACTCAGCCATAACTCACTATAACTCAGTCGTAACATGACCTTCGTTTCCCGTGAATAGTATAACTCAGCCGTCAAATCATATATATTATTAATTTACCTTTAAAAATTTTCTTGTAATAACTCAGCTATTACTCTCTATAACTCAGTTATAATATGACCTTTCGTTTCCCGTATATATTATAACTCAGCCGTCAAGCGATATTTTCATTCTAAAACCATAAGTTAACCTAATAATAAACGCGACCTTTCGTTTTCCTATTTGTTTACAAATATTTCATAAGTCAGCCGTGTGAAGTATGTAAATCAGCCGTAACTTAACCGTAAAACCAGCCATAATTTTGAAAATAGACAAATCAAAGTTTTCAAATCCAAGTACAATTCCAAAAGAAACAAAGGAAGGAAGGCATAATGCATTATTTAAGCTGGATCAAAAAACCAGGTGCCTCATCGTAGATTTCGCAGCCATTTTAACCCGTATAGCCTGGATATTTTGATCTTATCCTGATCGAAAAGGACACACCAAAATAGACATTCAATAACTTAAAGCGTACACGCCACAGTCACCAACCTGTACGTTGAGGACCTTGGAGGCACTCTTCCTCCTGAAACTGAACTGACTGGCAAGTAGTACTAATTCTCAGGAGGCCTGATTCAAGGCTCATCATTGCTGGAATCATCCGTGTAAACGCCCTACAATTATTCAGCATTGTAAGCTCACTCTTTCTTGTTACATTTGTCCCACGATGCTATCATAGCAATCATTATGCTTCTTTAGATCCACGGCAGCGCCACCCATGATTGCCTCCAGTTTGTGGCGCAATATTACGTGATCCACATCTTCTATCCACTTCAGTCGGTTCATCTAGTGGTAACAAACCTTTAACTAACTCTTCATAACTATTGCCAGTATTTTAAAAACTTGGGTTTCATATTGAACATCGTATAATCACCAATCATCCATCTAGTGAACCACGGGTCTATAAACGCAATGCGTTGTTGTGAAATGGGAAGGATCTCTGGTTTGTACCTAATACTGAGGAGTCTCATAAACGCGCCAAGTGCCGTGAAAAACAAAAACTGATTAGTAAACAATAACTCAGCCATAATGTAATATAAGTCAGTCGTAAACAAACAAATCATACCATCGCCACCTACTGTCAATATGTATTATATCTCAGCCGTAAACATAATACACATTACGTATAATATCCAGCCGTAAACATAATAACTCAGCCATCAAGTTAAACTTACTTTATCGTACAGCCACCCAAATGTACCTCACGGCCAGCTATTTTCTCTAAGTGATGAGAAACCTATAATTCAATATTGATGTTGACTTTCCTAATGGTGTACCCTTTAAAAAAAAAAAAAAAACAGGTTAATATAATTTAACAAGATGTGATTAACAAGGGTCTAAAGGGTCATACTGGCTTTTTAGTACCTAAAAAAAGTTTCGCAACTTGACCGGATCAACAGGTGCCGCAGGATCATATATTCCAGTGTCCAAAGTGAACAGCTTCCTCATGCACGCGTCCGTTGTCCCCAATATAAGGAAAAGTCCTCTTTGTGTAGCTTGTAGTTTATTCAATGAACTTCCATCCGAAGACTTCAGAGGATAATGATTTGCATCAAACAGCTGGAGGTAATGGACGGCCATATCCTCATTCCTTGACAAATACTTAGTACCCGACATGCTAAGGTGGCATAAGCATCGCCGGTACAATACGACTGAGAATATCAATCCCACGCTGGATATCTCTATCCTCAGCCACAACCCTTAGCCCTTCGTAGTAAATGGCAATGGGGTTGCCGGCCTCAAAGCATC
This sequence comes from Camelina hispida, assembly GCA_023657505.1. NCBI lineage: Eukaryota > Viridiplantae > Streptophyta > Magnoliopsida > Brassicales > Brassicaceae > Camelina > Camelina hispida. The sequence goes on along the minus strand of CP094635.1, from coordinate 10,922,392 downwards.
TGACGAAGAAAGGCCTGTGCCGCCCTTCATTTTGGAGGCTACCATCAGGGGCATTGGATGTGTTGATTTCTGCTGGATCAGTACAAAGCCAATATATAGCAGCTGTCTTTAGAACTTCATCACTGTATACTGCCTTTTTCCCCCTACGACCAGCCCTTAAAATAGAACCAAGTGAGGACCATCCACCATATTCTGCAGCATTTTGTGCAACAAGGAAAAACGATTTTTATGAAAACATCGTCGGGAGATCCGGCATCTTGGGTGCTCGAGCGGACAGATTGTTGTAAAAATAATTTTATTCTAGTTTGTAGTTGAGAGGTAATAGACTAAAGTAACGGAATACTTATATATACAGAGATGGAATAATATTATATTATTTGGTTGGACTATTACAGCTGAGTTGTAATATTTTCCCGTAAATATTACAACTCAGCTGTAAATGAATATATTAAACATTACTCTTTCGATAACTCAGCCATAACTCACTATAACTCAGTCGTAACATGACCTTTCGTTTTCCCGTGAATAATAGTATAACTCAGCCGTCAAATCATATATATCATTAATTTACCTTTAAAAATTTTCTTGTAATAACCCAGCTATTACTCTCATAACTCAGTTATAATATGACCTTTCGTTTCCCGTATATATTATAACTCAGCCGTCAAGCGATATTTTGGCGGGAAACCATAGGTTAACCTAATAATAAACGCGACCTTTCGTTTTTCCTATTGTTTTCCTTTATATTTTCCTCATTCATATGTCCGACTCTCTTTCATCTCTTTCATCTCTTCTTCGTTTCTATTGTTTCTCTTTATCTTTTCTTAAATCACAGATCTGTCTATCTTTACATCTTCATATCGACATGGAAGTTGTTCCTCACATCGATGGACAGTTTTAGAGATGTCGAAGCGATCATTCCGCCACTGGTCGGGAGAATATTCCGGTTCTAAACCCTGGTGTGGGTTCCTTGGTTGACAAAACCACTGTTACGTGGTTCAAATTCCTTCACGTTCTCTATCGCGATTGGAGGAATACTTCAACACAACTGGTACCATGCGTGGCCGACGTACCGCTTGATTCCCTTCCACTTTAAGAGACGGTGGTTTCTCCTCCTCGTAAGATCAGTAAAACAAACCATATTGATATTATTCTTTACTCTTATCGTTCCTTTCCTTTAATTGTAGCGTAAATACACGTGGGATCCAAAGCATACTTTAACGGTCTGGACGCAGTTTAATTTGGTGGCTAGAACGATAATCAGATCCCGATACGTGCTCGAGGAGGATATGGGCGAGTGGTGGCAATAAACCCAAGATGCTGACTAGCATAGTTTGGAATGATTTGGTCGATATGTTTGAAGAATTTGGCCCAGATGACGTCTGTTTCAAAAAGTGATTGTCATTGTACTTTTGTGTCGTCTTCACATGAACTAATGAACTATGAACTACGAACTATGATTTTGTGTTTTGTTAGTACTTGAATATTAATATAAGGAAGGGAATCAGTCGTTATTACGATATCTCAGCCTTCACAGAATCATAACTCAATCATTAAGTTCAATAAGTCAACCACAATATAGAATAACTCAGACATCACTTTACCGTAACACTTTGAATAATTATTTTAAATTTAGATTTGAGTTATAATAATTTTAATTTAAATTGTTGGACAAATACTTTTACAAAAAATAAAAATGCGTGAAACGTTTAATAATATCGAGAGACGTTTTAATACTTTAAGAAAAATAAAATTCGAAATTCGAATAATAATTATTTAATTATTTGCAATAATATCTTGTGATAAAAAGCTCACTTTATGAATTTATTATGCGTGTGGATTTGAGCAGGCACAGAATTAGTGATTTTTCACGCTTCCCTAACACTTTTGTAATACCAAGAGACGTTTTAATACTTATTAGTAATCGACAGAACAAAAGACCCAAGAAAGAAAGAAGAATACGTTTTCATATCTTCATATTATTGAGAAGACCGTAAACGATAACTCAGCCATAACGTTACCATAACTCAGCCAACCCTCAAATTAGAATGACTAAATAACCGACCAAACCGAAACAAACCGGAAACTAATTTTTCCATTATTTTCGGTTAATTACGTTATATTCGGCTTGCTATCGGTTATATTAAGTTAATCGACCTAATTTGGATAACATTTGGGTTATATTATGGTTATATAGTCGTCTAACCGACACATAACGGAAATAACCGAAGTAATTTCAAATTTTTTAAAAATTTGAAAAATGGTTATCATATTAGTATATCCAAATTACCACCTTAAACCAAACACAATATAACCAAAACCAAACTGTTATATTAAAACCCATAATATTGGAAAATATGAAACATACATCTCAACCCTAACCCTAACCCTAACCCTAACCCCTAAACGTCATGTGTTGTATGTTTACACATCCTTGGTGAGAATGTGTAAAAATCAATCTTTGTCTATAATTATTACTTTTCATTGCTTATAGTGATTGTCATATTCCTTTTTTTCATTCTATATTTTAATTTTGAGTTATAATGATTTTAATTTACAAATATTTCATAAGTCAGCCGTTTATGTCGACAACTCAGCCGTATCAGTCAAATGTTTGAGAAATACTTTTATTAAAAAAAAAAAAAAATAATAATTCAAATTCAAATTTTAAATTCTTTTTAAATAAAAAATCGCTAAAATCTAACTTATTACGCGTGTGGTTCTTAAACGTAAACATAATTATTGTTTGTGTCTCTCCAACAACACTTTTTGTCTTCTCGAGAAGGTATATAATAAATTAATAGACCGTAAACGATAACTCAGCCATAACGTTACCATAACTCAGCCAACCCTCAAATTAGAATGACTAAATAACCGACCAAACCGAAACAAACCGGAAACTAATTTTTCCATTATTTTCGGTTAATTACGGTTATATTCGGCTTGCTATCGGTTATATTAAGTTAATCGACCTAATTTGGATAACATTTGGGTTATATTATGGTTATATAGTCGTCTAACCGACACATAACCGGAAATAACCGAAAAGTAATTTCAAATTTTTTTAAAATTTGAAAATGGTTATCATATTAGTATATCCAAATTACCACCTTAAACCAAACACAATATAACCAAAACCAAACTGTTATATTAAAACCCATAATATTGGAAAATATGAAACATACATCTCTAACCCTAACCCTAACCCTAACCCTAACCCTAAACGTCATGTGTTGTATGTTCTACACATCCTTGGTGAGAATGTGTAAAAATCAATCTTTGTCTATAATTATTACTTTTCATTGCTTATAGTGATTGTCATATTCCTTTTTTCATTCTATATTTTAATTTTGAGTTATAATGATTTTAATTTACAAATATTTCATAAGTCAGCCGTTTATGTCGACAACTCAGCCGTATCAGTCAAATGTTTGAGAAATACTTTTATTAAAAAAAAAAAAAAATTAATTCAAATTCAAATTTTAAATTCTTTTTAAATAAAAATCGCTAAAATCTAACTTATTACGCGTGTGGTTCTTAAACGTAAACATAATTATTGTTTGTCTCTCCAACAACACTTTTTGTCTTCTCGAGAAGGTATATAATAAATTAATAGACCGTAAACGATAACTCAGCCATAACGTTACCATAACTCAGCCAACCTCAAATTAGAATGACTAAATAAACCGACCAAACCGAAACAAACCGGAAACTAATTTTTCCATTATTTTCGGTTAATTACGGTTATATTCGGCTTGCTATCGGTTATATTAAGTTAATCGACCTAATTTGGATAACATTTGGGTTATATTATGGTTATATAGTCGTCTAACCGACACATAACCGGAAATAACCGAAAAGTAATTTCAAAATTTTTTTTAAAATTTGAAAAATGGTTATCATATTAGTATATCCAAATTACCACCTTAAACCAAACACAATATAACCAAAACCAAACTGTTATATTAAAACCCATAATATTGGAAAATATGAAACATACATCTCTAACCCTAACCCTAACCCTAACCCTTAAACGTCATGTGTTGTATGTTCTACACATCCTTGGTGAGAATGTGTAAAAATCAATCTTTGTCTATAATTATTACTTTTCATTGCTTATAGTGATTGTCATATTCCTTTTTTTTCATTCTATATTTTAATTTTGAGTTATAATGATTTTAATTTACAAATATTTCATAAGTCAGCCGTTTATGTCGACAACTCAGCCGTATCAGTCAAATGTTTGAGAAATACTTTTATTAAAAAAAAAAAAAAATTAATTCAAATTCAAATTTTAAATTCTTTTTAAATAAAAAATCGCTAAAATCTAACTTATTACGCGTGTGGTTCTTAAACGTAAACATAATTATTGTTTGTGTCTCTCCAACAACACTTTTTGTCTTCTCGAGAAGGTATATAATAAATTAATAGACCGTAAACGATAACTCAGCCATAACGTTACCATAACTCAGCCAACCCTCAAATTAGAATGACTAAATAACCGACCAAACCGAAACAAACCGGAAACTAATTTTTCCATTATTTTCGGTTAATTACGGTTATATTCGGCTTGCTATCGGTTATATTAAGTTAATCGACCTAATTTGGATAACATTTGGGTTATATTATGGTTATATAGTCGTCTAACCGACACATAACCGGAAATAACCGAAAAGTAATTTCAAAATTTTTTTAAAATTTGAAAAATGGTTATCATATTAGTATATCCAAATTACCACCTTAAACCAAACACAATATAACCAAAACCAAACTGTTATATTAAAACCCATAATATTGGAAAATATGAAACATACATCTCTAACCCTAACCCTAACCCTAACCCTAACCCCTAAACGTCATGTGTTGTATGTTTTACACATCCTTGGTGAGAATGTGTAAAAATCAATCTTTGTCTATAATTATTACTTTTCATTGCTTATAGTGATTGTCATATTCCTTTTTTCATTCTATATTTTAATTTTGAGTTATAATGATTTTAATTTACAAATATTTCATAAGTCAGCCGTGTGAAGTATGTAAATCAGCCGTAACTTAACCGTAAACCAGCCATAATTTTGAAAATAGACAAATCAAAGTTTTACAAATCCAAGTACAATTCCAAAAGAAACAAAAGGAAGGAAGGACATAATGCATTATTTAAGCTGGATCAAAAAAACCAGGTGCCTCATCGTAGATTTCTGCAGCCATTTTAACCCGTATAGCCTGGATATTTTGATCACTGATTCCATCGAAAGACACACCAAGCGCTAGACATTCAATAAACTTTAAAGCGTACACGCCACAGTCACCAACCTGTACGTTTTGAGGGACCTTGGAGGCACTCTTCCTCCTGAAACTGAACTGACTGGCAGTAGGTGTACGAATTTCGTGAGGAACATTCGCGTTCATCATTGCTGGAATCATCCGTGTAAACGCCCTACAATTATTCAGCATTGTAAGCTCACTCTTTTCGGTTACTTGTCCCACGATGCTATCATAGCAATCAATATGCCTTCTCTTTAGATCCACGTGCAGCGCCACCCAGTGATTGCCTCCAGTTTGTGGAGCAATATACAGGTGATCCACATCTTCTATCCACTTCAAATTAGTCGGTTCATCTAGTGGTAACAAACCTTTAACTAACTCTTCATAACTATTGCCAGTCATTTTAAAAACTTGGGTTTCATATTGAACATCGTATAATCACCAATCATCGATCTAGTGAACCACGGGTCTATAAACGCAATGCGTTTGTTGTGAAATGGGAAGGGATCTCGTTTGTACCTAATACTGAGGAGTCTCATAAACGCGCCCAAGTGCTGTAAAACAGAAAACTGATTAGTAAACAACAACTCAGCCATAATGTAATATAAGTCAGTCGTAAACAATAACAAATCATACCACTGCCACCTACTGTCAATATGTATTATATCTCAGCCGTAAACATAATAACTCAGCCATTACGTATAATATCTCAGCCGTAAACATAATAACTCAGCCATCAAGTTAAACTTACTTTATCAGACAGCCACCCAAATGTACCAGACGGCCAGTTATTTCTTTCGGTGATGAGAGTCCTATAGAATTCAATATTTGATGTTGACTTTCCTAATGGTGTACCCCTAAAAAAAAAAAAAAAACAGGTTAATATAATTTTAACAAGATGTGATTAACAAGGGTCTAAAGGGTCATACTCGGCTTTCTTTAGGTACTCCAAAAGTTTCTGCAACTTGACCGGATCAACAGGTGCCAGAGGATCATATATTCCAGGTCCAGGTGAACAGTTCTTCCTCATGCACGTCAGTCCGTTGTCCCCAATATAAGGAAAAGTCCTCTCTTGTGTAGCTTGTAGTTTATTCAATGAACTTCCATCCGGGGACAGCTTAACGTTCTCCAGCCTTAAAGCTTTGATTCTATCAAGCCTAATCTTTTCCTCCTCATCATCCTCAGATTCAGGTTCAAGGATATTGTTTTCAGCCATAATCTTGGCTGTCATATCACATATACTGCTGTCAGCAGCGTCGGCAGCAGCGTTTGCACCAGCTTTGGATACTCCCTCATTCAAATCAGATCCCAATTGAATGATTTGATTAGGCTTAGTAGTCTTTCTAACTCTTTTCTTTGGCGGATTATTTCCATCCTTCTCTTCCGCCAACTCTTTGACATTCTTTGCAGCCGCCGCCTCATCTTCTGCCTTCTTTTCCGCAAACTCTTTGACCTTCTTCGCAGCCGCCGCCTCATCTTTGGCCTTCTTTGCCGCCATCTCTTTGTTCTTCTTCGCAGCGGCCGCCTCAACTTTGGCCTTCTTTGCATTTAATTCTTCGTCCTTCTTTCCATCATTGGCATTTTTCCTCGTGTTAGGCCGTAGAATTGGTTTCGTAGCAGCTGGAGACTTCTCAATGAAATTAAGAGGATCATCTTTATCAAACTCATCTTTATCAAACTCATCTTTATCAAACTCTTTATTCAGATTCCTACTGACCCCAGCCAAACCACGGCCAACTACCTGTATAACATAGCGAAGACAATTAAAGATAATGATAACTCAACCTAAACAATCTGGAAACTCAGCCATAACATGAACATAATTCAGACATTACCGGAGGACTGTTGACAGAGTAGTTTTGGTGCATTTTTCTGGAACTACTGGTACTGGTGGACTTTCTGGTGAAAACAGGTCATCCCTAAGGTTTTTTATTTTGAAATTTTTACAAGTGTTTTGTGAGAACAGTTCATCCCGAAGGTCTTCAACATTGTTTTGGCCAGTTTGCCCAACACCCAAGGAAAACACGTGCTCTTTCATCTGCTTGAGATCACTCTCAACAGAACGAAACCTGGTTTCAAACCTTTCATTCATCCTCTCTTCTATTCTATCTCCAATGTTTTTTTCCAAGGTGTCAAACCTTGAGGTTAAATTAGACACCAACTCAATGAGAGTTCCAACCGGTCCACCACCCTGACTGTTGGAAACTACCACCTTCTGTTCAGCTCCTTCACCAGATCCACCACACTGACTGTTGGAAACTACCACCTTCTTGACTTTCTGCTTCTTTGCGGGAGGAGAGTCCGAATCAACATCCCAAAACCTTTAACAAACTTATCCTCATGTATGTCTTGGATAAGGCGATCAACTGCTGGGTCGTCTTTTTGATATGGCCACGTATGAAATAGCTCCCGTACATCATCCTTCATAACCATTTTAGTCACACGCAGCTGTAACATAAGAAAAATGAGACCCATCAGTGAATAATAACTCAGCCAACACTAAAACATAAATCAGCCATTACTAAAACATAACTCAGCCGTTACTAAACAATAAATCAGTCATAACTAAATCATAACTCATCCATTACTAAACAATCACTCAACAAGATATAAACCTTACCTCACCAAGCGCTTTGATCTCTTTAGCAATTACCGATACCATCGTAGAACGTGTACGGTTTCCACCCCATTGAAGCATCGGTATGCCACCATCATTAGCTGATGCATTCCCAAACCGTTCTCCAAAGCATTTGATGGACTCATACGCCCAAGCCTGTAACACGGGTGTAAACCCACTGAGGGTGTACGACTTTCCCGTAGGGTTCAGCATCTTTATGGAATCGACAAGAGCTTCAAATGCTGACCGACCCCACGGATACGTCTTCATTGCTTCATCATCAAAAACTCTTTTGGCACTTTCATATGGAATTCTAGAGTTATGATGCAAACCATAAAGTCCAATGTGTTGAAGAAGCAACAGCCCCAGCCATTTACGATGATCAAGGTTAACCCATCCCCGGCACACTTTTAATGCTTCCCTGAGTTCAAGTAGCGTTGGACCTGCCCCACCAGGCACTTTCAAAAGTCGGAAGAACTTTTTGTGTTCCTCTTCAAGTTCAAACTGTTCAGTAGGCATTGGGTCTATGTTTAACCCCGTCAGATAATGAAATTCATTCAACCCAAACCTGATAGGTTGACCGCCGACCACAAACCAAAGCTCCTTCTTATGTACCCTTAACTGGTTACATAGTAGGAAATGAACAACCTTACCAGACCAGACGAATTGGCTATCAACTAGCTTACAGATTATTCCAATTGGTACATCCTTCGTTTTTCCCACGCATCCAGTCCTATTGATTCCCTAATCTGAGGGAATTCTAACATCGTGAAATTGGTGTTTATATCTTTAGTATGTAGAATAGACTTCATTTCTGGCCAAAGTCTTGGTGGGTAATCCCTTGCTTGTTCTTCAGAAATATCCTTCGCCATCTGATAGTAAAGCATAAAATAAATCAGCCATAACATATGGCAAACACAAGGCATATAATAACTCCGCCATAATACATAACTCAGTCGTAAAGCATAAGATAACTCAGTCCAAACTCAGCCATCCAAGACGGCGACAATCACCCGTAACTCAAAAATAAATAGGAAGACACATACCGGAACTCGAAGACGAGACGGCTTAGACGGAAACGAACAAGACCAGCGCCGACGAAGAGAAGAAAGAGCGAATGAGGATATCGAGCGAGGACGGCGAGAGATGACGGCGGGAGAGTAGAAAAGACAGATTATCTCCGGCGGAATTAGGGTTAGATTTCGCCGACGATAAGGACAGAGAGTTTTTTTTTTCCGCGGTTTAAAAACCGTTCACTTTCCCTCTTATTGTAACTGTCGATGCTGGAAAGATAACTCAGCAGTCATAAACGGTATCTCAGCCAACCTTCAAATTAGAATGATTAAATAACCGACTAAACCGAACCGAACCGAAAAAATAATTTTTTCCAATTTGGAATTTTTGTATTGGTATGTTTGCCTAGTTTTCTTATATTCAGCTTATTTCGGTTATATTATGCTAACCGACCTAATTACAATATATTTTGGGTTATTTATTGTTAGATATTCATCTAACCGACCCATAACCGGAAAATAACCAAAAATTAATTTCAAAATTTTAAAATTTTTTAAAAAATTAATTTCAAAATGGTACTCATATTAGTATATCCATATTACCACCTTAATCCAAACACATTATATCCAAAACCAAACTGTTATATTAAAAACAAATAATGTTACCACATCTAACCCTAAACCCTAAACCCTAACCCTAACCCTAACCCCTAAACAACATGTTTTGGTATGTTTGACACATTTTGATCAGAATGTGTAAAAATCGCTCTTTTGTCTATAATTATTATTTTTATTGGTTATAATAATAGTAATATTCATTTTGCCATTCTAAATTTTAATTTTGAGTTATAATAACCTTATTTTACAAATATCTCATAACTCAGCCGTTTAAGTCAATAACCCAGCCACTACTTAGTCAAATTACTGGCCCCTTCTTTAATAATTAATAAAAATACATGAGAAATTTGAACTCAAATTTTTGAATTTAATTTTAATAATAAATCGTTTAAAATATTTTTATTAAGCGTATGGATGATAACAAGAAACATAATTATTGTTTGCGTCTCCCCAACAAACCTTTTTGCATTCCCGAGCGGGTATATAATAAATTAATAGGGTGGCCGTCGGATAACTCAGCCGTAAAACCATTATTATGGCCGTTGCATAAGTCAGCCATAACAAAGTTGTTAATTTAACTGACTATCCTAAGTCAGTCGTGTAAAGAACACAACTCAGCCGTCAAGTATATTACTGTCAAACGACGTCGTTCGATATATTGTTTTAGTATAAATTAAGGGATTTGTTGTGATTTATTGCTTCAGTAATCGAGATCGAGTCAAGAAGATGGCAAATAGAGATATCTACGGCGGCAACTCCAGGGCTGATGAGAAAACTGCTTCTGAAGCCCAAGCTGAGGTAGATCTCTGGACTATCTGAAATCTCAAAGCATTATCTTAATATTGTGTTTGTGGAACTGTAGGAGCTGAATCGTAATGAAATAAATATGAAAATGAGGTACGGCGAAATCCGGAGGCGAGACAAGGGCGTTCCAATCGGGTGTAATTGCGGTGCGGTGCTTCTCGTTGCCACTTCTAATGATCCTACCACGAGAGGAGAACGTTATTTCAGTTGTCCGTATGACATCACAGATGTAAAGATTTTTGTACTCTTATTTTTGAGTTTTGTGTTCTGTTTCTGACTTTTTTTCTAGTCTAATATGAATTATGTACTATTTTTAAGGGTCCCGGTCAAGGCTGCGGTTTCAGGAAGTGGTGGACTGATGCAGTGCGCGAAGAGTTTAGGGTTATTCAGGAGGAGAAGAATGAGATGAAGCAGGACTTGGATGCATCCAAGAAGCGCATCGAGATTCAAGAAGAAATGATCTTGTATTTGGAAAAGAAATATGACGCGCTGGAGAAGAAGTTTGAGAGCTTGAACAAGTATCTGTGAGATTAGTCAAGCTCCGTTGTTTTTTTTTTTTTTTTTGGAATTGATATGAACTTTCTATGTTGTGGTGTTTTATCAATCTATTTTAATAACTCAGTCATGATTAATTATAACTCAGTCATCATTAATTATAACTCAGCCGTCATAGACGATATCTCAGTCAACCCTCAAAATAGAATGACTAAATAACCGACTTAACCGAACCGACCGATAAAATAAATTTTCCAATTTGATATTTTTGAATTGGTATGTTTGGTTTATTTCGGATATATTCGGCTTAATTTCGGTTATATTAGGCTAATCTACTTTATTACAATATATTTTGGGTTATTTATTAGAATGACTAAATAACCGACTAAACCGAACCGACCGATAAAATAAATTTTTCAATTTGATATTTTTGAATTGGTATGTTTAATTAATTTCGGATATATTCGGCTTAATTTCTGTTATATTAGGCTAATCTACTTAATTACAATATATTTTGGGTTATTTATTGTTAGATATTAATATAACCGACCCATAACCGGAAATAACCAAAAATTTTTTGATTTTTTGATTTTTAAAAAATATTCAAATGGTAATAATATTATTATATCCATATTACCACCTTAAACCATACACATTAAAACACATTAGAACCAAATCCAAAAATCAAATAATCTGAACCCTACATCTCAAACCCTAAACCCCAACCCTAACCCTAACCCTAACCCTAACCCCTAAACTTCATGTGTTGTATGTTTTACACATCCTTGGTGAGAATGTGTAAAAATCAATCTTTCTCTATAATTATTACTTTTTATTGGTTATAATAATTGTAATATTCATAATTCAATTTTACATTTAAATGTTGAGTTATAATAATGTTAATTTACAAATATTTTATAAGTCAGCCGTGTAAGTCAATAACTCAGCCATCACTTAGTCACTTTGTCGGAATTTCAAAATTTTTTATTCGAATTTTGAGTTCAATTTTTTAATTATATTGTATAATATAATGTGAAAAAATAACTTTATAAATTGATTACGCGTGTGGATCTGAGCAGGCACAGAATTATTGTTTGGGGTTCCCCAACAACACTTTTAGTAATATCGAGGCACGGCACGAAAGACTAAACGAAGCTGTACCAAGTACATAACTCAGCCATAACTCACTCATCCGTACGAAGTAGATAACTCAGCCGTTCGAAATATATAACTCAGCCATAACATATATGTTTATTCAAAATTTAATTATAACTCAGCCGTGTGAAGTACATAACTCAGCCGTAACATTGAAAAGATACTAAACAAAGGACTTCTTATCCAAGTACAATTCCTACCAAAAGAAATCCAGATGTTTTTACATATCCAAGTACAATTCCTACCAAAAGAAATCCAAAGGTTTTTTACATATCCAAAGTGCAAGTCCTACCTAACCAAAAGAAATACAAATGTTTTTTACGTGAACTGATTCATAAAATCAGGTGACTCATCGAAGATTTCTGCAGCCATTTTAACACGTATACCCTGGATGTTTTGATCACAGATTCCATCGAAAGACACACCAAGCGCTAGACATTCTATAAACTTTAAAGCGTACACGCCACAGTCACCAATCTGTACGTTTTGCGGGACCTTGGAGACTGTCCTCCTCCTGAATGTAAACTGTTTGTAAGTAGGTGTAAGAATTTCGTGAGGAACGTTCGCGTTCATCATTGCTGGAATCATCCGCGTAAACGCCCTACAAGCATTCAGCATTCTAAGCTCACTCTCTTCGGTTACTTGTCCCACGATGCTATCATAGCAATCAATATGCCTTCTGTTGAGATCCACGTGCAGCGCCACCCAGTGATCGCCTCCAATTTGTGGAGCAATATACAGGTGATCCACATCTTCTATCCACTTCAAATTAGTTTGTTCATCTGATGGAATCAAACCTTTAACTAATTCTTCATAACAATTGCCAGTCATTGTAAAAAACTTGGGTGCGGACTTGAACACCGGATAATGACGGTGAACCATTTCACTGGTGAACCACGGGTCTATAAACGCAATGCGTTTGTTGTGGAATGGGAAGGGATCTCGTTTGTACCTACACCTAAGGACTCTCATAAACGCGCCAAGTGCTGTACAACAGAAAACTGAGTAGTAAACAACAACGCAGCCATAATGTAATATAAGTCAGACAACGACAACAATAACTAAGACATTAAGATAAACTTACTTCATCAGTACACCACCCATATTTACCATATTCTTCTGGCCTCACTGGCCAGTCCTTTCGTTCGGTGATTAGCACCCTATAGAATTCAATTTCCATTCCGCCTTCGCCTAACGGGATATTCCTAACAAACAAATAAACACAAGTTAATATAATGTTAACAAGCTGTTATTAACTTGTTAAGCAAAAGGGTCTAAAGGGTCATACTCGGCTTTCTTTAGGTACTCCAAAAGTTTCTGAACCTTGACCGGATCAACAGGTGCCAGAGGATCATATATTCCAGGTCCAGGTGAACAGTTCTTCCTCATGCACGTCAGTCCGTTGTCTCCAATATTAGGGAAAATCCAGCTTGGATGATCTTGTTGTGTATTCAATGAACTTCCATCCGGGGACAGCTTAACACTCTCCAGCCTTAAAGCTTTAATTCTATCAAGCCTAATCTTTTCCTCCTCATCATCCTCAGATTCAGGTTCAAGTGAGTCGGCTTCAGCAAAATACTCGTCTGTAATATCTTCTGCACCAGCTTCTGAATCTCCAGGTAGTACAAATTTCAACGGCTTAACACCAGCAGCCACAACAGCAGCAGTAGCTTCGAACCTCTACCTCTACCTCTACCTCTACCTCTACCTCTACCTCTACCTCTACCTCTACCTCCACCTCCACCTCTACCTCCAGCCGCAGCTACTTCTTTAGCCTGCTTTGCCGCAGCTACTTCTTTAGCCTGCTTTGCCGCAGCTACTTCTTTAGCCTGCTTTGCCGCAGCTACTTCTTTGGGCTTCTTTAACGCAGCTACTTCTTTGGCCTTCTCTGCCGCCTCTAACTCTTTGGCCTCCTCTGCCGCCTCTAACTCTTTAACATTTCTCCTCGTGGAAGGCCGTGTTTTCGTATCAGCTGGTCTCTTAGTAGCTGCAGACTTCTTAGCATCTGGAGAAGTCAAATAGTTCTTTTCCTGTATATTAAAATTATAATAACTCAGCCTAAATATTCTGAAAAATCAGCCATAAAAAAAAGATAAATCAGACATTATAATAACTCAGCCTAAACATTCTAAAAAATCAGCCATAAAACAAAGATAAACCAGACATTACCTTCTCTCCCGCCTCTAACTCTTTGGCCTTCTCTGACGCCTCTAACTCTTTGGCATTTCTCCTCGTGGAAGGCCCTGTTTTCGTATCAGCTGGTTTCTTAGCAGCTGGAGACTTCTTAGGAGAAGTCAAAGAGTTCTTTTCCTGTATATCATAGCGAAGACAATTAAAATTATAATAACTCAGCCTAAACATTCTGAAACATCAGCCATAAAACAAAGATAAACCAGACATTACCGAAACTTTTGGTGGACCTTTTGATGTCTGAAGTTCCTGTCCATGTCCCAGGTTATTTAGTTCCTGTCCCATTTTTAAAGTCTGGTCAGTCGTGCTCTTTGGAAGCACGAGCTCTTTCATATGTTTGAGGTCCGTCTCAAAAGATCCAAGCCTGGATTCAATCCTTTCATCCATCTTCTTCTCCAGATTCGCCGATACATTTTCAATGTTCCTATCAACGGCGTCAAACCTTGTGTATAACTTAGAGATCAATTCGTAGAGATCATCTGCCCCAACATCTTTCCCAACATCTTCCTCCTCACTTACCTTTTTCCTTTCTTCTTCCTCTCCTGTGCAACTCCTTCACTAGTTTCCTGACTGTTGGAAACTTTCATCTTCTGAACTTTCCGCTTCTTTGCGGGAGGAGATTCAGACTCAACAACTGCTTCAGCTTTCTTTTTCTTTTTCTTCTTATCACTCCCCTTAACATCCCAAAACCTTTAACAAACGTATTCAGATGTATGTCTTCGATCAGGCGATCGATTGCTGGGTCGTCTTCTTCGTCTGGCCACGAATGAAATAGCTCGCAGCCATTTTCCTTCATAACCATATTAATCACACGCAGCTGTAACATAAGAGATTATGAAACCCATCAGTAAGTTTTAACTCAGACAAGACTAAAGCATAAATCAGTCATTACTAAAACATAACTCAGCCAACACTAAATCATAAATCAGCCATTACTAAAACATAACTCAGCCGTTACTAAACAATAACTCATCCATAACTAATCATACTCATCCATTACTAAACAATCACTCAACCAGATATAAACCTTACCTCACCAAGCGCTTTGATCTCTTCAGCAATTGCGGTTTCCAGCGATGAACGTGTACGGTTTCCACCCCATTGAAGCATCGGTATGCCACCATCATTAGCTGATGCATTCCCAAACCGTTCTCCAAAGCATTTGATGGACTCATACGCCCAAGCCTGTAACACGGGTGTAAACCCACTGAGGGTGTACGACTTTCCCGTAGGGTTCAACATCTTTATGGAATCAACAAGAGCTTCAAATGCTGACCGACCCCACGGATACGTCTTCATTGCTTCATCATCAAAAACTCTTTTGGCACTTTCATATGGAATTCTAGAGTTATGATGCAAACCATAAAGTCCAATGTGTTGAAGAAGCAACAGCCCCAGCCATTTACGATGATCAAGGTTAACCCATCCCCGGCACACTTTTAATGCTTCCCTGAGTTCAAGTAGCGTTGGACCTGCCCCACCAGGAACTTTCAAAAGTCGGAAGAACTTTTTGTGTTCCTCTTCAAGTTCAAACTGTTCAGTAGGCATTGGGTCTATGTTTAACCCCGTCAGATAATGAAATTCATTCAACCCAAACCTGATAGGTTGACCGCCGACCACAAACCAAAGCTCCTTCTTATGTACCCTTAACTGGTTACATAGTAGGAAATGAACAACCTTACCAGACCAGACGAATTGGCTATCAACTAGCTTAGAGATTATTCCAATTGGTACTTTCTTCGTTTCATCCCATGCATCCAGTCCTATTGATTCCCTAATCTGAGGGAATTCTTTCATCCTGAAATTGGTGTTTATATCTCTAGACTCTATTTTAGCGTATAGTCTTGGGGGGTAATCCCTTGCTTGTTCTTCGGAAGAAATAATCACCATCGACATCTGTTATAGTTCATAAGTAAATCATAACATAAATCACCCATAACATAAAACAAACTCATACATAAAGCATAACATAACTCAGCCACAAACACATAACTCAGATCTAAAGCACAAAATATCTCAGTCACAACTCATCCGTCCGCAAAATAAAACAAACAGTAAATCAGCCATCGAATCGAATAAATCTAACAAATCAGCCATAAAACCTAAAATAACTGAGCCGCAACATAAAACAAAAAGTAAATCAGCCATCGAATCGAATAGATCTAACAAATCAGCCGTCATTAACAACGGCGACAATCAGCGGTAAATCATCGAAAAACCCCACATTCAGCCGGAAAACTCGAAACTAATCAGTCGACACATACCGGATAGACGAAGACGAAGAAGACGAAGAGAAAGAGAGAGCGACGACGAAGAAAGAGAGTGCGACGACGAAGATAGAGAGAACGAGTAAAGACGGTGAGAGATGACGGCGAGAGATGACGGCGAGAGATGACGGCGGGAGATTGACGGCAAGAGAGTAGACAACAACGAGTATCGCCGGCGACAAGAGAGAACGAGAGTTTCGATATTTTTTTTCGCGGTTGTGAACAGTTAAAACCTATTCACTTTCCCTCTCTTTGATATAAACAAGAAAACAAAACTGTGGATCTAAAAAACTGCGATCTAAAAAAATTGCTTAATGACTGTGTTAAATCATATCTGATGTGTATTTTAATTTGCTGATGTGTATTTTTTTTTTAATTTTTTACTCAATTTCGAGTAACAAAATTCAAGGGGTAAATTGTAATTACACCCAGGGCACTAAACATTCTAGTAATTTTCAAAAGATTTATAGATATGAGTAATAAACCAACTTTTGGATAACATTTGAGTAATTCTTTCAATATTATTTCTTTTGGAAAACAAATTTGTTTAAAATGTGTTTGCTAATGAAAAATATTAATCATGTGGAGGTTATAGATAGATGTGGTGTCCATGCATGAAGAAATGGTCATAGCTATAGAAGTCATGGACGAGATCGAAGACGTCATCATCAAGTTTCTCCCACGAGTAAGTCCACTTTATTTTATGTTATTGACCTTTTTGAAAAAAAAAAAAAAATCTTATACACACGATAATAAGAAACTTGTCTTGGTGATTAAATATCAGCAGGTTGAAATAATCCTATTTGAGCTGACAGAATTGATTGGCATGTTCAATCAAGAATTGTTATATTTTGAAAAAATAGAGAAGACCCTTTTCTCCATTCCTATCTTTGCGGTAAATCAATATCTCTAATACTCCTCTCATTATATTTGACCGGTCCGGTTTAATCTATAACTTTGAATGGTTTGATTCTTTGTTTGGAATTCAGCTTTAACGACTAAAGTGGTGAAATGTTTGTTTTAATTAACAGGCCAAGGAAAGCAGCTTGAAGGTCCATTTTCTCCAAAGAATGAAGAACAGAGGAAATCTTTGCAAAGTTCATAATTTTTTTTTCTCTAATAACTAAGAGTTGAGATATGTAACTAAATATTAATTATAATACATACTAGTGATATTTAAGGTCATAGATTCATATCTTTTGTTTTAATTGGAGGTAATGTAGTAGGAATTTAAACCAAAATGTTCATGGGAACAGAAGTTATCTTTGTAGGAGGAAAGAGTTTATGGTGGAAACACTGCGTATCTCAATTTCTTGGTTTCATTGGATTGTTATTTATCTCATCTCCTATGTGAATATTCAACATCTCATTCATTGGTTTGTTATATATATATATATATATATATATATTATTGATAAAGTAATTATCTTCAAACTGCGAGTTTGCTTCCGAGGTTCTTTCTCTTTAGTGGTCTTAGGGGCTCGGTCAAATTGACCCAGCAGGGTTGTTCTAGGGTCCAAGGTTTTGACATTTTATAGCTACTATAGGTGTTAAGCTGATAGAGGTGAAAAAGGTTAGATATATTCTTTTATCTATCATTCTTTCACATCTCAATAATAGTAAAAAATACAGAAGTGGATGGTAATTGGTATAAATATAATTAACTTTTGTATTTCAGTATCTAATAACGTCTCCTCATTCCCCATGTTTCTACTTTCTTCTCCAATTAACGCTGTACAAATAAACCATTTTTGGAACATATTTTGGCTCTTAATTTTCCTAAGTCTTTATTATACTATTCTAAAAAAGTGCACGATTGTATCAGATCCGTACTAAATTACCTTTCACAATCGAGACATAGGTCTACATCAAAACTCCGTTCTTAAACCAACTTGGTCTCAATGAAACTCTTGTTTTTAAACTAACCGGTTTTCATCTCTCGTATAATGTGTAAGTCTATGTCATGTTATGTTATGTCTCTTAAGGTTTAATTTTTTAAATCATGTAGGACTAAAACAAACGGGAAAACGAAAATAATTTATTTTTATTCTTTAGCTTATAATTGTGAAATCTTGTTACAACGGTGTTCAAATATTAGCATTCCAAGAATAACATTTTTCTTGAGCTGTTAATCTACATGGACCATCAAGTCTTATACTCCAAACACACGGATGATGTTTACATACATAATAATCTCTGCTAGTTACAAGAATATCAAACCATTTCGATTCACTTCCCCATTCAAAGTGACAAAAAAACCTCGTTGTGCCCCAAATGTTAAGAGCTGCTCTAAATCCCCAGTGTTGATACGGGGCTAATGATTGTGATTCGAGATCTTTGTTCTTCGATTTGCAGTGTAGTCCCAATTGAACATTTGGACCAATATCATTGATGATATCAACATTTAATCTCGCCTCACATAGACAACCAAAGAGAATAACCATGAATGTGACACTAAACAGTATGTTAAATGCGTATGAGCCACATATTATGAATAATTTAAATAACAACTGTGAATGTTTTACAAAATATAAACTTTAGGTTTTAGCATCCCATCTTTTTATACGGTTATCTTCTAAGTAAAATCAGCTATTTCAGAAACAAATAATTTCTTATCGGTTACCAAATAAACCCTTATACAATTGTTTCGTTTGTATTGCCTTAGGTAATAAGAAATCATTTCGGTTAAAAATGATAAATAGGCTAAGATTTTCCTAAGATAATTTCTAGTCAATAAAGTGTCTATTAATTCCAATAAGCATTTTTTAGTAATAAAATGCCACAATATAAAGTAAGTCAAGATGTATTTTGACTTTTCATAAATAATAATATTTATTTGCTTTGACCAAAATGAGAATATATATGGGGAATTAGGTAACCAAACAAAAAACCACACGAAAGTAACAAGAGAGTGAATTAGGCAAACAAAAATAAATGAATCACACAACCCACCGCTCAACCACCACCAGCCCCATCTTCTAAAATATTCTATCTCTTCTTCTCTCCTTTTTATTTCGTTTAAATTTATATATCTTCCAAAATCCTTAGCACAAACATTATATATTCCTCTTCATATTTTGAAGAAAATATTACTTTTTGTTTTTTGTTTAATTCTATATCTCGTAACTAAATGGCGAGCGAAGGAGTCGTCGTTGTCGGAGGAGAGAGAGAAGGAGCTGAGATCGTGTACGGAGCGGAGGAATGTTACAAGCAATCATTGGAGCTTCTGGAGGAGCTAGGGTTTCCGAAAGGAGTGATGCCTTTGAAGAATCTTGTGGAGTGTGGAAGAGTTAGAGCCACTGGTTACGTGTGGATGAAGCAAAACTCTCCTTATGAGCATTTCTTCGAATCCACCAACACTCGCGTTTCCTACGGTCTCGAGGTCACTGCCTATGTCGAAAAGTGTTGTATGAAGAAGATGACAGGTACCATCTGTGATACATACCTAGCTACATAGTATATATGGATATATAGCTCATGTAATTATAAAAGGACAAGAGTTTTATATAGATATGGCTTTGTTTATGTATATGAATTTGTGTGTTTGTTATATATATAGGAGTGAAGAGTAAGCAGATGTTTATGTGGGTACCGATCGTGGAGATGAGTATGGAGGAGCCAAAGAGCAAGAAGATTTACTTCAAGACTCCTATGGGAATCGGCAGATCTTTTCACGTTACCGCATTCATGGACGACGAAGAGAAACGCAACTTTTACTTGGAGAACCCCAAAAATTAAACGACGTCCTTTAATAATTAATTGGTTCATCCTATGATTATTACATTTTGGGTTGCTTTTTTATTTTCAGTTTTATTTTTATACATCTTGTAGACTTGTAAGGTTTCTCTATGTCACATTGCTATTAAAATTATGAAATAACACATTTCTGGGAGCGTTGATTTTTTTTTTTGCTTAAAAAACGTTATTCTCAAGTCTTTAATTATTTTTTAATTTATTTCTGTACATTTTATTAATTATCATGTGAAGTAAAATTTGATTTGTGATGTAGTGGACTTAATCTTATAATTGAAAACGATCGATAATGTAAATAATTTCAAATTTAATATATTTCATAAGTTCAATATATACGATGCATGAAGTGTGTAATTGGAGACTTTCACTTATATTTAGATTAGAAGAAAATATATCAGATAAAATCTCGCAACCATATATTTCTATGAGCCGAATCACATTAACATGGAAATCACGATCATATTTACATAACGAGCTTATTATTTAACAAAAGCGTACCCTGTCCAAGATATAAATCATGTCAAAACAGTACTAATCGAGTTTATAAAGTCTTTTTTTTTTTTTTGAAAATATTTATAAAGTCTTTAGTGTTCTATATATCCCTGAACTGAAACTGTAGAGTTTTGAATTATTAATTCAAGATTTTGGAATATTACTGTTTATTACTAATTAATTAACGAGAGCGCTTTCTCATATTTTCATTCACCAATCACCATTGAGTTGATATATATGGATATAAATAAAGCATGTACGTAGAGCTTTAAAGTGCTGACGGAATAATATATGGTTGGATGGGTCCAAAACATTCATTAATATTGGTGAATTTGTTCAACCAATATGACCCACTTCTAGGGATTCATTGGCTAATTGGTATACGTATGAACCAAAATTCAAAATAAATGCGCAAGTTTGATTAGTGTCATTGGTTATTAGCGCAGCACCCATATATTTGAAACAGTAGATCTCTTTTGATAATAGTCCCAAAACCAATAAAATGATAAATGCTATAGGACAATACTCTTACTCCAGATACTCAATTATCTGTTACTACCACTAGTCCGACCTTACATCATTCATGAGTCATTTATCTCACAAGTGTTCAAGGTAAACATTTCATTTTTACTATTTTTATGTTCTTAAATTATCTGTCATTTTTATTATTAATTTGAAGTCTTATATTTTGTAGGAATATGACAAGAGTTATGGTGGTCCTTCGTAATGCTCTGCTATACCACTTCTTTTTTCCCAAAATCATATAAAGCTAGATCACTTTTCATTTTTTCATTTATGAAATCACATTTTTGCAAAAGTACATTAGTATTATTTTATTCTAGAATGATCTTTTTTTATTATTTTCTTTCAATGCGCTTTTTTTTTGGCTTAGGCATACATCTTTATACTGACAAGAAAAAAAATTTGCTGGATCGTAGTGATGAGTAACGTCCAAAATATGGGTTCATAATGATTAATGAACAATACTTGTAAATACAAAGTCTTCATTTAAATATTTGTAAAAACTAAAAGACAGGGGGCCGAGAAAAACAAAATGTAAAAGATGGGAGACGTCAACGACGTTAACGACGTCACACAAAATAATTCAGCTTTTGTTTTATTTTTTAATTCAATATATGGTTTAAATTTAGTCTTAGGTGGCATGTTTTTATTGGTTAACATTAGAGGGGTGAACAAAGGGGTTCATATACCATTGAAAAAATATAGATATAGAAAGAACTATATAACATTAATAGAAGTTTTGAGATTAGAAATCTGTAAATAGTTGAAAAGGACATATAATCTAATAATTTTTTAGTTTTTTACTAGTGAAATGCTGTTACAGTGTTATGTAATTGTCTATGTGGTATTGTAAGATAATCGTATAACGCTCAATCAGACCTTTTCTTTTAACATATGAAAAAACTACCGATTTTTTTTTTTAATGTAAGGCATACGTATACCTTCTATTTATTTTGGTTCACCACATATACCTTCTATTTATAACCCAAAAAATAAAAGAATATATGATGAATGAGTTAACATATAATAAATTAGATTCGAAACTTATTATTTTAATACTCCATTCCTGGATTTTCTCATAATACATAAGGATTTCCTTAATTTATAATGATAAACTCTTGAAAATATTTTTGCCAACCCCCATTACACATAGAACAATTGATATTAATCTGTCACAAATTTTCATTAAACATAATTTTAGCTAGAAGAAGTCTTCCAAATTTCTTGGAGCTCTCTGGCAAACTCATCTTGTCTGCCAACTACCATGGTGATATGATCTTTGTGCTCAAGAACCTTAACTAGCGCCCGAGGAATCCGCTCTTTAACGTTGTAGCTGCACTCGACAGGGATGAGTTCGTCGTCACCTCCGTGGAAGATGGCCACGTTGCACTTTAGTTTATCTCGAACGATGTCTAGATACGTATCGAGTTTGCTTCCTGTCCCACATAAAATGTTGTGTAGAGTGTGCCACGCTGCGTTGTGCGTGTGACACATGAAACCTTCTATTAAAAAGTTTACAGTCCTAGATAGAGAAAATTATCTATTAGTACAATATATGATAAATTAAACTTTAGTTCTTACATATCAATATATTATAGTTATTTGTTTTGGGACTATTATCAAAAGAGATCTACTGTTTCAAATATATGGGTGCTGCGCTAATAACCAATGACACTAATCAAACTTGCGCTTTTATTTTGAATTTTGGTTCATAGTAGTATATATTTTTTTTTTCATTAAAGAATTCATAGTTATTGGTTTTGGAGTCGAACTCATAATTGGTAGCATTGATCGGATGTATTATAGTATACCATTTTTTATTAATTTAATTTCCAATGGTTGGTTGTATTGGTAGGACGAGAGCATTACTTCTAACAATTTAGATTCCTAAAACGTAGCAAAACAGAGTCGTAAAATCTATACATTCTTGTCACGGAAATATGCCGATCAACCAACCTAGACATTTCAAAAGTAACATCAATTTCAATTGCTCCAAGTACACATAGTCATAAGTACTTAGGTTGGAATTTTAAAATTTAGCATAGCATACTATAGAGTCTAAAGTAGGTTGCCTAATACACCGTTTGTTTTAAAGCTTTCCTCCAATGAAAGAAGGTATACTGATGAGTGATGGCATGTCAAAAACCCGTGGCTTTCTATGTCTGGTTATTTGATGTAACTTGAGGATTAAGCTAACACCACGTAGAGTTGTACTATATCTTTAAATTATTTTGGTGAATAAGTTGAATTAATAATCGTGAACTGAGTAGACACTAACTAGCCAACGACCAGATGCGGCTACGAATTAAATTTGTTAGTGGTTTTAGTCCATTTGGAGGTGGTTTGGTATACTAACTAGCCACATCAACCATCAATTGTTTCCTTTCAATTAAATATGTCATTTACATGCTAAAAATATATATATATATATATATATATATATATATAGAGACTAAACCTAATTTTTGACATCACTAAATTTCCAAAAATATTCCAAACAACCTGAGAAAAAATAACCAACATTTTACCCTTGTGTATTATTAACGATTGCCGCTGCGGGTTGTGACTTTGTCTACTAGCTAGTTAAGTATGGGAAATTGTTTTACTTCCGTTGGATTTTAAGTTCTTGGATCTTAATTTTATTACATTTAAGGAATGTGAATTTCTCTCCTGATATAAATTGATTCGAATTTGGTTGGGTGGATTAATAAAATTAAAATGAAAACAAAGAAAATAGTTGATAAAAAGTAAAAACCTGTTATTACGGGTGATGACATTTGCGATGAATTGCCAAAGACGGTGGTGTTTGCAGATAAGGAGACAAATGGTACGACTAACGTGTTCGTACCAACAAGCCATCGACGCCCCTAAAGCTATAGGCGGCCAAACCTTCCTCGGTGCCACTTTCTTCATCACGTACTGCCTCGGCTTCGCCTCTCCCGCCGGTACTGGATAGTACGGCTGCCCACAAATACACATTAACGCGTATTCTATTAGTCCTATACGTCACCTCTCTTATTCATATGTGTGTCAAACCAATAAAGTTGTATTTTTCCTTAACTTGTTCAATTATTTCCAGCTAAAATGACTGACCAACATAATATTCATAATATAATGACGATTATGAACCTGTAGTTATTATAAACTTTTAAAACTAAATATCATGCAAAACTTATGTTCTGCATGCATAGAAACCAATAAAGACAGATCCATTAATGTGCGTAAACTAATTGACTCACCGGAGCAAGGAGGGTAAGTGACTTGACTAAGCCGCCGTGTCTAGCGGCGAGGCTAAGCGCCAAAATGCATCCCAAAGAGTGAGCCACGATGTGGAAAGACTTCACATTGTGTTTGTGTAAGACAGATTTCTCGATCATCTCTACGTGTTCTCTCAACGTGTAGAGTGAATCAGCTGGCTTTGGACTCTTGCCGAATCCTAGAAGATCCACGGCGAAGAGTCTATGAGCCGAGGAGGAGGCTGACAGGCTTGGAAATACCGTCTCCGTCCAAAACGCTGATGAAGATATGAAACCATGTATGAACAGAACATCCTCTTTCGCTGCCACCCCTGTTGTAATGAATCCGATTGTTTTAAAATGCAAATTAGTTTACTGGTTTCAAAATCCAAAATTGGAACTCATGATACAGACGACCATTTTTTATATGCCTATTTGCATTTATAACTTCTAAAGAGAAATTTATAAAATAATTAAACACAATCATTTACCATGTAAATAAATGTGTAATAAGAACTTAACGTGCAAATGTTTTCTTTTTTTTTTGAAAAAAGGGTTAAAAAAATTTAAAGTGTGGCTGCTGGGATTCGAGCCCAGGTCTCCACGGCCACAACGTGGAATTCTTACCACTAAACTACAGCCACTTTGTTGTAATAAGTAAATGTTTTATAAGTGAAAATAGTAAAACTGGTTGTATCAATATATCTCCTAATCATATGAGATGTGAACGTTTACCATTTGGGATTTGAGTTTTGACAAAGAGGGAATGATCTTTGTCAGTAGTAGACGCCCACGATGTACAAAACCCACAATCACAATCCGACCATCGAGAGACATCGTGGCTCAAATTATGCGGTTTGATCTTTCCCCGTAGCTTCTCAACGACCGTGAAGTTCACCGTCAAGCTTGACTTCGTTATCGATTTCCTCCTTCTGCTTTTAGTCTTCTCATGATGGTCGCTACACTCGGACTCGGACCGAGTAACCTTAACGAACCGTTTATTGAGCTCATTAACGGATAGGTTAGAAAAGTCCGATAGACGAGAAGGACGTGTGTAAAGTGTCTCAGAGATATCTTCCAGCTCAATCTTGGAACGTCCGCTACAAGAAAATCAAACGGAAGTAGATTTCAATAATCCACTTCTAGGGATAAAAGTAATTGGATCACCGTACCATTTTTAAGTCAACAATGAACTTTAATGCACGTCAATTTTTTGTAGTAAATATGATAATAATTATGATTCAGGGAAAAAGCGGACAGCACAGGTAATGATGTAAAATGAATAGCTAGAACTTAATTATAACTGTGAATTTATTATATATTAGACGAAACATATTTACTCATTGTTTGAAATACGATATATTTATAACAAAAAAATATTCTGAGTTTTTTTTAACACATCTGTAATTGGACAATTCTGATATTGATACATTTGCAATAACTAACAAACGTTATAAAAAAAAAAAAAAAAAAAAAAAAAAAATTTACCCGAGTTCTTGAAGCCGCGAAAGAGTAAGGATCTTGGATTCGCCATTGTTTTGAGACAAGAGGATCTTCCCTTGAGTCGTGGTGATGGGTTCCTTGGCCGACAAACAATAGCAAGGCTTCCATTCGGCTTCAAAGAGATAGTCTGCTGCTTTGTAGATGAGACAAAGAAACAAATCAACGATGTCTAAAACACAGAACACGAAGAAGCTAATGGCTTCGTTTAGCCATGTCCCTGCTACAGTCGCTGCTCTTCTTATCTTCATCACAGCCATGCCTCAACCAAAGCTTCGAGTTGTGTTTGATACACAATTCTTCTTTATATATCTGAGAATGAGATATAAGAAGACTAGATCCCTGCTGAAATCTAGTTGTGATAATTGTGTAATGAATTTTATATAATATATTGATAGAACTTCTCTCTGTCTCTGTCACTTTCTATTGACAGTTGAGAATAGGAGATTAATTATGGAGGCAAATAAGAATTTGAGGGTTGTATGAATGTATTATAATACGTGATTAATATATAATATGATGTCATAAGGTGAGATTTTGTTTTTAGACACTCTACAATTACCATATCAGGTCACGGATCCACCGGTTTGCCCGGTCTGGTATTTAAAACATTGGCTAAATAACATGTGGTTGTGAGTTCATTTCAGACACTCCTTATTGGGGTGTATTTGTTGAAAAAATCTATGCATATTGATAGGAAGATGGCGAATTTATTGCAATTGACTTTATTTTTACAGATAGGGAAATAAGAAATGAACTTTTGTTGGAAACAAATTCAGAAGGTTCCATAGTAAAGCGTGCAAGAGAAACTATGTTAACTTGTGAATGAAGTTGGGAGTGAGAAATTGGGGATTCTTGTTAATTTATAAAACTTGCAAAGATGAGGAACAAAACTGTATTACATAATTATAATTTTCTTTATATAAATGTTTTTATCGGATATACTTATATATATATACACACAAAGTACTATTTGTCGGCAGTAAATAAAAACATTTAAAACTTCCTTAAACTAAGTAGCCATATTCTTCAGATGAACAAAATGCTTTGTACTGTATGGAAAAAAGACTTAGAAATTGAGAAATACTGTAAGAGAAAAAAGAAAAATAAGAGTTTTTTCTAATAAAGAAATAAAAATAAACACATAAAAGGAAGACATAAAAGATAAATGTGGGTTGTGTCATTAAACGCCTAAAGAAAAAGAGGTGCGTGGTGGTTGAACCATCCTGTAAAACGAGAGAAACAGTCCATGACTTGGCTTTATATCATATGATCTTGCACAAATCCTCATTTGAATAAGCTTTCTCTTTTCTATTTTACTCTATTTTTCATTTGAATAATCATTTCTTGTTCCTCTAAAACTTGCTAATCCATTTTTTTCTTATCTAACTAGCTCGTTTTCTTTGTTTCCTGACACGCAATTATATCTATTTATATTTTCAGACCAACATAGAGGTTGCAATAAACAATATCACCTTCCCTATTTGTTACATACCCGCTTCTGAACGTATAAGGTTTCTATGGCGATACGAACACCATTATACTTTATAACACTAATATGATTATATGATCCATTGATAACTTACGATTCATTCGTACCACCGAGGCGCAGCAACTAAAATACACTTATACTAGTTGTGACAAATATATATATCAAGATTCCTAACATTTCCGGTGTTAAATAAGTAATCGACACATCTAACTGTAAAACGGTACGGATCACGTAGGTTAAGAAAAGGACATGCATGATCTTTGGGGGTATGATGTCTTTCTATCAGATTAAAATTTGTTTTCAATTTTGACGCATGCAATATAATACTGCATCCGTCTTATATCAATTTAGATGATTGGTTATCGTACTTGGTGTTATAGTCCATGCATTTTCATATCTATATATAAACTCTTTGCCTTTATTTCAATCTTTCGTTTAGTCCATAAAATTGATGTTACATATACTTACAGTACACAAATACGTGCAAGTTTAGTTTCCCACTTGAATATGAAAGTTGTATTTTTATATCAAATTCATACTACAGTACAAGAACGTGTGTGCAAGTGTATCAATGGGTGTTTGTCCTGAAAAAAGAAGAAAGAAATATCAATGGGTTAAATTAGATTAGAGTTAGGTCTTCGCAAACTAATCAAACTGGAATTTCCAAACCAAACCGAGATTCGATTAACTTGAGATTGTTTCGACTATCCGCAAGAATTAAAATTATATTTTGGTCTAGGTTCGGTTCGGTGCACCCATAAACAGCGATGACTCTGCAACTCTGCAAGTAAGTGAAGGTCACGTGGAGACAAAAATATTATAGGCCTATAGGCCTAAAGTGTGTAGGCCGTGTTCTTTTTCAAGTCGTTCATCCATCGATCGCGACAGATGAAAACGACAACAGTAATATAAATTAAAAATCAAAACGACAGTGGCAACGGAAAAGCAATAACGAGATTTGTGTATTCCAGTGAGAAAAAGTGTCGCTGGAGAGAGAAAAGGATCGCCAGTTTTTTCAGTGACTGTCACGGAAATTCATTTTAACAATACAACGACTCTTCTCCACAATAGCAGCGACCCTTTTTCACAAAAATAAGACTTTCCTTGTCTATTTTTTATGTCGCTGTCGCTTCTCCAGCGACTTGAAAAAGAACAGGGCCGTAGTTGTTGTTTTGGTCCACATTGCTTCTACCTTTTTTTTTACCCATAACCAAACTGTATTTTAAACTTCGGTTTGGCTTCAACAACAATTACTTTAGACCTCAACCGCACATAAAATGTGAACAGATATATTCTTTTTTTTTTTGTCATCTTGAATTTTATTAGAACTTGTTTTGAAACCAAAGATGGATTACATATGCCCAAAACAGGGACGCTTAAGCCGCCGGACAACTAGAAGTCCCTAGAGTCAACTGCCGAAAGAAAAAGAAATTCCCAGAAACTAAATCCTATTGGAGGAAGACCATATATTGAACTAGAAATACAAACAGATAATGAAACCAAATCGAAAGAGGACGACTCCTTAAACAAAGAGCATAAATAACAAGGCAAACAATCTTTAATATGGAAGAACCAAGATAGCCAAGAAATTTTTCTTCTGAACCACCTGCCCACAGCCAATCCAAGATAACACCTACCTCCTCCTATCATGGTGAGAGCCAATCTCTCGAGAACAAGGACATCATAACCCGGTTAAATTCTATTTACTCAGCAAAATTTTCTCCAAACCAAAATTAGTTTACAATTGGTAGTGAGAAAATATGGACTTTCTAGTAATGGGCCATTATTGAGCTAAGATACTATTATAGCGGCCCATTGGAGGTTGAAACATGTGTAAAACGCATGGATTGAAAGATCCGGAGGGAATAGGAAACCCCGTGATCGGAACGTCAAAAACCCTAACCGGAGATGGCACGGACCTCAGAGCTCAAACGTCCGTCGCATCTCAGACCAAATATATTCTCCAATCGTATCTCACTGGTCTTTCTGTAATGGAGATCAGAGATGCTCGTGGTTTTGTTCTTCTTTCTACCTCTCGATCCAATCCAAATATCCAATTCGTTTTGTTTCTTGGAGTTTTGCCCTCAACACTCAACTTATTTTATTTGATGATGAATTGTTTCTGAAAGAACCTAGTTCACGTTGACACGACTTTGCTATCATCTTCCGAGTAATTTGATACTTATAAGCTTGAGCTTGAAGTTGAGGTACGTATGTTCCACTCTTTTTTGTCACCGTACTTTTGAAACTGTGCCATCCATTTGCTAGCTGCTAAGATACCTTTAGTTCTATTTTTGTTAATAGGTATTCTCGTCTCAGATTTGTAGTTGTCTCAACAACAACCTACGTGTTGGACACACATGTAGAACATTGCCTCTTAATCTGCTCCAAATTGGCATAACAGGGTAGAGCGATGCTGAAAACAGAGTAAGTAATATATGTTTACATCTTAAGACTAGGTTCTATTCGCATTCATATCTCGGATTATGATTCTAAAACAGTCTCGGGCACTACTTCTTGGAACATGTTTGTGATATATGTATGTAGCCAAATCCCAACATAACATAACATAACATAACATAACATTATAATAAAAGTACAATTACAATTACACTGTCTATGGTTCCTAATTTAAAAACAGTTGGGGGTTCACTTTGGATTCATTTACGAATATGGTGCTCTTTTGGATTAATTTTAAGACTATATGTAAATCTAACCACCGATCAAATTAGACTACTACTATACCACTTAGGAACAATATTGAATGGCCATAATAGTACATAAGTTTTGACATTTGAACTTTTTGAGTGGTCCTATGATTTGATTAGGTGTATACGACAAAAGAAAGAAAACTAGAGTTAGAGATATATATGTATTTCTATTCTTCAAGTCATCTATCTTTATTTCCCTTCTCCACAACAATCCAATAATTTATTAACATCATGTGATGAATGAAAGTGGGAGTTTTCTTCTTTTTTAACTAAATCAGAAGAAAATTAGAGGAGTGATAGAAGACATGAAAGTAGTGGGGTCGAAAAGAGAAAGAAGAAAAAAAATGGGGGTGAGAAATTAGTAAAATCTAAGAAAGTGACCCCAAGAGAGAAAGAGAGAGAGAGATATAGACTGAATTGGTTAGAGCATCACATCTCTCTCTCTCTCTGGTCCCCAATGAGAAGAAAGAAGCAAAGCTCTCACGGTCACGGCAACCACATATGGGTCCCTATTTACCAACACACTTCTCCAAGCACCTTCTTTTAGACGCCGTTGCTTAACGGAGTCTTTTATCCTCATCCAAAAAAGTGTCTATACACACAAATTATACATACTCTTGTGTGTGTGAGTGAATGGTACGTACGATGTAGTTTTTGAGAAGAAGACAAATACAAAAGACGTTACCTAAGGTCGAAGTAAATAAAATATATTTTTTTAAAGAGGCGGTGTGTTTTGTGTCATTGTGTGTGTGTAGAGAGAAAGAAGTTAACGGTGTTAAGTGTTGTAGGAAACGACAACGTGGGATGATATTGAGCAAGTGTCAGGGGAGGAGAAGAGAGTTAATGAAGATATATTTGTCTGTATTCTGAAACAAGGTCGAATGTTGGAGACTAAGGAAACAAAAAAAAAAAAAAAAATCCAAAGCTTTTATCATCATATCATGTCATGGCTGGCTCATGAGTCTTTCAAATAGCTTAGCTCTCTGCACCGCTTCTCTCAACCCTTTCTTAACCTAAAATCCCCCAATTTCTCTCCCTATCCTCTCATTTTTCCTAAGTGTCACTGAGAGAAGATACAAATAAATAAATAAAGAGTGAGCCTTTGTGGTTGTTTTTGAAGGTTCTTTTTATATTTATGTTTGCAGAAGAGACATTAGGCTAAGAGAAAAGGCGTGTGCTTTTTGTTTCCTCTGTTTTCTTCTTTCTTGGATTTTTGGGTGTTGCTTTGTGTTAAGGATAAAGTTTTGACTATCGTTTCCATTACAGAGACAAAGGGTGTTTTAAGCGGGGTTTAAGGTTTGTAGAGGTGGTGTTTCTCTGGTAAAAGTTTGAGACTTTTTTGGGTGGGTATTATTACAGAGTCAGGAAATAGAAAGAGGGGAACTGTGTGTGCGTGTGTGTTTTAGTTTTAATGGGAACAAGAGCAGAACGTAAGGAAGATTATGTTGGTGGGTTTGGATTTGGAGTTGTAGAACATTCGCATAAAGACGTTATGGTGCTACCCCATCATCATTACCATCCATCATATTCCTCGCCTTCCTCTTCTTCCTTGTGCTACTGTTCTGCTGGTCTTGGCGATCCCATGTTCTCTGTTTCAAGCAATCAGGGATACGCTTCTTCTCACGGTGATATGTTCTCCCTTTCCGGTTCTACTTCTGCTTCTGTGACTGTAGCAGATCCTTTTTTCACCTTGAGCTCTTCTTCAGGTTTCTAAGTTCTAATCCTTTTGTTGTCTTATGAGCTATGAACAGAAAAAGAAAAAATTGAAATTTTTTGTATGTTGGTTTGATGTGAAATTGGTTGGATTCAAAATTCCAGGGGAGATGGGAAGAAGTATGAGTGAAAACGCAGGTGTAGCTTTCAGTAACGCTCAGTGGCAGGAGCTTGAGAGGCAGAGGAATATATACAAGTATATGATGGCGTCTGTTCCTGTTCCTTCCGAGCTTCTCTCACCCTTTTCCAAGAACCACCCATCAACCACTAACCCGGATGGTAAGATGTCCATAGCTTTCACTTAAACAGCTTCTTGTGGACTTTCCCATTTTTGTCAGTTTCTCTTGGTTACATGTGTTCTTGATCACTTGTTTCCATGTTTGATGGACCTAATATCCTTTATGATGGTATTTGAATCTTCAAGTCCTTAAAGTTTTTACCTCTTAGTGGAGGCATAGAAGTAGATCTTGTAGTACTTATGCTGAGTAAAAGAATCTGCTGTGGTCTTTGTGATGACAGTAACAGTGGCAGTGGCGAAAGGAGGTTCGTTGCAGCTGGGGATTGCTTCAATCGCAAGCAATAACACGGCTGATCAGGAGCCATGGAGGTGCAAGAGAACAGATGGTAAGAAATGGAGATGCTCTAGAAACGTGATTCCTGATCAGAAATACTGCGAGAGACACACACACAAGAGCCGTCCTCGTTCAAGAAAGCATGTGGAATCATCTCACCAGTCATCTAGCCACAGTGACATTCGTAGTAGCGCTAAGAATATTACTAGCCAGCTTACTAGAGCTTATCCTCAGTTTTACGGACAACCTCTAAACCAAGTCCCTGTGCTTTCTGCTCTTCCGTCTGCTTCCTCTTCATATGATCACCACAGGTGCTTTTACTTACACTCTTGTCAAAGTTTTAAAATCCATCCCCTTTGAAAATCATTTGAAAGATTGAAACTTTGTTTGTTGATTTGTGAAGAGGAGTGAGGTGGTATAGGAAAGAAGATGGTTCCATTGGAACTTTAAACCCGGAGATCCATGAAGCTGTCCAGCGGAAGGTTGGATCAAGCAGAGAGCTCAAACGTCGATTCGATTACGATCTGAATTTCAGTCAGAAGGAGCCAATAGTTGACCAGAGCTTTGGAGCGTTGCAGAGTCTATTGAGTGTAAACCAGACACCACATAACCAAGAGACAAGGCGGTTTGTTGTACAAGGGAAACAAGATGAAGCAATGGGAAGCTCTCTGACACTATCAATGGCTGGAGGAGGATCAATGGAGGAAGCAGAAGGAACAAACCAGCATCATCAGTGGGTTAGCCATGAAGGTCCATCATGGTTCTATTCAACAACAACACCAGGTGGACCATTGGCTGAAGCATTGTATCTTGGTGTCTCCACCACCAACAACCCAAGTTCTAGTACTACTACTAGCAGCTGCAGCAGAAGCTCAAGCTAAAAACAAAAGAAAGACTCAAAGTTGTGTGTGTTGTTGTTTACAAACAAGTCAAAAACCGGTTTTAGTGTTTTACTGATTTGTTTGAAAAATCTGAGACCTTCCTTAGCTTTTTGTTTGTGTGTTTGCGGTTGGATTTTGTAGAAGACGAATCAAATTGCAACTTTCACCTTACGTTGAATCCTAATCTAAATATGTTAAGTATTAATTTGCCATTAACAATCTTAATCACTTTCTTGAACTTAATTTGACTAATTATTACAAGGGTTGACCAAAGACCGACAGGACCAGTTGTGCCAACGGGGAAGGTTCTGTGTTTTTGCAGGAGACGTGACGTCAGCAATGACGTGAGAAGAACAGATTAGAAAAAGCATATATCATCCTTTAAGCGACTTCGCAGCAAAACCTCTCGTCTCATCTTTTAAGAACTTTTTGAAAGATAAAAATAGAAAATTTAATATCAAAAAAAACTTCAGATTCCTTGATTCGTGGGAAAAAAGTTTAGATTTTTATTTTGTTGGATTTGTGAATTTTATTCGGTTGATTGTATGAACTTGAGCCGTTTTGTGTCAAGACTAAGAATGGCAGAAGAAATCTCAAAGAAGACTGCTTCGGTGGCTGATTCATCTGCTGCTGCTACGGCGGCTGCTACGAATGCTGCGAGATCAAGATGGAAAATTTTGTGGCCTAATTCGCTCCGGTGGATCCCTACCTCCACCGATTACATCATCGCCGCCGAGAAACGTCTTCTCTCTATCCTCAAGTACGTTTAGATATCTCTCTCTGTTTCTCAAGCACATGTTTTTGTTCTCAATTACTCAGCTTTCTGGATTTGGTATGAACCCTGTTTCTGGGACACTGTTGTTTATTAGAGCCTGAAATGTAAAAGGAGAGGTTTTTATAGGTTTTAAAATTCTTTTGTGATGAACAATCTTCAGGACGCCTTATGTACAAGAACAAGTTAATATTGGTTCAGGACCACCAGGTTCCAAGATCAGGTGGTTTAGGTCTACCAGTAATGAGTCACGTTACATTAATACTGTTACCTTTGATGCCAAGGAGGGTTCTCCCACTCTTGTGATGGTTCATGGTTATGGTGCTTCTCAAGGCTTTTTCTTCAGAAATTTCGATGCTCTTGCCAGTCGATTCAGGGTGATTGCTATTGATCAACTTGGGTAAGCAACTTTTGTATTTATGCAACTTGTCTTCCTGAATTGTATTAGTCACAATATGGCCTTTTGGATGCTTTTAAGTATGAACGATTTCATGCTTTTGCTATTAGTTTGTTTCGATGTCTTAAACATCAAAGTGAGGATGTTCTCCTAGACCTTTGTTTTGTTCTCATGTTTGGTATACATTTGTGACTGTATAATAAGGAAGTTCTCTCTTTTTCTTACTAGGTGGGGTGGATCAAGTAGGCCTGATTTTACATGTAAAAGCACTGAAGGTATTCTATTCATCCCCTGTAATGTTCATGACTCGGTAGCTAAAGTTTCATTGGAACCAAAACGGCTTGTATATGTGGAATGATCAGTAATGGAACTGCATTGGTCCTTGTTTAATTGTGTAGAAACTGAGGCATGGTTTATCGACTCCTTAGAGGAATGGCGTAAAGCTCAGAATCTCAGTAACTTTATTCTATTAGGACATTCCTTTGGAGGTTACGTTGCTGCTAAATATGCTCTTAAGGTGATTTTTTTCATCCTTAGTATAATCCAATGTGTAAAAAAAAGGTGATAGTTTAGATTTTTTATGATATCTGACTTTTCATTGGGCATATATCTGGATCGTTCAGCATCCTGAGCATGTTCAACACTTAGTTCTGGTGGGATCTGCTGGGTTCTCAGCAGAAGCAGATGCATCGGAAAGGCTCACTAAATTTAGAGCAACATGGAAAGGCGCCCTACTAAATCATTTGTGGGAGTCGAATTTTACTCCTCAGAAGCTGATTAGGTATGCTCTTATAATATTTTCTTATTCACCAATAGGTCTACTAGATGATACAAATTTATTGCACTCAATTGAACCATTTGGTAAAAGTGGCCGGATACTATATATTCCTAAATGTGCAGAGGATTAGGTCCTTGGGGTCCAGGTCTTGTAAATCGGTATACAACTGCAAGATTTGGTGCACATTCGGAGGGAACTGTGTTAACAGAGGAGGAAGCCAAATTGCTAACCGGTGAGTAATTCTTTCTTTAAATTCCCTACAAGTTATGGAGATTGGAGGATGATGATGCAATTGCTGATCGTGATGGTTCGTTTTGCATTGTAGATTATGTGTACCATACTTTGGCTGCAAAGGCTAGTGGAGAGTTGTGCTTGAAATACATCTTCTCATTTGGAGCCTTTGCTCGGAAGCCCCTCCTACAAAGGTTTGTCTACCATATCTTATGGATAAAACCAAGTTTGTGACTACATTGGAGTTGTTACACAACTCAAGTTCGTTGACTGTTTTTTTTGTGCAGTGCATCAGAGTGGAAAGTGCCAACAACTTTTATCTATGGAATGAATGATTGGATGAACTATCAAGGTGCAGTGGAAGCGCGGAAATACATGAAAGTCCCTTGTGAAATCATTCGGGTTCCACAGGTCAAATCTCTAAACACATGCATTTGTTTTCAAATCTGAGAGGAAAACTATAGAGAAGAAGATGATGCTTATGTGAGATTTTTGTTTATTTGAAATGTTGCAGGGTGGTCATTTCGTGTTCATAGACAACCCAAGTGGTTTTCATTCTGCAGTGCTCTATGCTTGCCGTAAGTTTATATCTCAAGACTCCTCTTATGATCAACAACTCCCAGATGGTTTACGATTGGTTTAGTTGTAGTATGATGTTCCTTTACCTTTCAAATTAATCACATATGTATACAAGTATATATAAAAAAGAACATCAAAAAGAAATATCCTTTTATATTTCCCTTTATAGTTGTATTTCGATCTATCTTTGTTCAAAAATTATATTTGTAGTGTTCTTGATTTCTCTATTAAACCCTCACAAATGTTCCAAATGTGATCTCATTGAGATATCCTAGCTAATTGTAATTAATCTTACATAATCCAAAATTATTCCTCAGATTTATGTGTCTCATCTAATTTCTAACATTTTACGTATGAAACAAAACAATCTCTGTTCTTGAACCACAGGGTCTGGTGGTCAATGCTTATTGGTTTAACTTGTCATAAACATAAGTTTAACTTTCCTTGTACAGCAAGACAGTCGTGTAATTGCCGTAACTAGAAAGGTAAAAGAGGTTAAAATTGGCAACATTCTTATTTTAGTAGAGAGACCTTGGTGGTCGAAACCTTTCCAACGGCCATGCCGACATGTTCTCTCTCAGACAGCTCAATCTTGAAAAAAACAAGAAACCTAGGGGAAGAAGAAACCACAGAGGAGGTTTTTGACCCCATTTATTATTTTTGGCTGACTCATTCTTCTCATCTCCCAACAAATTTTCGTTGATTTGTCCATGTCTTTCGTTTTCGATATGGAATTTGTACAAACTAAAAGTTTTCTTTAGTTTTGCCCCTCACAATCTAAAAATGTCTTCCTCTTCTCAATTTGCAGCAATAAGGTGAGGATCAAAAGGTGAGGCTAAGTCTTATACATGTTGATTAGGTTTGGTCAATGAAAGGATTGATTCATTGTTTTTTTTTTTCTGATACGATGAGAAAAAGTTTGATCACAGTTCTTTTATGATATCTAAAAGTCTGATCATTTAAATTTTGATCAAATGATTTATGCACATCTTTCTTTAATGGGTTTAAATTTGAAAAAACAGAGATATATAGAAATCAAGAAAAGATGGCGGCAGGAGGAGAAGAGAAGATATTGGTGTCGGTGAGGGTTAGGCCGCTAAACGAGAAAGAAGAGACGAGGAACGATAGATGTGATTGGGAATGCATCAACGACACCACAATCATCTGCAAATTCCATAATTTGCCTGATAAGTCTTCCTATACATTTGGTAAAGAGTTTGAATATTTCATCTCTTTCTCACCATTTTGATTTGTGGTATGTTTTACTACTATATTAAATGAATCAGAAATTGATGTGTTACAGACAAAGTGTTTGGATTTGAATGCCCTACGAAGCAAGTTTATGATGATGGAGCCAAAGAGGTTGCACTTTGTGTCCTCTCTGGAATTAACTGTAAGAAATTTTTGCATCTCTCTTTTATGATCAATCATTTTGATATATATGCTTATAAGCTGATTCTTGTGTTGCAGCGAGCATCTTCGCGTATGGACAGACAAGTAGTGGGAAAACGTACACGATGAGTGGAATCACTGAATATGCTATGGATGACATATTTGCATACATTGACAAGGTTTACATACATTAACCTCTCTTTCACTCTTCTCATTTTTGTGGTATCTATAGTTTAGTCTCTGAGATCCTCTGTTATTTCCATTAAGCATAAACAAGAAAGAAAATTCACACTAAAATTCTCGGCGATGGAGATATACAATGAAGCTGTGAGGGATCTCCTTTGTGAAGATAGTAACACTCCACTCAGGCTTCTAGATGATCCTGAGGTCACATTCATCTACTTTTCAGTAATACTCTAATCATCATTAGGCGCTATTTTATTGACTGATGTTATAATTATTGTTAACTTTTGGTAGAGAGGAACGGTCGTTGAGAAACTTAGAGAGGAGACTCTCACAGACAGAAACCATCTAGAGGAACTCCTTGATATATGCGAGAGTAGTTAACCAAACTCAATTCTTTTTTCATAATCTGATTACCAAACATATATGATATATATTGGATCTGTGGTTTTTGCAGCTCAGAGGAAGATTGGAGAGACGTCTTTAAATGAGGCTAGCTCCAGATCTCATCAGATTCTCCGACTGGTATACACTCATTTTCATCTTTTAATGAGAACACTGCACTCACATATTGTCATATCTCACAAGTCACATTAATACTATTTTCTCTTGCAGACAATTGAAAGCTCGAATAGAGAATTTTCTCCAGAGAGCTCAGCGACTCTTTCAGCATCAGTGTGCTTTATTGATCTAGCAGGAAGTGAACGTGCTTCTCAGACATTATCTGCTGGTTCAAGACTCAAAGAAGGATGTCATATTAATCGGAGTTTACTTACTCTCGGAACTGTCATCCGAAAACTAAGGTCATTTTTGCAGCAACTTAGTAGTTCTCTCTGTTAAGTTTCATGGTCTTAAAGCAATAAGTATTGACATGGTAAATTCTTGAAAGTACTATAGCAAAGGGAAAAATGGACACATACCGTATCGAGACTCAAAGCTAACACGTATACTTCAGAACTCACTGGGGGGAAACGCAAGAACAGCTATCATCTGTACAATGAGCCCTGCTCGTAGTCATCTGGAACAATCAAGAAACACACTTCTCTTTGCAAGCTGTGCTAAAGAGGTGACCACAAATGCTCAAGTCAATATGGTTGTATCTGAGAAAGCCTTGGTGAAGCAACTGCAGCGGGAACTGGCGAGAATGGAGAATGAGTTGAAGAATCTTGGACCTGCTTCTTCTTCTTCTTCAACCTCAGAGTTCTACACATTAATGCTCAAGGAGAAAGAAGAGTTGATTGCAAAGGTTTGTTGAATGCTTCTTTCCATTTTATTGATTAAAGAAAATATTACTCATTTCTTGTGCAACAACCTGCAGATGGAGGAACAGATCCAGGAACTTAAATGGCAACGAGATGTAGCTCAATCTAGGGTAGAGAATTTGCTTAAATCAACATCGGAAGAGAGCTCATCTTTAAGCTCAATGGATAACAGCAGAAAAAGAAGAAGCAGCTACGATTCCAGAGATTTTGATGAGCCTCGTATGCTAAATAACTTGGGAAAGAGTAACTTTTACTCTCCTGATGAGGATGGTTTCCTTCTAGATGATAATACCCCTCAATTTCCCGAGCATGACCTACATGATAAGTGGGAGGAGATGGCTCAAAGCACCACCCAAGAACCAGAAGATGCTTGCAAAGAAGTTAGATGCATTGAAGTGAACAATGGAGAAGCAGAAAGAGTTCAAATCCAAGACTCAGTAGGCGACATTGTTGAAAAGAAAGAATATGAGCAGCAAAACCACAAATCTTTTATACCCGATGAATCCGCAAAGGAAGATGCTGATTCATCTTTAAAAACAATAGATATGGAGTTGAGTTTAGAT
This sequence comes from Camelina hispida, assembly GCA_023657505.1. NCBI lineage: Eukaryota > Viridiplantae > Streptophyta > Magnoliopsida > Brassicales > Brassicaceae > Camelina > Camelina hispida. Next base: position 10,882,939 of record CP094635.1, on the reverse strand, counting down.
GCTAAACTTGAAGCTGAAGATGAGCTAGTAATAAAGAAGCTATTAGAAGACGTCCAAGAGACTGAGCAGTTTCTGGAGAAACAAAAGCAATCTTGGAAGAACGAAGACATGAAACAGTATTCTTCTAGGGATGATAAGTCAGAGCAAGTCACGCAATCACCCCTTGAGGAAGAGCAATGTGTACAAGTCTATGAAGGCTTTGAAGAACTTGAAGCCAAAGATGAGCTAGTAATGAAGAAGCTACTAGAAGGCGTCGAAGAGACTGAGCAGTCTTTGGAGAAACAAAAGCAATCTTCGAAGAGAGAAGACATGAAACAGTATTCTTCTAGGGATGATAAGTCAGAGCAAGTCACGCAATCAGCCCCTGAGGAAGAGCAATGTGTACAAGTCTATGAAGGCTCTGCAGAACGTGAAGCCAAAGATGAGCTAACTATAAACAAGTTAGAAGAATCCCAAGAGACCGAGCAACCTGTGGAGAAGGAAGACCACAAATTTAGTTGGACTTCAGAGAAAGAAGAGAGAGAACATAATTTATCTCTGGATCAGTCAGAGCAATTAAATAAATCACCCACTAAGGAAGAGAAATGCGTAGAAGTGTATGGAAACTCTGATAAAGATGATAACACATATGAGGCTCTGAAGAAAAAGGTGAAGGAAATGCAGAAGACAATTGAATACTTTATGAGTATGCAAGCAGAAGAGAAACAATCTCCTTCCTTCAATACGATAGATGAGAATATGAGTCCAGGAGATAACTTCAAGATGAGAAGAAGTCGAAGCTGCAGAGAACATCTCTTGTTTACAAAGGCATATGCTGCTGCTGCTGCTAGTGGAGGCTTCATATTCAAGGCCTCTAACCCATCCTTTGATTCAGACTCCCCTATCTCAATGGACGCAGAGAGCATTAAAGATTCCGATACAGATACTAGCAGAAGTAGCTTCCATGAATTTATGGCAGGACTTAAAGAAAGGGCACTGCAGCACCATTCAGCGCATGAGCTGAATCATAGTGATACTGAGACAAAGACGATGAAACCAGAAAACACCGATGATGGTGACAAGAAAGCAGAATTCGTAAGACAACAAAGCCAAATAGTAGAGCTTTGGGAAGTATGTAATGTACCTTTGGTTCACAGAACCTACTTTTTCTTGCTCTTCAAAGGCGATCCATCCGACTTTGTTTACATGGAAGTCGAACTCAGAAGGCTATCTTTTCTAAAAGACTCGTCTGAGATATCAAGGAAACAAGCTGCCAAAGCACTAACACGCGAGAGAGAATGGTTAGCTAAGCAAATACCAAACAAATTCGGAAAAAAGGCAAAAGAAGAAGTTTACAAGAAATGGGGTGTTGAGTTGAGCTCGAAACGTAGAAGCCTGCAAGTAACTCACAAACTATGGATCAACACTAAAGACATAGATCACTGCAAAGAGAGTGCTTCTCTTATAGCTTCTTTGCTTGGATTCGTTGACTCGACACTAACACCAAAAGAAATGTTTGGCCTCAGCTTCTCACCTACAACACTCAACATCAAACCTTCCTCTGGCTGGAGATTTTCAAACTCTTTCTCTCGTATTAGCTTCACCGGATGATAACAAAAACCAGAATTTAACTACAAAAAAATCAATTCTTTGTTGTGTATAATAACAGTTTTAAGTGAAGTTGTGAAATATGTGTATGTATGTGATTGTAATCTAACTCAAGTTCAATTGGTATTTGAAATAGAGATTTATCTAAACAGAGGAAAAAAAAAAAAAAACTCATATAGTATAAAGGAGAGAGCTTTATAGACTTAAGATAGATAAAGCTCCGACCTTGCAGCAATGGCGCAACTAATACGACCAATAAGGCAATTGTCACCGCAGTGTAATAACCATTTTCGTAATCTCCGCCATTTATTTTCGAAAAAGCTTCCGAGCCCACCTTCTTGTATCCCAACTCTTCATCTTCTCTGTCCGTCGTTCTCCACGGAGAGGTCTCCACCTCGTCGGCGAATTCGTCCCGCGCCACCGGAAGCTCTCACTCCAACTGTTGTTATTGCAGAAGACGATGGTGATAGCGATGGTTCCGAGTCTGACTCGTCGAGGAGTCGTAACCAGCGGAAGCGTGATGCTCGCCGCGCCGTCAAGTGGGGGTTAGAGCTTGCTTCCTTCTCTAGTGATCAGGTTAAGCGTATTCTAAGGTAAGTTGGAAATTCAAAATCTTCACTTTTTGTATATTGTGTTGGTGTTTGTGGTTTTAAAGTAATTGGCTTTTTCTCAATCGGTAGAGCTGCGTCGCTTGGTGAAGAGGTTTATGATGCAGTGATGCTTGGGAAGGTAGTTACTTTGAGTACTTTAGAGTGTTTTATCGTAAATTTGGGACAATGCACATAAGGTGTTTGTTGTTTTGCCGCAGAGACTAGGCTCGGATGTTAGAGAAGGAAAGCGTAGACATTTCAACTATATCGGTGAGGAAAAAGAAACGTCGTTTATAACTAGATTGAACTGTTGGAGGATTTTTAATCTTTGTATCTTACGATTAGGGCTATGATCTGAGTGAAATGTTTTGCTAATTATGCTCTCAGGGAAATTGTTGCGTGAAGTTGAACCTGATTTGATGGACACTCTGATACATGCTACAAAGCAGGGTGATCACACAACGCTGCAAGCGCTGATTAGTTCAGCCAAGGATGTTGCAGATGATGCAGGAGAAAGCTATGATGATGATACAGAAACTGAGTCAGAAGATGACGAGGAGGTAAGTGTGTAAACAAGAATCTCAATATAAGTAAAACGTTGATAATAGTGTGATTAGACAAGAAAATTGTCTCCTGAATGGTATAGTTAAAATTCCATTGTTAGGATTACTTCAGTAAGTGAATGGGAGATTGGATTCTATATAGTAAGGGAGAATTTTTGTTGTTAGTCAAAGAGGAGTTTATAAGGATATACCGGCTAGTTAAGTAGAGAAGAGAACATTCTGGTTTCTTAGGAGGAACAAAGGGGCTTCCTTTAGCAGTCTCTGAACCTTTTGCGCACATTCATGAATAGCCTAATAACCAGCTACTGATTACATGTAGAAATGGATGAAGAGAACTCTGTTTGTTGTTAAGATAAAACATGTTTCAGTTGATTGCTGTCCAAACTCATTTAATCTTTGAAAGAATATCTTCAGGGGTCAGACGAATATATGGCTATAGCTGCGAGATGGTTTGATGGCCTAATCAGTCAAAATGTGGAACTTACGAAGGAAGTTTATTCTCTCCAGAGTGTTGATTTCGACAGACAGGTTAGTCAAATATGAGATAAAGATATGTGCATGACTTGTTTATTAAGTGTACGGGTCTATAAACAGGTATGATCCAAAAAGCATCATTTGGTTTAGTGATATATTATTTAACTTCTGTTTATATCCTACTGTTGTTGATAGGAATTGCGTAAACTTGTTCGGAAAGTACAGCTGGTTCATGAACAAAGAAAAGGCACAACAGAGGAGAAGCAGAATGAAGTTGATGCTGCATTGGTGACTGCTGAAAAGTCTCTGAATCAGTTCCTTCGTTCCATGGCGAAACAAATGCAGAGTGAGCAGACCGATGATTTGTACTTATGAATAATAATGTGGTCTTGACTCTACATTCTCCTCAATAGTCTATTCTTTACCCAGTGACATCCATAGGACCATAGTTTTTTTTGGCAAATGCTGTTACTATTTATAATACAATGATACTGTACCATGAGGCAATATCAGTTTGGAAATAGGTTTGGTGACCTGTTTAGATCTTGACTAAGTTTAAAGATTGAAGAACAAAACGTGAGATGAATAAATACAATTTTCACAGTAGCTTTTGTATCTGCATCATCTGACAATGCATGTGCTTAGGTCTAAATTTTCTAAAAACAAAGTATTCAATAAATGACCAAAACTATTAGGTTGGTGGTGGTTTGTGATAGAGTCATCGTTATCTCGACAAGTACATATATTTTGAGTAGCATCAATTTCTTTTGAGTAAGACTTTACGTACCGTCTCCAATACACAACAAACGTTAATTACCTAAGTTCAAGTGGAATTTAATTTCTTCCATACATGTGTGTGAAACACAAGGATTTAGCCTACTTTACTTAATATCAAAGTCTCTTTCATCTGATATTTCTCACAAGACCGGACCCATTAAAGACAATTGTCTAGCTCTAAGTATGTAGGACTAAATGCAAACATCAGAGTATAAAGACAACATAATCATCAAGAAGATGAATCCGATAGATCTTTAGCTGATCTCATATCATAATCATCTGATAACTCTGTCTACTTTTTCCTACGTCTTACTTCATCCTTTAGGAAAGTCTCCATAGATGTGTTTTTTTTTTTGCCTTATCATGAACTTTTTTTTTTTCCCTCCTTTGTTTCTGTTATCTTTTTGTCCTCCTTTTGTTCTTTTTTTGTTTTCTCCCTTTTTTTTACATTACAAGTTTTTGCATTTCTCGTCATCTCTCCATCGATGTAAATTCTTATCGGACACATCATCCATCATCAAAGCAAAAACAGAAAACTAATACTATATACCTATAATTACACGAGTCCTTTTCACTTAGTAGTATTTTATGATGTTGGTTGCTAATGTGCGACTTATCACACGTCTACCTTAAAGTGTCATCTCGTATTCTTTGCATTTGCTACGGTTTTGCATGGAATTTAGGCTATAATTAACACAAATATATTTGGTTAAATTAAATTTTATAATCACAAAACATATAAATGTAATAGGATATAGAATATGCACCCGCAAGTGAGAAATTAGTTTTCAAAATTTCCGAAGAAGAAGAAGAAAAACAGTAAAGATGAGTAAATATTGGGAAGACTGAAGAACATTTGAGGAATTAGAGGTGAAAACATCGGACAACCACGTCGACAATGGCGACGGTGAGGGTGAGCTTTCTCCCAATCCACCGCCCTCTCTCCACCCATTCGCTGCTGACTTTTGGCTGTAAACAACACATTCAAACTTTAATCAGAATAATTAATAGTTTCTTTGATTCTTAGATAAAATACAGGACTAAACTATACAATAGTTTCTTTGTTACATAATGGTAGGCCAATTATTGTACGTGTTATAACGTAACAACCTTTTTGTTTTCCTTTTCGTTGATGGGATGACTATTATATACTCCTTTATTACGTGTAAAAAAAGAAAGAATCAACCTCTTTTTTTCAGCCTGGCTCAAGCCAATCACATTACTTTGCTAGCTAAGCTCGTCGTGTGTGCATGACCAAAAAAAAAGCAAGTGGGGGAAAAAAAATAATAAACGAATACAAAAACACAAAAATATAGTTAACCTACCTAGGCAAGGAAGGGCAAAGAGTGATGGTATAGTCAGCATCAGTACATGTGAACGTACTCGTAGCGTCGTCGAACGCGTAGCTGTAAGACCTTGGACACGCCGATTTGAATATCTCTGAGTACATGGATGGTTTACACTCGGTTGGTGATGCGTACGCGCCACTACAACAATACTCTGGACTACCAAAAGCTTCGCACGCGCTCTTGCATGCTGACCCGGATCCGAACCGGAGCTCCGTTGGACATTTTTGGTTTAGATCCGTTACGCAACCCGTTGTTAAGCAAGTACCTTCTGACCCGCCATTTGCTTCCACCAACATGGGAACGTTGTAACCGTCCACAAGGCTCACGTCGTAGAAGTCTTGTTTACGGGCAGGGTCTGCTGGACCTGACCCGATTGTGAACTCGGCGAGTGTTGCGGGAGGTTTGGCTCCCGCGCCGTTACACTCGACCTGGTTAGAGCCGCAGTCTCCGGTTAAGCACGTGCCTTGGCCTGTATCAGAGTCGAAGTTGCAATCCGTTCGTGCCCAAAAACGACCTGACCAGCTAGCTGGAGCTTGGAACGAACGTGAACCACCGGAGGCTAGCTCAAAACCGGTGGTGCCTATGTCGCCACTTCCGGCGTTGGACAAAATTCCCGGCCAGACTGTGAAGCTACATCGGTTTACGATGGTGATAGTAGCACCATCACTTCCTACCAAATGCAATGCTTTAATTATAAGTTAATATTAACATTTCTTTATAGAAATATTCGTATACATATATGAAATTGTAATAGATATGAATATTGCGTACCATGGAAGAAGAGGAAGCTAAGGATGATGTAATAGAAGAATGAGACAGGAGAATGAAGAACTGTTATGATCATCACTAAATTTTTTTTCTCTTTCTCTTTTCAAAAGAAAAAAAAAAGTATATTGGTGGAGAAATCACGTTTGGAATATTCACAAAACGAAAGAGAGGAAGAGAGAAAAAATGACTACGAGATAGAGTTTAAAGAGCATTAACGATGTCATCAGCTCAAGATTTTTGTGATCTCACAAAAGTATTTTGACCATTTCTTTTTATGATTTTAAAGTGATACAAGATAAAACAATATGTTGAAAAGCAAATTTATCACTAATTTATTGATTAAAGTCTTTTTCCATATAAATTTTTTAGCTTTACAGATTATCTGTTTGAAATTTTTTCAAAAGTCATAAGTTTTCTAAAATAAAATTTGTGGAAAATAACACCCGAGTAAATATATTTACTCTAGCTAGGTGGCTTAATTAGCCAAGAGAGCAGAGTGCATATGGCTACAAAATCATGTTTGAAATAAAGAAACACGGACATACAAACTCGGACAGCAGGATCAGTTATCTTGAAAGATAAAACTTATCGTTGATTTCATCAGAATGCAGGTAGCGCGTTTACATAATATAATCCATCAAAAACTTCTTAACAAAAACTAATCTTGTGATTTGACATTTCAGTAAAACGATGTTCTGCTTTAAACTAAGAGAGCAAGAGTAAACACAAAAGAGAAAACATCACAAGTGAAATCTACAGCTCGTCCTTGGTGTTCTCTTCTTGTTGCTCAACAGGTTCGGCTTCAATGTTTAGACCACCAGCCAAGTCATCTGATTTCGTCTCAGTAGCCTCAGTGGTCTCTGGTTCCTCTGCTGCCTCGACTTCCTCGTCGGCTACTGCATCAGGGCTGATGTTCAGACCGCTCTTGACTGAGTTGTAAATACGGGCTGCAAAGTCCTTTGGGTCGTTGAGTATGAATCCACTCTCGATCAACGCTGTCTGGTACATGAGCTGTGCTGTTTCTTTCACACTCTCATCCTAAGACAATTCATTGTTGGATTTTTTTTGATCAATTTCTCATCTGATTATAAAATAGAAACAAGGTAAAAATGAATTGAGGGATATTGTTTGTTTACCTCTGGGTCGCTAGCAACTCTATCCTTGAGTTCTTTGATGATAGGGTGTCTTGGGTTGATCTCGAGGACTCTCTTTCCACGCATGTAAGCTTGCTTGTTAGCATCTGAGAGAGTTTGGGACTGCATAATCCTCTCCATGTTTGCACTCCATCCAAACTTGGATGTTACGACAACACAGGGCGTGTCAGCCAAACGGTTGCTGATTTTGACATCGTCCACGTTCTCGCTTGCGAGATTTCCTTTCCACCACTTGGTTAGCTCCTTGAATGCTTCTTTGAGCTCCTTGGCTTTTGAATCTTTCCCAACCTTCAGTCCTTCTTTTGACACATTCTGGAACTTTTTGTCTTCGTAATCCATCAGGTATTGCATCAAGTATTCATCAACTGGGTCCGTGAAGAAGATGACCTGAGAAACACAGGTATAAGAACGTGTCTCACGAGTTGGCGATCTACAATAGAAGAATTTAAATCGTATTTGATGTAAACCTCATAGCCCTTCTTGATGAGCCTCTCCAGGAATGGAGATTTCTCGAGTTGTTCCTTGCTGCTTCCGGTAATGTAGAAGACGTCCTTTTGCCCATTTTTCATTCTCTTAATGTACTGATCCAGGGAAGTCAATTTTCCATCGGACTTAGTTCTGAAAACAGCAAACTATAAATCGTTAGCTTTCTGATGCAATTAACTAGGCAGATTTGTATAAAAAATAACAGAACATACGTCTCAAAACGAAGAAGTTTTGCCAAGCGGTTTCTGTTAGCAGCATCCTCAATGATGCCAAGTTTAATCGACTTGCCAAACTCATTCCAGAATTTTGTGTATTGACCCTTCTTCTCATCGTTCTCACCAGACTTCTCCACATCTGTGTACCAACAATTCAATAAGTTTAGACCATATATCAGAAATATGAAACTATCACGTAACAAAAAGATGTGGAACAGTCAAAGTCCAAGAAGATTGTTTTATGGAATACCTTTTTTGTCATCATCATGGATCTCATCAGGGTCTTCTACAGCAAGCTTGCGGATCATATCAAGTGCCTTTCGGATAAGCTTCTTCTTAATTGTCTTTAAGCTGCTGTGTTGTTGAAGCATTTCTCGTGATACATTTAGAGGTAGCGTGTCAGAGTCAACGAGACCCTGCAGAAATAACTCACATTAGGAATTTAGCCCTTGAATATTTGCATTGAAGGAACCCCTTAATTTGCCTTCAATTACCTTCAAGAAACTCAAATATTTAGGCAAAAGCTCATCAAATTCATCAGAGATGAAGACCCGCCTGACATAGAGCTTCAAATTTGCCTTGTTGTTGTTGTAGTAGCTCTCGTACAGATCATGGGGAGCTTTAGGAGGAACATACAACACAGCCTTGAATTCAACATCACCTTCAGCATTAAAGTGACTCCAAGCCATTGGCTTCTCGTCAGTAAAATCCTGTATAGCAACTGGGGTCAGGAAAATCCACACGAAAATTTTACACCTAGTGTGTAACAAGTATAATTTTTTCACGCATGATTTTCACCTTTGAGAGAGAGTGGTAGAATTTAGTGTACTCTTCCTCCGTCACATCCTTTGGACTTCTCAGCCATATAGCCTTAACATCATTCAGAAGCTCCCATTCATAAACTGTTTCTTTAACCTTCTTTGTTTTCTGCTTTTTCTCACCGTCTTCATCCTCAGCATCTTCTTCCTTTTCTTCCTCGGTAGAGGTGGTTTCTGAAGTAAAGTACCATTAACAAAAATCAGGGCCGCCTGAATTGTAGGAAAAAAGGACACTGCAGCAGACAAATTATAATGTGATGTTTCATTATTACTCACCAGTTTCCTCATCATTTGATTCATCTTCCTCAACTGGGACCTCGGTTTCAACCTCTTTGCTAGCCCAGAGGGAGATAGGGAAGTTGATGAATTCAGAATATCTCTTCACCAAATCCTGTAGAAGACAACAATTATCATAAGCAACCACAATGACACAATACACAGTGATAAGCAGTGCACTCATAATCATAATTATGTTGAACACCTCGGAAGAGTTTGCATTGGGTAACTTTGGTTTGTAAATTGTAACAAAAGAGGATTACTTTCTTATCAAAATATAACTCACCTTAAGTTTACTTTCTTCTAGGTACTCGCCAGCTTCATCCCTAAGATGTAATCTAATTTCGGTTCCACGTCCAAGAGGTTCATTCCATGTATCCTCAGAAACAGCAAATTTACCGTCAGCCTTTGATTCCCATACATGCCTGAAAATGGAAAAGAAGTAATCAGAAAAGCTTTTCAAATGAATTTAAATCCATATACAAGTATATTTCCTAACAGAACCTTCTCCAAAATGAACTTACTGGTTGTCATCGTTGTGCTTGCTAATAACTTCAATGTAGTCAGCAACAAGATAGGCAGAGTAGAATCCAACTCCAAACTGTCCAATAAGGTTCAAATCCCCGCTTGATTGCATTTTCTCAACAAAAGCTGCAAAAGGCAAAATCTTGAATACATAGAATTTGACTGATCCGAACTATTATGCAGGACAATGTATCACCACATAAGCAACAACATACCTGATGTTCCAGATTTTGCTATGGTACCAAGGTTCTTGATTAAGTCTTCCTTGGTCATACCAATACCCCGGTCCCGAATAGAAAGAATCTTCTTGGCTTTGTCTAGCTTAATCTGCATATCATTGCATACTTATAGAGCTTAAAAAGAGAAAAAAAGAGCTTGCACTAAACACAACTTAACCAAACGATAACAGGCGAAATTTAATTTCCAATATTCTCAAAGTTCAATGCACAAATCAAATTCTTCATATCATAAGAAGCTGAAAACAAACAAATAAAGCTGTAGCTAACCTGGATCTCAAGCTTAGCAGTGTCACCTTCACCCAAAACATCTTTGTCAGTGAGTGCAAGGAATCTAATTTTGTCCAGAGCCTGAAAATAAATTACCATCACAGACACTTATTAGTTCCCTTCATATAACGACCTATCCAAAATAAAATAAAAAAGCATTAAAACCATATAGACACAGCAAGCTTACATCAGAAGCATTGGAGATCAACTCTCTCAAGAAAATATCCTTGTTACTGTATAGAGAGTTGATAATAATGTCCATAAGCCTAGAAACCTCAGCCTGGAACTCAAACTTCTCCGCGCTACTGCGAAGTGTCTTCTTTGACATCGACTCAGACTCTCTAATCAAATCAAAACGAATTCGAATTAGGCGTGATTTATTTAAGCAAATTGAAAACGAAACTTCTCACCGTAAAAAAAAACTAACAGAACACTAACCTATGAACTACATCGGAATCCGTCGATAAACCGCCGTGACCACCAATTGTTTCCTCCACCTTGGGTGGATCTGTAACCTCATCTGAACTATCTTCCGCATTCGCGTGTAGCTTTCTTCCTATCATACATAGGATAGAAACCTCATCATCATTAGCAATAGAGATCCCAAGCCAAAACTTATCTCTATACTCAAATCAAGCAAATCTACACTACACCGAGAACACAAAATGCGTAAGATCGTGTTACCTTGATCTGGAAGAAGAAAGAGAAGCGAGAAAAGGAACAAAACGGACACGAGCGTCCTCTTCCTCATTGTTAGATTAGATCGTAGAGCTTCCTCCGTTCTCTGCTCAGTCCTTTGCTTTCGGGTTACTCAGTGATGATTCAGCTCGAGAGATCCGTATATAATAGGAAATGATTCAGTAGATGTGTGTCCTGTTTAATTGCGTACACTTTGGTTTCTCTTGATTGGTGAGCTTCGTCATGATTTAACAACGTGGCACATCTAACGGCTATTATTTTGTGATAGCCACGTGGTAGTTTTGTATTGGAGCAAGCGTTTTAACTTGACGTGGAGCGACGTGGATTCCGGGTTGTAGCGTGGACGGACGACTTGAATAATCAAAGTAGTCTTCTTTATTCTGAGATCATTTTAATATGAATGGAACAAATCTATATTTTTAAGAAAAGATTATTATAATAAGAATATAACAAAAAGATAATAGGAAAGATATATGTGAAAACTAAAATATAATGCCTTAAAACCCCTTTTTTTTAAGAAAACCATTTTAGTATTTTATAAAGGGGATATTTAGTACTTGTGACTCTTAGATGATACAGTATATGAGTTGATGCAAACAATTAACAAAAAATGATACGAGTAAAACATGTATCACAATTATATTTCACAAAAATTATCTTTAATATTATGCACATGCAAAACATCTTTTGCAAAACAAATTATTTGGTATTACTTCAATGGATAATCTAATACTATGATACAGAGAGATGACTATAATCTAATACGCATTTTCTCTCCCTAGAAAGAAAATCAATGGATAATCCATCAGGATTATATCTTCAGAAAGTATTAGGCCAGTTCATAAAGTATTAGGGCATAGTAAGTATTTTCATTGTTGTTTTTTATTTCCATAGTAAGTACTTTCATTGTTGTGTTTTATTTAGTTATTTATAAGTGTACAGCTCTCTAACTAGTTTTCAAATTTTCAAGATCGGAACTTTTTTCAAAGAGAAAGGTTGGATTATAAGTCTACAGGTCTCTTAATTTCGATGGTGATGATGATGAAGAAAGTATATTTGATTGCACTTCCATTGGTCGATTATTTATAATTTTTTTTCATCTCAGAACCAACATCATAATTAGTGAGGTATAGATGTATGCTTTACCCTTTCACTTCAATTGGTTGATTTATATATAAACATTATATACCAAACATTATAATATAATTTATTATATTTTTTTTAAACCGATATATCAGATGGTTAGTTATATTTACGAGTTTCTAAGCTTTGTGAACTTTGAAGACGCTCTATGGGTAATGGAAGAATATTTTCTTACGAAAAAAATTATTTGAGTCATTTGATTGTTATGATACATATGGTTCATATCAGTCAGCTTTAACTCAAAGAATTGCATGTTGGTATTTTCTCTAGCTTTTAATATTTCTTTGTTTTATCATCAATTTCATTTTTGGTTCTAATTAAATTTTGTTTTTGTACAACCAACATAAGTTATCAATTTTGGGAGGGAAAATGGATTAGATTAACTCAAACAAAATTTTTGTACAGATAATGAAATCAATTTAGAGAGTAAAAATGCGTATTAGATTAATCTAATCCATTTTCCATTTGTGTATGAATGTCTGGCTTTTCTAGAAATTAGAGAATAACATCACAACGAAATGAGATTGCTTCAAGAAAAACAATAGATTAATCTAATCTATTTTTCCTCCCAAGAAAGAGATTGCTTCAATAAATAATCTAATACAGTAGAACCTCCATAAATTAATACTCGGTAAATTAATAATCTCTATAAATTAATAAATTTTTCCAGTCCCAAGTTGGAACTAATGTAATTTTCGACACAATTCGATAATATAATAAAATAATAATTTTTTGAAAATCTTTTGTAAATATATAGTCCCATCAATAAAATAAATTAATAATTATATAAAACTATCTAAATGCATGTATATATACACACATTAAGTTTTATTAGAGTTTATTTTTAATATTTTTTACTTTATAAAAATCTTTGAGTGCTATTTTAAAAATATGATAATTGTTATTTTTTTGTAATTGAATTTATAAAAATATTTTTATAATGATTGAATCTTATAAATTTTTTTTACCAAATTAAAAAAATATCTCTATAAATTAATATGGATAAATTAAAATCTCTATAAATTAATACATTTTCATGATCTCAACATTATTAATTTACAGAGGTTTGACTGTACTATGATATGAAATCAATTTAAGGAGGGAAAAGAAACAATCCATAAAGCGATAATGGCTAATAGGACCGTGACAACACTTTCTCTCACTCTCTTTTCTTTGTCCCATTTGACATTGTTGCTTTCTAAAACTAAACTTTGATGTTTCAAGAGTTAGGTTTGTCCACTTACATGTACCCGTTTCATGTTGCATCAACAAGACTCTACTGAAAGAGTGCGATATCGTTACCATTATTTGTGTATGAATGTCTGGCTTTTCCAGAAATTAGAGAATAACATCACAACGAAATGAACAGCGAAACGAACACTTGATAAAAAAAGAAAACCAATTAATCAAACCACTAGAAGCGTTGCTGTATCTTATAACTATATATTTATTTATGGAGAAAAACCCAACAAGGTTAAAAAGAAGCTTGACAATATACCAATGTTTGAACTAATCCTCCTATATGTTATGAAATAAAATAAAATAAAAAACCTGAAAAAAGGGAAAACTGAAGGGAAAAGAAAAAGAAAGAAAAGTTCAGCGAGACAATTTATAAGTTACCTTAACACTTGTCATCCTTTGACCAATCAATCAATCCATCAACCTATCTCCACCATTTGTGTAAATTCATTCACTCACCTCCATGGAGGGAACTCCCAACGTGTCTCTGGCTCTTTACGTTTCCCACCAATGCTAATAGATGAACTCGTTGAGGGCTCTACATTTGCTCCTGAGTGCTCTCCCATAGCCCCGGTTTGTGACGGGGATAGAAACTGCCTCAAGCTCAATGACTCTCTGTTACCTATCTCAAGTCCAAACCCAGAGCTCTGATCAAAGTTTGGCCGCACTGACCCATTCATACTAGGTGATCCACCTGCCAAGCTCATGAACATGTGTTGTTGAGGGAATGGTGGCTGCACATATGGGGTCGATCCCATTATTTGCGGCATCATCACTGGCGTACCTCTTGAGTCCACCATGTATGGAATAGCAGTTCCAGGAACGTACATGGGCGATGATGACATTGACAAACCAGGAGGACCACTCAATCCGTTGTAGCCATAAATAGGGGTTGGAGAAAAGGAGACACCAGGGGCTAAACCCAAAGAGTTTCCCGGTCTTCCCATGTATAACCCTCCTGTGGGCTCGATGGACTTACCATTGGACAAGAATGAAGCCATCTGGGATACTGAGTCTTTTCTCTCAACATCTACTTTTGTACCTAAGATAGAAATACCCGGTTCTTCCAACTTGTGTCCTCCATAGGGAGCTGTAATCCATGGGTTACCCCCATGGTATGGACCCTGATCACGTGAATCACTGAAAAACTGTGGCCTGTCATTCAAATCAAAGTTAACTTCCTTGCCTGATTGCTGAGCAACTGATGATGAGGATACAGGTGATGCACTTTGCTGACCATTGTGACTTAGAAACAATCTTGTTTCCATCTTTGACTCAGATGGTGGAGGCATGTCATCATCCTCGTTCATAGAATTCAAATCCAGGTTGAACCTGCTTGATCCCCGGAGATTAGCTTCATGTGAAGACTCTCCACCCCTAGAGTTCAATGAAGAGAAAGGAAACTTATTCCAGGGAGCTAGATCTTCAACTTGATCATCCCCTAACTCAGCCACATTCAGATCGATACCACGGCAAATCATCTGCTTTTCTCTTAAATCCCCACTAGGAACTTCTTTATGAGGTAACGCTCGGTGAAATACACTAGTAGCAACTGATCCTTTCCCGCTAAGAGATCTTTCCAACTGCAACGGTGCTGCTGCAGGCATTCCAGAAGATGAGACAGAATGTGAAACAGACATAGGAGTAGCGGTGGTAGATATGGAGGACATAATGACATCTGTTTCATCAGGACAAATATCTTGATTAAGATCAAAGCCACATGGGCTTTTCTCTCTGCCTACCTCAGATTTAGCAGCTGCTGCTAGGCGGCTTTCTTCAACATCATCACCGTTCATCATCCCACTTTCAGGTATATCATTCTTCTCATCCATTACATCGTCATCTCCAACACGAGGTTCCTCAGAGGAATGGTTTTCACCCACTGACAATCCCTTAGATGGAGAACCTGTATGTATATCATCATCCCGGGAGTCTTGCGAACCAGACTGCCCACTTTCATCAGATACTTCTTCTGAAGAACTGTGAGAAGGTTCTCCAGAGTCCACTTCTCTTGCGACTTCCTGTGCGACTTTGGTAGCGACCTCCAAGGCATCCAAAATACCAAGATCAATATCAGTAGTTGTTTTGTCAATTGCTCCAAGGCGCTGGGATATGGTCATTGATCTAGAAGAGTTGCGTTTTTTTCTCCGTTTTACTCTCCTCTTTCTGTCAGAATCGCCCTTATCATCATTTCTTCCTTCATTGTCAGCATGATTGGTTATATTGCCACTCTCAACTTTTCTACTTCTACCATGGCCACCGGATAATCTGGATGAATTGTCTGAATCCTGATTATCCATTATATTATCAGTCAATGAAGGCACCTGTTTGCTATTATGGGCTACACTCACATCGTGTGACCCACAAATCGTCTCAGACGCATTCCTGCTCACCTCATTTGAATCAAGACTACTCTGCAAAAGACTATTTTTCCCCAACTCCATACTGGCAATAATAGAATCAGAAGACACAGCTACATGTCCTGCTGAACTAGATGTCCCTGCTACTGCTTCACCCACATTTTCAAGCAAATGTACATAGTTTGCCACCTGCTTTTCCTTGGAAATATCAGCACCCAGTGGAGCATTTGATAGGCCTTCAACACTATCACGCTCTGAATAAGGAAGGCTACTGGAACCAGTAGGCATAGTACCAAAAATTGTTGGACCACTTGTCTCCCTCATAGAGCTTTTTTCATTCACAGAAAGTTTGTCTTGAACTTCTTTCATAATATCATCAGTAGAAGAACTGTTGAAAGTTTCAGTCACATTAGAGTCGAACCTTTCCTTTTCGTTCTGCAGTTCCAAACCCTTATCATGATCTGGGTTGTTTTCTGCTGAGCTTCCTGACAGCAAGGCTTCATCAGCTATTTCAGGACAATGTTTTTCATTATTGCTCTGCGTTGAACAAAGAGTAACAGCAGATTTTTGCCCGCTGCTCTCCATGCTGGCTGCTACAACTCTCATCTCATCTTCATGAATTTTGTTACAGCTTTCAATGTCACGTTCAGAGTGGTCATTAACATCTTTATCCTTCAAGCTACCAAAGAACTTTCTCGCCTTATCTTGAACCCGAGAACTACCATGGTCAACAAACTTCTTGACAGCAACCCATATCCCAGAAGAAACTAACTTCGAACTGTCTACACCTAGATTTTCAATAGCTTCTAACAAAGCAAGAATTGACTCCTCTATAGATCCGTCAACTGAATCCTTAGCCAACAACTGAGCTTCATCTAGCCAGCCACTAAAGTAAAGGAGTCCATCTAAATTTATAAAAACATCAAGACATTCTCTGTTCTTTGTAGCCGCAATTGCGCTTCCAACAGCTGTCCACTGTCTAGAAACATCGCCATTATTATTCTTCAAAACTGAATCTTTACTACTCTGCATGACAGACACGAGCTCCTCAACACGAGAAGTGACGGCAAGTCCATCTTTTATTTCTGTTAGGGTAAAGAAATCCTCAAGCGTCATACTGGCTTTACTTATGACAACTCCAAATATATACAACACCGTTACGAGGCAACAAGGTTCTTTCTCCCATTAGACAAGGTCCTGAGATAAGCAAAAACATAACAAGACAAAACTTAAATGACCTTACCCTAATGAGGCAAGTACACAAGATACAGTTAAACTATTATGCTGTGCTAACACATTCATGTTTTGTAATTGTGTCCTAATTCATATCCAAGGAATCAGGACAAAACAAAGATAAACTACACTCCATTGTTGAGAATAGGGAAAGCATAAAAAACCTCTGGCATTTGGTAAAAGTAAGAAATATAAATTCACATCTCCTAGTAAAGTACCAAAACAAGTAACTTCAATTTGCAGGACAACTACGGCCTGAATAGTACAGTAAAAGGACAGCAAAAAAAAAAAAAAAAAAAAATGTAAATCGCCCAATCTCAGAAACTATAAGAGTACATCTATTTCAAAATACCGCCAATCAAATCCCAGGTCCTTGGATCAAAACCCTAAAAAATCAGAATTAAAAACTAGCAAAATTCAACACATGTTAGGAACAATTATATGAGATTAGGGCAATTCATTGAACAAGGTTCCTAAGATCAATTCAAAACAATCAAAATTAAATTAAAATTAAAAATACGAAGACAAATGAACCAAATAAATGAAGACCAGTAATAAACCCTAGGCGAATTTCACAGTGATTGAATCATTTGTAAAAAGAGAGAGAGAAACAAAAGAACAAACCACGAAGCACGAGGAAGACGAAACCCTAGGTCAAGCGAGTTAGCCGTTCCGACAGAATCGATGCGCACTCGCATCTCCCAAATCTTTTCCTCTTTGTCCCTCTAATATACGTATTTGTATATTACTCTGTCAGAATCTTCACAGCAAGCTCTAAATCTCCGGCAACGATGGTTGGCAGCTGAGAGAGAAGGAGAGAAACCTCGTCTTCTTCTTCTTCTTCCTTCTTCTTGTTAGATGAAAAGGTTTGTCGCGAAAACGAGAGAGAAAAGGCTTTTCCTCTTTTTTGGTAATTTTATATATTTTAATATTGCAATATTTTTCGAGTTATGCACGTGTGAAGTGTGTGGGGGAGAACCGGTAGGACTCACGACCCGGCTTATGGTGTACCAACTTGTCGAGTCAACAAAGAACCCATTGGTTCCCACCACAGTTAGTTGTAATTTTTGCGGAAATCTATGGGAATATTTAGTCAGACATATTGCATGAATATCCTAATTAATTCACTATGACTAATAGAAAGAAAAAAATCATATGATTTGATGTAAATATTTAAAATTCGTATTAACTATTTGAGAACAAAAAAATTAACATGTTTGTTTTAAAAAAAAGCTATAATTAAGCCTATATAACCTTTGTTCTATTTGTAAGATATTTTTAGTTAAAAATCAAAAAGTTTAAAAAATCATAAATGTTTTAATATTTTAGAGAATTTGTTAGAAATGTATTTTTTGGCATATAACTTTTAAAAAATGTCCCTTTTTTGAACATTTTCATTTTTGCCCTCTTTTACACAATTACACTATGTTAAACTAGTTTTTAGAATTTTTTTTAGGCTTGAATTCCCAATTTACATTTGGAGTATAGTTTTTAAGGGATAGAGTTTAGTATTTGGGATTTAGGGTTTATAATTTTGTCATTTTATATATTAAAAGGGGTATTTTTGAAAATGGACACCATGAAAAAGTATTTTTGAAAAGTGACATAGAAAAATGAGTATTTGAAAATCCCCTTTATATAATACTATATATTAATTAATATTCATTGTTAAACTTTTAACCAATAGATGAAGACTACATAATACAAATGATCTTAACATATTAAATAAATATAAACATATAATATAATAATAATATATCTAGCGACAGAGGGAATATTTTTTAACACATCCATTTAGTTTATTGAAGTAGTCTTTATTTTTAGATTTATTTCAATGTTTATCTTATTATTTAGCATGTTAAATGTTGATATATTTGTTTACAAGAATAACAATTCTACAAATATTCTTCTTAAAAAAATCTCAAAAACAATGTTTTCTGTTTTCTAAATACGATCTATACCTCAAAAAGGTCCAAATCGCTAGTGTGTACATTGGCATAGAATCATCTTTGTCTTTGTTTTTTTGGTTGTTATAGCATTGCATTGTTAAAGTGCACATTGTATGTGTTATTTGGGAGTTAATTTTAGTGTATTTGTGGTGACATTAAAAACTCAAATCTTTTTTCACTTGTGTCACTCGAAAACTGAAAAGAACACATCATAATAAAACGCAAAGCAAATGGCTTTTTTGGAACCATGAGATCGCAAAATGGTGATTGATTAGAAAAAAGCAACTGCGTTAATCAAACTTTCTTCAACACTAATCTCTTAGATTTGCGTATTACCCTCCGGCAAATTGGACACACTTTACTTTCTTCCGACAGGATCTTCTGCGCACAGCCGCGACAAGTGGCAGAGTGACCGCACGGTACGAAGAAACAGTTTCTCCGTTCCTCAAAACATATGACACACAACGTCGAGTAGTCCACATTATCGTCAGACGAGCTAAACGACGCATTTTCTACATCTCCTTTACCATTAACCTCTGAGGGCCTCCAAATGGGGACTTCTTCTTCTACTGCCACCACTGGAAGCCTCTCCATGGCATCATCCTCCATGTCACACTCGCTCAGGAATTTCAATATCAAAAATACAATCGTCATTATAGTCCCTAAGAAACATTAATAACAAATGTAAAAATTAGCTCTACATTGAAATAGTAGTATATATGTTATATAACTTTTTTTTTTAATTGTCAAGTATATATATATATATGTAACTATGGGAGATACTATATATATCGTACCCAAAACTGTAATATAAATCAGCACTCTATCTGTAAATGATAGCTCCAAGTACCATCGAACGAACTCATCCTGCAAAATACAAAGTTACTTGTATTAATGAATCCATGGTTTCGTCAGGTTTGATAGAAAATGTGATCAGTAAGGGGTGGTGGTACTTACGTGATCGGATGGTGTCGTGATGGAATCTGAAATATGTAGAAGCTGCAGACATTTTAAGATAGTTGCATCAAACATCTTAGAGAAATGAAAATGATCCAGTGAAGATGGAAATGATATGTTTTCATATATCTGAAAGTTATATTGGATTTTTTCTTGTTTGATGGATAGAGAGCAATATTAATAAACAAATGAATTCTTGATTAATTCCAAGCCATTTGTCATAAATCTTGACAGTGTATATATAGTAGATTGTGTCAAAATTAGACTCGTCGTGCAATCCATATATTCTTAATTTGATCAGATAAAGAGGGAAAATACAAGTTGCTAACACCCAAAAAAAATAGAAGATAACTCCAAACTATCATTTTAATACTTAAAAAAAGAACAATTCAAGTGGGAAAATGAAAATGTCCGCAAATGATTCACTCTGTTTAGTCCGAAACGACGGATTCTTTTACGTGATGCTAAATAGCCAGTAGCTGCAAACAAATAAGATTAAAAAATGGACCATCCCTTCACTTAGACAGTTTGGCTTATCTGATCATTGACACATAAATTTTAGATGAGAAATCTTTTTTTACTGGAGTAGTAGTTTAAAAGAGTGAAGATAAAAAAAAAACATTTACGAACACACACACCAAAAGACTCCAAAAACAGCTATGAGGGGTAAAATCGTCATTTGAATTTAAAAAGCAACTTTTTAATCATCTTTGTCGTCTTCGAAAATACTCAAAGAGCATCTGAGAAGAAACCCAATCTCTCTCATCTTCTCCAATTCGATACTTTATTTCTTTTTTCATCTCTCCTCTCAAACAAACTCAATCAAACAAGTTTCGATCTGCTTAATCAAAGTCCAGATGAAGCGCTCTGCTACCGATGATGCTCAGAACGAGAAAGACAAGAAGATGAAGAGTATTATAACAACAGAGGAAGAAGGACAAGAAGGCTCCGAAATCGGATTCTCGAATTTAGACGAGAATCTAGTGTACGAGGTGTTGAAGCACGTAGACGCAAGGACCTTGGCTTTGTCTTCTTGCGTGAGCAAGATCTGGCACAAGACTGCACAGGACGAGCGGCTTTGGGAGCTGATCTGTACGCGTCACTGGGCTAACATCGGCTGCGGCCAGAACCAGCTCAGGTTTGTGGTCTTGGCTCTCGGTGGTTTCAGAAGACTCCACTCTCGTTACCTATGGCCACTATCTAGTCCTAATCCCCGTGCTAGAGTCGGTAAGGATGAGCTCAAACTCTCCCTTTCTCTTCTCTCCATTCAATACTACGAGAAGATGAGTTTTACTAAGAGATGAAGTCTCTCCCAAACTCTTAACTAAATCTACTTTTAATTACTCCAGCATATGAGTTCTTCTTAGGGTTTGGTTTCATCTCATGTGTATTTTGGAGTTTGGTTAGGGATTGATAAGTGTGATGTGATGTGATGTGATGCTCAAAGCTGGCAAGAATATTGTTGTATCCATAAGCCAGACTGTCAGAAACTGTTATGTTCTGTAATAATAGAGGATGATGTTTGATGAGTTTAATACTTTAATCTGATCTGTTTAAGTAGACTAATAGTATCATATATATGATTCGATTTTGTTTTAATGGTTCTGTCGTGAGTCCATAGTTGGACAATGGTTGTAATAAAAATCGATTCAGAACAGACATGCCAAACTAATTCTGTAGTAAACCAACCAAACATTCAACACTTAACGCAAAACCGGATACGATGTCAATCTATGTAATGTTGCTCTCTTTTTCGCAATTACTTGCGATGATAAGCCTTATAGATTCGTCTGTTTATGTGAATTTGAGTGATAGCTAGGCATCAACACCATCATCGTGTAACCACCATCCTATCCATCATCCTTATTCAAAGCAAAAATCATTATTATGGCTGCAACCACTTTTGTCATTTTCTTATTTGATTGATCTTGCAGTTAAGAAAGATGAAATACAACTATACAACAGTCAACAAAAATAATTATTTTTACTGCATAAAGTAACTTAAAAAGCTTATGTGATCGTCCAACATCTTGTTATAAAAATGATGGCTATATTGTAGTACTTTTTGTGCTAGGTGTGTTATATGACTATGAAGTTTGTAAACAAACTCGAGTAGAATTACATAGAACAATAAACCAATTTTTATGTCGGCATACTATTAATAACCAAAGTTAATATTTCGTGATTTTGTAAGATGATGACGGGTTTAGCTAAACAAGATTTGTTTCCCTTTATAAAATGACAATAACTCAAAAAAGAGACAACCCCACACGGCTCTCTTAGCCACGACCATAACACAAAGTCACAAACACATCTTAGCGTTTCTCTAAAATCAGAAAAATCGAGAAATGAGTTGGTGGTGGGCTGGTGCCATCGGAGCTGCCAAGGTAAAAAAAATACAACTCAATCCATGAATCATCATATGATCATCCGATCTTCATCTTCGAGTCACTGATTATAAAAAACAAAATCTGATCTTTTTTTTCTTTTGTGTTCTCGCAGAAGAAACTCGACGATGATGAGCCAACGCAAAGCTACGAAAGCGTCGCTCTCATCATCGGCGTCACAGGAATCGTCGGAAATAGCTTGGCAGAGATCCTCCCTCTTTCCGACACACCAGGCGGCCCCTGGAAAGTCTACGGCGTCGCTCGCCGTCCTCGCCCAAGCTGGAACGCCGATCACCCGATCGATTACATCCAGTGCGATGTCTCCAACGCAGACGACGCAAGATCCAAGCTTTCACCTTTAACCGACGTCACACACGTCTTCTACGTCACCTGGACCAACCGCGAATCCGAGACCGAGAACTGCGAAGCTAACGGCTCAATGCTCCGCAACGTCCTCCGAGCGGTTGTACCACACGCGCCTAACCTCCGCCACGTTTGTCTCCAGACGGGGACGAAGCACTACCTTGGCCCTTTCACCAACGTCGACGGACCTCACCACGATCCGCCGTTTACAGAGGATATGCCGAGATTGCAGATCCAGAATTTTTACTACACTCAAGAGGATGTTCTGTTCGAAGAGATCAAGAAGAAGGAAGGTGTTACTTGGTCCATACATAGACCGAACATGATCTTTGGTTTCTCTCCTTACAGTTTGATGAACATAGTTGGTACTCTTTGTGTTTATGCTGCCATCTGTAAGCATGAAGGGTCTCCGTTGATGTTTCCTGGGAGCAAGAAGGCTTGGGAAGGGTTCATGACTGCTTCGGACGCTGATTTGATTGCTGAGCAGCAGATTTGGGCGGCGGTTGATGATTATGCGAAGAACGAGGCGTTTAACTGCAACAATGCTGATATCTTCAAGTGGAAGCATCTGTGGAAGATTCTTGCTGAGCAGTTTGGGATTGAGGAGTATGGATTTGAGGAAGGGAAGAATTTGGGGTTGGTGGAGATGATGAAAGGGAAAGAGAGAGTGTGGGAGGAGATGGTTAAGGAGAATCAGTTGCTGGAGAAGAAGCTTGACGAGGTTGGTGTGTGGTGGTTTGCTGATGTTATGCTTGGAGTTGAAGGAATGATTGATAGTATGAACAAGAGTAAGGAACATGGCTTCCTTGGTTTTAGGAACTCCAACAACTCTTTTATCTCTTGGATTGATAAGTACAAGGCTTTTAAGATCGTTCCTTGATTCCAACCCAAACGTTACTTTGGATAGTTTCTCTCGTTTCATGTTTTCTGCTTCTCCCAAATTCTCAGTTCGTTGTTGTCTTCTAAAAAATGAAATAAAAGCGGATTCGCCCTTTTCTGATTTTGAATATTTCATCTCTAGTCTTGTAAACCCTTTGGTTGCTTTTTGGAAAGCTATATACTCTTTTGGGATAATTTTCAGTTTTCAAATATCATTACAAGTTGTACTGGAAGATATTGGACAATGTTGCGGTGGTCTTAAGGGGAAAGAGCTGCAAGTCTAATGGAAACACGCCAGGTTCTGTGTTTTACTCCAATACTCTACTATGGTTCCATCAGTAGTGTGTTTTTTTGGTCGTCTGGTGAAGTTGTTAATTGGTCCAAACGCACATAACAAGGTACCATACTTAGAGACGCTAGCTGTGAGAAAGACTTCACATGGACTTATCTCAACTCTCTCTCTCTCTCTCTTGTAAGTAAGAAAGCTTTGCTTATTTTGAAAGGAGTATTGATGCTAGGACCAATGATTTATGAATTCGGTAGTCTGGTGCCTAATATCAAACCAATGGCAAGTACTAGGAGGATAGAACAACCTTTGCTTGATTCACAAATCATAGGTCTTAGCATTATCAGTGCACTAGAAATCAATCAATCCTTGCGCACTTATATGTACGTATATATAAAATACTTGAGTGCTTTTGTTTCTTTCAACTCCTTCAACCAAAAGGATCGAATGAAAAGCCTAAACCATTGGGTGAGGATAATGTATTATGCATACACTCTCCACAACCCAAGTTGCACCTAAAAATACTTATATGCAAAAGAATAGATTTGCCTTTGTTTCCCAAAGACCCTCCCTCCTTCAACCCTCGCCTGCTTAACTTAGCCACTGGTTTCACTTTTCCCCTGAAACTATTTGTAGTTAAGACGGGTTAGCTTGCAGTTAGCAAAAGAAAATATATTAGGGAATCGCTGACACTGAGGGGAAATACCATTTTGCTGGAGTCATCAACAGCAGTTGTGTCTAAGTTGGTAGGATCTTCTAATGACCCTGAATTAGGAGGTGAGCAAACAGAGGTTTCAATTTCTGACATCTTCCCTACCTGTTGATCAGAGAGATCAAGTCAAAGCTTATCAAATCACAAAAGCCACTAAGGAATATCCAGACAATTTTCAAACAATCAAGATTAAACAACTCACAGTCATCAAACCAGGGAGCTCCTTTGAGACAAGTGCAAGATACTGCTCCATGGCATCTTCTTGACTCATGTTTCCAAGTTTTTGCCAGGCATTCCTGGCACAAGGTAAACACTATTTGTCACTCCCACATAGAAGCTGTTTAAAACTGCCATAAAGCAACCAAGCTGTACACACCAATGACTTATTTCAGACAATTGCTGCTGATTCTGTTCTTAATTAGATGATCAGGTACCTTTCAAAGCATTATCCTTTCTACAAAACTCTACGATACAGAACTTTTATCCCTAACCATTTTCAATCTTTACACTCACAAAGTTCTCTCCTTTATGACGTTCAAATCATCAGTTACCAAGCTGCGTTACAGAGGAAAAGATTCAGAGAAATAGAAAAGTATGATACCATTTGGCACGAGCAGAAACCATGACGGCCATAGGTTGTGCCTCGCGGCAAGGCCCTTCAGTGGCGATCTTGTGAAGTCCGTACAAGTCCATCTTGGCCTCAGCACCAATATCTTCCAATTTCCCGGATTCTTCCAAAAGATTTGCAGCAACCGCAAAGGATTTCTCCAATTCACTCCTCTCAATTCCTTCCCAATCATCATCATCATCGTCTTCTTCAATACTCAATTCCTCTTTCTCTTCATCAGCTTCATCAGCTCCTTCAGTATCACTCTCTGTCTCTGACACCGTGTTAGTCTCTTCAACCCTAACCTCATCCTCAACTTCAGCGACCACGACATCTCCTCTTCTTTCTTCGTTTTCTACGCAACCACTTCTTCCTAATTCTGTTGATTCGCTTCGATCCTCTCGTTCTTGAAGCACAATCTTCTCCTCCGGCGAAACAGAACCACTGTACTCGTCAGCTTCTTCGCGTCCAGCAGCGATTTCGTCCGCCGAGTCGCTCTTTTCTTCCTGAACTCCACGACTGATCATCTCCTCCTCGACGATCGCATTATTTTCCGGCGAAAGAACCGCCGTGGACTCAGTTTCCGCCGTAAAAACCACCAGTTCCTCTTCGCGGCCACCACGGATATCAGCGTCTCCCGTAGCCGCATCCTCGACTTCACCAGCTCCATCAGCTCCGTTAAGAAAGCGATCAACAAGCTCCACATTCTCATCAGCAACAACTGATAGATTCTTGTCGCTCTCCATCACTCGAGCATCCATCTTCTTAACAGAACGAACATCCTCCGTAACAAACTCATCACCGACAGTACCGATGATCTCAGGCTTCTTGGAACTCGGATCGTTAGCAGAAGAGAAGAGATTGGCAAGAAGGAAAGAACACAAGAAAGCAAGAAGAGCCGTGAGAAGCATCTCAAGGAAAAACAAAAACTCCATGATGATCGTTTTCGTTGGTTGAAGAAGAATTAGGAAAGTAAGATACTTGGGATCTGACAAGGAAGGTAGAAAAGAATCTAAATAAATACAACTAGTACTGTATATGTTTTTTTTTTTTTTAAGAAAGGGGAAAGAAGAAGAGATGAAAAAGGAATAAATAAGAGAGAAGAAGGAGAAGAGAGCATATTCTTGAAGAAGGAGGAGGCGCTTTATAGTTTTATACCACAAAGACTCAGAGAGGCGGGTCCGTCTCTCTCAACGCCCAACCGCTATGACTTTGCTCCTGCTGACTTGGCTCTTTCGGGTTTTTTATGCTTATCTTCTTCTTCTTCTCTCCACCTCACCACACCCCGGCTCCTTCCTTATTATTAACGCAGCGCGCCGCTTTTTTTTCCTTTCTTTTGTCCAACACTCCAACTATTATCTTTTTCTTTTGGACTCTTATGTGTATACTAAAAATAATGATTGTAAGAGTGTTTTTGGACTCTATATACTCTTATTTGTTTGTTGGTTAAAATAGAAAAGAAGCTTTTATGAACATTAGTTTTCTAAATATTTGCTTGGATGGTGTTGTGAATTTTTGCCCCAAAAAATAAAGATAAAAGACTAAAGAGAGACAAAAGAAACGTTGATTTAAAAACAAACCACTTTCAAAGGCTTTAATGATGCCTAGATTTGAATGCTATACATATAAACAAAACGCAATAAAAAACTAAAAAAGATTAGGTTTGGAGTTACAACTAAGAAGTGAATGATTTTTTATCAACATAATTTTTTGATTTGGTTTATTTTTTTCATTGCAATTAATGCAAATAGGGTTCAATAGTTTTTATTTTGTGTGCTATAAAAACCAAACATTGGGCCTAAACTATACAACGAGACTAAGGAGTAAGGCCCATGCAAACATTCATAATTTTTTTAGCATAACATATTTTTTCACGTTCTTCTTCTACCCAACTCAGTCGCTCTGAAGAGCAACTCCAACCATAAAACACTAAAGAGGGATTTTTAATACATATTTTCTATGTCATTTTTCAAAATATATTTTTATATTGTTCATTTAAAAAAATACATTTTTTAATATATAAATAACTAAATTCTAAACTCTAAATCCCAAATATTAAACCCTATCTCCTAAAAACTATATCCTAAATATAAAATAAGGAACCCAAACCTAAAATAAAAATTCTAAAAATTAATTTAACATATTGTAATTGTGTAAAAGAAGGTAAAATTAAAATTTTCAAAAAAAGTATTTTTGAAAATAAATATCTCAAAAAGGGCATTTCAAACAAATTCTCAACACTAAAACACCAAATTTTGACACCAAATTTAGTGTTTTGGTGTCCCAAAATTTTTTCCATCTCAAAAAACAACACTAAATTTCACACTAAAAACAAAACTTTTTATTATTTTATTATAAAATATAAGATTATATATTTTTAATAAACATTAAAATTTTGTTTTTGTTTTAATTTTGTAATATTATATTTCCACTAGTTTAGTAAACTTTGATATGAATTATTAATCTGAATCAATTTGGTATTTTCATTTTAATTTTTCTAAATTACTTATTTTATATTATATCAAATATAGTTAATAGTTCATATTATTAATTGTAATAAAATAGTTTTTAAAATATTGATGATATATTTGGCTTTCAATAGATAAACAATAGGTTAGATATATATTTAAATCAAAAATACAAATAAAATAATTATTTTATTAGTGTTTTGTAAATATAGTGCAATATTGTTCACAAAACACTAAAAAAATAGAATAATGTTTGTTATACTGTTGGATTGTAGTGCTTTTGCACTATAATTGATGTTTACCGTATGCGTTGGAGCTGTTCTAAACCCAATTGATAAGTTCTGTTTGTAGTGATCGAACCAGAATCATATTCATGACAATCATCATTTATTTGTCTCAACTACTGTAAGAGAATAATCTTTCATATATGTGATGTACTTAGTACTATGACAATTTGTAAATATATCAAACTAAAACCATAAAACAAAATAAACTTGACTTATAATTAAGATAAGAAAATTATACATGTGATATATATACATACATATATTAAACTAACACTGAAACAACACACTCAACTTCATTATACATGTGATGCATGTACTATTATTATACTTAAATACATCTACTTATTAAATTGAATACTAAACTATAATCAATTTTGTGTAGTTTTGAATTACTATAGCGAGATAATTTTTTTTTAATTCGTTTTTTTGTCTAATGACTTTATTAAAAATAGAAAAGCATAATAACAAACTCCATAATTAAAGTAAAAAAGAAAAGACATGATTTGTGCAAAAATTACTTTAAATTCAAATGGTTAATCATTTAAATTTAAATTACCAGGGCACAACAAAAGTCTCCTTTTGTTTTTTTTTTCAAATCCTCCTTTATAATCAGAGATGAATCTGACTATTTCATGTAAATATAGTAGTATATTGTAACTGTACTATATAATTAGACTCAAAATTAATAATAAAAAAATATCTAGATTTTTTTTCTTCCCGAATAATTCAAGTAATTGGAGCTCCACTGGTTTTCCAATTTAAAATCATTGACGTTGAGAGTGTCAAAATGCTTGAAAAAAATTCTCACACGTGTAGCTCTATGATTGGTAGTCTATTTGACTGATGCACTATCTCCTACTCCTACATAGAAAGAGAAAGAAACGCATATGGTTGACTCTCTCCTCCCTCACCCTTTTAATTTTTATTTCACTCTCTTCAAATCTTCATCATCATATCATCTTCTTTAAACCCAAACACAACTTACAAGGAAACTGTTGTTTGAATCTGTGTCTCTATTTAAAAACAACACATCTCCTTTGACCTTTTTTTTATTTATAAAACGAGTACTATTAAAGTAGTGGTTTGTTACGTTGTCTTTGATTTTTTAATATATGGCGGTGGAGCTGATGATGAGCAGCAGCAGCAGCTACGGCGCACCCGGAGGTAAAGGAGACGGTTTCCCTTCAATCTCCGCTAAATTGGAAGAAGACACAGCTCTCAGAGAAGCTGCTTCCGCTGGGATTCACGGCGTCGAGGAGTTTCTCAAACTCATCGGTCAAACCCATCAGACGGAGGAGATTACGGCGGTGACTGACGTGGCTGTTAACAGCTTCAAGAAGATGATTTCTCTTCTCGGCAGATCTAGAACCGGACACGCTAGATTCAGACGAGCCCCCACCACCACCACCACGCAGACGCCGTTTATTAAGCAAACGACGGCGGTGGAGGAAGAAGCGGAGGAGGAGGAGGAGAAGAAGCCAGAGATTACCGCCGTGTTTGCGAAACAGAAAACAGAGCAATATCACGGCGGTGGATCTGCGTTTAGAGTTTACTGTCCTACTCCGATTCATCGACGTCCTCCTCTATCACACAACAGTCACAATCAGACAAAGAACGGTTCGTCTTCTTCGTCTCCTCCGATACCACCACCACCGTCAACGATAAACTTCGCTCCGTCACAACCTGTCTCAGCAGCGACCAACTCGTTCATGTCTTCTCATAGCCATAGGTGTGAAACCGAGAGTACGCACATGTCATCAGGATTCGAGTTCACTAACCCATCTCATCTCTCTGGTTCGAGAGGTAAACCTCCTTTATCAGCTTCAGCTTCGTTGAAGCGAAGATGTAACTCATCTCCTTCCAGCCGTTGTCATTGCTCCAAGAAAAGGTTCGATCCCAAATCTAAAGATTTAGACTTTATTAATCATATTATAGATCTAAATCTAAAGGTTGAAGCTTTATTTTAATGGTGTTAAAAAAAAATTAGGAAATCAAGAGTCAAAAGAGTGATTAGAGTTCCAGCAGTAAGCAGCAAAATGGCTGACATACCATCAGACGAGTTCTCATGGAGAAAGTATGGTCAGAAACCAATCAAAGGCTCTCCTCATCCTCGGTTAGTAGTCCTTATTCATTTTTTTTTGTTATGATCGATCTACTTCACAGTTCACATATAGTAAGTAACATCACTTTATTCAACATACACAATCTCTATAGGATTTGATTAGAAAACTACGCAACTTGTGTATTGTCAATATTATTGCCAGATTAAAAAAAAAAAATTGAAATGTATGTATTTTTTTTTCTATATTGGTTGTACCAAACGTGTCGTCTAGTAGTAGTGGTGGGTTCAGTTTCACGCTCTTTTTGACTTGTTGTTTCCTAGAAACATTTTTTAAAAAATTAAATACACAACAAAGCGGAGTTGAGTTGACTCGTGATTATTAATTAAAACGGCTGATGGACTCGGTGGTGAATTGATGATATTATCACAGGGGATATTACAAGTGCAGCAGTGTAAGAGGGTGTCCGGCGCGTAAGCATGTGGAGCGTGCACTGGACGATGCGATGATGCTTATCGTGACGTACGAAGGAGACCACAACCATGCTTTGATGCTCGAGACGACGACGACGACGACGACGCCGCATCATGACAAAACTCTTTAATTCTGGTCGTTGCCGTTCAGAGTTTGAAAGCAAGTGTGTGTGTGTATGACCACTAAATCCAGATTAGTCAACGACAGAGTGGGCCTGCACTGCACCTTTTTATTCTTTTTTTTTTCTTTCTATAAATTTTTATTGAAAGACAACATTTTGAGAAAGCTTTTTGCTTTATCTTTCTTTCCTTTAATTGAAGAAAAAAAAAATAGAGGAGGGGGAAAGATAAAGACGAGAGAGGAACGTTGTGGATCTTGGTGGAAGTTGAATCATGTGAATGTCCTTTTCTGTTTATTTACTTCTAGGATTATATTAATCACTATTTTAGTCTAATTCTGATTATAGTAGCCTCAAAAGTAGAAATAACGAATTAAAGGGATCTTATTGGACTTATACTTGGATTAAGAGACACAGATTAAAACTTAATTATGGGTTTTCACTTTCCATGACCTGGACATTAAACGATTCAGGAGTCGTAGGTTGCATCTCTATCCTATGAGCCTCGCTCGTGGATTCACCTCTGTTCCTCGAATCTTCTAGCCATCCTTCCAGTGTGGACTGTACTAAATTGTCGAATATCCCTTTCTTGAATTTGCTACCCATCTTTTTTTATAATCAAACCAAAAAACAAATAAAAATTGATTCAATCTTTTGTTAATTTTGGTGTACGCATGTATATAGCTAGGCATGTGGGTGGGTCATATGTATACACTTACCTGTGTGACAAGGGCATATAGCGGTAACGTGCTGTAACTGCAAAGCACTTGGACTAACACCCTGAATGAAACAAAGAGTCCATTAGATCAAACCAAATAGTAAACCTTTTAAGCTTTGCTAAAGAGTACATATTATTTACCCCATGACGAGCCTTGGGATAAGGAAGCCTAGTTTCTCCATGATACATGAATGTATTCCGTATGTAAACTGATGATAACGATTGAGAAATCGTATATAAGAATGTGAAGAAGAAAAAGATAGTGAAGCTGATCAGGGTTGAAAGAGAAGTACCAAAATCCAGAAGAAGAAAGCAATCTCAAATGAATTCTGAAAGAGAATGAAGTGGATGAGTTGGAGAACTATTCCTGGCCTATGGAACCAAAAGAGTTCATCAGAAGGTGTGATCACTGCTTCTTCCGCGCGGCTTCGCTTCTCGGAAACATCCAGAGCTAAGCTACTTATTATGTACTCCAATTTGGCACCCACCATTAGTAACAGCTGCATTTTTTGAAACCACCACTTATATATAACCATTCAAAAAGATTATAAAAAAAGAAACAAAAAGTCCCCAATTATTAGAACTTACAATCAGAGGCAAGAAAGACAACCAGAAGTAGGTGTTCCATCCTCCTACATTCAGCAGCAAAAAGACGACCACAAAGAGCCAGAGATACCAACTTTACATTTTTGTGATCACATCAACAAAATAGGTGTCAGAGAAAACTGATTCAGCTATCAATTGGTGTGTCTGTCTAGCTAGAAAGCTGATTGATTATTTTACCTTATGCTCACAACTTTCTTAAAATCTATCTCCAGTGTTCTTAGCATGTAATTATGAAAATCAAATGACGGGTTTGTACGGCAATGCCTCTGGCAAGGTAAGAGAATATACATTATTGTTACATAAGAGACTTGGTCAACCTATATAAGATGTTAGAACAAGACACTACCATAATGAATGCTTGTCGCAGAGCTATATATTCTGATTTGGTGACAGAACCATAAAACTGCTTGAAGAATGATCTCTGCAAGAACAGTACACATTGGCTTATCTCATCAGAACTCAAAATAAGATACTTATGAGTAGATAATCTAATTCATGTGTAACACATTTTGCTAGTAGTATATCTCCGTAGCTCACCAGCCAGCTGATGACAACAGATCTTCTCCAAAATCCTCCAGCATGCATCTCGAAGAACTCGTGATTTGCATTGAATAACTCGTGAATGGCATGAGCGTTAGGATGAGCATGAGCATGACCATGAATATGATCACGCCTTGCAGAGCCTGCGTCACTATGTTATGTACTTTGTGTGTTTTAAGGTGCAAAGCAATTGTTAATTCCCCTGAACAAGAATCTATTATTGTGGAATCTTACCCTTTTGAGAGGGATGTTTCTTGAACCAATTCTCCCAATGCTTCCATTGTTTTATCTACACATTATTTCAAATTAATGAACTACTCTAAGACAGGTTTTGAAGGCAATATATGTTTTGTAAGTTGTGAAAAAGGCTATGGAAACAAGTTACCCTGGCTCCTCCAAGAACCATGGTTGAGGCGCAGAAGATGACATGAAAAACCGCTAGCACGAAGATGAAGATATGGAGTTGATGCAATGCTTCCACGGATACTAAAGGAACCTTCCCCTGCAACCAAAGCAAGAGATCAATGGTTAATAAAAATGGATCCAGTAAGAGAAGAAAAATGAGCAGAAAAAGAAAAGATAAATTGCCTTGGCAGCACATTGGTTCGAGCCTTCTCCTGTTGAAAGGAGATGTCGTGCATTGATGATGACCGTATGAGAGGATTGAGGAGCATGATGCTTCTCCAATGGCTTCTTACAGGGGAACATGTTGCTTACAAGAGCCTCTGGGACACATATATGCTGAATTGCAGCTTGAGATACCGTTAACATTAGGGAGATAAATCCGAGGAGCATCAGTTCTGCGTCAGGACATCAATCTAGTCAGGGGTCAGGTGTAATCAAATAAACAAACTTGAGGAAGAAGATACCTTCTTTAAGTTTCTGCAAGGCTTCGAACAAGGCATCTTGTTGCCTACGCTTCAGGCACTAAGACAAAAAGAAAAACTCAAGAGAGCTTCAAAGAAGAAGAAGAGAGGTTAAAACTCAAGATTTACAGACAGAAAAAGTGATACCATACCTTTCCAAGATGATGAAGACCACGTTCGGCGAGAAGAGATAAGAGAACGATGATGAAACAAATAAACGCAACGACCCATGTTGGTGTATATTCAAGAGAACGGGACTCTGCTTCTGCCATTTCTGCACCTCAAGATGGAGACAAACTCTTCATTATAATTTTTTATTATTTAAAGCAGAGAATAAAAAAAATGGAAGAAGTTGAGGGAAAAGAATAGAGAGAAGGAGCAATGTGTGGGTTATCTCTAAAATAAAGCACAAAGACCTTTCTTCTGTATCACGCCAACTACTTACAAATTTTGAAAACAAAGAATCTACACTGTATACCTCACAAAACACAGAGAAACAATTAATGTTTGGTTTCTCAGACCACATTTTATGTAATAATAAGCTAATGAAAACTACTTTTCTAGGACTTGGAAACTACTTTTATTCAGGCAAAAAGAGATGACTTATTACATTCAATAGTTTTGATTTCTTTATGGTGTCCAAGGTGCTGGGGGCGGCGGTGTGGCTGGGAACAATGGATGTACGGCAGAGAACATAGTGTTTTTGTCAATACCCCAAACCGCTTCTCTTCCGGATAAAGCCACCAGAGCGGCCACTAGACCCGCATTGCCCGCTAGTGTCGGCTCTGTGTAGTTGTAGTTTGTACGAACGTCGTGGAACCCATCATGCTTGTCTGGTCCAGCAACCATTGCTCCTTTGATAATGTTTGGATTATCTTTTTTGCTATTTTTCCATTTATATCCTCCTGTGCAGCTTTCTTTCATGTTCCGTGGAATTGAAGCTCCTCTGTGATGCACATGTTTAGGGTACCGTTGGCCAAAACCCACAACATAACTCATCTTCCGAGGGTTTTTACCAAGTATGTAATCAATCTACCAAAAACAAAACAAAGAACACAAAGTTCCATCAGATAAAGGTCCTTAAAAACTTGTTTGTTTTCCTTCATTTCGTGAGGCATACCTGCGATCTTGAAAAGTTGCGTAGGTATTCATTAGTATAGAAGTAAGGACCACAGTACCATCCAGGAGTATCAGCAGCCTCTAGATAATCACTGTATAGCGCCGCTAAGAAAGCTGCATTTGCAGCATACTGTAGAGGCTGTGGATCTCCATGGTTTAACTGGATCAAACCTCCTGTAGAGATGATATAGTAACGTTACAGTTCTTTGCTTCAACATTTCTCATAAAGTTTAAGGTAAAAAAAAAAAGCAGACAACTCACCTTTTGTTCTCTTAAACTTGTTGAAATCAGGTAAGTAAGAGCACATAACTCTGCCTGTTTGGTTATGAAATGCGCTTAAAAT
This sequence comes from Camelina hispida, assembly GCA_023657505.1. NCBI lineage: Eukaryota > Viridiplantae > Streptophyta > Magnoliopsida > Brassicales > Brassicaceae > Camelina > Camelina hispida. The sequence goes on along the minus strand of CP094635.1, from coordinate 10,848,438 downwards.
TTCTTCGTAGGGATATCCAGGGCTCAGAAACAGCCTCATCCGGGTTAACAGCAACTAAAAATAAGCATACAAATACAGAAACTTAGCCATTGGCTATAACAACTCCAAAAACAGAACTAAGAATGTCTAATAGAGTAGTAACTAACCTGAGCCCCTGGAAGCTTGTTGTCCCAGCTAAATACACCATAATAAGAGCTATTCCCGAAGGCACCAGCACTCTCGGCAATAAAGCGAGTGGTAACGTCACTAAGGTAGGTTACATTTCCAGTAGCATAATACAACCAAGCCCCACCCCATATACGTTCATCCCAAAACAGGGTAGAGTTATAAAATTTGCTAGAGTCTTTATCAGATGTACTGTATCTACCATTGCTAAAAGTTGCAAACTTATAGAGCGTCTTAGCACCGTGAACAAGCTTTTTCGAATATAATCTGTTGTCTTTGAATACAATGGACGCAGAGGCCAGAGCAGCTGCCATCTCTGCAGCAAGATCCGAGCAGCCACTGTAGCATTGAGATACAGTCCTTTTAAAATCAATGTCCTCAGGACGCATCCAGCAGTAATGGTCATTATGCTTATCATTTCTTCCACTCCCAACTCCAACCTGTGAAAAAAACAAACGTTTAGACCCACAATTATGATTTACCAGTGGGCTAAAAAAACTATGTTTTTTCACCTGTTCCACCATAACACTGATTGTATCAGCACTACTATTAAAGGTTCTGAGAAAGTAGTCAGTTCCCCATTTGATGAGTTCTTTAACATGGTTGAGCTCGCCAGCAGCTTCATACTTTGCACTGTATTCAATTACACTCCAGCTCAACATGGTCATAGCATAAGACATGGGGAAGTTGAATTTGATAGTATCTCCAGCATCATAGTAGCCTCCTACCAAATCTTTGTAGCATTGTCCTTGATCTCCCTTCCCATCTTGAAGACAAGAATCACCCCTCCATGATACGTTATAAATATTTCCCTTTGGAAGTTTCCCAGCTACAAAAACATCATCACCACATAAGATATCAAACTGAGACAAATGATCAAATCCTACAAAAAGCTCTTCCATGTGATTCGATGTTGCAGACAGATTTAGAAAGAAAAAGGTTCAAAGTTTTTAGTGCTTACATTGTTGAGCATTGAAGAACATGAGAGCTTCGTTGAGAGCGAGTGTGTAATTATCCGGTGATGGTGGCTCGTGTGTGTGGCGTGGCACAGTTTTAGCGATCAAAGTTATGAATCCAGAGATAAACGCGGTTACTACGATGATTCCAAGAGTCCAGAGAAAGATCTTGCGGCTGACTAAGATACATCCGAGATCGACGTACTTCTTCTTCTTCAGCTCCTTGGGTCCGAGTAGCCAGCTCTGTTGTGTTTCGTCAAGAGGCCGTGACAGAGCCGCACGGTCGAGGTCTTGTAGGTTTCGACTACGACGATCTTCGTCGATGACGGAGTCCGCCGCATTGATCTCCAGAGGACCACCCCAAGGATCACGTCCGTACATAGTGATCAGTCTTAATTAAGCCGATGAGATTTGTCTTAATTGTTAAGAGAAGGAAGATGAAGAGAGAGCTTTGGAGTGTGGTTTTAGGGTAAACAGAGGTGTGTTGTCTGATGTGGAAAGTGCAAAGTTACATTAATTGACACGTGGCATTCATTCGGTCGTCCATTGGATTTTATGTCTTTTTTTACGATTTTTTTATGGTTTTATAATTACTTTCATATAAATGTAAATTTTTGTTGGTCGGCCCAATTTTACTTTTGGGGAAATGTATTAACGTCAGAAAACCAATTAGGTGAGATATAATGAATGACTCTCCTCCATTGCAGAAGAATTTTTGTCTAGTTGGCCACTTTTGTTTTTATGATTGGATTAGTGGGTATAATTCATTTATGTCAGAAGCCAACTAGGTGAAATTTATACTATAAAGAAAACTTCAAAATATACTATAAACAAAAATTGGTTTTTATTTTCTTTTAGTATTACAACTTTTTAATAATGTTACAAGTTTTATTATTTCTAAAAAAATATGACCTTAATTACGAAGATTATTTAATAATGGGAAGATGCAAAGAAAGATACATGTCAATGATGTTGTGGATTATTCTCGCAAATCGGTTTCATAAGTGCTCAATATATATCACGGGATGAAACAACGAACTAGACTCGAACTTAACTCGATTACACAACCGAATATTCCCACTGATGATCTCTTGGCTGTAGCTGCATGTGGTTCTGGTTCTACAATGGGAACGCCATAAGTTGGATTCGGTACCATGTACTGCTGATAAGACTGGTAGATGCGAACATCAGACACTTGAGACAACAACAACGGGCTTGTCTCGACGATGGTTTCTTCTTGTTGGTGAGACAACTGAGTATTATTCCAAGGAAATGCTGATGTCTCTTGGTGACTCAAACTCTGACTCTCATCGAACCAAAACGGCAGAGGAGGCGCTGTGGGCTCAACCGCCACCGCTGCTGCCACGGAGGAGTACTCATAAGAGCAATGGTGATCAGGCTGTGATGGGCTAGCTTGCTTACGTTTCCTCTTCTTTCTTGACCAGAACTTGAGCTTCTTCATTGCTTTCATAACCTTCATTTGGGATTTGGGTAATGCTTAAGGCTTGAGAAAATGGTCACTGCGTTTTGTATCGAAAAGGAGACCAGTTTGTAACCGTTGAAGAACATAAAGTCAATAAAAGTAATTAGAAAGCATCATTTGCTATTCAATCTTTGTGACCGTTAAATTATCACTATCTTGCAGAGGCCCCACCGGCTCTGCCACTAATGACATGTGACATAGCTTTTCATATGTACAAGAAATTGTATACCGTCTTTTTGTTTGGCAATCACTACAAAAGATTCCAAGTGTACAAGTGAAAAATATCGGCATGTATAGGTTATTATGACAATGGTATTGGTTCCTTCTTTTCAAAGAAAACATGTATAATTCACTTTGTATTGCAAAATGAAAGTACACATCATATATCAATCCATTTGATTGTATTTTGTATTGTCAAATTTGTAGACTGGCAAATCTGAAATACTTTTCCTTTGATATCATGTTTTGTTCCCTTTATCTTCTAAAGTTTTTTGAGAAAATAAAACGCGTCATACTTGTCATCTCTGTGTTAACATCATATTTTGACTGCAAACATGGTTCTCGTGCCAGACTTAAAATATATGTTTAGTTATTGAAGATCCTAAATCTTACTTATGTTGAAAAACAAGCGAGAGCCGCAGATGCGATATTACTCAGTCTACAACATAAGATCGTTTCCGAAAAGTAGAGCTAGACAAGTAGTATTATCCAGGAAAAGACAAGGACCATGCCAAAGACTCACTTTTTAAGGAACATATTCCTGAACTCATCATTTGATTTTGCGGGCTCATCTGCGCTGGGTTTGGGGTTTGTGTAGCCGAGTGGTTTAACATCATCATTTGATTTTGCGGGCTCATCTGCGCTGGGTTTGGGGTTTGTGTAGCCGAGTGGTTTAACATTTCCATCTGCGCTGGGTTTGGGGTTTGTGTAGCCGAGTGGTTTAACATTTCTTGGGACAGCGAACGTGTTTTTACCTTTCAACTGCACTTCATCTCCTTGCTTTTCACCCACAGTTTCTCCTTTCGCCTTCTCAGGAATCTGGGAAGGCTCCTTTGAATGCCCAGAACCATCTAAAGAAGAAGTAGATACAAAGTCAGTACATGGCTGGCTACACTATGAGCAAAACCAGATAGAGATACAGATTCTAACCATTTCCACGCCGAGTGAATTCCTTTTTACCCTTCTTTGGATTTGACCGTGCTATACTGATCTTTTTACCAAAAAACATCCTTCTGTTCTTTGCTATAGCTGCTGCAAGGTGTTCATCATTCATAAAATCAACATATGCCAGTCCCTGCAAGACACAACTGACCATATTAAGCCACCATATTGGCAGAATTCACTATAAAGAATTCGTTAATTTTTCCAGATTTATTAACAGTGACAGCTGAAATGGCATCACATGCATAAGTTGTGTGTGAGAGAGATACCCTTGGTTTTCCAGTGTCTTTGTGATGGAGAATGCGGATGGAATCAACCCCACCAACATCGCCGAAAAATTTACGTATATCTTCCTCTTCTACCTGCCAACAACAGTAATTAGCTTGTATTGGAAAATCTCACACATGTTATTCAGTAGGCCGTCTTTGTCAATTTTACATAAAGCCCGTAGACTTACCTTGACACTGAGATTTGAAAGAAAAGCTGTACACTCGTCTGTATAAATTTTCGGCTTCACTGGTTTGGCGTCTTCAGTCTCTTCTTTATTTGCATCAGCGGCTTTTCCATTCTCTGATTTAATGTTTGGTACAGTTGCACTCTGACCTACGTCCACTTCATTTACTTTTCGACCCTTTGTCTTCTGCCGCTTAGCCAAAGACTCGTCTTCTACATTCTGTCCTGCTTTTCTCTTTTCACGTGTACTCTTTTGTGAGTTATGCTCTTTCAGGCCAGCTGGTGGTTTGACTGGCGTAGACTCCTGTTGTAACCTGATCAACTGTAGCTCTTCCAAGCGTGGCATAACCTATGGAACAAAAATTGAGCAACTCGTATAATTTACAGCTTCCACAACTTTTCTGCATGTTATTTTATCACAAAATGCATCGCTCTTAAATCTAAACATAAGAGTCAGATATAGGGAAACTAAATTTACGAAGCCAAGAGCAGTGCGGAAGGCATGAATCTAATTATTTCACTGATCTATATAATGTATTTATCACACCAGAATTAACAAATGAATTCAAATCCAGCAAAATTTGTCGATACTCACAATTTTCAAGAAAAGTCAAAGAGTAAACAATAGAGTACCTTTTGAAATGCTATGTCAAAATCTTCCAAATCCCCATGCTCCCTTTCAAATCGCAACCATCTTTTGCATATGTCCTGGAAAATTGTCCTTCTTAGGAAATGAATATAGGCTTTCCGAAATAGATATGACAACTTAGGCATACAGTGCTCTCATGTTTCAGATGTCATGTATGCAAATTCTCCCCGACCATCAAAAACAGAAAAAAACTCAATTAAGTGCTTGTGTTGTATTTGCCACAGTTATACATGGTTTCTTTATTTTTCATTCAATTGACTGCCATTTCAGTTGCATGTGAAGATAACAAAATAAAAAGTGACAGTAAAACAGAACACAAGAGGGAATCGAGTGCATACTTCTGAGCCAGTGCCATCAAACTTTCTTGTATAGCACCTCCGGTAAAGAGACCTAGCTTCCTTTACATGCCCCAAATGCACTTCCATATCAATGTAGGCATACCAGGCTGCTAGCATCCCACCACTGGAGAGAACCAAGTAAGATGAGCCATAGTGAACCAGATTGCCTTATTCTGACAAACGCTGTAATCTGCCCGGATTATTTCAAGGTAAATGTGTAATTAATTAAGTATAAAGGATATAGCTTGCAAACCTCTTCTTCAAAAAGCTATCCCAAACACCTCGTGCTCCAGCTAGATCTTTTCCAATACTAAGTTCCAGATTAGCCCAATAAGCATGCAAATGCAGCAAGCTGTCTGTATTTTGCATGTGAGGCATTAGGTAATCTGATGCTTGCTGACAGGATAGAAACATTGAGTTAATTCAAGTGATTCAGAAGAGGTCCAAATCGTGAACAAAACAACACTATTTTTACAGATAGGGTAACCCTAGTCCCTAGATAGCCTCTCAGATGGAAAACTATGAAAAGATTGTGATAACTTAAAGAACTGCAACCATACAAAGATATTGAAAGCCGTACAGTTATTTCATATTTGAGATTAGTAATTATGGTAAAAGCAGCAGACAAACCTGAAAAGTTTCTCTTATCAGAGAATAATCCAAAGTCTCTGATATCTTAGCTGATAACATTCTCCTTCTCAGGCCATCTACTCGAGTGAGGTATAAATCCAGGTACTGATGAGGAACATCTCATAAGAAATACATGGATAGAGTTGAATGAGTAACAAGCTAGAAAATGAATTTAAAAATCATGAAAGAAAAAGCTGTACCTCTTCAAAGGAGGAAAATGTGCACTGCAATGACTTCCCAAAGACCTGTACACAACATTTTTGAATAATAGGATATTCTCAGTATATTTTTGAAAATTTCATAGTATAACGCATCGGATATGGTATAACAGAGATAAATCAATGTTAGGGCAAGTATCCTTTCCTAAACTATATATCTTTTGTTTTTCAATTAAACAAATTGACACTTACAGCATAGATCTCTTTCTCGGGTGCAGAACCACGCTCTAAAGCAAGCAAATAACGTGCCCAAAGATCTTCAGTCCATGGGCAACTTCTAGTCGCCCTAGAATATGCGTGTGTTATAGCTTCTCCAACCTGAAGCAGGAAGACGATTGTAATGATCAAGTAGAAATTGTAACAAAAAAAAACACCATAAAAAAACGACTCAAAGATTCATGACGAACCTTCAAAGTCTTATCAAGATAGACGGTGTAGTCTATCCACAGGTCACTTGAAACTGGGTATTCAGCCACAGCACGTTCATATATAGCTTGAACTCGGTTAGGATCTCCAGAAGTCTTCTCAAACTTTATATAATTCTACAAGAAAAGTAATAATAAGTAAGTAAAAAAAAAGATGCAACAGTATTTCCTACAACATGCCTAATTCTGCAGATTCAGAATCCTTCACACAATATGATCACAGATGGTAGGCATATGAAAATCCAATTTCCATACAATATTTATCACAAATATAAATGGCACGAAAAAACCAAACGCACCATGAATTCCTGAAATTTTTCCGTGTCAGATAAATCTTTGTTAGATATGTGTTCTTCAAGATGGGCACGTTCGCTATACATCTGCTGTGCCTTCTTGTTTGCAGCAGCGACCTGAGGAGAAACCTTATTCAAATCATCTGATCCAATATCAAGGTCAATGCCTTGCTCCAACTCCCAAGCCTTGTAAGTACTAAGGGTGGAGCTCAAGTTTTTTAGCGGAACAGACAGGTGACGGTGGAATATGCTTCTAATCCTTTGTATTTGCTTATTTTTTTCCTGTAAAATAAAAGTAAATTTATGATGCTAAAAGAACCATAAATACATCAACAGATTTGTTTCTACTTTAAAAACTAGAGACCAGTAAATAACTTAACAGCAACCATTAGTGTTCGTTTCTAACAAGGTGTAAGTTCTTTCCACTGAATACTGTGACTGTGAGCAGCAACCCACTATCACACTTCTGTTTAAATTTGCACACGCATCATCCTAGAACACAAACCTTGCTAACATGCTGCTAAATTACAGTGAACAAAATGAAGATGAAGAAAATCAAGAAATAGATCTAACCTCAACGTCAGCCTCGTCAATAGTGGCTAAGACGCCTTCCTCAAATGCTTTATATCCTTCCCATATTCTATTGCCTTCAGTGACATGGAAGCCCGCAGCCGGAATAGCACGTTCAAAAAGACTCCTCATTTTTGAAATACCATCAGATGTGTATCCATGTACTGATGGATCAGATTCTAGCATAAAGTTCAGGTAGTCACACCAAAGTGATACAGACTGCATAAAAGAAAAGCTATCAGTTGAGCCATAGATTATAAGCCTCGCTACCAATTGACGAAAGACATTTGAAATAAAATATAGAACATTGTTAGAGCTTTGGTAACCCTAACAGAACAATTCGAAATAGCATACTAGAGTACTTCTTCAGTCAACCTACCTAAAAACCCCTTCCAACAGAATGGTAAATAACATAAATATGACTAGCAAAGCATTGAATCCAGCAATTGTTTTGCAGTACAGAAGAGAACATACCTGATAATCAGAAAGTCCCCGTTCATAAAGCATCACAATATCAGACACATTCTCACTGCAGAAGAGAAATAAATATAAGAAAACTGTCAGTCTCAGAGGGTGTGTTGTAACTTAATGATCAAAGGAAACCATCTAAAACCAGAGGTATGAGCAATATATAAATTAAGAGGCAAAATATTCGCAAATAAATATTTTACCTAGAGGCTAGAGAAGCTTCGTCCCTTGCCCATTCAAGCCACAAAGAAGGACTCAATGGGAATATGGCACTCATAGCTTCCCTTGCTTGTCTTAGCTTTTCAAGGTTTGCTGTTTTCCTCAAAAGCTTTATATACTGAAATACGAAATCCAAAAAAAAAAAAAAAAAAATGTAATCAGAGGTATGGAAAACTCCAATTTCTAAATAATCCCTAAGTAAAATCTGCTCTCCCACCAAGGGTAGAGAAAGTGATGGGATACTTACTTGGACATAAGCATCGTAGTTGTAAGGATTGGAGGAGAGCTCCGATTCTAGGGTTTCAATCTTCTGAATCGACTCGGTATCATCATCGGAATCGGAATCAGAATCGCCGGAATCATCCGACGAGGGAGGGTCAGCTTGGGGAACCGCAGGATTTTCGGTAGAAGCGTCGTCCATCTTCTGGTCGCTGCTACTGACTAGTTCGGTGTCATCATCCATCATCGTCGTCATCTCAAGTTTCTGAGTTGGGGATTCTTCTTTCGGGTTTAGGGTTTAAAGCACTACGAATTGCAAATAACTTCTCCGGCCTCGCTACCGTCTTCAAACACCGCTATAGGCTATATAGCCCTTTCGCGTCCTTTTTACCCCCGGGGGAGAGATTTTTCATTTATTTCTAATAGACCTCCTCACCTTGACATATTAACCGGAACTGAACCGAATCAAAAATTGGGATTCGGTTCGGTTAAGGGTACTACATAAGAACCAAACGAATTCAATTTGTAGAACCGAACGGTTCTTGGTTCGGGTAAAACGCGAGAACCGGATGATGCCCTCAAAAACCGAAACTAATACGAAACATAGTCAACGATTCTTGGTTCGGTTCGGTTCGTATTTCAGTTGTAATCCTTACGGGTTATGCCTGTTTGGTGGTAATTTGATTATTTTTGGTTACAAATAAACCAATTGGAACCGAAACCTTTTTGGGTTTATTCAATTCAAATTTTCAAGTACTCATAGCAAACCGAACAAAATTGAACCGAATCGAATTGTAGTCGTTTATAATTACTAAATTTCTATGCCTGAATTATTAAAAAAATCGAAAGAATTGAACGCCTAGAACTAGTTACCGTCGCTAAAAGTTATGAAAGTTTTTATTTGTTTGTTATATACACAACATTATTTTGGTAGACTTTATAATTTTAATAAATGGTTACAAATAGGTTATATGTAGATTATAAATTAATTCATATATTAATTGTAACAAATAAAATTTTAATTGTAACAAAAAATCTTAAATAGGTTATATTCCAAATTGATAGTTCATGGATATTCCAAACTTTATTTTCGAAAGATCATGTATATGGTTCCAAATATATAGAATCACAATATTACCCATTTATTTTCCACATATTTTATTGATAAAACACATCAATAAAAAATTTATTAAAGGGATAAAAATATACTCTCAATTATAAAAAATGAATCAAATCTCGCTAATTTAACAAGATTAATCGTGATCTTCGGGATCGTATTCAGAAATTAAAAATTAAACCTTAATGCTAGATTAGGACCGTGCTAGAGCACGAGTTGGAATTACTTTTATTTATATTATAATTTTAGAATAAAATATAATTTATATGATTGATTGTAAAAGTTTTTAAAGTCATAATCTAGCATTAATCGTGTTTTTCGAAATCATATTTTCTTCTAAAATTATAATATAAATAAAAAAAATTTCAACCCGTGCTCTAGCACAGATCCTAATCTAGTAATTACTGTAAAATACCTGCTAGAAAAAAAACACATTAAGTATATATACAGTAGAACCTCTATAAATTAATAAGGTCGGGACCATGAAATTTCATTAATTTATAGAGGTTTTAATTTATCGATAAATTAATAATTATTAATTTATCGATAAATTAATAAAATATTAATTTATGAAGAAATTTTCTCATTTTCATAATTTTAGAAATTTTTAATTACAAAATAAAATACTTTTGTTTTAATTACAAATTTCCTCTCGGTCCTTTACCAAAAAAAAAAAAAAAACCAGCAATGAGAAGAATATAAAGAAAAATAGTCATAGCCATTTGAAATATGTGGCTAATCAATAGCTTCGGTTCGTTAGGTTGCGACAAATTATGACATTTCAACGAAGATTTTGTTGACAAAACAACGTTCTCGTGTATGTTGCTAAAATTTATTAACGAGGATCGAATTAACGATGGATACTGTTCATCACTACTAATAATAGGGTGTTTTGATAGTGGTAAATTAGGTAGTCCCTAATTACAAGGTATATTGAGTTAGCACACAAAGATCTTTTAAACCTCTTTGTCCCCCAATTATATATTTTAACAATATTTTTGATACACCAAGTATGAATGGTATATGTAATGCCAAACATTTGGCAGACAAGTGCACATGCCCAGTGTTAAAAACGTTATTTACAATCTCCACTAGCTGTAACATTGAACGGATCTCATTGTAATTTAAATTACTCGGTTCATGAACCTCTCTACACGTTTATATATACGGCAAACACTATAGCTAGGACTCCATTACATTTATCAGAAGTCAGAAATAGAGAGAACAAAGCATGAGTGGCTATTCCAAAATGGATTCAACAGACCAGAAACCCGACACAGACCACCCGGTTGTCGATCCTCATCAGACCCAGAAGCCCGATCCGGAACCTATCCAAATGATACCGAAGCTGAGTAGGAACAGGTCAGTGTCTGCATCAGCACAAGCGGTTCCTTCACCAATGAAGATGTCTATGAGAAGATCTTCGTCTGTCTCTGAACGCTACTGTAGAATCTACGATCAGAGCTCTGCTACAACGTGGCCTCTTCCTTTCCATGAAGAAGATGAAGACGAAGACGATGATAAAGGGAAGGCCGTTCATAAGAAGAAGAAGAGCAGCAGCATCAAGAAAAAAGCATTCGTAAAGGCTTGTAAGCGTTTTTTCGGGATCTCGTGAAACCTTTTTCTTTTTGTTTCCTTTCCTACATCCATCTTATATCATATAACAGATCTCATTGTTATTTTATGTTTTAGAGTCTTATCTTTTTTTCATGAAACGTTTAATACAAGAAATTTTTTCTCTAAATTAGTTGTTATCGATTGCTTTGAAGTATATTGATTTTACGTGTTTTGCTTTCTTGATTGAGTACTGAGATATGATGATTATACTATATAGATTGTACTCTTTTATGTATCTATTATTGAAAATCAAAACCCACTTGCTTTTATTATACTGTAGAAGACCCATTGTGTTTTTTAATTTGTACGTCTGAATTCGTCTAAAGATGACCAAAAAAAGAAGTGTGTAAAGATAATATTTAACAAGTTGTATATCAACCAATAAGATGAATAAACTACGTATTACTTTATTTTGGGAGATGATGATCCTTGACTCCAAGATTGTCCTTTTGTGTAAAACTCGAGAGAGCATCATCTTGCCCAATGCACTAGCACATGGAATTCGAATTATTTATTTTTATTCCAATTTTTATATATATATAGTTTTCTTTCATCAACTCTAAGAAATATAACTATCTTAGAGTAATCACGTTTTTTAAAGATAAAAACAGAGTTGTATATAAGACTAGACATATCAAGGAGTTAATTGGTCTTCTATGTCACCAAAATCAATTTACGGTAACATTATAGTACTGTACGTACTTAATTCTTATGACTTATGAGCGAGAGAACTATATAGTAACAAATTTTTCACACAAATTAAAGATTGTGAGAAACCTTTGATTTTTGAGTCTTTGAGGTATATCTATCTACAACAAGAGAGATTTGTGACGAAAATGTCGAGGGACATCAGGCCATGCGCCCATGCCTCTCCACCGCACACAGTTTTTCTTTTTTGAGGCCAACAACAAGTATTCTAAAAGTAAACAAAAACTGTATGTTGCTACAATTTGTTTAAGACATCAGTACTGTTATCTGTAAACTAAGATATACCTTTCTGTCTCTATGTACAAAAACGGTCGTATAAATATCAAACAACCCATCCAATTCCGACCATGCACTAATGTGGGTAAGATCTACTAAATTAAGAGTTTTGTTTAACATGAGATATATGAAATTTTCACCTAGTAGGATAAATCAATATAAAAAATGTTACTAACTATATGCGTATTCAAATTTACAAATAGTAACCACATCATCATCCATTTTCTAATAGGACAAGTAATGGCAACCCTTTTGACATGTAGTAGTAATGTGGGCTTTTGTGAAAAGTCTAGATCTTTCTCATGAGAGAGATCTGGATACCTCTCTAGGATATGATGGGTGTCACAAAAGAAACACTAGTGTTGGCCTATTGAAGCCCACCCATTTCACACCATCCCCCCCTCTTCTCGAAGCTTCAGCTAGGTCCCACCTTTTCCTCCTCCCTCTCCCAACCTCTCCTCTTATCTTCTCTTCTTCTTCTATATCTCTTCCTCCCACTTTCCCTTAGGGTTTTCCAACTTCAAACCCCTCCTCCTTTCTCAGTCTCCTCCTCTTCCTTACTTCGCTTCCTCAATCACGAACCTTGCATAAAAATGGCATCTTCCGCCGCACAAATCCACGTTCTCGGCGGGATTGGATTCGCTAATTCTTCGTCCAAGAGAAACCTCAATGGTAAAGGTGGTACCTTTATGCCCAGAAGTGCCTTCTTCGGCACAAGAACTGGTCCTTTCTCCACACCCACTTCTGCTTTCCTCAGAATGGGCACTAGAAATGGCGGCGGCGCTTCTAGGTACGCGGTTGGTCCTGTGCGTGTGGTTAACGAGAAGGTTGTTGGTATCGATTTGGGTACGACTAACTCCGCCGTTGCTGCTATGGAAGGAGGTAAGCCTACGATTGTGACTAACGCTGAAGGTCAGAGGACGACCCCGTCTGTGGTTGCTTACACGAAGAGCGGTGATAGGCTTGTTGGGCAGATTGCCAAAAGGCAAGCTGTTGTTAATCCGGAGAATACTTTCTTCTCTGTGAAGAGGTTTATTGGTAGGAAGATGAATGAGGTTGATGAGGAGTCTAAGCAAGTTTCTTACAGAGTTGTTAGGGATGACAACGGGAATGTTAAGCTTGAGTGTCCTGCTATTAACAAACAGTTTGCTGCTGAGGAGATTTCAGCTCAGGTATATATAAGTTTATGGATGTTGATTGTGTGTTTAGCTGGTTAGAGTCTCGTTTATGCGCAATTTTGGGTGATGAATGTGTGTGGCTATATCTGGTACATTTGATAGATGGTGGATACTTTACTAGTGTTCATTGTTTAGTAATATGAGTCTCATCTTCTGTATGTTTGATTTCTCATGGGGTTTGTGTCTGTGCTAGGTTTTGAGGAAACTTGTGGATGATGCCTCAAGATTCTTGAACGACAAAGTGACTAAGGCTGTCATCACTGTACCTGCTTACTTCAACGACTCACAGAGGACAGCTACAAAAGATGCTGGTCGAATTGCTGGGTTGGAAGTTCTTCGTATTATCAATGAGCCCACAGCTGCTTCATTGGCTTACGGGTTTGACAGAAAAAGCAATGAAACAATCCTAGTCTTTGATCTTGGTGGTGGTACCTTTGATGTTTCAGGTACTTGACATTGGATTTTTGCTTATGTATCTTCTTGAGAATGTTCTTTACATGTAGTAGCACCACTAATATGATTTATGTTGTGTTTCTTTATTATACAGTGCTTGAGGTTGGTGATGGTGTGTTTGAAGTGCTTTCCACTTCTGGCGACACACATTTGGGTGGTGATGACTTTGACAAGGTGAGTTTACTGCACATATTTATTTGAAAGTTCTTATTTGAAGAGCTTTGAATCTGTTTACTCTTTCTTTTTTGCTTTACTTGATAGATCTACTTTTGAAATGCAGAGAGTTGTTGATTGGCTTGCTGCGGAATTCAAGAAAGATGAAGGGATAGATCTTTTGAAAGACAAGCAAGCTCTTCAAAGGTTAACAGAGGCAGCAGAAAAAGCTAAAATTGAGCTTTCCTCGCTGACTCAGACAAATATGAGGTACACTTAGATTTTCTCGCCAAATTTTTCAATTTAGTACTTTTACAAGTACCTGGCTTCTGATTGATATGGATTCTGTTCGCAGCTTGCCATTTATCACGGCCACAGCTGATGGACCCAAACACATAGAAACTACCCTCACACGTGCCAAGTTTGAAGAATTATGTTCAGATTTACTTGACAGGTAAATTTAGTTACATTTTTAAAGCTGATATTCATAGCCTGGCAAGTTAACATATTGCTATCTGTACGTTCTATAGCTTTTGATTGATTATAGAGGCTTATGATTCTTACCATGTATCTATCTTTTAGGGTCAAGACTCCCGTCGAGAATTCCCTGAGGGATGCAAAGCTAAGCTTCAAAGATATTGATGAAGTGATCCTTGTTGGTGGATCCACACGTATTCCTGCTGTTCAGGAACTCGTAAGGAAGGTGACTGGGAAAGAACCTAATGTCACCGTTAATCCTGATGAGGTTGTAGCTTTAGGTGCTGCAGTCCAGGTGTGTTGTCGTAAACTTTGTAACTTTCATCCTTTCTAGGTCTTGATAACCTTGTGGCAAATAAGTTGTGTTTTACTGCGCTCTTATTAAGTGCTATTTTCTTTTTGACTCTAGGCTGGTGTTCTTGCTGGAGATGTGAGTGACATTGTGCTTCTTGATGTGACACCACTTTCGATTGGTTTGGAGACCCTTGGAGGTGTTATGACCAAGATCATTCCAAGGAACACTACACTACCTACTTCGAAATCAGAAGTCTTTTCGACTGCTGCTGATGGGCAGACAAGTGTTGAGATTAATGTGCTGCAGGGTGAGAGGGAGTTTGTTAGGGATAACAAGTCTCTTGGCAGCTTCCGTCTAGATGGTATTCCACCAGCACCGCGTGGAGTTCCACAAATCGAAGTCAAATTTGACATTGATGCCAATGGTATTCTATCTGTCAGTGCTGTTGACAAAGGCACTGGCAAGAAACAAGACATCACCATTACTGGTGCGAGTACATTGCCCAAGGATGAGGTGCGTGCTTTTTGCCTAAGAATCAAATTTATAACTGTTGCTCATTGCTATCAGCTAATTAATTGCTGTAGCTATCTCCGTGATCATAGAAATGGTTCCTTCTTCTAATATCCATAGTAAGGGTAACTAATTTTGGTGTGGTTGAATGTTTTACAGGTAGACCAAATGGTCCAGGAAGCAGAAAGATTTGCAAAGGATGACAAGGAGAAGAGAGACGCAATCGACACAAAGAACCAGGCAGATTCAGTGGTGTACCAGACGGAGAAGCAACTAAAAGAACTTGGAGAGAAGATTCCAGGTGACGTGAAAGAGAAGGTGGAGGCTAAGCTACAAGAGCTGAAAGAGAAGATAGCAAGCGGATCAACACAAGAAATAAAAGACACGATGGCCGCTCTAAACCAAGAAGTGATGCAGATTGGTCAGTCTCTATACAACCAGCCTGGAGCTGGAGGTGGAGCACCAGGTACTGGACCATCCCCTGGTGGTGAAGGTCCTTCATCAGGAGACTCGTCTTCAAGTAAAGGTGGAGATGGTGGAGATGTGATCGATGCTGACTTCGAAGACAGCAAATGAGAAAGCAAACTAGGACGGACGGCTTTGATGATATTCATACTTGCGGGATGCAGTGGGATACATTGATTTTGTAGGGTTGGATTTGAGAAGACACATGAATTAAGAAAATGCTTGTGAACATCATTTATTTTGTCGTGAGAAGGAAGCAGTGTGTGGTTTACAGAGGATGATGTTTTTAAAAATACATAATAAAATGCAAGGCTTCTCTCTTACACGTTACTCTCAAGTCTCAAGTGAAGAGACAAAATCTACTGACCAAGTTGGGGGTTTTGAGGCAAATCCTGAGCAATTATAGTATCCAACTAGGATTTCACTAAATTATTGTATTCTAAATAATAATTTTTAATTTATTTAGTTTTCAAAATTTCAATTAATTATTTTTTGTCTAATTAATTTTAGAATTTCTTTTTTCTTCTTACATTTTATAAAGTTTATAATCTAATTACATTAAATTTGTTATTAGATAGAATATAAAATTTTAGATTTGTTTTGTTTTCTAGAATTAAATAGAGATATATACTTATATAGTATTATATAGTATGTTAGTGTATATTTTTATGTGTATTTTTTTTTTGGAATATTAAGAATGTGTTATAGTATGCATGATATTTTGTGTTCATACACTAAATAATTTATAAGTTAATTTTCAAAGCTGTGATTACAAATCTATAGTATATATGAGATAAACTAATAGTTTTAGTGTTGGTTCTATATTCCAAACCCGCCATGCTAGGCGGATCAAGCAACATATTCAAATATTTTTAATTCGCAAAAACTCATCAAAAATAGAAACTTAATATTAATTAATTAAATGAAAAACAAATTAAGAATTAATGTCAATGGCAGTCTTGTAAATAGGTGGTAACTTTAGGATTTATTTGCTAAATGTACTTGAAAAATGTATATATAGACTAGGATTTCACCCGCGGGACTAAGTTATAAATTATTGTATTTTAAATAATAATTTTTAATTTATTTAGTTTTCAAATTTTCAATTAATTAACTTTTTGTCTAATTAATTTAGAATTTTGTTTAGATTTTTTTTTCTTCTTACGTTTTATAAAGTTTATAACCTAATTACATTAAATTTGTTATTAGATAGAATATAAAATTCTATATTTGTTTTGCTTTCTAGAATTTAACAGAGGTATATGCCTATATAGTATGTTAGTGTATATTTTTATGTGTATTTGATTTTTTATTTGGAATATTAAGAATGTGTTATAGTATGTGTAATATTTTGTGTTCATATACTAAATAATTTATAAGTTAATTTTCAAATCTATGATTACAAATCTATAGTATATATGAGATAAACTAATAGTTTTAGTGTTGGTTTTATATTCAAAACCCGCCATGCTAGGCGGGCCAGGCAACATATTCAAAGATTTTTAATCTACAAAAACTCATCATATGAAACCTATGAAAATAAAAATTATTTTTAAATATGTAATACAAAATAAAAATAAATTTGTGAGCAAGTAATATCTTTTGTATTTTATTATTATTCTTTGAATAAGATATCAAATTGAATGGTAAATATGTTTGTTACCTTTAAAAATCAAACCGTTAGTTTTTTTAATGATATATTTTATTTTTGATTTTGAACATATATTTTAAGAGGAAATCAATGCGTTGAGATAAAAAATATCGGCTACAGATCATCTTCCAAGATCGAAAATCAATTCGTTTTTTGGTTAGACCGATTGTTTAGGAAATTTGTTTATGGAGAAAATATTGTTTTGCGAAATTGAGAACTTAGTATTAATTAAGTCAATTATAAATATAATATTTAATGTTAAAGTGAGTGGTTCCCATTTTTTTAGAAAGTTATTTAGGAGGGGAAATCTTGTTTTCAAAAATAGAAACTTAATATTAATTAATTAAATGAAAAAAAAATTAAGAATTAATACCAATGGCAGTCTTGTAAATAGGTAGCAATTTCAGGATTTATTTGTTAAATGTACTTGGAAAATGTATATATAGATTATAGGAGTCAAAATCCAACTCAATTTTAGTATCCAATGCATAGACAACGTACTAGCCCTGAGACCAAATAACCGGATCCGTCGGATATCCGGATCCGGATCCGGTATCCGATCCGAAAAACCGGATATCCGGTAAAACGGAGCCGGATGCGGATCTCATATTTATATATCCGGCCGGATACGGATACGGATCCGGATACTAAAAATATTTCGGGCCGGATATCCGGATCCGCCAATACATACCATATAATCTATATTATTATATTATATATATTATATTATATATATGTATATTTCTCATTCACCTAACGTAGGAAGAGACACATGTATATATAGAACATAGTTGAGAGGATAATTGTTTGCTTTTGCCGATGTGGGACCTTTCAATTCGCACTTCCTTTGTCATTTCCTAATCCCAGATCGACTGGAAGAGAAAAACAGCTTCCCCTTCTTCTCTATAAATAACCTCACAGCCCCATGCACACGTTTTCACAATCTTATGTTTATTGGGTTTTTAAATAAAAGCCCATAAAACAAAATAAACCGGATATCGGATAACCGGCGGATAACTAAAATTTTAACGGTTATCCGTGAACCGGATATCCGGCATTTCGGAGCCGGATTCGGAGAGTGAAATTGTGTATCCGGCCGGATCGGATACGGATCCGGATACCATCAAAAAGGTCGGATATCCGGCTCCGGCCCAGGCCTACAACGTACGCTTGGTTGGTTACTTCTTCACCTTAAATCAAAACAAAACTGAAAGGCAAATCTTAAATCTATGATGGTAAGTTAGATTCATCATGCAACTTTATAAAAAAAGTAAAGTATGAATCAAATCAGTCCACATGCACCACATATGCAGTTTTTAAGAAATCTTTTAGTAGTAGAGAGGCATACAAACAAACACCAAATAATAAATAAAAAAATCTTTACAGTATCGTTTCCCTTGTTCCCAGGAAACGTATTTAAAATTGGTACATCTCTCTCAGGCCTTAGTAGTAGATCTCTCTTTGAGATATGAGAAGTTTTTAGTAGTTTCGAGCAAGAAAAACATTTTGTCATTTGTTTACTTATGAATGCTTTCTACTAGTATTACAAAACAAAAAGTTAAAGTTCCCAGCAAAGCGTGTAATAATAATGTAAACAACAACAACAACAGGCTGTCAAAATACAAAAAGGAAAAAAAAAAAAAAAACAAAGAGGGAGGCAAGAGTAGAAGTAAAGTGGGAAGATCAATGTCCAATTCCCAATCTCTTTGACCAATTAGTTGACTTTTCTTTCCTTTGTCTGCTTTGTTTTTTTTTTTTTTTTAACTCTCTCTCTCTCCTCTCTCAGCTGTTACCATCTTCTAATCTACCCTCTCACCTTCTTAATCACTTTTTGATTAAGCCAAGTTTTTTTTTTCCTATACCAAAAATTAAAAAAAACCTAATTTACTGCTAGCTCCTCGATTGAGTTCAGGCTTCTTCTTCTTCTTCTGGCTCCTTTGCTGCAAAAATCTATCCAATATTTTAAGTCGTCTCTCGATTAAAGATTCTTCTCAGCATTTGTTTAGATCGTAGTTTCGAGCTCTGTTGGCGATTCTCTTGAAGACATATATGCCTTGAAAACGTACTTGAACTCCCCAACTTCTTCTTTTCTTCTTTCTTTAAATTACAAATATTGCTTTTGCCCTTAATTGTTCTTTGTTTCTTCAAAAGTCTTAATGTTTCTTTGTAGTCTTACTCTTTGACTTTTACAATGATTTTTTTTCTCTTTTTGAGACATTTTGGACTTGGTCGTATGTTCAAAGATTCCCGTCTAGGTCGTAAAGCTACAGTCTTTTTGTTTTTGTTTTTGTCTATATTTAGAAATCATGATTTCGATTATCTCTTCTTGAGTTTCAGATTTGTAATTTCACTTTGTGTCATCATTTCTTTTTTTGCAGACGAAACAAAAAACACCAAAAGCAGCTTTGATTGTTTTCTGTGTGTTCGTCCTTGCTTGAAGTGAAGCATGGCACTTCGGCTACCAGCTTCTAAAGCAGCTGAAGTTGCGATTGGATCCATTGGCTGCGGTTATGATTTAGCTATTGATGTAAGGTTGAAATATTGCAAAGGAGGCTCCAAAGATTCTAGATTGCTTGATATTAAAGAAGGTGATGACAATTGCGAGATTCTTTTGCCTGGTGGTATCTCCATTCCTAATGTTTCCAAGTCTATCAAATGCGATAAAGGCGAGCGTATGCGCTTTAGGTCTGATATTCTTCCTTTCCAACAGGTACCAAAGTTTATCTCTTTTTGTTTACCCTTGTTTCAATTTGTGGTTATGTCTTTACAAACTTAGAAACTCTAGTTTCCGTTGGACCATCAAGTATGTATTGCTTGTCGTATGTCTATATAGGCTGCGTCTTGATGCTTAGTTATGGTTTTTTAGATGGCAGAGCAGTTCAACCAGGAACTATCTTTGGCTGGTAAAATCCCCTCGGGTCTCTTCAACGCAATGTTTGAATTCTCGAGCTGTTGGCAGAAAGATGCAGCCTATACCAAAAACCTTGCTTTTGATGGAATATTCATCTCACTATACACGGTTGCTTTGGACAAATCTCAAATGTTACTCCGTGACCATGTTAAGCAGGCTGTCCCATCAACATGGGACCCTGCTGCATTGGCAAGGTGATTTGCTGCTCTCTTCATAATAGGATTGTTATATTCATTGATGTATGTATTTTAAGCCTATGTAAAGTTACTTAGAGCTGCATATTGTCTGTGAAATTGTTTGATGGTTTCGCAATAACATGAGAAGAATCTTCTATCTTGATAGGAGTTTTAATTGGAGGGCGAGGATCTATGACTTAACACGTATTCGAATGTTGCTTTATCAGGTTTATAGATATTTATGGGACGCATATAATTGTTGGTGTGAAGATGGGAGGAAAAGATGTGATTTATGCAAAACAACAACATTCCTCAAAACTACAACCTGAGGATCTGCAGAAAAGATTAAAAGAGGTGGCAGATAAGAGGTTCGTGGAAGCTAGCGGAATGCATAATATGGCTCCAGAAAAAGTACATGCAAGTAGTAAGGTCAGTGAAACAATTGTTATATTTTTGTTCACCATCATCAGAACTTTTCTTATGTGTGCATGTCAGTTATACTGTGGCTTTTTGACATCTAAAAGAAGAACTACTACCAATCTAGTTTTGCAACTCTCAGTTCCTGTCTTTTGTCGCTTGTTTCAGGTGGAAACAAAGGAGCAACGCCTGAGATTTGCAGATACCAGTTCCTTGGGCTCTTATGCGAATAAAGAGGTAATCACCACTGGTACCAAAGCCAGATCATTAGAGACAGTACTATCGTGTGTCTATATGTTAGCTTCTTTTCTCATAAATTACATGTAATTGTAGGACATTGTCTTCATGTGCAAAAGGCGAGGTGGAAATGATAATAGAAATCTATTGCATAATGAATGGCTGCAATCAGTCCAGATGGAGCCTGATGTGATCTCAATGTCCTTTA
The DNA here is from genome assembly GCA_023657505.1 of Camelina hispida. NCBI lineage: Eukaryota > Viridiplantae > Streptophyta > Magnoliopsida > Brassicales > Brassicaceae > Camelina > Camelina hispida. The sequence goes on along the minus strand of CP094635.1, from coordinate 10,827,342 downwards.
TTCCTATTACATCTTTGCTTAATGGAGTTCCAGGAAGTGGATTCTTAAGCCATGCCATAAATCTATATCTAAGATGTAAGCCTACACATCATTTGCGCTGTGTGCATTTCTTCAACATAACAGTAGTTTCTTTTACCTTCTTTTACAATCCAACATTACTTGTGATTTGTATTTGTAGATAAGCCACCCATTGAAGAGCTGCATCAGTTTTTAGAGTTTCAGCTACCAAGGCAGTGGGCACCAGTGTTTAGTGAGCTTCCTCTTGGCCCGCAACGAAAGCAACAAAGTTGTGCATCTCTGCAATTCAGTTTCTTTGGACCTAAGCTATATGTGAATACCACTCCGGTATGAAGTTTGTTTCACTGCAGGCACTTCGGTTAGATTCTGCTTAAAAGTCCTCAAGTCTTGAGATGTTGTTCTTGTTTATCTGGTTTCAGGTTGATGTTGGTAAGAGGCCAATCACTGGCATGCGGCTGTACCTAGAGGGTAGAAGAAGCAACCGTTTAGCAATTCATTTGCAGCATCTTTCCTCTCTTCCCAAGATATATCAACTCGAAGACGATCCAAATAGAAGTATCCGACAAGAGTCTCATGATCGTCGATACTTTGAGAAAGTAAACTGGAAGAACTACTCTCACGTCTGCACAGCACCCGTTGAATCAGAAGATGATCTTTCAGTAGTAACAGGTGCGCAGCTCCATGTAGAGAGTCACGGGTTCAAGAATGTGCTCTTCTTGCGCCTTTGTTTCTCAAGAGTTGTGGGAGCTACACTTGTAAAGAATTCAGAATGGGATGAAGCAGTAGGCTTTGCTCCAAAATCAGGACTCATCTCAACGCTAATAAGCCATCACTTCACTGCAGCGCAAAAGCCACCACCCCGACCTGCAGATGTGAATATAAACTCGGCTATATATCCTGGTGGACCACCTGTACCGACGCAAGCACCCAAACTTTTGAAATTTGTGGATACAAGTGAGATGACAAGAGGACCACAAGAATCACCAGGGTATTGGGTTGTATCAGGTGCAAGGTTACTGGTGGAGAAAGGGAAGATCTCGTTGAAGGTAAAGTATTCACTGTTGACTGCAATACTGGAAGATGAAGTGATTGAGGAACACTATGAAGGTTAAAGAGAAATGGTGGTCGTGTAGGATGGGTGGTTTTGTTTGTGTCTGTGTGTGTACATTCTTCAGCCTTTGTCATTTGTAATGTAACGGTGTGTGTGGGTGTTGGTGTGATAGGAATGCTTGACTTGTACATTCCCTATCTTTGGACCAGAGATTTTTGTTCTTGTGGAGAAGCTAACTACACACTGCACCTAAATATCTAAATATCACACGAGGAGTTGGTGTTCAGGGATATATCCACTCTATGGTTTTGAATAATTCACAAGTTCTTTGTACATAGCAAAAAGACAACAAGAACTTGGTTACATTACATCTAGACTAGCAAATAGATTAGAGGGTACGAAGATCATTTGTTATTTTTCTTTAGTGGATTATTACATATAGACTAGCAGATAGATTAGAGGGTACATGGATTACATCAAGTTGTGTGAAAGCGATGAGATATCAAGTTGTGCTGAATTCTAATTTTGTTAGAATTTCAAATTCAAATCCAACTAGACTTTCAAAATGGCAAGTCAAAGTAAAGCTCTACTTGCACGCAAACAAAAGAAGGGAAAAGTGTTGGGCATAGTTTCTAAAGAAGTAAGAAAGAGAGTAATAATCAACTTTGAAACACGTTTGAAAGTCTTATAATAAGAATGAATCGAAAGAGACCCGCCATCGCCTCTTGACTTCTCTAAACATTGATCACGTCAACAAGACAACAACCATTTTAAACACTTAACCACACGTTCTAACTTGTATATAATACTATCACAATCATCTATTAATTCTCCAACACCGATAAGAAACGAAACAGAGAAAAGAAAAAAAAACGAAAAAAAATGTCTTCGTCATCTTCCCTAACGCAGAGAAACCCAATTACTTCACAGCCAAATGGCTCGCAAGAGGGATCGGAGTCTGTTCCAAAGCTAAGGAGACTACGTTCGACATCTCAAAATGCCATGTCACAGACCCTTACGTCAGCTGCAAACTTAGCTAATCTCCTCCCCACCGGAACGCTCTTAGCTTTCACGCTCCTTATACCCGTCTTCACATCCAACGGCTCGTGCGACCACGCGAACCAAATTTTAACCACAGGGCTCTTGACGCTCCTTGCCATTTCTTGCTTCCTGAGCTCCTTCACGGACAGCGTCAAGGCTGAAGACGGTAACGTGTATTACGGTTTTGCTACTCGTAAGGGTATGTGGGTTTTTGACTACCCTGACCCCAACGGTTTGGGTTTGCCTGATCTTAGTAAATACCGTATGCGGATCGTTGACTGGATCCACGCTGTTCTGTCGGTTCTTGTGTTCGGTGCGGTGGCTCTGAGGGACAAGAACGCCGTGAGTTGTTTTTATCCGGCGCCAGAGCAAGAAACCAAGAAGGTTTTGGATATCATTCCGATGGGTGTTGGAGTTATATGCAGCTTGTTGTTCTTGGTTTTTCCGGCGAGAAGACACGGTATTGGATATCCGGTCACCGGAGACAGAGGTCGTCGTTAGTTAGATTCGTTTCTTTTGTGTTTTTTTTCTTTAAATGCCAAATAAACTGTAAACGATTGATTCTTTAATTATATGGTTGACTAATTCGTTTATGTGATCATTTCGTGTTATGAGTGTATTCCTTCTTCTTATCTACTTATTTTGATAATTATTAAAATGTTGAGTGGAATATATTGAGAACTATTAACGCAAACAATCTTATAATATGTTTCTAGTAGGTCGTAAACTTGTCGTACACTCAAGAAGAGGTGATGAATGATTTGAAAATGGCTTCTCTAATTGAGTTAACACAAGAATACTTTAGCCAATTGAGTAATAACAAAAATTCAAACTAGTAACTATCGAATTTTTTGTGAGCTAATGAATAAAATTGTTGGATCTACAAATGTTTCCCTAGGTTTTTGCAGAAACTAGGTTTCTCATAATAAATTTGTTTGAAGGGAAAAACAAATTCAGTAAAGAATTCTTTTTCAAAACTGAATCATATACATAAAAATAAGGTTTCACTCTCTCTTTATTGGTATATTTAGCATTTAAGTTTTTAAAAAATAATAATTATTTTAAATAAAATAAAAATGTAATAATGTAGATTAATCTATACTTTAAATCCACATTTTACTACTAAATTGTAACTGAAATTATGAATTGACTGTTTTTTTTGACCATTCATTTCATTCCAACACACTATAAATTATAATTGTAACTCCTCTAATTAAATTATATTAGAAATGTAACTTTCATCCCTTGGAATCCTATAAATAATAATTCTCACATCATCATCCACCATATCTAGAAGAAAAAATTAGAATACATACCTCAAACTTAATAGGAAATTTGAACTCTATACTAAATCTTTTAATTCTGTGAAATGTACCTTATGGGTTGAACTAAATGACTATTTTATCCTTGATTACAAATTAAATTAAACTAAATACAATATAATTAAATTAATTTATTTGAAATTTTTATTTTTCAAAATAATATGTAAACTAGATATTCGGATTTTTTCTGAATTGTTTTTTAAAAAATTATGAATTAATTTATTATATATAATATTAATCAATAACTAAAAGATTAAATTAAGATAAAATAAATAACATATACCCTTAATTGATAATTAATTAAACATTAAAAAATAAACACAAAATAATTAAACTCATCATTGTTAGAAAATTATTTTAAAAAATCACTGTTTATATTTTAAATATTGAAATTTTTTTGATAATGATGAAGTAGTTTATTATGGAAAATATTAATCAATAAAGAAAATTAAAATTCAGATAAAAAAAGTAAAAAAGTGGTTTTATATCTATTACTCAATCGTGATTAAAGATTTGGTATTATTTAGTAATTTAATTTTAAAATTTTATTATGTAAAATTAAAATTAAATTAATTAGATTTTTTCTTTTTTCCATTTATGTTTAGTAAATGTTTTAGATAATATTAGTTTCATTTAATAAAAAAGTTTTGAAAAATAATTATATAATTTAATTTATTTTGAAAATTGTTAACTTTAATAATATAATAAAAAATTGTGAGCTTTTAGAAAATATAAATCAACAGTTCAAAAAAATCGACTATGTAACAAATCAATTAATAAAAGAATAAATCAACTTTTTAATATAAGTCAACAAAGAAAAAACATAAATCAGCAGGAATAATATATAAGTCGACAGTTAAAAAAGTCAATCATATTAAAGTCAACTTAAAATGAAATAAGTCTACTAAAACCAAACAAATCAACGGGGGAAAAATAGAAATCAATAAACAAAATAAATAAGTCAACATCATAAAAAATCGACTTTGTAAAAAAACAATCAAACAAAGAAAAAGTCGACGATTTTAAAATAAATCGATGAAAAAATAAATAAGTCGACAAAAAATAAACTTTAGTCAACCATTCAAAATATCGCCCTTATTAATAAATCAATGTAGAATGTAATAAGTCAACAACAAATAAACAAATCAACAGAAAACAAATATAAATCGATGAACAAAAAAATAAGTCAATTGTTAAAAAATGGATTATGTTATAAATCAACTAGCCATAACATAAGTCAACTGTTCTAATATAAGTCGATGACAAAGATAATTAAGTCAACAGAAGTAAAAAAACAAAACGATTGTTCAAAAAGTCGACATTATAAATAAATTAACCTTGATTAAAATAAGTCTAAAACATTGATATATATATATATTGTATAATTTTGAATTAATTATTTTAAAATAAATTTAAATCTAAATAATATCAACAAAAATATTTAAATTATTTTTCTTTAATCAAAATTTTAAGATCAAAAATTTATTCATGTAATCATTATTTAAAATACAATAAGTAATTTTCGTTATAATTTTAAATTATTAAATAATTAATTCCGAATTTAAAATTTTTAAAAAGTAATTTATTTTTAAAGTTGATTTATTTTTAAATATAAGTTAAGTTTTTATTGTTTTTATTTAATTGTTAAAATTATTTAATAATAAGGGTATTTCTGTCTATTTTCATTTCAAAATGTGTAGTTTTCAAATAACTATAAGATTAAGTGTACTTTTCAAATTTCTTTTCAAATTTAGTATAGTTTTCAAATTGTCCCTATCTAGAATCCTAAATATTTTCTTTGTTTTGTTTATGTTCTTGCATCTTTTCAAAACTCATAGTATATATTTTGTTGGATTTATCTTATGTACAATTTTAGTTCTTTGTTTCTATGTATTTCTTCCTTCCTTTTTTGTCTTCTTATTATTTTTAATTTTCAATTACATATGTATAGTAAATTATTTTAGAAATGTAACTTTCATCCCTTGAAATCTTATAAATAACCATTCTCACATCATCATCCACCATATCTCAAATTCTAATATTTTATTTGTTTTGTTTATGTTCTTGCATAAAACTCATGGTAAGAGTGTGATTATATACTTTGTTAGATTTCTCTTATATTTTTGTTCAATTTTATTTATTTGTTTTTAGGTATTTCTTCCTTCTTTATTTTTCTTCTTATATTTTTAATTTTCAATTACATATGTATTAGAAAATTTTGGTGGCTGTAAAAAAAAATTATTCACTCTCTCCTTGGTCCATTTAGCATTTAATTTCTTAAAAATAATATTTATTTTTAATTAAGTAAAAATGTAATAATGTACACTTTACTACTAAATTGTTACTGAAATTACATAAATATGAATTGACTATTTTTCATTTATTTTTATTCAAACACACTATAAATTATAATTGTAACTCCTCTAATTAAATTATTTTAGAAATGTAACTTTCATCTCTTAAAATCCTATAAATAACCATTTTCACATCATCATCCAACATATCTCAAATTCTAAATATTTTCTTTGTTTTGTTTATGTTATTGCATGAGTTCAAAACTCATGGTAAGAGTGTGACTAAATATTTTGTTAGATTTATCTTATATTTTGTTCATTATTTAAAATGTATTTCTTCCCTTCTCTGTCTTTTTATTATTTAGTTTTCAATTACATATGTACAATAAATTATTTTAGAAATGTAATTTTCATCCCTTGAAATCCTATAAATAACCATTCTCACATCATCATCAACCATATCTCAAATTCTAAATATTTTATTTGTTTTGTTTATGTTCTTGCATGGGTTCAAAACTCATAGTAAGAATGTGATTATATATTTTAGATAATGAAGGAGTAGAGCCAAGAGGAAGTCCATCTGGAAACGTCTCAGAAGAAAACTGCCAAGCCCCAGAAGCCAGGAACTGACAGTTACAAACTCGATTTATGTTTGATAGGAGGGTTATTATTATAAGACATGTGCTTGATACACCCCCAGAAAAAAAAAAAGCCATGTCCCTTAGTTCCTGAACACCTTCGTAGAATGTATATGGGGTTCCCTATCCTCATGCCCCATCATCTGATGAGTGCAATAGAAAATATTCCTAGCCGTCATCAGATCACTGAGCCAGAAGACAATCTTATATTGAAGGAGGAGAGGAGAGAGAGGAACTCAAGAGACCATAATTACCAAGGTACTCCTATTTCCTTTAGGTCTCTTTTTTTCCCAATTTTTTCTCGTCTCATGCTTTATTTTTTTGTTTTTTTTCACTTGATACAAACAGGATCTCTGACTCTGAGTTAGGGAACCTCGAAGCCACACATGAAGGGACATAGAGAATTGATACAGACAGGGTCTCTGAGTTAGGGAACCTCAAAGCCACACATGAAGGAAAAGAGATAATTGATAATGAAGGAGGAGATCTGTTCGATAAGCAAGCTCATGTGGAAGCACTGTCAGACTCTGATGGAAACTCACACTTCACCGTTGTTCCTGAATGGGGATCATTCAACAAGCTGTTTGAGTAACTGTGATTAAATAAGATAGAAGCAATTTGGTTATTTTTAGAGTATCTAGGTAATGAAAAAGACCTCTACAGACTACAGATTGGAACTAACCTTTTCATCCACAACTAGTGCGATCTTATGCTAGTCTTTCCTTTTTTTCAGCCCTATAAAACTCTATAAATCCACTATTAAAGATGCACCAAGATCGCCCAAGAGAATGGAGAAGAATTTTGTGATATAAGAATTAGGGCCAGACCAAGAGGGCCAGATGACAGTCTCACCAGTAAGTACTAAGTACCTATTTTGACAAGTTGAAGGAGTGATTATATTGATTGAACTTATATATGTGTTTTCCTTTGGGTTTGTAAATCATAATGGAGGACGATGTTAAAGTACAGGTTACTGGACACCTATGGAGAGTTGACACTTGGCAAGAGTCTGAGAAAGACGTTCATAAAGAAAGCCTATGAGCTGGCATACTTCTCTTATGGCTTTTACATACAGTTTATATGACACATTGATTAACAATTTTTACTTGCATGTATTGTGATGAGAGGGGAAAATGATTTACAACTTTTACTTGCATATATTGTGATGATAGGGGAAAATGGATTTTTAGGTTGGTTTTTAGCATGAGAGTTTGTTGGGGGATATTGGGTAAGCATGAAGTATATCAATAATTGAACCTAAAAGCAATAAAAAAAGAAGAAAACTTCTCGTATTTTACTTGTTATTGGGATAACATTCAAGATAGCATATTCATAATCATAATGTGCATGGCATTCATTTCCATGCACATGGAAGTGTAGCATATTCATAATGTGCTACACTCCATGAATATCAAGTCTAATTTGCTAGAGATCAACTAAGGAGAACGATGTGCATGGCATTCATTACCTGCCCCCCAATATCTCCCTGGTTATTAGTTCCCCCACATCATTGGCACAGAACCACAGACCATCAACTCTCGATTCTCTTCTCTTCAAGTTATCTGAGAGTAGGAAGAGCATTATGCAGACAGCACCAGATTCTAAATTTTTAATATCTGAGTCTATATCATCATATCATTGAGAAGATGATAACCACTCTAAAATGAATAGCTTCGAATAGAGATAATTAATTGTCAATCATTTCGGGAAAATCTGGAAACTAAAATGGATTTAACTAAGCGTAAGTAGCTTGTTGTCATTCTTAGGATGGAGAATTTAAAAACCACGGAATGGTCTCACCTCAACATTAGAAAATGGTTTATTCCCGATCTAATAACAAGGCAATTGTGGTCCTCAATGTTTTGAATGAAGTGGTATCTTTACAAAAAAAAAACCAAGATATCCAAATATAAACAGAGTATGGGCAGAGAGACAAAGAGAAATTCTCTCCATAGATTACAATAAAAATAAAAAAAAGATTATAAGCGTTACAGAGATATTACGCCCTATATTAATGAATATTGTTGTTTTGTAGATGCATCATGGAGTTCACCTTCCCAGCAAGCGGGCATAGGCTGGATAATGCATACCAAAGAACCATATTGGTAAGGCTGTCGGAGGAAAATCTACTTTGAGCTGCTGAGCGCCATGAAAACATCTACTGAAGCTTAAGCAGAGGCACTTAGGATGGCCTTAACACAAGAAGACTTGAATGAATTCGATTCAGCTTCCTGAGTATATATATTTTGCTGCAAGTCTTTTTCTCTTCTTTGTGACAGCAGTTGTCAATAACTGCATAGGGCAAGCATCGCCATCGCGTGTATCAGCCATGAAAGTTCCAACTCTCTCTCTCTCTTATGAAATTTATGTCTGTGTTGTATCTGATGACAGGACGCAATTAATCACAAGCATTCAAAATAAATCAAAAGCAAGATACTTATATAAGTTGAAGATTTGAAGAGAACCAGAGAAACATGCAGGTACCTTAACCCATTGTTTGAATATGGGCGTAGGGTCTGGCAACTTTTTGAAGATGTCTTCAGCTGCAGACCAATTTTCTAGAATAAACACAAGCAAGTTCTCGATTTCTTTTGTACCATGTTGCTGCTGGAGAACATCCAGATAAAATTCAGATTTGCTACATGCGTCACTCACAAAATCTATGATTGCTTCTCCGGGCAGAGAACCCTCTGATAGGTCGTCAGACTCATTTACATATATATGAAAGAGGAGTCTAACACAAGTCCACACTGCTCTGATACATAATTTGAACGCCATGGAAGCCTGCAATGCAAAGTAGTACACCATCAATGTGAAGAAAAAAAGAATTAGCTAGGCTGCAAAATATTCCAAACCAAACAGAGAAGTAAAGGTCGAAAGACTTTTAGTAGTCAGGTATATATGCTACCTCTTTTAGATGCTTTATATTGTACAATTCTATACCAATATCGTGAAATGAAGCAAGTAGATATTTGAGCTCTGGAGGTGAAATCCCAGGACTAGAAATTACATCCTCAACTAGTCTGTTAGTGACCTGAGAAAAAAAGGAAACATTGAGACAATTAGTTTGCCAAGCATGGAATCTTGCAAAAACTTAAACTGATTTGTGAGAATTGCAGGTAAAGCATTTAACCTCTACTTTACGTTGGGTTCTCGTCGAAATAATAAAAGCAGCTATAGCCACGTTTAGCAGCGTCTTGTCAAAGTCAGTCCCAAGGCATTCCTTGTCAAGGGTCCGTCTAGCAAAAAGGGAAATGAATGGTAAGCAAAAACATTTAACTCAGAATACATATATGATTCGACGACCAAACATATATATATGTACCTCTTAAGGAAGAGTAAACAATTGGAAAATTGGAGAAACAGATCCTGTATAACAGATAGCTGACCAGAAGCAAATTCTATTTCCAGCAGGACCATCTTTTTGTTCTCAGAATTTATTAAGCTGGCAAGCGGCTGGCACAAAGATTTCAGAGCATCAAGGTAAGGTAGCGTATATTCCATCGTGCATTTTTGTTGTTTACCCCTAACATTAGTTTTCTTCTTTCCATCTCTCGATGTGGTGTTATCATCATCAGGGTAATGGTCAATCATAGGAAATAAAGAACCTAAGCTTTTCCATATATCGCCGTTACCAAGTAAAGCTCCAAGTCCTGAACTAATTTCCATGGTTTCTTTACCATTTTCTCTCAACTTAACATCAAATACACTGACGGATAGTCCAGCTGAATAAAGTCTTAGAATCACATTTTCTTGTGGCATAGCCTGCCAAGTACTCAGAGCTATCAATATCCTATATTCATTAAATAATATGAGACACAAAGTACATGCCAAGGATGCGAAAAAAATTACCACAGAGATAACAGCTGCTATCTCATTCAACTGTTTTGAAACTCCTGCACACCATAAGTCTCCTGCTAACTGAGACTTATGAACACAATAGGAGACTACGTCAAGAAGCTCCAACCAATTTGCTTTAGGTTCAACCTGAGAGGGAATAAGATAGAGCGCAAAACTATGGGGTATGAGAGAGTTTCAACATAGCAGAGCAATCAATGATAATGACCTAACAGTGCTAGAAACATCTCATAACTGACTAATCTAGGACAAGAGACTTTTTTGCTCATACCTGGAATTGAGATGCCACAGTTCTCAACACAGACATCCCAATTTTAACGGTTGGTAATATTTTTGTCTCCTTGGACAGAAACAGTAAAGAAAGCACCTGCCGGGAGAACTGAATACAAAACAGAACAATTAACGAGAAAGAGAGACACACACACACAGAGAGGGAGATGTAAAATTGTGACAAGTCACACCTTATAAAAATGACATTTTGGCAACGGGAATACAGAATATTTCTTCAGTGCAGAGATGCAGAAAGAATGCACATAAATTTCATCGAAACGCTCTGCTTCTCTAATTATGGAGAGAGCACACTTTCCCATATCTGACAAGACCTGCGTGAGAAACTTGTCCTGTGCATTGGCATCCAAATACCTGCAAAGAAAGAAAGGGTGAAACTTGTTGACTTGTACACCAATTTTGAAGCATATCTCTCACGGTAGGTATACCTGAGCCAGGGTTTTATCTCCCTATCTAGAATCTCAAAGACCCTCGTGTAGTGGCGACGCTCCATATCCCGTGACATTGCTACAGACCTAAAGATGGATTCCACAACCATGAAGACGACTTTTGCTAGCTTATCTCCTCCAAACTCGGGAGGATTTGGCAAAAACTGTACAAGTCTGGTCTCGGGTCCTCTAACCTGCTCGAGGACTTTAAAAGCATCGTTGTAGGCGTGAGTGAACCAACCCCAAGCCTGGTAACACTGAATCAGCCCGATTCTGTGAAGCTGGACGGCATGAGGATCGTGGGAGAGCAGTTCGCAGCATTCCAGACAGTAGTCATAGGCACGGAACAAATCCTCTAGGGATTCGTTGGCAGGGCCAGTGACTGAGAGGCGCTTATGCAGGCAAGAGACGGTTTTGATGAGGAAAGGGATGAATCGCTTCGCCAAGGATCGAGCGGCTAGGGTTTTGTCCTCCTCCCGGCATGTCAATAGGCCTGAGATCGGTCGGAGGTATGCTGAGAGGGAAGATAAAACTTCTCCGGCGTTGGAGGAGGACTCGATTAGAGATAATATGTGAACCTCAGTGACAGTGTCCGAATCCATCCTTGATCCCTTTTTTTTTTGTTTGTGTTGTGTGTGAAAATATCCTCTGTTTACGCTATCTAGGTCATACATAAACTTGTCATACACTCAAGAGGTAAATAATGCTTTAGAAATTGCTTTGTCTAAATTAGGCAAGTGAAAGCGATAAAATATTCTCTCGTTAAATGTCACACCATTACTCTGCTCATTTTGTTCCATATGTGTGTTGCCACAACAAATTAGTAAACTTAAAGCAATAAAAATAACGGTCAAGTGTTTGGTCATAAACTTATAATATACTTTTGTAACTAAGGGCATGTGCACAACAAAATACTTGTAAGAAATTGGTGGGATACCTGTCATGTTGTTTACGTCTCTGACTTTCATCTCTTGCCATGCTTATTCGAGACATACAAGCGTCGTGTCAAATTTACTTATCTACCTATATCAAATAAATTTTAACTTGAGAAATAAAATGATAAATTAACTACACAAATATCATATCGTTTAACGTTACTAATTTACTAGTTTTACAATTTTTAAATTAAAAATAAATGTATACTATACAATTCTAAATATGAAATATAATATTTGAAGTTAAACTGGAAAATAGAAAATAAAGTAGAACTGAAAGCAATAATTGTATTTAAGATTTTTTTTACAAAAAATAGAATAAGCAAAATAACAAGTACAGTACAATACAAAAAAATTTAGATCTCTGCTTAGATACAATACAAGTCATCATGTCGTTGTTGATGGAGTATTGTTTTAATAATTTGTATAACGTATCCATTTACTTAAGTGATAAACCGATTGCAAAGTCAGCTTTAACAAAAAAAGAAGAAGTACAAGTACAGATTCGAACCCGTGAGTCCGTGACCAAGATAAATAGTAACTTGCTCATTTACCAATTGAACTGAATAATCTATTGAGCTATATTGAGTATGGGGAACGTTCCCCACCTCTCCACAGTATAGATCCAACCCTGCTTAGGGGATTTTTTTTTTACCTTATGGTAAATTTATTGATGATTAAATCTACAAACCCGAGTATTTGTCAGCATTCTCAAGGACAATTCTAGACCAACGTTGTCTTTTGAGGGTTTATTAGGGAAATTACCTTTAGTAATATCACAGAAAGAATAATTTCATATTTTAGAGGAGAGCGTTTTTATGGGTCGTTTTCGATGATCCTCTTTTTTTTTTTAACTTTGTCTTGGCATTAACCTTATAAATATGAGATTACTGATACAAGAAGTAAATTAACTATAATACTAATGAATAATGATTGGAATATCAAAAAATGATCGATCATTAAAATTTTGTAACACTAGTTTGATAAAATCATAAAATGAACTAGGTACCAACCCGCACTATGTACGGGATAAACGGATTTAAATAAAATATTATGAGTAAAACTATTATTTGAGATTTAAGATTTATTTTGTGTAAAACAAAATATGTAAGTAAATTTTTTTTTTGTTTATTCAAATTTGTGTTTACTTTCGGTAAAATACGTTTTACCCGTGAAATATTTGAACTTGGAAAAGAATTATAAGGTGGTGTAGAAATTTTTGATTTTTTTGTGTTTCTTAAAATCAAATTCACATATTTTATGTTTCACATTATCATCTACATCACTATACCATTAAATAGATAAAAAAATTAGACTAATATATTTAATTTAAACTAATCATAAGTTTAAAACATGCAATGAGAAAAATGTATAAAAGTGGAAATAAATGAATAATTTTTTTATTGATGTAATTTATTTATAATAATTAAATATGTTATAAATTGATAATTAAATACATTTTTGGATTTTAATTGTTGATACAATTTTTCATTTTTAAAAACTTATAGAAAAGAACATTGTCTTATATATGTCAATGATATATATGTAAATAATAATGAGGTGAGAGAAGAGGAATATAGATTTTTTTTTTTAATAAATACAATGGCAGGGAGTTGTAAATAAGTAGATGGTTTGAGGGTTATTTGATAAAAAGTGTCCTGAGCTCTCTAACACTGACAAATCAGTTTTTTTCTCAAGTGTTTTTCTCTATTAATATATAGGAGATGTGAAGAGAATGGTGAAAACATATTTTCTAAAAAGAGTATACCAAATATCATTAGAAAAAGAAGATTTTCAGATTTGCATTAAGTGGAGTCTTCTTATTCTTATCAATCTAAATTGGAAAATACACACATACCAAATTTCTCCTTGTTTTAATTAAAATCTTATAAGTTCAAGTTAAGGATATGAGTACTTTAATGGTGTTGTAATTCATGAGTTTTTTCATGAGATCCCGTTTTTTTTACGGAAAGGTAATATCTCCCTTTGTTGGATTAATATTGGTTACTTAATTGATTTACGATGGAATTATTAATAAAAAAATAAATAAAAAACATGAGAGAAAGATAATTGTGCCCACTTCCACAATACATGTTTTATAAAAACGTTATTTAATAAGATTGTGTTTTACTTAGAAACAAAATTAATTTGATATGTAATTAAATGCCTTAGACAAAATTTTGGAGATTAGGAGTTTTACTTAGGATACTAGATTGGAAAAATTATTTATAACTAAAACATTTAAATTATAAATTGTATTTGTTGGTTAAATATGTTATAATATATAATAATTTTTAATTTTATGGTTTAAAGTTTAAACTATATAATACTGCAATATATTTTTTTTACATAATATTTATTAATCAATTTAATTAGATATGTCTATTCTTGGATACCGATAGTGTTAACAAAATAATGAAATGATATTTTACCCGTTTAATACCAAATTAATGATATTTTAAATTTTATATAAATATCAATAAAACCCATCCGCTATATAACTCCGTCACGAGATATTTTAACTCGCACTATATAATCTTAATTTTTAATATATATTGTTATGTATTATAAATATTAGATTGAGTTGATATGTTATTTATTAAGGTTGTAACCATTTACATTTTATAAGATTGGCACTTCTTATAAAGTTTAAATGTTTATAATACTTGGAATTCTTAAAATGGTTGAGTATTTCTCATATTTGAAGTTTTGTAAAAGTTTAAATATATTATTAATATTTTAAAGGTCTTCTAACTTTTTTAAAAGTTGAACTTCTTATAAAGTTTAAATATTTATAATATTTGAAACTTAATAAATGATTAAATATTATTAATATTTTTAACATTTTATAAAGTTTAACTTTCTAAAAATATAAATATTTATAATATTTATAATTTTTATAAAATAAAAATATTTATAATATTTAACTTTTTAAAAGTTTTAAATATTTATAATATTTAACTTTTAAAATATTTATAATATTTAACTTTTTAAAAATCTTTAAAATAAAGAACCATAATAAACCAAATAAAAGTTTTTTAAGTTTGAATGTCTGTTAAGTCAAGCTTTATACTCAATTGTATTATAAATCATTTTGATCTCTTTTATAGTATGACTCTGAACTATTGTCCAATTTTTTTAGGCGATGTGTGATATTGTACCCGTATTTTTTTATTTATCTATTGAGTAATATATGTCAGTTTTTAAAAATTTGTATTACATCATATGCAGTAAAATAATCACAATTTTTATTAATTAAATGCATTATAGAATAATTCAAGATAATTTAAATATAAATTCAAATAAAAATGAAAGAATCATATATTTATGTTTGAATGAAGTAGAAATATTTCCTTATTTTTCTAAATCTTACTTATAAATATTTTTGAAATTTTTGGTAACTAATATTAAAGTCAATGCATTAAATGTAAAAACTTTCCAAAAAATATTTTTGAGCAAAAACTGCTGCAAAAATACTAGTATAGATGAACAACAAAAGTTGAAAAACTACAAAAAAGATTTATTAGCAATCAAATGATAAGCAAAACATAAGTAAAATATAATCAAATAATAAGAAAATAAATCAGAAAAATACACATAGAAAATATATGAGGCAATTTTATATATAACTAATATAGAATTCTATCGAAGTTTAATTAGATGCATGTACTTTCAATTCTTCCAAAAAACTAATATTATCTTTTACGGTTTCTGTTTTGAACAAAACTACTTTAAACATAAGATAATAATAATAATAACAATTGATAGAAGTTTTGTATTATTAGATATGCAAAATAAGCACCTAGAAACGTAAGCACAAATTGACGCAACGAATAGAATTGAATGTGCAATGTCATGGATGGATTCATCCAAATATAAGAAGCATATGCATTATTATTTTTCTTAGTGTAATGATCAAAAATTTATTCATGAATAAACATCAACCAAATAATAAGATTTGTTGATTAAACTTTTGCACCTCAAATTTATCTTATACAGTATATCTATATATGATATAGCAGTTTAATCATAGATATAGCCATTTTTTTTCTTAATTTGGCTTTTTAAAGTTTTAAAATTTTGTAAAAAATTATACTTCAAGAAAATGAAGATTTATAAATTTCAAATAGAATAATATATTTCAATAAAATTTATAAATTTCCAATATAATAAAATTCATCCAAATTAACTTTTTTTTTGGCCTTGTTACGTGAAACCAAACAAGAAAAAAAAAGTAGTACTAACCTGACACATAATGAGAAGCCTTAGGTAGAGTTGACGGAAGCCAAAATCCGAATCCCTTACAAGACTGTATGCACATCCATGGACTCCGTCAGGTGGGTAACGGCATAGACTATATAGACACGACGCATTCAGCTTCCACTACATGAAAATAGTGTTATTGCCACGATAATTTTGCAATGATCGTATTCGTTAAAATTTTGTAACATTTTTTTGCTATATTTTTACAATGATCAATGCGCATAACAATTTTATTACAAAATTATTGCAAAATAGTGATAAAACTGTTTGTTGCTTTTTTCTATTACAAATTAGCAACAATATTACAACATACAAAAATGTTTTGCAAATTTTGCTTTTTCTTTGAAAATCATGTGCAAATTTTGCTTTTTCTTTGAAAATCATGTAGTGAATGGTTAGATAAAATGTTTGACATGTTGTGTTCAATTTCTTTTTTTCTACTAGTTTCACTAATGATTTTTAAGTTTTTTATTATGAACTTAGTTCTTGTTTATGGTTGGTTTTTTTTCTATAATATATATATATATATATTTGCATTTTTGGAATTTTTCAAAATTTGATTACTTAATAAAATTAGTTATTTTTTTACCATAATATATTTTAAAAGAAGAAAGTTTTAAATAAAAAGTTATAATTTAATAAATCATGTGCTAAACAAAAATATAGAAAAATAGTGTGATTCATATTAATGTTGCAAAATTAAGTGAAATTAGGCAATAAGATTTATGACTATATATTGTAATAACAATGCAACGAAATAAAAATTGCACTGACAATTTTTGCAACATTTTTTGTTGCGACAATCTATAGTTGCATTGGAACGTCGTGATTACGCCACTAATTTGCTGCATAAACATTATTGCATTGATACAACACATATTGCAATATATTATCTCATTGTAAATTTGTAATAAAATTTGCTATACTTTTTATGTGGCAATCATTTGTAACAAATGAATGTTGTAAACTTAAGTCACAAAAAACAAATTTACCATAAAACTAATGTTGCATTAATACGACAATATAGCAAGGAGTCCATTTATTGCAAATTTTGTAATATATGTGCAACAAATACCAATTTGCAACACTCAAATAGCAAGAATAGAAAATGTGTCTCAATTTTTGCATTCTCAAATTTGTAACAATATATAGAATTATTGTAAAATATTTTAGCGTAGCAGTAACACTATTTTCTTGTAGTGTTCTTTTGCATTTTCTATTTTAGGAAACATGATTTCGTCAGGTCCGACGTCCATGGCTTTCTTAGCCCAGGCCGAAGTCACCTCCGACACATGAATTACACTAGAAGAACCAGCCGCCTTCACTGCACGGATACAATGCAAAGCTTCACTAACGCTACCGGGTCCATGCTCACAAATCTACAACAACTACGTCGTAGCCTGCCAAGGCCCCGATCTCAGCCACTGCGGGAGACGCCAAGAAGAGAAGCATCCCGTGGAGTTGCTTCCCGTGGCTTAAGCTGGACTTAAGAGAGCGTGGTGGGGTTAAGGTAGCTACAAGTTTCGGAAATACTCTAGGCTTAGACTTAGGAATCAGAGGAAGCGAAAAGTTGGATAGAGCCATATTTGATTCGATGGGTGGGTTTTGAATTTGTGTGTTAGTGTTATGTGTGAAGAATAAAACGTGTTTGGAAACATGTTTAAGGTTAGTTTGAGTGCTTCTAATTTGAATAATCGTTGTCCTAGTATGTAGGAAACGAGCTCTAGAGTCTGTTTCGTTTGTGTTTGTTTTGGAGTTGTTTTGTAGAGTCTATAAAGACTCGTTTCTTTCAATCTAATGATGTATCCAATTCTTCTCAGTTCTACAAAATTATCTGTTCTGTTCTTAACAACATGAGTGGCTGAACAAAAGGCTTAAGAGAGGTGGTAAGTGGAAAGTTGGATAGAGCCATATTTGATTTTATGGGTGGGTTTTGAATTTGTGTGTTAGTGTTATGTGAGTGCCTTATTATATATATATACACAACGAACCTGATTAAGAGTTCGAATGGTAACAATGTATTTGGTAGTGCGGGACTAACGGTTTGATAGTGCGGTGCGGTTCAACTGCGGTACATGCAGGATAAAAGTATTTGCGTGACAAGTGCGGTTTATGCAGAATAAGTGGTGCACAATAATGTTTGACTAGTGAAAAAACTATTAGCGGTATTGTTAGTAAGAAAAAATTTCAGTTGTTAATCAGAATTTTTTTAAACATACGTGTTCCATTAAAATAAAAATTTCTGTTTTAAACATAAGTAAACAGTAAACTGGATTACAAAAATTTTATTTATTTTATTTACATTTGTAGTTTTGCATTTTTATTCTTATAAAATTTTCCTTCAAAATTAAAACTGATTGTTTTTATCATATATGAAGAAATAATGACATAGATTATTTTCAAAAAAGTTGATTTATAAAGTCATTTAACAATTTTTAAATTAAAAACAAGTTTAACACAGAGAAATTTGTTAATATATAGAATGTTGATTAGTTATTTTCAAATAATAAATTAAAATAAACATAATTAAATTTTTTATTTTATGTAGGTGAGTTTTTTAAAACAACCCGCTGCATAATTGAGGGTTCAAAAAAGGAACGCGGTCCATGAGTAATTATCCTGTTTGGAAAAATGCAATTGAACTTTTTTTCACTTTATGTAAAACCGCAAACAACTGAACATATTTGTGATTGGTAACATCAACATTTTTTTTTTATTTAACTCTTCAAATACGCACTTTGAGTGCTTCCATTCAAGGCATAAATGTTGTTCCGCTACATATTGAATTTACCATTTTGTTCTATATATATATTATGGGTTTGAATGGTAACGGCGTATTTGGTAGTGCGAGACTAACGGTTTGATAGTGCGGTGCAGTTCAACTGCGGTACATGCGGGATAAAAGCATTTGCGTGACAAGTGCGGTTAATGCAGAATAAGCGGTGCACAATAATGTTTGATTGGTGAAAAAACTATTAGCGGTAATGTTAATAAGAAAAAATTTCAGTTGTTAATCAGAATTTTTTTAAACATACGTGTTCCATTGAAATAAAAATTTCTGTTTTAAACATAAGTAAACAGTAAACTAGATTACAAAAATTTTATTTATTTTATTTACATTTGCATTTTTGCATTTTTGTTCTTATACACTACATAATGTATTGATGTAAAACTATAGTAGATTTAAAAAATACAAAATATATTATATACATATATAGTTAATATAATAAAAATATTTGTATTTCTAAACAAAAAATATAGTCTTGCGGTGTACCGCGGGTGAATACATAATTTATTATTAAATGAAATCTACACAAATGTATGCAGACATTTCACATAGTGGTTATAACTTATAACATTTTTTTTTTATTTTCTTTTTGTTTCAGGAAAAAGAAAACATGTTTCGTTAATTTTACAAAACTATATGACAATATATACACAATTTAAGTAACATTGTCACATGCGAACATGAATTTCGACATACCACATATCACTTCATATGGGAATACACAGTTATTTTTTACTTTTGAACTGTTCAGCTAATTTTATGCATCAGTGACTGTGTACTATGCAGGGAAAACGGCCAAAATCCACCCCAACTATTTTTGAAACGCTTTTCTATACCTTAACTCTTACCCCAAGCAAATAACAATCCCAACTTAATTTAAATTTAAATTTCCTACCCAAACTATTCCTAATGTGATAAATTTCAACAACTGTTTTAACGGGGTCAAATGGTGGATTAACGGTGCTGACTCAGACGCCGACGTGGCATTACGAGTGAACAAAACGACGTTTTGTTCTTTTTGCGTGTGTTGTTTCAAAAACAAAACGACGTTGTTTTGCCATTTTGTTCATATGGCATTACGAGTGAACAAAACGTCGTTTTGTTCTTTTTGCGTGTGTTGTTTCAAAAACAAAACGACGTTGTTTTGCAATTGGGGATAAAAAATGAAAATTCAATCGAATTGGGGATAAATCGAATTTAGGGTTTTTTGGTTCTTCTTCTCCTCTCGAAGAGTGAGTGTCGAGAAACTGAGACAAGTGTAGATTGCAATCGATTGTAATCGATGGGAGCGACTTATTGATTAAGTTTTGAGAGTGTAGGTTTCTTGTTCTGTGGTTTTCGAGAGGGAAATGAGTGAATTTGAAGAGTGTTGGTCTTTGCTTTTATGGGTCGAATCGAAATCCAAGGTATCGTTCACTGATACGTTTCGAAGTTCCAATTTCGGGTGTTTCAGAAGACAAAATGAAGTAATAATTTGTCTTTCAACAGTGAATTGAGGATATGAATATTTAGAATTTTTGTCCATTGTTTTAATGTTGAATTTTCTACTCGTTTATAGTGACGACGCTGTTGAAGTAACATTCAAGGTTTATTATGGTGGGAGTTGGACGACGAGTGATGCAGGGGAAGATTCTTATATTGGTGGTGAGAATTCTGCATTTGATTGTAAGGCTGAAGAATTTTATACTATCTTAGGAATCGTTTGGTTGATTTTTTATGGGAAAAAGTTGTGGTATTGTTACCCTTTTGAAGAAAGTAAGGAGCAGAAGGAATTGAGTGCAAGGACTTTCAGTAAGATGTGTTATGGGGCTCATTGGATTAAACTTGTTAATGTATTTGTGACAGAAGCAACAGAGGAACGCCAAGAAGATCCGGAGATTGGTGGTGAGCCGTGTGAGGAGGAAGAGAGGTTTGAAAGAAATGTGGCTCCTTTTGTTGATGATGATGAGGATGAAGAGTTTGACTACCACAATACTCCTCCTAACTCTGATGAAGAAGGTGATGATGAGGTACATGTGAGATTCAAGCGTGGAAGTGATGAGTTGAAGATGCATCAAGTGTTTGAAAGCTTGGATGAGTTTAAGGATGCTTTAGTTGAATATGCTTTAAAAAGTGGAAACAATATTAAGCAAAACCGATGGGGGAAAGATAAGTGTGAAGCAGTGTGTGGTGTAAAAGAAAGTGAGATCCCTTGTGAATGGAGGATTTACTGCTCCTATGAAGATTGTATTGGAAAGCACAAGGTGAAATCATTTGAAGATGAACATGTTTGCATTCCCGATGGATATTGTAAGATCTTGAAATCAAGGGTGATTGCAAAGTTGTTATTGGATGATGTAAGGTCTGATCCTGACTTTAAACCGAAGACAATGGAGGAAGAAATTTCGAAGAACTTCAATCTGATTGTCACAAGAGACAAGTGTAGAAAAGGAAAGGCAAAAGCATTAGCTATCATAAAAAATGAGCATAAGGAGCAGTTTTTTAGGCTCAAAGACTATCGCACATAACTGATACGGTAAATAGAGATGGTGAATTTGAATAATCTTATGTCAATGATTTGATTATTTATCAGCCTATTGACTGATTCTTTCTTATTTACTAGGTCAAACCCAGGATCAATAGTGGAGTTAAACACAGTTTTGGATGATGAAGGAACATAACTTTTTCACATATTCTATGTGTGTTTCGTGAATCTTAGAAACCAGTGGACCACATGGTGTCGTATCTTTGGACTCGATGGATGTTTTCTCAAAAGCACGCTTAAAGGACAGTTATTGGCAGCTGTTGGGAGAGATGCAAACAATGGAATGTATCCATTTGCTTGGGCGATTGTGGATATAGAGAATGAAGAGAACTGGGCTTGGTTTATAAGAAAAATCAAAGCCGACTCTTCAAAGATTGAGGATGGTCAGGGTTATACGATTATATCTGATAGGCAAAAGGTCAGTTTTTATATACGATTGTTGTTTTTTTTTTTGTTAAATAACTCACAGCTGTTTCGTTTTTTGTAAGGTTTGTTGAACGCTGTAGAGCGTGAATTGCCTAAAGTTGAATACATGATGTATGCAAGGCACATATATGGGAATCTAAAAAAGCAGTTCCCATGTCAAAGTGATATGAAAGGGTTGTTTTGGAGTGTTGCTGAGAGTTACATCATGTCTGAGTATGAGGCTAATCTGGAGAGGTTTAAAGCTTATGACATGAGGTTGTATAAAACAATAATGCAGAGGAATCCAGAGAATTTCAGTCTTGCCTTATGTAAACCGACAACATCTTGTGTAGATGTTCACAACAACTTGCCAGAATCATTCAACAATGCTATTGATCCATCAAGGTATTTTTCTATGGTTGAGATGTTGGAGATAATCCGGAGAAGAAAAACGCAACGAATTGAGTTGAGGAAGAAGAAAGTAGATATCCATAAAGGTAGATTTATAAAGACAGCTGCAACATTCATAGCTGAGGAGCAGACAAAACTTAATTACACCAAGTATGTTTCAGGGTCAGAAGTAGGTAAATATGAAGTTCTTGATTGTGGAAAATCTGTCAGCTTGCATATGGGATTACAGACTTGTGCTTGGAGGAAGTGGGAGATGAG
Organism: Camelina hispida; assembly: GCA_023657505.1. Classification (NCBI taxonomy): domain Eukaryota; kingdom Viridiplantae; phylum Streptophyta; class Magnoliopsida; order Brassicales; family Brassicaceae; genus Camelina; species Camelina hispida. Next base: position 10,804,820 of record CP094635.1, on the reverse strand, counting down.
TGGACTCCCATGTCGTCATGCATTACGCATCATTGCTCAGAAGCATTTCAATCATGAGGATTACTCATCCGAATGGTACTCAAATGCAAAGCAGAGATTAACTTATTCCTACAACATAGAACCAGTGAATGGTCTGCGTTTTTGGAGAAATTCTGGAGATATAATCAAACCACCTGCAAATTTGGTTGAAGAAATCGAAAACATGAAAGGAAGAAAGCCGAAGCCAAAGAGAAAGAAGCCCATACATGAATCTCCAACCAAGAAAGCTTTAAGGAAGAGGAGAATTATGCATTGTGGGTGATGTGGAGAAGCTGGCCACAATATAACAATGTGTAAGAATATGGTTCTGGAGATGCATATACCAAAGAAGAGAACTCCAATAGAGGATGGATATGAGTCACAAGATACTCAGTCACAAGCATCTCAGTTACAAGGACCAATCCAACCAACACAATAATAGATCAGGTTGATCTCTTTTCTTAAAGCTAATTTTGTGTGTCTGTTAATTTGCTTCTAACATTAACTTGTGTTTTCTTGAAGGAGTTGCTGTTTTGGTAGGGAAAGGATGCATGGATGTGATGGTTTAATAGGTTTTTGAAGCATGTAGAAGCTTCGATGATTTGGTAGGTTTTTGGATGCAAGCCATCGGTTGTGATGATTTGGTGTTTTCTGTTGTTTGAAGCATGGAGAAGCTGTGATGATTTGGTGGGTTTTTGTCTATGGAAGATGCAACTTATGAAGACTTATTATGTAACTTTTATTGTTGGGTTTTAGGATTGGAAAATGGATGTTGTTGATGCGATTGGTGACTAAATTATGTAACCTTTGCCAATGTGAACCAAGTTTTTTTCAATTACTTCTTCTTCTTCTCATACACTAATACTAGATCAATCCTTACACACTATTGCAAGATCAATCCTTACACATTAGAACAAAACTCAAAACAGAAACATCACAACTCAAAACATAAACATATAAACCAAAATCATCACCACAACACATACAATCATATTCTTCAAGCTACAGAGCTCCATTTTGCACTCTCTTATTTCCTTTTCAACCACAGCTTCACAAACACGAGTTTCCATTTGGAGAGTTCCAACGTCTGTTTCACAAGCATTAACACTCTTTTGAAACGTGATTGAGTCTTCTTCCACATTATCCATTTTCAACTTCAAATCCTCAATCTCTTCAACCATACACTCATTAATCCATTTAAATGTGTGATACCATCGAGTATGCACCGATACACGATACTCAAAATCAAACAAGCAAAGTAAACAAAATTTACAACAAAAATTTGATAATTGACAATACCTCTTCGGATCCTATTGGACAAGAGCGAAACAATCTTCCTGGGTTTTTGGCTGTCCTCGACGTACCAATTCTTACAGCCTCACCGCATATGCATCTGGTTGGAAAGCCTCTTCCTTGATCAGCCATAACGACATTCACTCTTCGAGAGAAGAAGAAGAACCAAAAAACCCTAAATTCGATTTATCCCCAATTCGATTGAATTTTCATTTTTAATCCCAATTGTAAAACAATGTCGTTTTGTTTTTGAAACAACACACACACAAAAAGAACAAAATGACGTCATTTTGTTCACTCGTAATGCCACATCGGCGTCTGAGTCAGCACCGTTAATCCACCATTTGACCCCGTTAAAACGGTTGTTGAAATTTACCACATTAGGAATAGTTTAGGTAGAGAATTTGAATTTAAGGGGGGTGCATTGAACTTGATATTCTAGGAGATTTGCTGAGATTTTAACATTTTAGAATTTAGAGAGATTTGAGTGTAATTTTAGGATATTTAGAGAGATTGTTAGATATTTAAGAAAGAATGTTTGTGATTTGGCGAGATTTATAAAAAAAGCTTCTATTGATTTAGGAGATTGTGAAAATAAAAAAGGAAAATCGGGTCCCTTTAACATCATCGATCCCTTTATATAAAAAAAAAAAAACACATGTTCAACTTGGTGGTATAAAAACAAATTTTTGCAGAAGTTGGAGATACAACATACATGGAATCAGCTCGTATAATAAACAACTTAACACAAAGACATTTGCATTTCTGCACATCTTGCCATCTTGGACTGCAAAGCATAGCAATCAGAGTACTGTCCACGATCATATATGCTTTCATTCCACCAGCATATTCAATTGTTCCTTTTAAAGCATGACTCTTACTTATATTATTGGCATGGCTTCAGATGCGTTATTTTTTCGGATGACCTCAATCTGTTTACCTAGATTCAGTCTCTTCCAAATCATCCATGTTGGGATTAACTCTGAAACAAGGTCGAGATTCGTTTACGAAAGCCTCCAATGAATTTTTCCATGTTGTTTAATCAGTAACACTGTTACTTTAGAAAATTGTAAATCATAATTGGTACTGAAGGTGAAGATCGAAATGAGAAGTCCATTGTTATCAACTCGAACGTAACAAAGCGTAACAACTCCGATTAGCTTTATCCAATAATGTATGGATTTGATTGTTGGAAATTGGAAACCATTCGTTTATCACAGGAAACTGTCTATCCTCTTGCATAAATGTGTAGTTCAAAGCATGAGAGTGAAGAGCAGAGAAGAGAGGATGATGACGATGACAATATTATTTATCCAGTTTTGCCTAAAGTTTTTTTTATTTATAATGTAAATCCTTCAAAATCACACCCCTAAAGGTACTATTGTTTCATTATTATTTTTTCAACTAAAAACGTGTCTAAAATATCCTAAAATCACCTACTATTGAGTTTTTGAAAATACATGGTTAAATTTGAATAACAGTGGATTTGATATGATTTTAATAAATCTTTAATTGAATAACAAGAGATTATGAGTTATTTTAAATGATTTAACATAATGTCAAGTTCAATAACATGGGATTTGATAATAGATTTAGAAATTACACGTTGAATAACAAGTGATTTTAAGAATGACACAAAATCTTTTAAAATCATCATTCCAATACACCCCCATAAATTGAGTTGGGGTTGTTATTTGCTGGGGGTAAGAGTTCAGGTATAGAAAAGCGTTTCAAAAATAGTTGGGGTGGATTTTGGCCTTTTTCCCGTACTATGCACGCCTCTTACACTTATTTAAAATATCTCAACGTATATATTTATTTTACCCTAATAAGAATAATATTTCATATTTTGTGACTTGTGATAAATAATCTTTGAGGGTAAATAATATTTCGTGACATATTTCGTGACTCATGGACGTGGGAACCATGGGCGTGGCTAGTTGTCCTATCGTGAAGAGATAAGAAGCTAACCGAAGTGGAAGATTCGGTTACCCACTTTATTCTACTTGTAATATGGGCATCTGTCTGTATTAATTTCTTGTTTTAAAAACTGTATGACTTAGCAGTCATGGCTTATGTATCACGAACTTGTTATGAATAAAGAGAGGTTTCTCACAAAAAAAAAAAGATATCCTTTGAGGGTAAAAGTTATTGTATTGATGATTAAGGAAATGAAACATGCAAAAACTTATGTGACATTTTTCTTTTTGACTTGTGGTACGCATTTTTCTTTTTGTTTTAGTCTATAAATTTAGTCTCTGAGTGGTAACCGTGGATTTAATAGTGCGGGACAAACAATTTGATAGTGTGGTACGGTTCAACCGCGGTACATGCGGAACAAATGTATTTGCAGGACAATTGCGGTTACTCCAAAATAAGCGGTACAAAATCTTGTTTGATTGGTAAAAAGAATAATTGCGGTTTTAAAATAAACGGTACAAACTATCATAGTTAATATAATTGTAAACTATTATTTGTTTTCTGTTAATGAAAAAAATTTCATACATATGTATAAACCTTATAGATAGCAAAACTATTATAAAGTAAAAAATTGATTTTTGACATACATATTGCTTATTAATTAAAGAATTCAATCATAAAAGTACAACACAAGGTAAAAAATAAAAACATAAATACAGTGAAACCCAATGATAAAATTTATGTAAAAGCTATTGTAAAAACAATGATATAAATACATGTTATATGTTACAAAAGAGATATATCTTATCTTATTATATAAAGTTCAATGACAAAATTTCTTATTAACGAGATCATGACACATGTCAAAAATATTGATAAGATGTTGACATGTGTTAAAAATAAATATAGAAACAAATTTGATTTTTACTATTTTACTAATCTACATGAATTAGAAACAAATTTGAGATCGTGACATGTGTCAATTGTACCATTCAGATGTTAACACGTGACAATTCTAAATTTATTAAATATTTTAAAAATAAAAATATAAAAATTCAAAACTTACCATAAAAAGATTTTATATATATAAGTAAAATAGAGAAAAAAAATCTAATAAATAATAATTTGAAATTCGAAATTATAATATTGTTTACTAATTTTAATTTTAAGTTGCTAATTTTACAAGAAAATGATTACTTTTTTCTAAGATAAATAAATGATTGTGAAAATTATACACTTAATTATTGTTTAAAAAATGTAAATGCTCACTTTTACAAAAAGAAAAAGATTGTTGAAGTTGAAAATCAAAATTACTCATTAACAAGATCGTGACATGTGTCAGTTGTATCATTCAGATGTTAACACGTGTCAATTCTAAATTATTAAAAAATTTAAAAATAAAAATGTAAAAATTCAAAACCTACCATAAATTTTTTTTGTATAAAAGTAAAATAGGCAAAAGAAAACCTAATAAATAGAAATTCAAAATTTGGAATTATAATATTGTTTACTTATTTTAATTTTAAGTTCTTAATTTTACAAGAAAAATGATTACTTTTGTTTTATAAGATAAATAAATGATTATGAAAATTATATAATTAATTACTGTTTAAAAAAATGTAAATACTCACCTTTACAAAAAGAAAAGGATTGTTGAAATAGAAGAAATAATAATAAATCGTCTCATATTTTTTTCACCAATCAAATAATTTATTCAAAAAGACTGTTATTATAATATATATATATAAGATATGAGTATGTAAGATTAACGTATGTGTTTTTGTAACTATGAAAAAATTAAAGTAAAGAGATATATAATAGGTTATTTAATGTGTTCATAAATAAAATTTGTTGGTTGTAGTAAAGACTAAAGAGTATATTTTACAAGTAAAATATTTGTGTGTGTACAAATACATTTTTAGTGGTAATGTAGATAGTATATTTGTAAATGGATATACATTAGTGTATTATAACAAAAAAATAAAATTATTTTCTATAACTAAAAGTTTATCTCTATACTTTTATACATTGTTTTTACTTACGAAAAGAATTGAATATATATTCTTTGCTAAATTTCATTTTATTTTAATAACTTTGAACTCATCTACAACTAATTTCTTTAACTAAAAGTGTATCTATTTACTTTATTTTTTCAACCAAACAATAAATTAAAAGGAAATTCCTGGGTTAGTTGCCCAAGCCGGAGGGAAGGGGTTTACAAAAGAAACTTCAGAGATAAGAGAACGTGAAGCACATGCAACATACTCCGCCTTTGTATTTGCCGTACGCGGGATCCAAGAGATGAAGAATAGTTGGAAGGGCGAGTTAAACTCATCGAGCAGGTTGGAGAAAGACGGGCAATCTTGGATTGCACCATAGTGAGTAACTCAGCACAATCAGTCTCAAAATGTTGACAAGTGATTCCTACAGCACGTATCCGCTCCATGGCCCACAACAACTCTTCTAACTCCAAATGCAGGGGGAAAAGAGGCTCCATCTTAGATACGAAGTGAAAAACATGGACATTCGAAGACGGAGATGGAGCTTACATGACCACCGTAAAAGAGAGCGCCTCTTCCCAGACTAACTTATCGCCCAAAGCCTTAGCAAATATATCATTTGCCTCAATCTATAAACCTTGAAAAACTTTTTTGTTTATGGTTTTCTAGATTGCCCATAAAATTCATGGTAATTAAAAAGTTGATCAGGATCACCCTTTTGAGAGGCATCCTTCCAGAAAACAAAATCCAAATTCGATTACACCGACTCATATGTAAAACTCTCTGACGAGACCAGAATCGGAGATAAATCCCAAACTTCACAAGAGCAACAACATTCAAAGAAAACATGATTAATAGTCTCAACCGCAGAGTCACACTTTTTACATTAAATGTCACATTGGAAACCTCGGTGTATCAATTTACTTTTATAGATAGATTACTAAAATATTTACTTTATATTCTTTTAAATTTTATTTTATTTTAAAAAACTAAACCCGCACATCGGGCGGGTCCTAATCTAGTATATATATATATGTATATTTTATCTCTTCTAGTAATATTTCTATTAATAAATTAGTAACAGTTTTGTAATAAAATATTATATGCACTAATAATATTTATCTTATACAGTATATCTATATATGATATAGCAGTTCTTACAAGTTCTGAGTGCTTACCGTCTTATTTTGCCATCCTTTTCATAATTCCATTTGTTTAAAAGGTAAACTTATTTATGGCTTATGCATATGCATTTGTGTATATAGGTTGATAATTGGTAACTTAATATTCTTATAAACAAGTTATCACTCTGCGTTCAATAAAACACAATTTTGTAAGTTCAATATTAGGAGTTTATGTTCGAAAACTACATCAAAATTTTGTGTCTTTTCTTAGAAGTTAATGTTCGAGACGGACATTTTAATAAATCACTATGGATTTTTTTTTACGAGGAAGCTTTTAGTTATATTTTCGTATTCAAGTTTGCAACTGGAAAAATATGACTAATTTACAAAAAAAAGAAAAAAAAATGGAAAACGAAATAGGGAAGATCTTTGGCTAGATTTTTGGTGTAATTGTCATCGCGTGCGTGATACACACTCTCTACATAATCCAATAAGAAAAAGAAAAAAAAATGGAAACTCGGTAATAATTATTGATTAATCATTGTAATTGTTAAACTAAACAATTACTAGTCTCAATGGAAAAAGGAAAAATAATTCAATCAGAAACAGGTCTGATTGTGATTTAACTATTTAACCTCAACAAAGGCACTCATTCGACATAATCTGTCTATCTTCGTAAATCGTAATTGCCTTTTTTCCTCACGCTTCTCGCTTTTTGAACACGAGTTAGGGTTCCAAATCACAATGAAGACATACGAAGATGATCTTGAGTCTACGAAGGAGAACATGTGGTCGAAGCTCTATGAATTGGCGGATGTTGCGACTAAGGTGTATGAAGAAGAACAACGCAAGAAAAAAGGAAAATCTAAGATCGTATATGAAGAAGAAGACGACGACGAGAGGTTCAGTTTCTTGGATTATGTCCCTAAAAAGATTAGGTCTTCGCTAAGATACTCACAACAACGAAACTATGAGAATCTTAATGGGGCTTATTCTACTTCTTCTTCTTCTTCATCACTCCGCCACCTTCGTTGTTTTGAGACTCGTTCTTGGCTCCATCACAACACGGCTGAGATTGAAAGCCCTCCAAACCCTAATTCCCAGTCTTCTTCGTGCCTAACGGAGAGCACAAGCCGCATGAGGCGTGCCTTGGTGCCGCAACCAAGGAGTAGTAGTGGTAAATTCAAGAAAACAAAGGTGGTTGCTTCTTTGCCACGGATAGCTAGAGCGCCACCGGAGTGGCTTGTGGACGTGATGAGAGAGATGGGCGTAGCCGACGAAGACCCGATGCTGATCTTTGAGAAACCACTATCCGCGAGTGATGTCAACTCAAGCCTGAGCCGTCTCTTGCTCCCTTTCAGTATGCTAACCTGCAGATACGACTTCTTGACGCCTGCTGAGTCTGCAGCCATACGGAGACAAGACATCGAGGAAGAGAACATTGGTGTGGGAACGATTCTGGTGAATAAAAAATCTGAGATGTGGGGTTTGCGTTTAAAGTTATGGGTGATGAAGAAGGAATCTGGAAACGGGACTTGGAACTACGCATTGAACTGGGGGTGGAACGACGTCGTCAAGGGTAACAAATTGAAAGCCGACCATGAGATCAGTCTTTGGAGTTTCAGGTGCCGTGGAGTCCTATGCTTTGCCCTTGAACACAGAGTTCCCAGCTTGTCCAATTCGCTGCATTGATGTCAAATCATATGAATTGAACACTTTGACATGAATTCTTACGTCTACTTTAATTACGTACCTTTGTAAAATAAATCTCAATGTTTAAAACCTTTGTGATGCACAATTTGATCCAATCCTGCAATTATTTTGGTAACTTTGTTTGATGAGTGTACTTCATTTAAATTCCCTATTTGCGACATCGTTTTCTAATTTTTAGTTTTGACGCTTGGCTACTGAAACGACGACATTTACAATCTTAGGATAAAAATGAAAGCAGCAGTGTGATATCTTCTTCTTCTTCTTGACTCTTCTTCGTCTCTATAAAACCTTTGATGCACAAACGCGAGAAATGACCTTCACTGTCCCAATACTTAAACCCAAATCCAGGAAGCTGTGTGAATCCGATAATGGTGTCAAAGCTGTCTCTTTTCCAAGCAAATTCACTTCCTTTTCCCCCAGTCTTCTCTTCCTACTCAGCTTGTTTCATCCATAAACCCTATCCCACATCTAAAACCCTTATCCTCTGCGTCTTCTCCAGTAATCTCTCTTCCACGAACGTTCCCTATGAACCGTACCATCAACAAATTAGTAAACTTAAAGCAATAAAAATGATGGTCAAGTGTTTGGTCATAAACTTATAATTTACTTTTGTAATTAAGGGCATGTGCACAACAGAATTCTTGTAAAAAGTTGGTGGGAGTAGGGGGACTCATACCTGTCATGTTGTTTACGTCTCTGACTTTCATATTATGCCATGCTTATACGAGACATACAAGCGTCGTGTCTTCCCAAAGTACACAAAAAACCCTGTGCAGGTTTATAAACTGCGTTCTCTGCATCCGTTTTACTTGTCGTCATGGCCTTCAGTATAAAATCTTCCATATCCAAACTTGTCAAACTTACCTTAATACAAACAGAGTCAATTCGGCTCTCCCTGCGAAAACATGAGGTGTTGGATCCGCTACGCAGCTATTCTATAGACAGTAGCTACAACCCGATGCCATAGTTTAATATGCAAGAAACTTCTGGTTTTCACAGCAAAACCTCTGAGTTATGTTTACTCCAATTGCCCAACTGAGTCTACAAGAAAGCTAATTCAGGACCTTCACACAAACTCTGCTTCTACAGTCAATTCAGCTGTCCTTACTTGACCCAGTCATAGAAACTCAAATCATTTCCATTATGAATTCTGGCAATATGACTATCCTGTGTGATCACCGACTGCTATGTGCATAACTTTCACAAGCTTTGATTGCTCTCTTTTTTTCTGGTTGCTTCTCTCAGTTCCAGGCACATAGTCTCGTTTCTTTACCTTCCCTGATTTGCTCATAAGATACAAGTACCTATGTCTCATCCCCATCAATGGATGCCTCTCTATCAAGAAAACTTTGTCGTAACCTTCCCTTAGGACAACAGTTTGGGTCCGAATCTTATGCGACATATAAAATATACCCGGGTGGTGTACTAAAGCCTGCTTAAACCTTATCCCAAACCCTAAATACTCACCTAAACAAAGCACATTCTCTGTCTCAGTCTTCTTCGATACTAAGAGGTGCAAAAGCTCATGAAGTACTGCGACAGCCCACTTCTCAGCCTGATCACTGAACGACCCCAAGTGAAATGCATTCTCATAAGGTGAGATGTAAGGAAGATTTTGCCACTGCTCAACCCATTCCTTCACTCGTTTATCCAACTCGTACCCTTTGGGGAAATTCATCGAATACCTTATGCGCAATCCCTTTTTCACACGAAACCCATCAACGACGGCTTCTCTTCTCTCCATTTCCGACACAGCGAGGCTGCTCCGCCGCGAAGAGATCGACAAAGCAAGCGTCGGTTCACCCGTTAACCGATCTTTGATCTCCGTTACTTCAAAAAAATCCGGGTAATCGCTGATTAGCGAAGTGATGTAATCGTGAGGGAGACCCAAATCGAACCTGAAACGATCGACGACGTTGAGAGGAAGGCTTCCGGCTCCCGTTAGCATCAAGAATTTGGTCAGCCGTTGGACGGTGGCGTTGCGGTGAGGCGGGGAGAGATGAATCGTCTCTTCTTCTTCTTTGTGGAGGGATAGAGCTTGGGGAGTGAGGCGAACGTGGAGAGGATGAGAAGGAGACGGCTGATGAGTGGAGAAGACGGATGGGTATTTCTGGATAAACGCGGCGGCGGTTATGTGGAGATTGACGAGAGGCTTGAGGAGTGAGAGGGATGAGAGAGGGAGTGATTTGGGAGGAGACGATACGATTCGATCCTTGAGAGAGAGAACTTGTTTGAGGTTTTTCTCGCGTTGAACAGCTTCGTCGAGGTGATGGTCACATACCCATTTGACTCTTGCATTGACGAAGGTGCGTCTTTGTTGCAGAGCTCTCCCCAGCTTTGAGGTTGCGGCTGCCATTAGAGTTCAGTGCAAACTTCTGTAAACTAAATTTTCTCTTTAAGGAACTTATTTATATAGTTTGGGTGTGTCTGTGTTGATATTGAGTAACAACAATTTTTTTTTTTTTTTGCCAACAATTGAGTAACAACAATTGAAAGCTACAATTTGTAACACAAACAAATATGCCGGACTAAATTCAAAGCCTCGTATATACAAAATGTAAGGATTATACGAAAGCCATAAATCAAAATTCATACCTTTATCTCATATTCTAATGTTCTATGAAATCACTATATGTTCCTAATGTTCGGTTCGGACTTTTGTCTGTTTCATACAATTGAGTTCCATTTCTCTCATTGTCTGATCAGGTTCTTGTCATTGTGGGGGATACTGGTTCAGGAAAGACTACACAAATACCACAATATCTTCATGAAGCTGGTTACACAAAGCATGGGAAGGTACAACCTACAATTTTAGCTGAATTATTTTCCTTATATTGAAATACAAGGAACTGTATTGTAGGATTCGTGTAGAAATTAGTATGTGCTATCTTCCTTTCTCTGAGAGCTGTTAGCTAATTTGTGAACAATCTCAGCTGCTAAGTTTTCTATTTGATCTGATGCAAATATATTAGAGGTGTACTTGATCAGATGGAAATATAAAATTTATGTAGGACCTTTAGAGTTGAATAGCTTGAAACATATAGAACTGTTAATTAGCATAGTAGTTTCCCTTTATTACGCAACGCAGAATAATCTTTTTGCAGGTTGGTTGTACGCAGCCTCGGAGAATTGCAGCTATGAGTGTAGCTGCTCGTGTTGCTCATGAGATGGGTGTCAAACTTGGTCACGAGGTATGCTGACTTTTCTTTTGATCTTCAGATATCTTCCGTTTTGGATTACATCTAGTATTCTCTACGAGGTAACAATTCTGTTGGTGCCCACAGGTGGGATATTCTGTTCGATTTGAGGATTGTACTTAAGAGGAAACGGTCCTCAAGTATATGACTGATGGAATGTTGTTGCGTAAACTACTTGGAGAACCGGATTTGGCGAGTTAGAGGTACAAACATTCATTCCTAGACTTAAAACATTATTGGACATAAAAGAATGCATCTTTTCTTACTGTTTACCATTCTTTCCAGCGTCATTATTGTGGATGAAGCGCATGAAAGAACTCTCTGTCAATCGCCATACTATTTGGATAAGTCAAGGCAAGTGGAAAATTTTCTCTGTTAGACTGTTACTTATGTGGTATTAGATTGTTTCTTATATCATGATTGCATATTTATTCACGTAACAGACTAACAGGATATGGCACGGCTTCGACCAGAGCTGAAGTTATTTCTACACATTCAGGTATATTTTCTAATTACCATCCAGTATCCATTGTCTAGTATTTTAAAACAGAGTTGTGGTCATGTAAATTTATTTAACATGATTTGAAAAGGTCCCGAGCATGAAAAGAGCCAGAGACATTCGTGACCAATTCAGCACTAACATCAACAACTTGGATCTAGTAAGGAAGTCCATCGTAGCAGGTGAATTCGTTACCATCTTTACCCAACTTTGTTTTAGTTAAAAGTAAAACCTAATTTGGTTTGCTAATTTAGTCGTTTTTCATCTGATCAGGTTTTTTCCCACAACCACAAGCTAGAGAAGAAATGGATCATACCGAACTGCAAAGCATCCCTTGACCGTGCATATATATCCCAGCTCAGACTTATCACAAGTAAGTCCATAAAACCTACTTAATTGTGAATTATTGATAGATACTTAATTCTTTCTTTTGAAAGATCTCATTTCTAATATAGTAAATATAATTTTTTTTTTAAATGAAAAAAAAAATGAAGCACGTAAATATAAAACTTATTGTTTCATACTTTAAATCGAAAGATTCATATATTATAAATTATAAAATACAAAATTTATATTTTGGTCTAATACCAGATATTATAAATGAAAAAATTGAAGTAAGAAAACATAAAAGATGACCTTTTATACGTACTTAAGTGAAGAACGTTAAAAAAAAAAACAAATATACACAAAAAAACCCCCCTTTTATACGTACATAAGTGAAGAACGTTAAAAAACTTTAAAGGATTTGATGGGATCTAGAAAATTTGGAATTAGGTAAGCAATTAATGCAAATTTGGATTTCAAAGAGTAAGCAACAATTAATGCAAATTTTACTAATATATAATATGTATATAAATAGAACAAAATGGTAAATTCAATATGTAGCGGAACAACATTTAATCAGGTTCGTTGTGTAAATATCTATAATAAGCCACTCACATAACAATAACACACAAATTCAAAACCCATCCATCGAATCAAATATGGCTCTATCCACTCACTTTAGAAAAGATTTCATTGTTTCAAAAAAGTTATTTCCCTATTTAAATGAAATGTTATAGTTTAGTTTATTTTAATATAATATTCATTATAAATATATATTTATAACTTTAGGCAAAAGTAGACATTTGTACTTTATATGCACACTTATTTGAGTTTTGATTCATACAAATATATTGAGTTACTTATGTTAAATATATAATCTGTACTTATTCAAACAATATTCTGGATTTATGTTCTATAAATGGTATTGGTATATTGAGTTTTGGCATTCATTTTATCTACTAAAAGTAAAACCTACAAATGGTTTGACTTTAAAATGGTTTGTATGATGACTTTACCAATCTATAATCTATCGTTGACACAAAGCTTTATAATTTAAAACATATTTATATTTTGGTCTAATACCATAGATATTATAAATGAAAAATCTGAAGTAAGAAAACATAAAAGATGAGATCTTTTGACCAAAAAAAAAAAAATGAGATCTTTGCCTTTTATATGTACTTAAGTGAAGAACGTTAAAAAAAATATATACGCAGAAAAACCCCTTTTATACGTACATAAGTGAAGAACGATGAAAAAAAAACAAATATACGCAAAATAATAATAATAATAATAATAACAGTATAACACATATAATTATTATTCATTATGTAAAAGAAAAGGCAAAAAATAAGATAAAACATGTAAGTGGCACAGTGTTTATAAGTAAACTCAAGTGTGGAGAGGAGAAGGGTTCGAATCTTACTTTATCACAATATGTGAATATTCGTAATCACCAAAGCCTATTTTCTTCCCCATTTCTTTTTAGAAACCCTACGGCGCAGATCTTCGCTCTTCTACCATTTTTTTAATTCTCTTTCATTTTCCCACCATAATTTTGTTAAAATAAGTATATTGGTTCAATATTTACCCAAATCCGATCTAAAACTCGAAGCTGTTATCAAATTATTATAAGATCGACCGAATTTGAGAACATTGATTGATTATACATAGTGTGTTTTTAATAAATGAAAATCTGCTAGAGAAAGAAAAAAACAAAAAAAGAGTTTCAAAGGCACTTTTATTTTTGTTTTCCTATTTTTATGAAACCTTTATTAATGTTCTCACAACTTATTTTACAAATTGGTCTGTTTTTACGAGGAAACGAAATGTATTTGGGAGGTAAGGTGACCTCCCTCATATAAGTTATAACAACTTCTTTACTAATCTTCTCACAACTTCTTTTACAAAAATGTAGCAAAATTTGGTCTGTTTTTACGAAGAGACGAAATGTATTTGGGAGGTAAGGGCGTCTTCTCTCTCTCTTATAAGTTATAACAACTTCTTCATTAATCTTCTCACAACTTCTTTTACAAAAATGTAGTTAAATTTGGTCTGTTTTTACGAGGAAAGGAAATGTATTTGGGAGGCAAGGGGGACCCCTCTCTCTCTTATAAGTTATAACAACTTAGGTAAAGGGGGAGACCACTCTCTCCATTTCTGCTGCCATCAAATTAGTGTAGATTGTCATTTTAGGATGTTTATTTATTAGTATTATTTTTAAATCTAATAATCTCATATTTATAACATCATGTGAGAATTACAAAAGGAATGGGGGGTACATCTATAACATTAAATTATGGACTAAAATAAAAAGAAAAATGTGTACCACAAGTCAAAAAGAAAACTGTCACATAACTTTTTGCATGTTTCCTTTTCTTAATCATCAATACAGTAACTTTTAGCCTCAAAGATTATTTATCACAAGTCACGAAATATGAAATATTATTATTCTTATTGGAGTAAAATAAATATATATGTTGAGATATTTTAAAGAAGTGTAAGAGGCGTGCATAATACACAGTCACAGATGCATAAAATTAGCTGAACAGTTCAAAAGTAAAAAATAACCATGTATTCCCATATGAAACGATATGTGGCATGTCGAAATTTATGTTCGCATGTGACAATGTTACTTAAATTGTGTATATATTGTCATATAGTTTTGTAAAACGAAACATGTTTTTTTTTCCTGAAACAAAAATAAAATAAAACAAATATGAAAGTAACATGTTTATAACTTATAACATTTATTATAACTCCTATGTGAAAGTAACATGTTTATAACTTATAACATTTATTTTATTTTACTTTTGTCTTAGGAAAAAGAAAACATGTTTCATTTTACAAAACTATATGACAATATATACAAAATTTCAGTAACATTGTCACATGCGAACATAAATTTCGACATGCCACATATCACTTCATATGGGAATACACGGTTATTTTTTACTTTTGAACTGTTCAGCTAATTTTATGCATTTGTGACTGTGTACTATACACGCCTCTTACACTTTTTAAAATATCTCAACGTATATATTTATTTTACCCCAAAAAGAATAATATTTCATATTTCGTGACTTGTGATAAATAATCTTTAAGGCTAAAAGTTATTGTATTGATGATTAAGGAAAGGAAACAGGCAAAAACTTACGTGACCGTTTTTTTTTTACTTGTGGTACGCATTTTTCTTTTAGTTTTAGTCTATAATTTAATGTTATAAATGGTCCCCCTTCCTTCTGTAATCACATGATGTTATAAATATGGGATTATTAGATTTAAAAATAATACTAATAAATAATAAATAAACATCCTAAAAATGACAACATACACTATAACACTAATTTGATGGCAGCAGAGTTGGAGAGAGAGAGGTCCCCCATTTACCTCAGTTGTTATAACTTATAAGAGAGAGAGGTCCCCTTTACCTCCCAAATACATTTCGTTTCCTCGTAAAAATAGACCAAATTTTGTTACATTTTTGTAAAAGAAGTTGTGAGAAGATTAATAAAGAAGTTGTTATAATAAGCGAGAGAGGTCCCCCTTACCTCCCAAATACATTTCGTTTCCTCGTATAAACAGACCAAATTTAGCTACATTTTTGTAAAGGAAGTTGTGAGAAGATTAATAAAGGTTTCATAAAAACAGGCAAAAAAAAAGTACCTCTGAAACTCTTTTTTTTTTTTTTTTTTCTCTCTAGCAGATTTTCATTTATTCAGGACACACTACGTATAATCAATCAATGTTCTCAAATTTGGTCGACCTTATAATAGTCTGATAATATCTTTGAGTTTTAGATCAGATTTGGGTAAATATTGAACCAATATACTTATTTTAACAAAATTATGGTGGGAAAATGAAAGAGAATTAAAAAAAAAAATGGTTGAAGTGCGAAGATCTGCGCCATAAGGTTTCTAAAAAAAAATTGGGGAAGAAGATAGACTTTGGTGATTACGAATATTCACTTATTGTGAAAAAGTAAGATTCCAACTCTTGTCCTCTCCACACTTTACTTATAACCACTATGCCACTTAGATGTTTTAACTTATTTTTTGTTTTTTTCCTTTACATAATGAATAATAATTATATGTGTTATTATTATTATTATTATTATTATTATTATTATTATTATTATTATTATTATTATTTTGCGTATATTTGTTTTTTTCATTGTATGTATAAACGGGATTTATTTTTGCGTATATTTGTTTTTTTAACGTTCTTCACTTAACTTATGTATGTATAAAAGGCAAAGATCTCATCTTTTATGTTTTCTTACTTCAGATTTTTCATTTATAATATCTATGGTATTAGACCAAAATATAAATTTTGTATTTTATTATGGGATCCCTTTTATTATTCATAATATATGAATCTTTCAATTTAAAGTATGAAACAATGAGTTTTATATTTACGTGCTTCTTCTTTTTCATTTTAAAAAAATTATATTTACTAAATTAGAAATGAGATCTTTCAAAAGAAATAATTAAGAATCTATAAATAATTCACAATTAAGTAGGCTTTGTGGACTTACTTGAGATAAGCCTGAGTTGGGATATATATGCACTGTCAAGGGATGCTTTGCAGTTCGGTATGATCCATTTCTTCTCTAGCTTGTGGTTGTGGGAGAAAACCTGATCAGATGAAAACCGACTAAATTAGGTTTTAACTAAAACAAAGTTGGGTAAAGATGGTAACGAATTCACCTGGTACGATGGACTACCTTACTAGATCCAAGTTGTTGATGTTAGTGCTAAATTGGTCACGAATGTCTCTGGCTCTTTTCATGCTCCGGACCTTTTCAAATCATGTTAAATGAATTTACATGACCACAACTCTGTTTTAAATACTAGACATGGATACTGGATGGTAATTAGAAAATATACCTGAATGTGTAGAAATAACTTCAGCTCTGGTCGAAGCCGTGCCATATCCTGTTAGTCTGTTACGTGAATAAATATGCAATCATGATATAAGAAACAATCTAATACCACATAAGTAACAGTCTAACAGAGAAAATTTTCCACTTGCCTTGACTTATCCAAATAGTATGTCGATTGACAGAGAGTTCTTTCATGCGCTTCATCCACAATAATGACGCTGGAAAGAATGGTAAACAGTAAGAAAAGATGCATTCTTTTATGTCCAATAATGTTTTAAGTCTAGGAATGAATGTTTGTACCTCTAACTCGCCAAATCCGGTTCTCCAAGTAGTTTACGCAACAACATTCCATCAGTCATATACTTGAGGACCGTTTCCTCTTAAGTACAATCCTCAAATCGAACAGAATATCCCACCTGTGGGCACCAACAGAATTGTTACCTCGTAGAGAATACTAGATGTAATCCAAAGTTGTAACCAACGGAAGATATCTTAAGATCAAAAGAAAAGTCAGCATACCTCGTGACCAAGTTTGACACCCATTTCATGAGCAACACGAGCAGCTACACTCATAGCTGCAATACTCCGAGGCTGCGTACAACCAACCTGCAAAAAGATTATTCCGCGTTGCTTAATAAAGGGAAACTACTCTGCTGATTAACAGTTCTATATGTTTCAAGAACAGGAAAGTATCCTTGAAGATATAAACATTACCCCATCAGCATTATCGTCTTCATGTGTTCTTTTGATCACAAGATCGTAGAGCTCTTTCTTGTATCTGTCAGCATTTCAAATCCGACCAGGATCAATTAGCAGGTAAACAAAGGCATAACATTTTTATCTTTTTTACAACTTATTTAGATGGATGTTGCTGATGGCAACAAGCACCGTGGTGCAAGAAAGATATGGCGATTACCTAAATTGGTCAGTTTCTATTTCAGTGAGCTTTTCACCTCCAAAAAGATATTGCTCATCTGCTATCTCATCCCTACGCAGAACCAGTGGAAATTAAAAAATAAATCATATCTGAAACAACAGTTTCTGAGGAGACAAAAAGAACAGGAAAGTCATATACTTCAGTTCTTCCAGTTTTTGCTGTTCTCTTTTCTTCAAATACTATTGTCTTGAGGCTTTTCTGAATCAAACCAAACAAGAACACTTGAATAAATTAGTCTCCAACTACATAATTTTAGATAGTAGGAGCACCGCCAATAATTGTTAACAAGGAGGGGGGATCGATATTGTCAAGAATAGTTAACTGCAAATTAAAATTATAACAAGAATTTCAACGGATGGGACATAGTTGACAGCTAGAGACCATGACAATAATTTTCAATCATGTTATGAAACTATTGCTATATGTATTACATCTCTATCTAAAGAAGAAATCACCACAATGATAAGCTATATGAGAGGCTAAAGGGAACACGTGCAAGTGAGAATGCACGTGAGAAGGAAGCTTGAGTGAAGAAGAAGATATCTCTAAGTCGTAACAAACTATAGAGAGTATAAATAGTTAGTAGAGTCTATTGTGAAGACTCATCCTGCGTGATCATTGAAGTTGAGAGTTTGTTAGAGAGCTTGCGTGCTCTGTTCATGGTGATTGGAGAGGAGCACTGTAACTCCGATCTTGTCAGTTAGGGTTCATCGTTTGTATTAGGGATTGAGAAGAGATAAGAGAGAAGAGATCACATCTTCAAACTTATCACACAACCACAAAAAGCAAGGTAAACTTCATCAACAGGAACATCAGGAGTACCTTAACGTCGCAATCTCATTTCTTGCCAAAGCATTGGCTCTTCGAACAGCCTCTTCTGTTATGCTGCAGGATGGAAAACAATACTAAGACTAAGATACAAACTTCCCGTAGAGTAAAATAAAAAGCTACTCATGAATGATTTGAAGGACCCTTGTGGTAGCAAACTGACCATTTTGGGCTCAAATATCCAGGTACCCACACTTGCAGATTTTCTGAGAGGGGGGGGGAAACCTGGAAAAATTAGTGTATAATTTATCAGGTAACTACCGTTAGGTTAGGAGATATCATCAGTCTACACTAGTAAGCAAAGACTACATACCAACCTGTGGAGATCGACGAGGTACTATACTTGTTGGAACATCCTACAGTAGATTGTATTGTTAGTTAATGTCAAAGACTAGGATAATATATAGCAGTCAATGAAATACCAAGTTACCAACCTTTGCAAGATCATAATCAAGGCCAGGAGGTGCGACTTGAATAGTCATTAGGAGCACCTGAAACCAGGAGAAAAAAAAAGAATCAGAAACATTTTAATGGATGCAAATATAGACATGAGTTGAAGAAGGGATATTAAAGACCTTCATGGGGGGATATTTTGAGAAAGGTGCATGACCATGGGCCAATTCAAGCGCTGTTTAACCAAATGACCAGATATCAGCCCTGTTAAGTAATGAAAGAAGAACAAGGAACCAATAACAGTAAGCTATTATTGCATTTCTCTGTTTCACAGTATAAACAGTATTTGATAGGCATCACCAAGCAAAATATGTTTACATTTGGTTTAGAGGCAGACTAGTTTGACAAGTTGTCTAAACATGCATACCAAAGTGAGCTACTTTCTAAATTAGACATGGAAACAAGCAGAAAATGTAAGAGTGATTTGGGCGTAAAGTGTAAACTCACTTGGAATTGTATCCATTACCCTGCTGCAAGACTTCTGGTGCCATCCTACAAACAGAAACAAGAGTTTAACTGTTAGACATTTGAATATAGCGTGATGCTAAAGTGATTAAAAAAGAAAGAAGCACGATAAACCAACCAGCAAGGAGTACCAACCAATGTGTTCCTTGCACGTTGCCTATCACCGTTATCAAACAAGCAAGCAGAGACGCCAAAATCGCCAAGCTTAATCTCCCCATTGTCACCAAGAAGAATGTTTCCAGCCTAGGATGAAAGAAAAAGGAAAAAAAAAAAAAAATCAAAACTCGAATACATTATATGGATGGCTAGATATGAAGAAACTCCAGTGAGGTGATAAAGTTTGACTTTTACAAACCAACCTTAACATCACGATGGATGTGGCCTTGATAATCAAGAGCTTTAAGAGTTTCTTTGAGTACACATCATATAGCAGACTCTTCAAATCCGTCAGAATAGGCAGTCTTCATAAGATGCAAACACGAACCTTGTGCCATTTGCATAACGACCCAAAGACTATGGTCGACAGAAAATGAACAAAACGACTTTATAACGTTGGGATGGTCTATCAAACTCATCGTCTGCGATTCCCTCCTAATATCATCCTAAAACAACAAAAAAAAACACAAAAACATAAAAACACATTCGTTAATTCAAATAGAAAGAGATCTAAGAAAAAGGAAAAGCAAACATGAAGCACAGATCTAATCACGCTCTCATCACAGATACAAAGTGGAAAAATCATTACTAAAGAGTATAGTTGAATACTAACTTCCTCATCTAAAGACAACAGAACAATTTTAGCCTTAGTCCCCTTCAAGAGGACAAAAGCTTTACCGCTGGCACTATGTATGGAACAGCATAATTTTAGCAACTTTAAATGATCTCAAAACTTATACTCAAGAAACCAGATACCAAACACAAATCTACACCTAAAAGGCAGAGAATCATGAAACAAAACAAACACGTCAAAATGAGGAGCTCAGGTAAGGCCTCTCTCTAGATTGATGTAATCCAAAAGCAATTTTTTTAAAAAAGAAAACGAACCAGATTGGAATTGCATCGATCGAGATCCAAACACTTGATAGCGACGACTTCGTTAGTGGGGAGATAGATCTCCCGATAAACAACAGCGCTAGCTCCATGTCCAACTTCTTCCAATAACTTATAGTCTTTAGGATTCAAAGAGTAACCTCTCTGCTGCTTCCCACCACGACCGCTACTACCTCCTCCCAGCATCTTCTTCCGTTGCTTTAAAACCGCCCTGAATACCACCAAATCCTTCCTCTCAGTATGGTGCTCAAGAGACATTTCACCACAAGTTCTTGTCCAACTAACTCATCAAAAGATTTAGGCCTAAATTTCTGACTCAGACTCCTTGGCAACACTTCGTGACTCGGTGTCATTACATCACTTTCACCATTTTCATTTCCAGGTAGTAAAGGATACTCTTCTACATCTGAGGATTGGTTCGATCCTCTGTACCTCGGCGTTCTTGACCAGCAATACGTTATCCCGCAACCGCGGTTAGATTGATAATCAAAATCAACATCTTCATCCCCAAGAGGTCATTGGACTACCTAAACGGCTTCCATATTCACCAACTGAGCTGCCTAACTTAGTTGAATAATGGTTTTTATATCCTCCCCCTGAAGCATGACTAACTGAAGGCACATTACATGCTAACTCCCTACCTTTAACAGACAAGATCTTTCACTAGACGGCGATCTAATCCTTGAGCAGGCGTCTCCTTCAACATCTACCACATTGCTGCTCAACTTGTGAAGATCACAACCATTCTCTAGCTCTTCCATTATCGAGTAAGATCCTCCAAAAGGAATCAAACCCCCAGGACCACCATGTTCCACAAACTGAAGTGAGATCCAATTGTTGGAACCAGTTTCCCATTTGACATTGTCAAGCAAAGAAGGAAACTTGCTCATAGAAGTGGTACATGGATCTCTCAGTGACCTAACCTTTCTAAGAGCCACAAGGGTTCTTGTGATGGGAACATCTACAGAATGCCTCCTAGTCTCCCCCCATTTTTTCCAAAAACAGATGCAAATACAAATCCTAAAGCTCTCTCTTTACTCTCTCCTGAAACTTCAAGATCCGACACCCATCATCACTTACCTGATTGATCTCCGACATCAGAGTCACCCAATACGTCCTCAGATCGAAATTCGACGATGAAGAAGACCCAATTGCTCCGCCTGAGAGTCTCATCCATCTTAGGACGACGATTGACGGGTTTCTCCG
The DNA here is from genome assembly GCA_023657505.1 of Camelina hispida. Classification (NCBI taxonomy): domain Eukaryota; kingdom Viridiplantae; phylum Streptophyta; class Magnoliopsida; order Brassicales; family Brassicaceae; genus Camelina; species Camelina hispida. The sequence continues at coordinate 10,782,908 of CP094635.1, read as the reverse complement.
CCGCAAGAAAACACAAGCTCACAACCATTCTCTAGCTCTTCCATTATCGAGTAAGATCCTCTAAAAGGAATCAGGACCATGATGACTAGGTTTTGGTTGCTTTGCTCTCTTTGTTTTGAGGAATTTTATTGGAAATTAGGTTTTTTTTTTATTTGTTGGGGTCGATTTCTCTCTGTGTAGCTTACTTACTAAATATCACTGATTGGTTCGCTTTGGTACGTGCAAACTAATGTTGCAGATGCGAAAAACTGTAAGGGCTTCTTGGTGGGTTCACAACCATTTTTGAATTACCCTTACATTACATAATTAGTGGTTTATGCGATTCATAAGCTGTGTATGTTGGTTTAAAGGGGCTGGGATTCTTGTTCAATTTGTTTACACACATGCATTTGAATTGCACTGCATTTTGGTTTTAACATTATCTTATTGGCCAATCCTTTGGTTTTGAATGCTTGACTCTGTCTCTACATGTTTTAAACTCAGTGTGGTAAAAATACCATTAAATGGTCTATATTATTTATCTTGATTTGCTCTCTCCTTTCTCCTTTTTTGCAGAAATGATGCATCCTTGGTGGGAGATTAATAATATTTGTCACTGCCTGCTCCCTTGCTACTGATCATAGTTCCAGTTGCTTTGTTCTGTGTATTTGTGGCAAGACATCTTCGCCATGAGTTTATCTTGGCGGTAGCAATTCTATTCACTATTTATGTGTAAGTCTAGCCTTCTTCGATGCCCATCTCATACTCCTATTTATTTACATTTGTTTCTTTCTGTTTAATTTGGTAGCAATTCTATCTGTTTAGTTCACTGCTTAATTACATATATATATATATATAACCTGATAAATGACTTGACTACACGGCAATCATATGCAAGTTGAATCAACTGATGGCGATACCGTGCAAGTTTTGCAGACAACCTATGAGAGTTTCAAGTACAGATCAAGCAGCAGAAGCATTGTCTATAACCGTGGCTGTGCAAACAATTTCTTGGAGGTATTTTGCTCGAAGGTGAAGCCCTCGAGGAACAACTTTAGAGCCTTCGTAGAAGAAGAACCTCCAAGAGTTGTAACTCTGCCTAACACAACCAGGGAATCAGCTGAAGCAGATGAGGAAAATGGGACCCGACGACAGAAAGTGGAAGACGATCTAGACATTGGGGATGATCTGATGAATCTCTCACAGCGTTGTAATGCAGAAGAGGCCACCAACGATCAGCCTCATCACACTTTGGACATAGACCATGAGAGAGCAGGCTCGATAAGGACAGAAACAAGGCATGGAAGCTGGGGAAGAAGAAGTGGGAGCTGGGATATATCAACATTAGATGTGAGGGAAAGCCGAAGCTTCACAACAGCAAAGGAAGGAAGAGGATGAGTTATCTTACTTTGTTTTGATTGTTTCAAAGACTTAGGGGAGGGGGTCTCTATTAGGACAGAAGTTGGTAGATGTGATTTGGTATTGGGGATTTGCGAATCAATTCATGTAATCTTTGTGTATATACAATACCAAGAGTAGTAGTTCTCCGTCTTCTTTTCGTTTTTTTAATGTGTATTGTGCTATTTTGTTGATATTCTGTGAATATTCCATTCTGTATGTGCGTCCCCAATAATATCTTACCTCTTAAAATTGTCATGCTCCAGCCAAAATCCAAGTTATCATCTTTTCGTACATGCAATTAGCACTGGGATAAAGGAACTATCAAATCAAACAATAATTTTGTAGCTTTTTGTAATATGACGACCAAAATAACTATATAAGAAAAGAAACTGATTACATGAAAATAATTGAACAGTACACATAAATAGGGAAATTACATGAAAAACGAGAAAATACATAATAATTAAAAATACATAAAAATTACAGAAATATTTAGGTCTTCACTCTTCATAGCACCTCCTTCACGTTTACTTCAATGCTTAATGAACTTCAGTTACCAAAGCAAACCACCACCAAAGTCTTGCATGCTTTCCCATACCCATTCATAGTGTGCTTAACGTTTGAAACTTGGAATGTAAAACCATCTCCAACGGAGTCTTTCACACCATCTCTTAACCATTAAACTATATAAAAAAAATAGAAAAGAGTTGAAAGAGAAGTTTCCAATTTGAGAAGTTTAAGAGACTTTCAATAAAAACATGAGAGACTGTCCTCACATATATCCCTTTATGATTGGTGTGTTGAGTTGTTTTTTAAATAAATATAGTTATAATTTATACTTTTATTGAAAGTTGTGTTCACACTTAATATTTTTTTAAACCAAATGGAGAGACTAGCAATGATGATGCACTAACCATGCACATCTCTCTTTCATGCTAAAAAGATCTCTCTTTCATGCACAACTTTCTCAACAATACGGTAACTCAGGTGAATCGTTTTCAGAGACGCAACAAGGTTGTGTAGCAAGCCGCTTACCTTGCTAGACTCAATACGGCCGTTCTTGCTATCCCAAAGGAATAAGACATCATATGGATCCATGGTGAAGTAAGTACGATCTCGGTAGAAAAATTATGGATCCTAAAGGGAAGAAGAAGAGAAGTGGATGTGGGATTGACGAAAAGGAGGCGCAGATAAGGAAGGAAGTTCTTCTTAGATTATATATATCATTCAGTGAGTAAACCATAGTTGGGAACTTCTCAACCCTTGTCCCTCTGGGACTACAACAACACTTCTCAAATATAACACATAAACGACACAAACTTCTTAATTAAACTACACACACTCGATTTTTTTTCTTCTTATCAATAATTAGATAGAAGTAAAATTTCAAAAATTCTAAATTAATAATGTTATATCAACTATAGAAAAAAATCTAAAATTGTTTATGTTTGTTTTATATTTACTTTTGTTTATCAAGAACTCGGCCCAATATCTCTCCTAGAATAATTCTGTCAGCGACGTAATATGGTCTTTGATGTCGGCGCCTTTGGTTGCTTGATCTTTGAACAATCACAGGGCAGTCAGGGTAGCCGCATACACGCTCTCTATGTGGAGCGTCGATTAAAACATAACCTCGTTTTTTAGAAATTTCTCGTTAGCTGCGATGAATGGCAGGTTCATGTTAGCTGCGATAAATGGCAGGTTTATGTTTGCAGTGTTAGTGGCGGATAATGAAGGAAAGTTCTTCTTAGATTATATATATCACTAGATAATGTCCCATGCATTGTGTGAGTTTGAAATTAATATTACAAAATATAATTATATACTTTTAAAGAAGTTTAGTAAATTATTGAATAAATTGATTATTTAATAGTTTATATTACATAAATATTCTTTTAAATACGTATTTTCAAAACTTGTACAAAAAATTATTAAAAATTTCCCTCAATTATGGTTTTATAGCTTTCTTAGTTCCTTCAATAGTTTTTCCATTGTTCAACAAATGCAAGAAAACTTACCTATTATTTATTATATTATCTAGATTCATTATGAAAATAAATATTATTCGAGATAATTAATCGAAAACTAAATGTGTTTTTTCGAGATGATTGATGAATCCTTTATACTATAAAGCACAAGTCACTAGACCAATAAAAATATGCCACATAGATTTTGTTTTCAAATTTTTATATTAAAAAATCGATTAAAAACAGTTAACATAAAATAAAGATAAAAAATCGAAAAAGAAAGCTAAAAGAAACAACTGTCAAAAGTTATATATTTTTTTAAAAATCTATTATTCTAAAACTGCAAAATTTTAGATCCCTAAATTTGCTCACACTACTTCTACCACGTTCGAAAATCAAGATAAAATATAGATCAAGTTTTCAAACCGTTTGATCACTTATTTAAGTCCCAAATTCCCAATCAACACAACTTTTTATTTATTTATTTTCTCTATCTCTTACCATCTTTTTATTTTCTGAGAATTTGTTCATTCCTTTCTCAGTTTCTCATCCTATTTCGCGGGTCCTTTTTCCTCTTCATCGTTTTATTTGCGTTTTTGTCATATTCATAGAATTTAGCAAAGAAGCTGATCCAGGCTTTTATGATTATTTGTTCAATTTCGTTTTATTTTTATGCTATATTAAAATTTCTCTGATTTTACATGATTCAGGTTGAAGATGCCAATGTCCTACTCGATTATAAACAGACTTCCCAGCAAAATCGAAAAATAATAGCTCTATCATCCCAAATATAAAAGTCTCGGCATGCAAATTAACGCCATTGATGAAGGTAACGAGTAATACCTCCAATCTCAATCTTTTGTGTGTTATTCAAATGCCTATGTAGAGGATTTGACTGATTGAAAGATTAATGGTTATAATATGTGTGGTTTCTCAATTCACTAAAGAAATACGTAACTTATGAAGCTTTAAAATCAGGTTTTCCAAGCATCGTGGGAACTTATATATCTACTATAATGTTTCATTGTTTTGTAATAAACTACTTGATTATGATTTTGCATTACACTGTTTTGTATTCAGTATAACGTTTTAAAAATATAGCTGGCTTTTGTATGCTGTCTCCCAATTTCTATAACCCATATGTCTCATCCGTCTAAGTTCTAATTATATGTTTCTATCTTCGAGGTGGGTGAGATTACCCGCTACATTAATTCAGACAAATCAACAGTGTGGATTAAGGGTAAAGAGGATTAGAAGAAGATCCTCTTCACTGACGACAAGTAGCCAAATCTGGACAACAACGGTAGAATGACGACTAAAACGTAATTCAAACGTTCAAGCAGTATATATATACGGTGATATGATGTATACAGAGGAAGGACGAAGACAAATGTTGCATACAATAAAATAGTTTTTTCCTTTTAATAGTTTTGTCTGTATGTAGTTACTTTGTGTAAATATATTTCATGTTTATTTTTATTTTTAGTAAATACGTTTTCCACCAAACGTAATTGTTTCTAATGTTTTCATGTTTATTTTTCCACCAAATGTGTAATTGTTTCTAATGTTTTCCCGTACGAAGTACGGGTGCAATACTAGTTCATATATAAAATCATATGAAAAATGATTCACTTATACCAGTATAAGTGAGACCAAAACCTAGCTTATATATATATTTACAATTCACAATAATTTGGTTTTAATAAATTAATATAAACATATTATATATATATATATATGTTAATTAACTATATATTGATAAATAATATATGATTAGAATAATATTAATAAGTGAATAGAAATTAAAAAATAGTTGCATAATAATTTCATAATAATTTCATGACAATTTCATAATAATTTCATGATAATTTCATGATAATTTCATGTGAATTATTTCTATTAAAATGAATAAAAAATAAAAGCAAACTACAAAGTACAAGAATATCTTAAGAATGACTTATTTGATAAAAAATATGTATGCTAGTTGCAGTTATGTAGTTTGATATATATATATATATATATATATATATATATATATATATATATATATTTATATTTCATATATATTGAACAAAGAGAAAGATACACAAAACCAAGACATATTAATACAAATAAGTGCAACTAGGCATACATATATGATGATCAAATATGGCTTGCAACTTTCTTAAAAGTGACATCCAATTATCAATCAAAACAATTTTACAGTTAATTTTTAAAATATAAGCCTATATCAACAACCCCAACTAATCACAGTACTAACATATATGTTTGATCGTTGTGAGTTTAACTAATTTCTTCAATGAGACTAACATATGTCCATGTTACGAAACTTTCACGGAGTTGAAATGAGACATTGAGCGATAGAACAAAAAATAAGATCGATCCATTCATTTTTCAACGGATTTTTGAGTTGAAACAAAGATTGAATCATGATTACTAGTGTAACACAACTGACTGAGAACACAGGATCAAAGGATGTTACTTTCTTAAGTGAACAAGAAAGGAGAGCCTACAACTTCAAAAAAAAATATAAAAATATTCAGGTCTTCATATCACTTCCTTCACCTCTAAATAGGATTATTGGTTAAATGATTTTAATGAATTTGGAAATACATACCAAAATCAAATGTTATTCAATTACTGATTTTAAAATACTTATCAAAATTATGTGTTATTGGTTCTATGATTTACAAATTTTTGTTAAAATCTCATGTTATTCATTTCATGATTTGTTTTTGGATTTCAAAATCCAGCAGACAGACGATTCACAAGCTTTGCAAGATCTCGAATATTCTGACGATGTTTAACCAGAGATGTTTCAGTAGACATCTGGTTCCAACGCCATACATACATTACCTCGTCTAGCAGAGCCTCACTTGTCTCCGGCTTAGCAGTTAAAAACAAATTATAGCCATTCAGTCTCAATAGTTGTAATGGTTGAGTAAAATCTGAATCTGAAGAAGCAAGTAATATATTATGAGGCAATCAATACTCAACCAATCAGAATCTTCTATACATTATTTCATGGGACAATTTGAAGAATATACTAAATTTGAAAAGAAATTTGAAAATTACACTTAATATTATAGTTATTTGAAAACTACACATTTTGAAATGAAAATGGACAAAAATACCTTTATGATTAAACAATTTTAACAATTAAATAAAAAAATAAAAACTTAATTTAAATTTAAAAATAAATGAACTTTAAAAACAAATTACTTTTAAAAATTTTTAAATTCAGAATTAATTATTTAATAATTTAAAATTATAACGAAAATTACTTATTGTATTTTAAAATAATGCTTACATGAATAAATTTTTGATCTTAAAATTTTGATTAAAGAAAAAGAATTTAAATATTTTGTTGATATTATTTAGATTTAAATTTATTTAAAAATAAATAATTCAAGATTATACAATTTATAATATATATATATATATATATCAATGTTTTAGACTTATTTTAATCAAGGTTGATTTATTTATAATATCGACTTTTTAAACAATCGTTTTATTTTTTACTTCTGTTGACTTAATTATTTTTGTCATCGACTTATATTAGAACAGTTGACTTATTTTATGGCTAGTGGATTTATAAGATACTCGATTTTTTAACTGTTGACTTATTTTTTTGTTCATCGATTTATATTTGTTTTCTGTTGATCTGTTTATTTATTGTTGATTTATTATATTCTGCATTGATTTATTAATAAGGTCGACATTTTAAATGGTTGACTTAAGTTTAATTTTTGTCAACTTATTTATTTTTCCATCGATTTATTTTAAAATTGTCAACTTTTTTTTTGTTTGATTGTTTATTTTACAAAGTCGACTTTTGATGATGTTGACTTATTTGTTTTGTTTGTTGACTTATATTTTTTTCCTGTTGATTTATTTGGTCTTAGTAGACTTATATCATTTTAAGTTGACTTATTAATATGATTGACTTTTTGAACTGTCGACTTATATTTTATTCGTGCTGATTTATGTTTTTTCTTTGTTGATTTATACTAAAAAGTTGATTTATTCTTTTATTAATTGATTTGTTACATAGTATATTTTTTGAACAGTTGATTTATTTTCTAAAAGCTAACAATTGTGATTGATTAATATTTTAGATAAGAAGAAAATATAATTGTGATTTTGTCTTTTTGTATTGTTTATGTTTTATAAAACCACCTTTTTATTTTTTATCTGAATTTTAATTTTCTTTATTGATTAATATTTTTCATAATAAAGTACTTCATCATTATCTAAATTATTTCAATATCTAAAATATAAACAGTGATTTTTAAAAATCACTTTCTAACAATGATGAATTTAGTTGTTTTGTGTTTATTTTTTCAAGCTTTAATTAATTATTGATTAAGGACATATTTTATTTATTCTATCTTAATTTAATATTTTAGTTATTGATTAATATTATATATAATAAATTAATTCATCATTTTAAAAAACTAATTTACAAAATTTTTTACAAGATTTTACCAGAATATCTAGTTTAGACAATGTTTGTAAAAATAATTTTTTCAAATGAATTAATTTAATTATATTATATTTAGTTTATTTAATTGTAATGGAGGATAAAATAGTCATTTAGTTCAGTACATAAGTTACATTTCAAAGACTTAAAAAATTTAGTGTAGGTTTCAAATTTCCAATTAAGTTTAAGGTATGTATTCAAATTTTTTCTTATTTCATTTTAAAAAAAATTAAATTCAAAAGCAGAACAAATTATGTACACTTTTATTAAGGAAAGCTAAATATTGGTTTGGTTTAGATTTTACAATTGTAACAAAATTATTTGTCGATTTGGATTTACAAATAAAGTGATTAGTGTTTAGATTTTACAATTAAAATGAAATTATATGTTAGTTAAAGTTTACAAATAAAGTGGTTAAGGTTTAGATTTTACAATTAAAATGATATTATATTCCGGTTTGGGTTTACAAATGAGGTGGTTAGGATTTAGATTTTACAATTAGAACAAAATTATATATCGGTTTGTGTTTATAAATGAGATGGTTAGGTTTTATATTTCTAAAATAACTAAGACATATCAATAAATAACTGCAATTAGGCATACATATTTTTGATCAAATAAGTTTTAATAATTACCCATATACATATAGATCTAAATTCATAAAAACAAAATGTAGTTTGATATATATGTATATATATATATATATTCATATATATTGAACAAAGAGAAAGATGCACAAAACCAAGACATAATAATAAAAACTAGGTTCGGACCCGCACGTACGTGCGGGCTTATGTTTATAAACCAATTTACTTTAGTATTTATAATCAAACTCATACTAATTAAGATTCTACTTTGATTTTTGCTTTAGTTTATTAATGTTTGAAAATTTGAAATAATAATGGTTTCACCAAAATTTTAAAACTCGAAACAACATAATGGTCGGACTGATAACAAACGAAATCAATTGGTTAGATTCTATTAAATTTGTGAACTATCAAATCAAATATATAACCGTTAACAACGATGAAAACCCGTTTGAGACAAATACGAATATTTAAGGGTGGGCGTAATTGTTTTTTCGTGTTGTCATGTTCCATCATGTCCTACACCTATTCTCAAATTTCTATTGCATAAAAGAATACATTCCCAATATGGGACATTTTGAATATGAGACAAATTTGTATTTTTTATCGAAAACAGGACGGGACCGGACGAAAACATACATTTTCAAACTCCTGTATGGAATAAACATAAATATAATTCATAGTATATTTATATATCATATGTTATAATAAAAATTAATTGACTTCTTTATTCTTATGATTTTTATATATAGTTCACCTATATTAGATTATGTATATTTATTTTTATTTTATTTCGTTTGACAATATTTATATTAGTTCAGTGGATAAGAGATTGGACAAAGAATATCCGTATTTGGTTGTGAAAAATAAATAAATAAATAGGGAAAGCTTCTAACAGGATATCCATATTTTTTGTTTGAGTATTTAATTTTTACAAAATTATTACAAAATTAATGAAAATTATCCAAACTTTCTTTAATTTTTTTAAAAAAATATTTCTTTTTTTAATCCAAAAATAGCTGAATTCTACAAAATATATGTTCTTAAATTAACTCTGACCAAAATTATTAAGAATTTGAAAACTGAATGTTGTTATCTAAATTTTCTAATCTCATGTGGTATTTTGGAGAGTAACCTTTTTTTTTAATTTTATAGACTTTTTAAAGATAATGATAACTTAAAAACAAATTTCAAGGTACTCATGTTATAAGTTTTACTGTCATGTGTATTGTTTGTTTTCTTTTCCATATACATCCCAAATTATAGTGCCATTTTAAAAAAGACTGTTCACATCATATATTTGAAAATATAAGAAAAATAATATAATTTAATACATACAGCTGATTACAAATTTACAATACAGTCATGGAAGATTAAATTGTACTTGTATGTGTTGGTTTCTAAAGTTAATTGATAATGTTAACTCAAGGCTCAACTACATATCCTAATAAGAATTTCCTATAGAGTTTTCTTAAATAAATTTATATAAAAACTGAAGAAAACAAACACTAATATAGTATTTTGTGATTTACCGGATTCATATAAAGAATGTGGACTTCTTTTAATCAATCAAATGTAACTTTCTTGTTTTGCAGATGCTATTTCAATTGGATGAACACCCGGTTATACCACAATCCTCCCTTATATACAATCTCTAGGTAAAAAATGTATGCTTTCGAGAAAAATCTTGATATGTATATGCTTATGTACATGACAGAAAATTATAAATTTAATAATTCATAAGAATAATAAATGATAAACAGGACATAGAACATAGTATTGGTTAACTAAAAAAAGAATATAGTAGATGTTAGCAATATGCATATACAAACTTAAATACTAAGACACATACATTTTTTTTTTGTGCAGAAACAAAGAGATACAAAAATAGTGTAGAGTGTTAAATGATATGTGAATGTTAAATCGATTACTCTATTTATAGGTTGGAAAGAGTCAGGCTAAACATTTTTGAAACAACCATTCCCGTTTTTTTTTTTTTTTTTAAATACCTTAATTTACTAGTGGTCCCATACCCACTAACATCCTATCAACAATCAATAACCGCGGATAACCAAATAAAACAATTTCCATTAAACCAAAAGAATTCCAACAATCAAACCAATATCCAATACCATAATCCAAATAAGGAATAACCAACAATTAACATCCTACAATGTTCCATTGACTTAATCTAGAAACCTAACAATAGCTAGACCATAATCAATCAAGCCTCTAGAACATCCCTTCCTCATCGCCTTGATTCCACGATCACACTTTGCCTTTACCTGTGCCAAGACGAATCTAAACCACCAACAAGCAAGAAAACGCTTCTAGGAAGCTCCTACAACGATCCCAGCTACAGATCTCTACAGGAACGTCCCAAATCTTCAAGAAATCTCCAAGAACACCAAGAACACTTTTCTCTCTTTTGCTTTCTCTCAAAAAGGCCAAATCCGTCGAATGAAACCAAAACACGACTTAAGGGTTTTCTTTTCCCTTTGTCCAAAACGCAGCGTTTGACTTAAGTCAAAACGCACAGAATTGAATCTGCATCGACCGATGCTCATATTGCATCGATCGATGCACATCCTAAACCGGAATTCCGGTTCGCGGATGTTACAATTCTCCCCCACCAATAAGGATTCGTCCATCCTCCAAAGACCTCCGTGCCACCGTCAACACGGCCCGCACGTTTCTAGACCGGACCAAACACCGTCAGCCAAGGTTTCCCGTGCCACTGTCGCAACAGCCCGCACACCTCCTACTGACCCTCGAGGTCTCCCTCTAGCCAATATACTCGCATCATATACACAATTTGCTCATAACTCAGTGCTTCCCCCGTTCGTGGTCGCAACCAACGAATCATGCCGGCTCGCTATCAGGCCAACCGCCTTAAGCTACAGCATCCAGGAAGTCACTCACACACACTCCCCCCGCTCTCGGGTCGCAACCCTCGAGACATACCGGCTCACTGCCGAGCCTCGGCTCACAGCTACGGTATCCAGGGAGTCTCAAATATCCCGCTCTTGGGTCGTCACTCTCAAGCGCGCTCTCGGATCGTCATCCGAAGCAACATACCCCTCCCACTCTCTGGCCACAAAGTCCATCGAGCTATCGGTATCACATTAGTTGGGCCCACACGGCCTTGAGCAAAAACAAATACTGATGCCAACGAGTATCTCCCAGCTAGATCTACCTCAACATTTCCACAAAACTTCCCTTTTTAGAAACTTTCTAATTCTGGAAACCTTCCTTTTGTGGAAACTTTCTATTTATGGAAACTTCCAAAAATAGAAACCCGAACTATTTCTCTTTTTCCATGACATTAACAGTCAAACATAAAGAAAAATACTCATCTTATTAATCTCAAAAAAAATGCCATAATCGTTACAAACTCAACGAAAATACATCAGGGAAACAAAAATACAACAATCGGAGTCATCAACCCGCATCCCAAGCACCACCTCATCCTGATACTTAGTCGCACAACCAACCACCCCTAAGCGACCAAATATCAAGAGAGATGGGCTGGAATACTTCGTACCCGCTCCAGCCACGGACTACAACTCGGACCCGGCTAGACAAGCTCAAGTCGCGGTCTGCTTCTCAAACCACTTCTTAAACCTTGCCTTCATCCTCGCCTCGGGCTCCCAAGTCTGCTCCTCTACTCCGTCACAGTCCCACAGGACTCTCATCAAAGGAATCTTCTTCTTCCGAAGTTCCTTGACTCTCCTCTCGAGCACCCTCAATGGCCTCGCCTCTAAAGTCATGTTAGGCTGAAGATCCTCAGGAATCTTAGCCAACAACTGATCACCCTCGTGAAGACACTTCCTCAGCATCGACACATGAAATACCTTGTGGAACGCACGCATAACCTCAGACAACTCCAACCGGTATGCCACTGGTCCCACCCGCTCAACCACTCTGAACGGACCCATGTACCTCGGACTCAACTTAGTCTCTGTCAATGACCTGTTCGGACCCCGCAACATGGCCATCTTGAGGTACACTCTATCACCAACCTGAAACTCAAGATCCTTTCTCCTCTTATCATCATAGCTCTTCTGCCGATCCTGAGCCTCCTTCATGTTCAGCCTCAAAACCCGAATCTTCTCCGAGGTCTCCTGAACAAAATCTGCACCAAATATGCTCCTCTCCCCCACCTGAGTCCAACATAATGGTGTACGACACGGCCTCCCATATAAGGCCTCATAAGGAGCCATCCCAATACTAGCCTGGTAGCTGTTGTTATAAGCAAACTCCACCAAACTCAAATGATCTGCCCAATGACCACCCCAATCCAGCACACACATCCTCAATAAATCCTCCAAAATCTGGATCGTCCTCTCTGACTGACCGTCCGTCTGAGGATGATAGGCTGTACTCATATGCACCTTCGTGCCCATCTCCGCCTGAAATGCCCTACAGAACACCGAAGTGAACTTGGAATCTCTATCAGACACAATACTAGCAGGCACACCGTGCAATCTGACTATCTCCCTCACATACTTCTTGGCCAAAACCGCTGCTCCATCAGTTTTCTTGATGGCCAGAAAATATGCAGACTTAGCCAAACGGTCCACAATGACCCAAATAGCATCAAACGTCCTCGACACAGGCAAACCCACCACGAAGTCCATCGTGATCAAATCCCACTTCCACTCAGGAATGGGCAAACTCTGAATTAACCCACCAGGAACCTGATGCTCCGCCTTCACCAGCTGGCAAGTATCACACTTCGCCACCCAGTCGGCTACGTCCTTCTTCATCCCGACCCAGTGATAATACCGCTTGAGGTCACGGTACATCTTGGTCGCCCCTAGATGAATAGAGAACTTGCTCGAATGAGCCTCTCTCAGTATCTCCTGCCTCAAATCCTCACCCTTGGGCACACAGATCCGACCATGCACAAGGATAGTACCATTAGCAGAAACCTTATACTCTGCACCCGCAGCCTTAGAGGCATTCACCAGCCCCTCATCGCTCCCCTGAGCTAACCTCACTCTGCTCAACAAATCCGCTCTATCAGCTGCCTCCAAACCCAAAGGTTCCTGTGAGATAGCACACAAACTCAATGCACTAATCTCACCTATCAATGCCTCCATATCCTGCTCCTGAGCCGAAACCACCAGCTTCCGACTCAAGGCATCTGCAACCAGGTTAGCTTTACCAGGATGGTAAGCTATGTCCAAATTATAATCTGCTACTAACTCCATCCAACGCCTCTGCCTCAAATTCAGCTCAGGCTGAGTAAAAATGTACTTCAGACTCTTGTGATCTGTAAACACCTGCACCTTCCCACCATACAGATAGGATCTCCAAATCTTAAGAGCAAAGATCACGAGTAGGGTAATTAGCTTCATGCTTCCGCAACTGCCGCGAAGCATAGGCTATAACCTTCCCCTGCTGCATAAGTGCACAACCCAACCCCACTCTAGAAGCGTTTGTATACACAACATAAGGCTCGTCCTGCTCAGGCAGTGCTAACACCGGCGTGGTAGTCAACATCTGCTTGAGACTTGCAAAACTCGCCTCGCACTCCGGTGACCATACAAATAGATCATCCTTCCCTGTAAGCTTAGTCATCGGCTGTGCCATACTCGCAAAATCCCGAACAAACCTCCTGTAGTAACCTACTAACCCCAGGAAACTTTGAATCTCAGTGGCACTCTGCGGCCTTGGCCACTCCCTGATGGACTGAATCTTCTCTGGATCCACTGAAACTCCCTCTGCAGAAACAATGTGTCCTAAGAACCCCATCTCACGCTGCCAGAAACTGCACTTACTCAGCTTAGCAAACAACTTCAGCTCCCGCAGCTTCTCCAACACTGCTCTCAAATGTACTGCATGCTCCTCAGGACTCTTGGAATATACCAGGATGTCGTCGATGAAAATGATGACTGACACGTCCAGAAACTCCTGGAACACGCTGTTCATCAATCTCATAAACGCAGCTGGCGCATTTGTCAACCCAAACGGCATCACCACAAACTCATAGTGTCCATATCTCGTCCGGAAGGCTGTCTTCCTCACATCTGCCTCATGTATAGGAATCTGATGATATCCTGATGCCAAATCGATCTTGGAGAACCAAGTAGCACCCCTCAACTGATCCAACAACTCATCAATCCTCGGGAGAGGGTACTTGTTCTTCACAGTAACTCGGTTCAAACCCCGATAGTCAATACACAACCGAAAACATCCATCCTTCTTCTGAACAAAGAGCACCGGAGCTCCCTACGGTGAACAACTAGGACGGATAAAACCCTTACTCAGCAAATCCTCCAGCTGCTTCTTCAGCTCTGCCATCTCTGCTGGAGCCATCCTGTAAGGAGCCTTGGATAACAGTATCGTCCCCGGTTCCAGCTCAATCGTAAAAGGATCCGACTGAGATGGTGGTAATCCCTGCAATGACTGGAACACATCCTCAAAGTCCTCCACCACCGGAATACCGCTAACCGTAGACTTCCTCACTGACTCTGGTATGGATATAGTAACCAGATAAGCCTCACGAGACTCCCCAAAGTCGGTCTAATCCCCTGAAAAACCAACTTCCCTCCTGGACGCTCAAACTCCACTCTACCCCGATAGCAATCCAAATGCACCTTATACCGATGCAACCAATCCATACCAAGAATAACATCATACAACTCCACTGGACTGATAAGCAAACCCGCTGGCCACGACTCTCCTGCGATCTGAATATCAACTCCTCCAGCTCGTCCAATAACCCTCAGGAACTTGCCTCCCGCAACTCTGACAACTCCTGAACACTCTCCAGAATCCCCTCTGATCCCCGCACTCTCGGCACACTCCGGAGTAATGAAGCTATGAGAAGCTCCAGAATCAAACATAACATGGGAACCTAACACTTGACCACAAGCAAAAACAAATATAATCTGAACTATTGAATTAACTAAGTTCGAATCTCAGAAGTTATACCTGTGATCGCTCCTGCACTAGTGCCACCGGGCTCCTGGGTCGAGTACACCTGCGACTTCGGCTCGATCCAACCCACCGGCTGCACACCGTGCTGCACAACCTGTTGCATTCCTCGCTGGGCCCCAGCCTGCAACACTGCTACTGCCCTCTGCTGCAACTTGGGACAACGAGGCTTGATATGCCCCGTCTCTCTGCAGTAGTAACACACTCGAGTATCTGTCCGCGGCTCCGTCACCGCCCGCTGCTCTGTCACTGCCCGCTGCTCACCTCTCTGTGGACAGCTAGTCACCTTGTGATCCCTGCTACCACACCCAAAGCATCTCGCACCACCGTGCCTCGACCTCTGCATATCCTCAAACTTCCGCTTCTGCCCATACGCAGGCTTGCCGCCCTTGCTAGGAACAGAATGCGTCTGAGACCGCTGTGGCTGCACTGAAGGACTGACCACAACAACCTGTGCCCTCAAGTCATCCTCTATCCCAGCTGCAACCTCAACCAGCTCCGCTCTCGTAGCATAGCTCCTCACTATGCACCGAGTCCTCAAATCATCCCGCAGAGCCAACAAAAACCTCCGCACCTGAGCCGACTCTGGCTCCCATGCCCTGCCTGCATACCCCACAAGCCGACTGAACTCTGCATCTAGCTCCCGCACTGTACGGTCCCCCTGAGTCAACCCCAAGAACCGTGCCTCCATACGATCAAGAGCCTCCTGAGGAAAATACTTGGAGTTAAACTCCCTCACAAAATCTCCCCAAGACATACCCCGCTGCACCCTCCGTGTTGTCACCGACCTCCACCACACACGTGCATCTCCTGACAAGTAGAACACTGCCAGATCCACCCTGTACCGGTCGGGACACCTAAGCGAAAGGAAAATATCCTCCATCCGCTCTCTCCACTCATCCGCTACACTCGGATCGGTACTTCCTGAGAAATACCCTGCTCCCACATGCCGCAGCTGCTCCATCATCCGCACATACTAAGCATCCACTACCTCGGCCCCCGGCTGCACACCTGCCTGCAAACCCGCTGTAGGCTGCACCACTGGAACCTGTCCAGCACTCACTGGCGGCACTACTGGATCCTGCCCACCAACCACTGGTGGCACTACTGGATCCTGCCCACCGACCACTGGCGGCACTACTGGACCCTGCCCACCAACCACTGGCGGCACAACTGCTGGAAATCGCTGCAAAACCTGAGCTAGCATGTCCATCAAGACATCCTCCCTGCCTGGAGCACCTCCTGCTGCAACCCCCACACCCGGGGCAACATCGTGACCGACACCGAGCCCATCCGCCCTGCCGTCACTCAAACCAGCCTGGTCTCCAGACACACTAGGATGAACCTGTGACTCTGCCACCTCCTCACTGGCCATGCTCTGGGTCATACTCACTCTGGCCTCAGGAACCTGACCTCGTCCCCGACCACGACCACGCCCACGACCACGACCACGACCGCGACCAACAACATCCTCACCTCTAACCATTTGTGCCATCCAAGAACAGAAGGCTAAGCAAACTAGCCCTGGGCATTCGGGTACCCGTTCGGGTTCGGGTCGGGTATTTTGGATTTTCGGGTATTTCGGTAAAGGGGTCCTAAACCCATTCGGGTATATCTAGTATTCGGATCGGATTTCGGATAAACATCCATTGGATTCGGATCGGGTTCGGGTACCCATTCAATACCCGAAATATACTTCAGATTTGGGTACTCGTTCAATATCCGAATTCAAATCTCTCCAACTATAATATTAAAGGTGAAGAAAATGTATGGCATACATGTTTCTTGTAGAAAATATTCTATTTGTTTTGCATTTCTTCTTCTTTGTATTTTTTTAATATGTAAAAATAATATTTTGATATCTAGAGTTCATGAGTATGGAATAAAAAAGTACAATTAAATCTTTACATAATAAGTAAAATCTCTCATATCTAATTTCTTTTTTAAAAAATGAAAGTTATACATAGTAATATATAAATAGTGGAGGTTTGAAAATTAGTTAAAGATATTAAAGTGGCAAAATGGTTACAATTCACCCACATAATGCTTTAGGTCACTGGTTCAAATCCCACAAGTCACTATTTTGCACTATATTTATATATGTTTTGGTTAATTCGGGTACCCGTTCGGATATCGGATAATACCCGATCGGGTTCGGGTACCCGGTTTCAATAAATCCTAAACCCATTCGGGTATTTTCAAATTTCGGATGCGGGTTCAAGTCGGATTTTTCGGATCAGGTTCGGGTCGGGATTTTCGGGTTCGAGTATTTTGCCCAGGGCTAAAGCAAACAATAATTCTAATACACAAAAAAAAAAACACAACTTACCGTGGAATCACAAACAGGCTCGAAGGGGATGTTCTAGGACTTCATGCCACACACAATTGACCAACTCACACAATCAATCTTAGCATGGAATCCTAAACATCAACAGCAAAAGCACAATGAACCCTAGACCTAGAACCGTAAGGGCTCTGATACCAAAATGAAACAACCCTTCCCGTTTTTTTTTTTTTTTAAATACCTTAATTTACTAGTGGTCTCATACCCACTAACATCCTATCAACAATCAATAACCGCAGATAACCAAATAATACAATTTCCATTAAACCAAAAGAATTCCAACAATCAAACCAATATCCAATACCATAATCCAAATAAGGAATAACCAACAACTAACATCCTACAATGTTCCATTGACTTAATCTAGCAACCTAACAATAGCTAGACCACAATCAATCAAGCCTCTAGAACATCCCTTCCTCATCGCCTTGATTCCATGATCACACTTTGCCTTTACCTGTGCCAAGACGAATTTAAACCACCAACAAGCAAGAAAACGCTTCTAGGAAGCTCCTACAACGATCCCAGCTACATATCTCTACAGGAACGTCCCAAATCTTCAAGAAATCTCCAAGAACACCAAGAACACTTTTCTCTCTTTTGCTTTCTCTAAAAAACGGCCAAATCCGTCGAATGAAACCAAAACACGACTTAAGGGTTTTCTTTTCCCTTTGTCCAAAACGCAGCGTTTGACTTAAGTCAAAACGCACAGAATTGAACCTGCATCGACCGATGCTCCTATTGCATCGATCGATGCACATCCTAAACCGGAATTCCGGTTCGCGGATGTTACAATTTTTTACTTTACGTTTAAAACAACAAAAATCTATATAAAATCTTTATTATTTTTTCAGTTAATGCATATACAAATATACAATATGTTTGAATCTATATGGATGATTCAATTTGGATAATGAATTAATTGTCTAGATTTTGCAATTCTTATTAAATCGATAAGAGTAAATATATAAGGTTAGTTTTAGAAATAATTCCTAAATTTTAGACATTTGGTAAACCAACTACTGATTTATTTCAAGATTTCTTAAAATAAATCATCTGTTTAAATTAAAGTTAAGTTACTTTCATATATACTACTAGATAAGGACCCGCCCGATGTGCGGGTTTAAAGTTTGTAATTAAAATTAAATTTAATAAAAATATATTAAAATTTACTATACATTATTTATAAATTTTTTTTTGCTATAAAACACTGATTTATATCCATATACAAATTTTTATGTATATTACCATTAAAAGTATATTTTTTACACCTAGGTATACTATATGTTACAAATGGAGTATTATTTACCATCACCTAGAAAATGTCCATATGAACAAATTAAGCCAACTATTATATGTTTTTTTACTTTCAATTTTGCATAGTTTCTTTAATCACTAAAATTGTTAGCTCAAAAAATATTTCGAATAAAAAATAAATTACATCACAATAGTGCATGACCAACCATGAAGAGAATCTCGGTACTGCCCTCCTGCCTTTATGGGAAGACCTTGCGTCCAACCTCCTCCACCATGGAGAGAACCTGGGCTCCGCCTTCCTCCCATGGGGAGATAAGCTTGCATCCAACCTCCTCCAACTTCTTCCCTTGGGGAGATAACCTTGCGTCCAACCTCCGCGACCATAGAGAGAACCTCGGCTCTGCCCTCCTTTTGTCATTTAGCTATCTCAAAGTGGCTTGCTCCAACAACCAATGAAACTAAAGACTCTTTCCCAACGTCACAAAATCTTTTGATAGTAACTAATGTTACATTTCTCAATGTATTCCTGGAAGTTTCTTTGACACACCATGATGTAGGCTTTGTCTCCAAGCTCCTATGCATCTATCAACAACGATTTATGCTTTTCCAATCTATCTATGTTTGTTGTAAGCTTGTGTTTGATTAGCCTATTTCATCCAACCATTAGGTTGATGATCTTTTCCTCTTTATCTCCTTTTGGGATTGAACGAATGGTAACAATTATGTTTGCACAAAAAAAAAAGTTCTATGACCAACCAATCAAGGTTGAGAAATTATAAGAAAATTAATTTGACATAATTAATGAATTAATAGAAATTATAAGCACGGTAATATATGAATCTCAAATAATTCAAAGATGAAAATATAAATTAAATAAAACAATTTTAAAATACAGTATTAGAAAAAGAAGATGCATATATTAATCTTCCATTTTTTTGGGTCAACATATTAAGCTTACCTATTCCAAACTGAAAAAGTAGAAAGTAGGAGTATATTTTGGTTTAAAAAATAAGGAAAATTTGTCTTCCCGTTAAAAAAGTTTGACCAATAGAACAAGTTGAAAGCAATATTTTTGAATAAATTATTTTGTTAGATGAATAATATGAGACGATCTATGTTTATATAGAAGTGAGTATTCACATTTTTAGAATTAATAATTTCTTTATATTTTCCTTAATCTCTTTTCTATTTTATGAGAAAATTTATTCCAATGAGCTAATTATTTTTTAAAAAGTTTCTTGCTTCCCACTTTTTTGTAAGACGTACTATCGTTCAATGATAAGAACGCTTTCTGTTTAGTTGATCTAGTGTTATATAATCTCTATTGTTATCTTGCGTTTGTGTATTCATCTTTTTTTTATGCTACATGTCCTCCAAATTAATAGAAATAATAAAAACACCATGAGAAATTTGTTAATCCCAAAAACATTAGTTATTATGCATAAGAAACTTTGTTAACACTTCAAAGTCAAAGATTGCGTAGTATGCATTATAAAATTGAGAAACGAAACAAAATTCAAAGAAAATACGACGAAAACATGTGGTAATATCTAGGAATCTTTTTATAGAGTTGCTTCGATTAGGCAACAAACAAATTGCCTTCGAGATTTGTTCAAGAACAATGATGTGTCAAACAAAAGGTTAATAAAAAAAAAAATTACCAAGAAAAACAAAGCTAATCGAAAATATTTTGTTTAATCGTTAAACTGACACGTGTCACGATCTGGTGAGTTTTTAACTTTGATCTCTGATCATTAAAACTAACATGTGTCACGATCTGGTGAATTTTTAACTTTGATCTCTGATCGTTAAAACTAATATGTGTCACGATCTGGTGAGTTACTAACTTTAAGAACCAAGCTTTATATAATAAGATTTGAATTTAATTAGATACAGTTGTTATGGAAATTTTAAATGATAAGTTTTATTAATTGCAAAAATCTCTCATATTTTATAAAATTTTAATTACTATATAATTGCAAATAATTGTTAATATAAATAATTTTGTTTTTATTGTAGTATTTAACATTTTCATTTTGTAATCTTATTGGCTGTAATCTTATTGCCATATATTTGAATTTATTATTTGTAATTAATATAGTTTCATAAAATATAGGAATGTATCAGTTAATATAGTTTCCTAAAATACTGAAATATTTTGAATTATAAAAAGAATTAATCTTAATAATTGTTACTATTGTTTTAGGGAAGTTTAATTTTTTTTTGTAATGATGTAGGCAAGTTGGTCTGTTTGGCAACATGGATATATGTCATATTTTTTGTTTTTTTTATCCCTAAGTATGCTCTCCATTTAATAGTATAGATAGATGATAAGTTTTATTAATTGCAAAAATCTCTCATATTTTATAAAATTTTAATTCAAAGAATTGTTAATATAAATAATTTTGTTTTTATTGTAGTATTTAACATTTTCATTTTGTAATCTTATTGGCTGTAATCTTATTGTCAAATATTTGAATTTATTATTTGTAATTAATATAGTTTCATAAAATATAGGAATGTATCAGTTAATATAGTTTCCTAAAATACTGAAATATTTTGAATTATAAAAAGAATTAATCTTAATAATTGTTATTATTGTTTTAGGGAAGTTTAATTTTTTTTTTGTAATTATGTAGGCAAGTTGGTCTGTTTGGCAACATGGATATATGTCATATTTTTGTTTTTATCCCTAAGTATGCTCTCCATTTAATAGTATAGATAAGTGCAACTAGGCATACACATATATGGTGATCAAATATGGCTTGCAACTTTCTTAAAAGTGACATCCAATTATCAATCAAAACAATTTTACAGTTAATTTTTAATATATATAAGCCTATATCAACAACCCCAACTAATCACAGTACTAACATATATGTTTGATCGTTGTGAGTTTAACTAGTTTCTTCAATGAGAGTATGAGACTAACATATATGTCTACTAGGTGCTTCCCCACGCAACGCGTGGGTTGTGGTGTAGTTGACACTTTCTTGTTTTTTTTTGGTTTTTTTCGTTTTCTCTTTTGTATTATTTCGTTTTAATTAGGCATATACGGGCTTTGCCGTCACTTTTATTTATACACTATATGTTTATACCATTTCGCTTAGATGTGTATAATTGTGGCATTTATTTTTTATGAATTATGAAGATGTTGTTTCTTGCTTTTGAGGATCCAATCTTATCATTGACTGATATTGTTTCCAATACATTTATTGTATTACAGATTTTCTAATTAACTGCTTATGTAAACTCTTCATACGTTGATGTTGCAATAATAAGTTATTTTTTAAAAATAATTATCTTTCGTGTAAGTGATTATGTTTGTATGCCCATGTTTTGGTCTAATATCAATAAGATCGTTTATGTTTTTCTTTAGTTGGCTTTGAAACCAATTTTTATTTAAGCAAATAATGGGTCGAATTATGGTGTTAATAAGTAATATAAATTCTTATGTATATATATTGTATATATGTGACTATAAATTTAGCTAACTAAAAAATTATGTAATATTTAAATACAATCTTGGACATATATATATATATATATATTATTGTGGGGGGAATGTATGAATTTATTGGATAGAAGTTATTTTTGAGTTAAATGACCTTTAATGTCTTTAAAGTGAGTTAAATATTAATAAATTTTTATATGTGTCTTGACTTTTTTTAAAAAGGAATACCAAGTGTTTCCTTCCAAATTTGAAGTGACATAGTATTTTAGTTTTCTTATATGATTTTTATGAACTTCAGTGTAAAAGTTTTTCAAAGTAATAAGTACACTCACATTGATCGTTTAAAAATGAATAGGAACATCTAATTCTCAAAGAAAGTTGATTGTTTTGTTAAAACCAACATATGTGAATTTAAATTTAACTATGCAAATTTTAAAAACAAATATGAATAGATTATTAGAAAGGCAAGAAATATAAAAGATTTTTTTTTTATATGAATAAAATAAAAATTGAAAACAATGTTAAATATATATAATACTTTCTACATTAAAATATAGAATCAAACTCTTACAAGTTACAACACATATGAGATATAACAACATTTGATATTGGTAGGAGAGGAGGAGAGAATGTTTACTATAAGATGGTAATCCAAATTAGATAATGGAGATGAATCTTAAAAAAATAGAACAATATAATATATATATATATATATATATAATACCTTTCTAAATTAAAATATAGAATCAAACTCTTACAACACATATGAGATATAACAACATTTGATATTGGTGGGAGAGGATGAGAGAATGATTACTTATAAGATAATAATCCAAATTAAATAAAGGAGATAAATCTTTTAAAATAAGAACAATGTAAAATATACATCATGTAGTCTCTAAAATTAAAATTTAGCATTAACAATTTACAATGATATTTCATTTTTTTTTACAACCCATACAACAAAAATAAGAAATCAAAAATAACAAAAAAAAAACAAAAAATGATTTGACGTATTGTAGAAGAGAATGAGAGAATGTGAAAATGAGATAGTAAAAAAATGTCAATATGAGAGAATGATAGATTGAGAGAATGCTTATTTATATTAAAAGAAATGATGAAAGTTACATTTAGAGCTACAGAGTTACAATAGTAATTTATTGTGTTTGAATAAAATTGAGTGGTAGAATATGATTAATGCATAATTTATTTTATTTTCATTTATAATTTAATTTTAATGTGTGAGTTAAATGTATTGTGTTTATTGGGTTTTAAATATTGTTTAAAGCAAATAAAAAATTAAATAAAATTAGAAAACATTAAATGAAAATCAACCAATAAGGAGAGACCAAAACCTTACTTTTATATATATGATATATTGCTTTAAACTTTGAAATGAGAAATATATTATAAACAATAATTTTACATGAGAAATATATTAATTTAGCCAACCAAAATATGAATATAAGTTTAGCCAACAAAAATAAATAAAAAATATTAAAATTTAACCAAAAATATTTTCTCTTGAAAGATAAATAAGTTAGTAGGAGGAATGAATTAATGTATAATTATTGGATAGGAGTTACATTTGAGTAGAAAGGAGTTACATGTCTTTAATTATAAATAAATATTTTAATTTTTTATAACCTAAAATAAAAGGAATACCAAGTGGCTGAATCAAAATTCACATGATTTGGTTGTTTGTTGATATAAACTCAACACATACACATAATATTCCAAAATAAAAAATATTACCTTTTAAGTGACAAACTAAATTAGTTTTCTTATAAAATTATATGAATTCTTCAATCTCAATAATTTTTAAAACCCCAAGGATAACTTATATTTTTTTGGTTTTCACTCATCAATTTAATTTATAGTGCTAGATTTCATACTAATGGTTTTATCTTTAGAGAATTTAGTGAAATGATATTTTTAAAATTATATTTTATTTTTATATTTAAGTTCCAGTTGAATATGTCTTTTTTATCATTTTTTATTTTGATTAAAGACACAAAAACCCAATTGTTTAATTATGTTCTTTTTGTTTTCAAAAACCTCAAATCATAAAAAAAAATATATATATATTATATTGATCTCTGCAGATTTATCAATTGGATCACAAAACAAAATAGTCTTTATAAATGGATAAATGGATAATTATATTGATATTTAAATATTATATTGATCTTTATAAATTATTAAAAATGATACATGAATATGTGAGATAACCAGAGACATAATAGATAATTACATATGGATCATTTCAACTTTATGATCTTATTGTGTGATGAATATTGTAATGAAGTATGAAAATAATGACTTATAAGATGTTAATATAAAATAGAAAATGGAGATAAACATTTTAAAATATTAAAATAAATATATAAGATATACATATCATACAAACTCTAAAACTAAGCTTATACAATGATATTTGATTTGATTTTTTTATAACCCATACAAAAAAGAGATTTGAGAGTAGTGGAAGAAGATGAGAGAATGAAAGAGTGATAGACTAAGAGAATAAGATAATGAGTATTTATAGGAAAATAAATGATAAACAATTACATTTAGAAAAATGAGAGTTACAATTCTAATTTATTGTTTTGTTTTAATACAATTGATTAATACAACTTAGTGGAGAAATAAAGTTAATGCATAAGTTATAGGGGGAATTTCTATGATTTCAGTTTTATATTATGTTAGTTAAATGTGAAAATTAATTGTTTTTAAATTTGTGTTTTAATATAATTTTTTTTTTTTTGTTAAAGTTGTATTACCAAATGGACTAATAAGGAGAGACTGGAACTCTACTTTTATATATATCACTAGGATTTACCCCGTGGTACACCACGGCTCCATTTCTTTTATTTTTTTGTTTGTTTTATAAAACAATAACCCCGTGCATTCTGAAGAAATTAACAGTCAAATATTTATAAAAAATATATCAAAATTTAAGTTATATTTATGTGTTAGTTTTGTTTAGTATAAGATTATATAGTTGTATTTGACTGTTAATTATAAGATTTAACACACAGTTTACCGCAAAATAATTTGTTCTCTACATTATCATAAATTACTCAATTTAATATATCTAATATTCTAATATTGATAATGTTAGCAAAATAATGAAATGATAAATTATATGTGTAACACCAAATTAATGATAATTAAATTCATATTCATATTGATCCAAATCATTTGCACAATATAATTACATTGCGTGTTATTTTAACTTTTAATTGTAAATATTCATTATATATTAAAATAACTGAAATGTAAAATAATATATATCTGGAAATACTTGTTTGGTAACAAAAATCCTAAAACAATTTTTAAAATATATATCCGTTTATAAAATTCAAATCACATCATATGCTGAAAAAAAATCTAAAATTTTATTAACTTTATGTATTAAATTGTAATTCAAATAATTAAATATAAGATTAAATAAAAATGAAAGGAGAATTTTATTTTAATATAACATATTGCTTTAAATTAGGTAGACAGATTTTAGGAAATTAATATTATCAAATAAGTAAATGATTGTGTTTGGTTGTAAGGATTGTAGAGAATTTAGTTGAGACTTGTTTGGATACAAAGATAAGAGAAGATGCCACAAAAATGTACTTCAAAAATGTTACGAAACTTTCACGGAGATGAAATGAGACATTGAGCGATAGAACAAAGGATTAAAGGATGCTACTTTCTTAAGTGAACAAGAAACGAGAGCCTACAACTTCAAAACTCAAATTATGATTGAACGAGGTTCTGGAGGCTTATCAGAAACACTGCCTCGGTGCCACTATAAGGATAACCGTAATGAAGTAAAAATCAACTGGCAAGTAGAGAGATTCATGGAAAGTAAGAAAAGATCTAATCGAGGACTAAAACAGGAGTAGAGGAAGAAATAGCTATTCCAACGGCTAGCATGAGAGAGATGCCCCCTATACTTGAGAGTCTAGTGGCCACGGCTCATCTTAACTTTTGGCATTGACTTTTTCATCTGGCGTGCACGTTCTTTTGCTTCTTTCTTCCTTAGTGCCTCGGCGCTAAGCTTTGCCTCTGCCTCCTCCAATATTTTCTTCTTTTCGGCTTTCTTTCTCATCAATGCCTCATGTCTCACACTCTGAAGTTCTTTGTATGTTTCTTGAGCGGCCTTCTGCCTAGCACCGTCAGTTTTGTTCTTTGCCTGCAAACAGAAATTTAAATTTATTCAACTTGTCCCACTAAGTGATCAAAGGGTAAGTGAACATAACTTTGCCCCTATACCTGGGAGCTGAGCTTGTAGCGTCCAACTAAGTCAATGTAATAAGGAATTAGCGCTATCAGCCGAACCATATCATCCATGTTTTTAGCATCAGGCAGGGCAAACTTGAAAAGCAGCATCTTCCGGTGTTTGCCAGGATGTTGATCTGAAAAATGCATTGAGATGAAATACTTCCCAAACCTTTCGAAAGCCTTGTCACCAAAGACCTGCAGAGCGCAATTGCATCATTAAAGTCTGATTAGTACAACAGATAACTTTCAGGAGATACAAAAACCACGCATCAATAAGCAAAGTTAAACTATCCAACTCCAATAAAATCGATATCCATTTTCCACATTTACAGGCATAGTTAGCGCGAGTGGGTGACGATAATCATGCTCCAATTCACTCAAGGCAACTGTGTCACTATTGGCAAATAAAATATTTAATGAAATAGTAGCCATACCACAGCAATGGCATTTGTTAATGGTCATGTACGCATGCTACTCTTTGATAAATGATCAAACATCAGAGAAAAACACAGTATCAAGTGCTCTTTTGAAACTTTTAGTGAAAGCGAGAGGAACCATCATACACACTAACTCAAATAGTGATCCTTCAACATATCACTATATCAGTACCATGGGGTCCAAATTTATCATGACAAGAGGAACCTAAGGAATTTTTCAGTAGATCATAAATCTCCACCCTACATCTCTATACAGTTTGACACAGAGACATGCTAATAGGATTCACAGCCAAAAAAAAGTATATGTTATGGTTCTTAGCAAAAGAAACTGCCCAGCTTTAGTTACAAGCTAACTGATCACTGGAGTTCTTACTCTAATAAAGAACCTCCCTTTAGAGTAAATATAGCCCCTTTATCTAATTCAGCATTATTAGAGACAACACAAGTCACAAATGTGGGCAGGGCATCTAACCAGTTAACTGCCTATGAAATTTCAGGTTTCATTCATCAAATATACTAGCTAAACTGCTATCATCTTCAACCATCAAACAACTAGAAAACCCCAAAAAAGATACTAAAGTATCTGACCTGATCAAGTGCAACGTCAGTGATCATATCCCCAGCTACCTCCTTGGACTCAGAGACCACAGCTAACTCATCCGTTACCCACTTCCTTCCCCCGGGAACAGGCACCATTCCTCCAAACCTCTGAAGATCCCTCAGCTCCTTGTGCATAGTTTTCGCCGCCTTCTTCCTCGCCATCGCAAACACAATGTGATCCATAGATTCATCATTCATATACACCTCAAAACTAATCTCATCTTTACAAGGAACCACCGAGTTGAATAGCCTCGAGATCAAATCGTGTCTGCTCTTAAGCTCCATGGTCGCCAATAGCCCATGGCAATACCTACGGCCACTCGCGTAGAACTTAAACACATTCGTCGCTTCTTTAAGCAACAGCGGCGAGTCCTCTCCTTCACCAACTCCAAGCAAACTGAAGTTCTTCTCAAAAATGGTATCCTTAAGACCAAATTTGGAAGCCCAAGCCAAAGCAAGATTCTCATTCTCACGTTTCCCTGTGAAGTAATTGATCGCGTAACCAATCAAGATAGAGACGCAAACGATCTCCACCGCGTAAGATTGCTTCTTCTTCGGAACCTCAGTATCCGAAGTCTCAGAAGCAGAGTCAAGATCTGGCGTCTGTGGATCGGAGGAAGGAGTTGCGTTATCGGAAACAACCGGAGATTCAGTAGATTTCTCCTCTTCAGGCAACCCTTCGAACTCATCTTCATCCCAGTAATCGAAGGAGATTGACGAAGAAGGCTTCACGGACTGAGTCGGAGGAGGATCCGATTTAGAAGAAACCGGAGGAGTAGAATCAGATTCAGGAGATGGTTCCAGATCTAGAACCGTTGACTCAGACTGAGTCAGGAGAGGAGGACGAAGCGAGTGGTGAAGCTCACTTGAGTCTTCAGAGATATCGTCGTCTTCAGCATCGAAACCTTCGAAGTCGGAAGAAGAAGATGCGTGAACATGATGATGGAGGCAGAGGAAAGCGATCAGAGCGAGGGAGAAGAAAGAAAGGAGACGATTCATTGTTTTGGATTCAGATGAACTCTCTCTTCAGCTCCGAGAAAACAAAAAAAAAAAAAAGTTAGAAAAGAGAGAGAGTGGCGTCGTCGTGCTTCGCCACCAAAGGCGTAAAAATATCAGATCTTTATTTTTATTTTATTTTTATGTTACCAGAAAAATTAAAAATTTATTCAGAGAAAACACTAAAAACTTATCTTATAAAATTGGGGAATTATATAGCTCAGAAGTTAAAGTTTAGTTACAGAATGAAATGAAAAATCGGTGGATTTAATGAGAACATCTACCACAAATTACACTTAAGTGTTGCTTGAGTTTATAGGATCATATCAATTAAAAGCTAACAAAATATAGGTGGACGATGTGAACTAAAATGCAGTGCCAACTAAACTAACCAAATAGAGAAGATGATTCTCGGGTTGGTACAATAAGCCAGCAAGAGTTCATCTCCTTCAATGACAAATCTATAAAACGATTTAGGAATATTACTTCAATAAACTAACAGTTTAGTGAGATAAATGGGCCCGTGGGCTCTGGTTTTAGATTATATCATTGACAATTGCGTTTTGCTGCTAGAGTCCATGACTAACAGTTTCTCTTTATAATAAGATCAATAAACTCCCACTTTTGAACTATTGTAATTGTAGTATTGTAGATCAATCTAATCATTAACCCATGAGTATAAAATACCACAAGTCTAAAGAAGAAAAAGATACATTGAAATGCTTTCATCCCCTAATTGTGCAATGATCTCTTATATAAATAATCTCTTGAAGGTTTCGATTTTGATCGAGTTTTAGAACTTAAAGTCTCTTATAAAATCTCGTGAATTAATGGTTTAAGACACGAAGTTATAATATTTTGATGTCTTAGATTTAAGTACGAAAGTATAATGGCTTAAGACACCAACGTATTTTAATGACGGAGTTCTCACTCACGAATAACATACGTTATCATCATAGTTCATAGGTTAAGAGAAGTTAAATGATATAGCTCCCCTACGTGAAGTCATATTAGATCTAGCTACGAAAAATGAACAAGAAATTGCTGTACATTGTAGCAAATTATACATATAATAAACTTATGATACTTTCGTAAATTTCATAGATAACGTGTTGACTGTCTTCATATTTGATCACTTAATTACAGCTCCGTCATTAAAAATAATAGTGGGATCCGCATGTTTAATGTATGTATATTAAGATTATAATATCAATTAAGAAAAAAATAATCAAACCAAACGACAATTACGTGGGAAGAAGAAACATCATACAAGATTCCGGATCAGCCTCTCGTTCGTAGAGTCTCGGTCTTAAATGTTACATATATATGCGTATACCTGAGCTGTGGATTTAAATCTTAAACCAACCAATTAGATAGATGGCTTCGCAGGACCACACTCTTAATTGTCTTCTTCCTCTGCTCTTCATCATCTTCATCTCTTTCTCTCACGTTTCGCCCACACCTTTACACAAACTAGAATCCGCCATTACCATCAGAAAAGTCAACCGCAGAGGACCTTACATTGGCCTCGTGACAGTCTTTGAGACCGAAGAAGATGCTTTTCTCGGCAGTGTCGATTTCAGACCCGACCATACTCACCCCTTCATGGATCTCTCTGGTATCTAATGAACTTAATCTCTACCTCTTGAATGGATCTTGTTGTTTTCCAAGTTTTCTACATTATATATATTCCTTTGTTTTTAAGTTAAATGGAAGTAAGTTCCTTTGAGATGAAAATATCGAAGCTAGCTAAGCTAGGAGTAGGAGTTTCTGATTATGAGTAACATGAATGCAGGAAGACGTTTTCGGATTGGGAAAATTCATGGCAAGAAGGTTGTGTATGTCAGATGTGGCATAGGAATGGTGAGTAGTAGTAACCCACAACATATTAAGTTGACCAACAACAACAAAAAAAAAAAAAAAAAAAAAGAGAGATTATTTTGGTTATTTTTCTTACCTAAAAAAGTAGTGTACAGTAGGGATGAGCACATGCCAAATCAAGTTGTGGGCACAGACCATATCCCGGATACGAATAACACAGATTAAAATAATCGATATGATAATATATATAAAAAATAATATAATATAATATAATATAATTTTAAATTATTTTTCATAAATGCTATATAATATATTTATTAATATTACACATACAGTAAAAAAATACCACAAATTAGTGGACTCAACTCAACAGTCAGAAGCTAATTAGTAGTGTGACTAGTGAGTAAAATATTGATTGGACATATTAGTATAATTAAAAAACTTTAAGTTCATATGAAAATATCAAACCAACCCTCCTATAAGGGAGATGGTAAAAGTTAATTCTGTAAAAATATATGCAGGTGAATGCAGCAGCAGCAACACAACAGATGTTAGATGTGTTCAATGTGAAAGGGATCGTTCACTTTGGTATTGCAGGAAATATAAACAACTCAATGTCCATAGGAGATGTGAGCATTCCTAAGCAAATCACCAATGCTGGCTTGTGGGACTGGCTGGTAATTTCTTTTAATAAATTATACAAAGTTTGATAATGATATGTATAAGTATAACTAGTTGCTTCAATTCATATTGTCTGACTATTATGGTGCGACTAAAAACAGAATCCAGATAAAGCAAAGGGAGGTGAGGATGTAGCCTACTTAGATGTCGGGAACTTTAATGTTCCACGAGGAGATGATAAAAACGAGTTAGGGACTATTGGATATAGTTACGAGGAATTATATTCAGTGAATGGTCCTATCAATTCACCTCAGAAAGTGTTTTGGATCAATACAACTCAAGAGTGGCTTCATCTTGCAGCTGGTCTAGAGGTTTGTTGACAATGATATATATTTGTTTAAGATTAGAGTTTTGCAATAGTTCCATTGTTAAAGGGTTGTTCTTCATATATGGTATATATGCATGGGTGCAGAAGATGGAGCTTTTGCAGTGTGTGAATGCAAGTTTGTGTCTTCCAGAGAAACCAAAATTGGTGA
The DNA here is from genome assembly GCA_023657505.1 of Camelina hispida. NCBI lineage: Eukaryota > Viridiplantae > Streptophyta > Magnoliopsida > Brassicales > Brassicaceae > Camelina > Camelina hispida. Next base: position 10,751,193 of record CP094635.1, on the reverse strand, counting down.
TTGGATTAAAAGCAGCCACTGCTGACATATTTGTAGATAATGCAGCCTATAGAACTTTCTTATACAACATTTTTGGGGTTTCTTCGTCAGATATGGAGAGTTCTGCCGTGGCTATGGTAAGACGACTGATACTACTTCTAGTATTATTCATGTTTTATTCATTAATGTCAATAAATTTGATTTAAAGTGATATTTTTGTTTGTTTGTGTTTTGATTTGACCAGACGTGCGTGTCAAATGGGTATCCGATAATTGTGATAAGGGGACTATCAGATTTAGCTGGAGTAGGAGATAACACTGTTAGAAAGTTTGGATCATTGGCTGCCACTAACACTGCGAAAGCTGTATTAGAGTTCATTAAGAAGCTCCCATCGTCCCACAACACTAATCCCTACGTGTAACCTCTTGTTATGAATGTTTAAATCTGTATTCTTTTTTTTTATCAAATAAAGTTGTTCAGCTTCTTTGCTGTTTTTTTTTTTTTGATAAAAAAAACAATTAATTCCCCTTCTTCTTTAATCTTATGTTTGAACTCTTTATTATTGTTTTAACATAATATTTTCAAGGAAAAAAAAAACATAAAAGATACTTTATGTTTTATGTTTTTTATTTTAAATGAACAAGAAGTTATTGAGCGCAGCCGCATGTTAAATGAAACGATAACGACGTGGAAAGAACAAATATCGTCTTACTCTCATAGCTGCCTCTCGATCGTAGTCTTTAGAGGTTGGACTTGGATGCTATATATATCAATGATATTCGTATGTGTACATATGACCTGAGGATTTAATTCTCTAGCTCAAACCAACCAAATCAGATGGCTTTCCAGGACCACACTATTTTGTCTTCTTCCTCTGGCCTCTGCTATAGAATCCGCCACGTTTTCACCCACACCTTCCAACAAACTATAGAATCCGACATTAATTACCATAAAAAAATCAACCGTGGAGGACCTTACGTCGGCCTCGTGACTGTCATTGAGACCGAAGAATAAGGCTTTTCTCCGCAGCGTGGATTTCAGACCGACGACCCTACTCATCCCTTCTTGATCAATCTCTCTGGTATCTTTAACTGAAGAGAGTGTTCTTTTTTTTTTTGCGTCAACAAAACAAAATATTATGACCCAAACAAAATAGAACAACAAGAAAAAGACTTATTATTTCTTAAGGATATCTTAAAAAAAAAAACTAGTACACTCTGTACACACACTAGGGACAATATTATATTGACACGCTTAATGGTCCACAAACAATTCTGTCCATATAATCGTTATCCCAATCTAGCGACCTTTTATTTTTTTTGGTTGGTATCTTCGCATGTGCGATACAAATGTGAAGAAGAGAGAGATTGCATTTGCAACAGAGAGCTTTATAATTAGGCTGTGAAGTGAAGAGGGGGAGAGACAACGATATAACAAAACATTACGAGTAAGTTGTAATGGGAAGCAAAGTAGGAGGATCGTCGATCGTGAGGAAACCAAGGTTTTTGTGTCTCCATGGATTTCGTACGAGCGGGGAGATAATGAAGAAACAGCTTTATAAATGGCCTAAATCTGTGATTGATCGATTAGAACTCGTGTTTCTCGACGCACCTTTTCCTTGTCAAGGCAAATCTGATTATGAAGGCATCTATGATCCTCCTTATTACGAGTGGTATCAATATAACAAGGTCGTCGTCCTTTTTGACTTTTGTTTTTTTTTTCTCTCCCACCTGTTTCTCTATATATGTTGATGATACTCTCGATTCGTGTGTGTGTGTGTGTTTACTTACGTTGGGATACTTTCTTTTAAAAAAATTCAGGAGTTCACAGAGTATCCCAACTTGGAGAAATGTTTTGAGTTTTTGGAGGATCGTATGGTCAAGCTTGGTCCCTTTGATGGTCTCATTGGTTTTTCTCAGGTATGTAATAATCTTACATTTGAAATTGGAACCATCAACAGAGTGTTTGATTTTGTTTGTACTCTCTTTTAAACTCCAAATTTGTTTTTTTTTTTTTTTGCAGGGGGCAATTTTGTCTGGGGCTATACTAGGAATGCAAGCCAAGGTACGTACGTGTCTATAACATACATACCACATATTCATCATAATTATATTAACATAAGGCTTTTTCTGATTTGAATTTTGCAGGGAATTGCATTTCAAAAAGTGCCAAAGATCAAGTTTGTCATAATCATTGGAGGAGCTATGTACAAATCCAAGAAGATGATAGAGAATGCGTACTCGTCTTCCTTGGACACTCTCTCTCTCCACATTTTAGGTATATATTTATTTGATGATCTGTGATAAGTTGAAGGATTACAAACATCCCTTCAAAAGGAACCAAAAACACCAATAATCTTACAAAGGAGAAAAGTAAGCTAAACATAAAAGTCTTTAACTTAAACAACAAGCAAGCTTTAGAGCTTGACATAATACCATAGATACTAAGAGGTAAACAAAGGGGACCTAACGTCCTAAAGATAGCATAATGCCATGTAGGACGAGCAAAAATGCCTGTTCCACGTAGCTGCAACTTTCATCCAATAGAGAAATCTGGTCATTGACTATCTTTCCCCACTGATCTGTGATTTAGTTTTGCCCAAATTCTCCAAAAAAGGCTTCATTCTTTGATGATCGTATCTGGTTGCATTGCAGGAGAGAAAGATTTCGTGAAACATTCTGCAACCAAGCTGACAGAACTCTTCAAGAATCCGGTTGTCATTCATCATACCAAAGGCCATATCGTCCCGAGGCTTGATGACAAAAGCTTGGAAAAAGTTACGGGGTTCATCGATACCATAGAGCATCTAGTGATGGAGGAAGATAAGAAGAATGGTGAAAAAACTAAGAGCACCTCCATTAGACAAATAACGGGGCGTCTTTAGCTATTAACTTTTTTTAAGAAAGATTAACGAGTGTACTACACTAACCGAATAACATTTTAGAACCCTTAAGACACCTTATATGTCATTACGGGATTGGTTGATGTTCTTTTTTAAAATTTTGTATATGGAAAAAAATAAAATAATAATAGCGCGCAGCCGCAGGTATAATGAAACGAAACGATAACGACGTGGAAAGAAGAAATATCTTACTACTATTAGTTTTCTGCTCATAGCAGCCTCTCGTAGAGGTTGGACTTGGACTCTATTCTCTATATATCAATGATATGCGTATGTATACATATGAGCCTGTGGGTTTAATTCTCTCATACCAAACATTAATAAGATGGCTTCCCAGGACCACACTCTAAATTCTCTTCTTCCTCTACTCTTCATCATCATCATAATCTCATCCTTCCACGTTTTGCCTGTTTCACCCACACCTTCCAACAAACTAGAATCCGCCATTCCCATCAGAAAACTCAACCGCAGAGGAACTTACATCGGCCTCGTGACTGTCATTGGGACCGAAGAAGATGCTTTTCTCCGCAGCGTCGATTTCAGACCCGACCCTACTCGTCCCTTCTTGGATCTCTCTGGTATCTATCTATCTACTGAGCTTACTTACCATTTTCTAACTTAAGAGAGTGATCCTTTTTTGTTTTTGAGTTGAAAATGTAAATTAGTTTCTGATTTTATGATGACTAGTACGTGTATATATATATATATATGAATGCAGGAAGACGTTTTCGAATAGGGAAGATTCACGAGAAAAAGGTTGTGTATGTCAGATGTGGGAGAGGAATGGTGAGTAACCACAGCTATTTATTATGACCCAAACAAAATACTACAACAAGAAAAAAGAGTTTATGTGGTTATTATTTCTTAGAGATATCTAAAAAAAACTAGTACACTAGGGATAAGGGCAACATTTATATTGACCCAAATAAAACAATTGAAATGATAAGAAAAAGTTATATCCACATCAAAGCAGAAATGAAGATATTTATTTTTTCTATTACTATTACACTTTTTATAGAAGGGATCGGAGATGGTAAATGTAATAAAGAAATATTTTGCAGGTGAACGCGGCAGCAGTAACACAACAGATGATAGATGTGTTCAATGTGCTGGGGATCGTGCATTTTGGTATTGCAGGAAATATGAACAACTCATTGTCCATAGGAGATGTGAGCATTCCTAAGCAAATCACCAATGCTGGCTTGTGGGATTGGCTGGTAATAATACTAATTTAGTATTGATGTAGAATTAATTGCTTTTTCATTTCTCATGTTTTCTGATGATTTTGGTTCTGAGTAAAACCAGAATCCAAACAACGCAAAGGGAGGTGAGGATGCAGCGTACTTAGATATCGGGAACTATAATATTCCACAAGGAGATGGCAACAATGAGTTAGGGAGTCTCAGATACGGTCAGGAGCAACTTTATTCAGTCACAGGTCACATCAATTCACCACAGAACGTGTTTTGGATCAACACAACTCAAGAGTGGCTTCATCTTGCAGCTGGTCTAGAGGTTGTTGTTAACAATGATATCTTTGATTAGATTTAGAGTTTTGCAATAGTTCCATTGCTGTTAAAGGGTTGTAATTCTTCTTTATGGTATATGGGTGCAGAAGATAGAGCTGTCGCAGTGTGTCAATTCAAGTTTGTGTCTTCCAAAGAAACCAAAATTGGTGGTAGGGTTAAAAGCAGCCACTGCTAACATATTTGTGGATAATGCAGCTTATAGAAATTTCTTACACGATACTTTTGGGGTTTCCTCCTCAGATATGGAGAGCTCTGCAGTAGCTATGGTAAATTATTCATCTTTGAATCATTTAACTTACACCTTCATTTTGATTGTTTAAGTGATGATACATTTGTGTGTTTGATATGACCTAGACGTGCGCATCAAATGGGTATCCAATAATCGTGATCAGGGGATTATCAGATTTAGCTGGAGTAGGTGGAGATAACACAGTTCATAAGTTTGGATCTTTGGCTGCCACTAACACTGCCAAAGCTGTATTCGAGTTCATTAAGAAGCTCCCACTGTCCTAATACTTATTTTTGTAACAACCTATCATCACGATGTATGTTTGAATCTAAGTGTTCTCTACTGATCGTAACAATGACACTATACGGTGTTTACGCAAATGAAAACACTTGATCTGATATACAACTGTGAATGCAAAAACATTAGAAAATACCTTACAAGTAGAGTATAATTAGCGTTTGACAACTCTCGTTGAATCATCCTCATCGGAACTCTGATTGTCGTCATCGTCAGAAGGAGGAGAAGGATCGAGACGAGCGGCGTCTATAGCCCATTGAATCAGCTTCTCCACTTCAGCATCTTCTCCGATTTCTTCTTCTCCCATCTCATCCTGAAGAAGAACAGGCTTGGAAACAGAGGACGAAGAAGACGCGGAGGGGAGAGAAGTCTTGAGAGCCGAGAATCTGAGCATGAGATCTTCCGGCGTTTCTTCAGTCACATCCTTTGATTTCGTCGGCGATCTCGGCCGTCGTTTCTGATGATCTTTATTCTTCTTCTGAGATTTGAGCGCGAGAAATCTAGAATGGAGATCTGGATCTAAGTAATCAGAAGAAGATCGAGAAGCGTGAGAATCAACAGAGAGCTTGAGTATCATTTCATCTTGAGCAGCTTGAAGCAAAAGCTCCACTTCGTCTTCTTCCTTGCCTCTTCTCCTCATCTCTCCCCTCTCTCTCTCGACTCTGATGACAAAATTAATTGAAAACACACAAAAACCGGATTTGACTTGTGTAATTAGAGATTATAGACTACAAATCCGGTTTAGTACTGGTTCGATTTAATTGGACCGACGCCTAACAAGCGGGCACACACAATGGCGTTTCTCACGCGTGTGACATAAGTTTTAATCTCGACTGTCCGTTGTAAACACTGATTGTTTCAATGCCGTTGATATTTGACCAAAATTTGCCAACCAATCAGGTTAGCCCAATCTAGCGACCCTTTGGTATTTTTCGCATGTGCGATACAAATGTGAACCACGATGATTCCTAGAAGATGAAGGGAAGAGATTGCAACAGAGAGTCCTCCTCTTTATAAAAGAGGCTGTGAAGGGGGAAGAGAGAGACAAGACAACGATAACAAAAATACATTGTGAGTTTGTGTAATAATGGGAAGCGAAGGAGGAGCGTCGATTGTGAGGAAACCAAGGTTTTTGTGTCTCCATGGATTTCGAACGAGCGGAGAGATAATGAAGATACAGCTTAACAAGTGGCCTAAATCTGTAATTGATCGGTTGGATCTCGTGTTTCTCGACGCGCCTTTTCCTTGTCAAGGCAAATCTGATGTTGATGGCATCTTCGATCCTCCTTATTACGAGTGGTTTCAATTTAACAAGGTAGTCCTTTTTTGTTTTTTTTTTTGTTTTCTCTCTCCCACCTGTTTCTTATATATGTTGATGATAACTCTCGATTCGTGTGTGTGTTTACTTACGTTGGGATTTTTTGAAATTCAGGAATTCACAGAGTATACCAACTTCGAGAAATGTTTGGAGTTTTTGGAAGATCGTATGATTAAGCTTGGTCCCTTTGATGGTCTCATTGGGTTTTCTCAGGGGGCAATTTTGTCTGGGGGTTTACCAGGAATGCAAGCTAAGGTAATGTGTCTATAACATGCATATACACCTAATATTCATAATTGTATTAACATATAAGACTTTTTGTCTGATTTGAAATTTGCTAATTTTGCAGGGAGTTGCATTTCAGAAAGTGCCAAAGATCAAGTTCATCATAATCATTGGAGGAGCTATGTTGAAGTCCACGAAGCTGATAGAGGATGCGTACTCGTCTTCCTTGGACACTCTCTCCCTCCACTTTTTAGGTATATTTTGTTTTCTCAAGTTTAGTTTGCCAAATTCTTCAAAAAGGCTCATTCTTTTAATGATCGTATCTGGTTGCAGGAGAGACTGATTTCTTGAAACCTTACGGAACAGAGCTGATAAATTTCTTCAAGAATCCAGTTGTCGTTCATCATCCCAAAGGTCATACTGTCCCGAGGCTTGATGACAAAAGCTTGGAGAAAGTTACTGGCTTCATCGAGACCATAGAGCAACATCTAGTGATGGAGGAAGACAAGAAGAATGGTGAAGAAACTGATAGTAAGCCGAAATAGATGATGACGAATGATTCTTTCGAAAAATAATCCTGAAATGGTTGTAAATAAATCTGGCAATGTTTGTGAAAAAACGAAACCATTATTACCACAAAAACAAATAATAAGACGATTGATTCTTTCGTTGATTTCTCATAAACTTTTCTTCCTTAACGGCTAACACAACAACCAAATCAAACGGCAAAACAATCATGCAGTGTATCTGAAACACTTACAATTACAAACACATTCGCCAAACGTGGCCTCATTTGCACCCCCCAAGTTTTTGTTTTCATAAAATTGTTACAAACTTTGGAGCATCCTTCCTTGGGCCATCAAGGGACCGATACAAGTACAATGTCTCAACGTAGTCCCCAGTGACAGTGTCATCGTCATCATCATCATCTGACCCAAACACCTCCACCACTACATTAGGCAGAGCATGAGCAACTTCCCTGCAGCCTCCCCGGGATAAGACACATGACGACAACCAAACAAACCTCATATTGCAATACCTATGCATACCAGAGCGCAACCCAACATCCCCAAAGGGACTGTCCCTGATTTCAAGCTTTTGCAGTTTAGGACAACCCTCAAGAACATATCTCAGAGCCCTGTCACTGTTCCCAGCAAAAGCTACAGATAGCGTACGGATCAGTTTCCCATACTCTCCTATATAGCTAAAAGCTTCATCTGTCAGTAACCCAGATACTGCAAGTCTGGTTAGCTTCTTGCAGTTTTTAACAATGGCACCAAATCCATCGTCCATTGGCTTTCCCGTCACATGGTCAGGCCTATGGCGACCCATTATGCAAAGCCTAAACACCGTAAGCTGAGGACAGTTCTCAGACATTGCTGTTACAGCTCCATTAGTCATCCGCTGGCAGAAGTACAGGATAGACTCTAGTTTCTTACAACCCTCTGAAATTGCTTGGAGGCCTACTCCCGAGATAGGACCTTCACTGTCTTCACGAGGATCGAAAGGGAAAACCCGAAGCTCACGAAGCTCCTTGCATGTTGCTGCCACTGCTTGTAATCCTTCATCGCATATCGAGTCAAGAGCCTGCGTTACAAGATACGCATGTAACTCAAGTTGCACATATAGACATGTTAGAAAAACCATACAGTAATGATCAAGAAAGATAAACATACCCAAAAGACTCGGATATTATGACAGTTGCGTATGATGGGCTTGAGCATGTCAGGAGAAATGTTAGCATAACTGAAGTTAAGAGAGGTGAGATTAGCACAAACTGGAGAGATAGCTGGGAGATACTCCGGCGTCAAATCCCTGAATCCTGAGAGACAAGATATGGATTTACAAGCACGAAACGCAGCTGCATAATCCGGTTCTTGTTCACCCTGAAGCACATTGTCTGGACTGAATGATCCTGTCCCAAGACTCGTTAACTGCGGTGCTCGAACCATTAGTCGATGCAGCTCTTCAAGGGAAACAAACCTGTTCGTTCTAAGTTTCTTCAAGAACGGTGACCTGACCACAAGCCCTTCCAATGCATTGAAATTGATAGGGGATTCAACACAGTCAAAAGATAAAGACTCCAGATGCGTTTCACCAGCAGGAAAACAAGAGAGCCAATCCACTTCGTCATCGGTGACTTCTGACTCCAGCAGATCAAGAACCTTTAGCTGTCTGAAAACACATTCCCACTTGATAAGTTGATGAGAAATAAAAAAAAAATTAAAACTTTTTCTGAAAAGACTCAACTCAACAGATCTACAAAAGTTACCTGCATTTGTTAGCAACAACAGCTATACCACTGGTTCCAAAACCTTCACAGCAGACCAAAGTAAGCTCCTTGAAGCCAGGAAACGACTCAGAAAGAAGAGCTAAATCATCATCAGTAACAAACATGCGTTTCAAATGGACCTTCTCGAGCCAAGGGTAAGCCTTGGCCGTGGCAGCAACCCAAGGAGCAAACTGAGCTCCCCAATTGCGAGGCATGAGATTAAAATCAGCAAACCTAGGTTTCCCTTTGAGCACTAAAGACCTAACACGCGTGAACCGGTGAGTAAGTCGAACAGGAGAGAGCGAGTAACAGTTACCGATGAAAACCTCGAATCTGGTCTGAGCCTCGACACGCCACCACGATCTGCAGACCAATGAGACGGAGTTGCGATCGCATCTGGAAGTGAGGAACTGAAGCACGTTTTCAAGAACGTTCTCGAGGACATGGTCTGGACAGGGCGGCTCGAAAGATTTGAAATTTCGGGACTTGCTGTTAGCCAATGCTGCAGCAGAGGAGGAGGAGGAACAAGGTGGTTCAGAGGAGGAGCGTGGATCCAACTTGAGATATCTCTTAACATCCTCTGACATTTTTGCTGCTGAGCTATCTTCTTCTTCTGTCATACAAGTTGAAATGAACACAAAACACTCTTTACTTGATCTTCCCAACAAAATGATCTATTAGCTTCTGTGCTCTCTCTCTCAGATATACAAAAGTCGATTCAGATGAAGAAGAGATAGGTAAAAAGAAGCATTGGTTCTTTCGAGTTTTTGGTCTCTCTTCTCTCTCTCTCCACTTCACCTCCATTATTTAGGAGACTATTTCCCAATTTTTTAATAAAATAAATATATATTTTTGTGTTGTAGCTTTTGTATGTTTGTAGCACTGTTTATGAATGAAAAGAGAAAAGGAAACAAGTAAAAGAATGATCAAGTTTTTGACAAAAGGGGCAAAAACAAACATCATTTTTTATCACTTTTAAAGATTCGTCCTTGTTGAAATATTTAAGTTGTGACAGGTGACATGTTTAGAGAGATTAAACTCTGGTAATCATGTTAAATTTGTATCTGAACAAAAAATTTTAAAAAGGATGTTTTGTACTGTTTTCATAAAATTAATCTTATGTACAAAATCACTTTTATCCTTTTCTTTTTTCAGTTATGATTGTTACAATTTCAATCAACTTTTTTTTATTACACATAAAATTTAGAGGAAGGAATATTTATTTGGAAGTTGTACAATGTTCTTTTTGTAATAATAGAATAGATTTGGACCCGTGCTAGAACACGGGTTGAAATTTATTTTATCTGTATTATAATTTTAAAATAAAATTTAATTTATAGGACGGTTTAGTATTGTAAACTGAAAAACGATTGTTATTATTATTATTTTTATATGAATATGAGAGATATATTTTGGTGAATGGAGATCAGAATGATTTATATCAATGTTTTTTAACCAGGACCGGACCGGCCGTTCGGTTCGATCCAACCATAACTCGATAGGTATTTCGGTCCGGGTAACCTCTTAAAACCTAACAAATAAAACCCTCAAAAAACCAGAAAACCCGTTAAAAACCCGTGAACCGGTGGTTGAACCGGCAAGTCAGCCTGGGTTGTCGGTTTCAAATTAAAATATTTTATTTTGGTCACACTTTAAACTCAAACCAAATTAAAAATAAATGTTGTTATTTATAAAAGAATCAGTTAATTATTTTATCTAATCATTTAAAAGTTTAATTTTAGTTGTTTATTACTTAACTATGTATGTTTTGTTCATATATTTATAGAGAAGTATATGTTATATTTGTAAAATGTAATCAAACTAATTCAATCGGTCCGACTTGTTGACCCAGTGATCCGAAAGACTTCCGGTATACTTTCCAGTCCAGTTTTAAAGACATTAATTTATATTAAAAGCTTGGAAGGGTGTTTAGTCAGATTTTATTTTGAAATCCACAATAAAATCTCGGAAATCACGATTAAGTGTGATTAATTGCAAATAATTTATTTCTTTTTACGCCTAACAGTATATATGATCTAACAATATACAGAATAATCAAGATTTTTTTTGGAAATTATATAAATCATTGAAATATTATCTTTAAGAGGATTTTTGAGATATTCTTAAGTGTATTCGTAATTTCATATAGCCACGGATTTCATCTATAACATTTATTTTGTAACCAACCTATATTTAATATATTATCTATTTTGTAACCAACTTATCAAAATTATATATTCTACAAAAAAAGTTGTGTACTTCCGTTTTATTATACAAAAAAATTGTGTATTTTCTTTTTATGATTGAGAGTATATTTTTATCCTCTTTAATAACTTGGTTAACGTTGTGGTTTATCAATAAAATCTCAGGAAAATAAATTGGTAATATTGTTATTGTAGATATTTGGAAACAATATGATCTTGCGAAAATAAAGTTTGGAATATCCATGAACTATCAATTTGGAATATCCCGTTTTAGATTTTCAGTTACAATTAAAGTTTTATTTGTTATCATTAATATATGAACTATCAACTTGTAACCAATTAATATATGGATTAATCTATAACCTATTTGTAACCATTTATTAAAATTATAAATTCTACCAAAACAATGTTACGTACTTCTCTTTTGTTTTGGAAATTGGAATCATAGAAGCTTAAAAAACTCGCATATACGGATATACCTAAGTGGCTTAGTCTACTTCTAGTCTTGTTTGTGCATATTACAAACGGTACGTCAAGAAAAAACTAGAACACTATTTGTAATGTTTTAAAATAGTCTCCACTAACCAAGTGCCTTTGGCCTAATAGTAAAGGGGTTCCAGCTGGAGCTTCCGTCCTGGGTTCAAATTTCCTTGGCCATCCGAAAACGCCTTAACTGGTAAGAAAACGTAGATTTCTTGTAGATCTCATGGGATTAGTCTTTGGGCCTAGAAAACCTTTAGAATTACAGTTGAAAAATAATTAAAAAATGATAAACACAAAATGATAGAACTAGCGAAAGAAGATAAAGACATTGGTTGATCTAATATGGCCAGGAAATTGTGTCGTAGATCAGATTAAAGAAGGCTTCTTCTCATGGCCAGAAAAATAAGTTTGGGCTTTCCGTTGCGGCCTTTTAAACCTCATAATATGGGACAAATAACAAGAAGCCAAAATAGAACAATGATCAAAGGTTATCTATCTGCTGCCATTATTAACGTTTGAAATCTACATTTTAATGGGGGTAGAAGAGAGAGAGATATGCATGTCTGTCTGATTGATTCAACTATCGCTTTCAAATAAACAATATGCTGTTTAACATTCTGAAAAGGCAATCATTAGAAGAATATGGATCACTTCAAAATAAGCTTCTTTCCGAAGTCAATTTAATAAACAGAACCGGTCATGTCGTATCAACGTTTAATTCGTCGTAGTCTTGCTAACTACTACCAAATCGGTCATAAAAGTCTCTATAAGACAGGTGTGTGTATTTTTCAAAAGCTAAGGGGAGTCGTATATGTGTGAAAATCATGGTATAAAATGTTTGACCTTATACAAAGAAAATAATGACGTGTAAACCCAAAAGATTAGAATTTTAGAATGTGGCAAGTAGTCGCCGAACACGTCTCTCTCTCTCTCTATCCTCGTCAAAGTCTCTTTTTCTGACTCCTCTCTTTAACTCCTTTTAATTGTTTGGCTTTAGATTCTCTAATTACGCTCTGTTTCTTGTAATTAAGAAAATTAATACACGTATCTCTTTCCCATATTTGGGACATTCTTTTAGTATTAAAAGCTTTGCTTTAATTTCCCCATCTTCTCCTAATCTCTCTACATTTGTCGTTATAAATTTATTAATTTTAAAATTCGAAAACAAAAGAATCATCAACTCTACTTTTTTTTTGTTTTTGTTTTCTTCTTCTCTTTGCCTTTCCTCTTCTTCTCCCTCTCTCTCTTCAGTAGAGAGACTTGAAATGCAGCAGTGAAATTGAAATTGGAGAGATTAGAGTAAAGCAAGAGATGGTGGTAAGGAAGGTAGGCAAGTATGAATTAGGTAGAACAATCGGCGAAGGCACCTTCGCTAAAGTCAAGTTCGCTCAGAATACGGAGACCGGTGAGAGCGTCGCTATGAAAATCGTGGATCGTAGTACCATCCTCAAGCGCAAGATGGTTGATCAGGTTCTTCTTTCTCTTCTTACTACTTATACTCTATTCGATTTAGGTTTTTGGCTGAGATTTGTTCAGTTTGTTAAACAAACACTAACAACGATTTGTGCAGATTAAGAGAGAGATCTCGATAATGAAGCTTGTTCGTCATCCTTGTGTTGTTCGTCTTTATGAGGCAAGTTTAATGTTTTTTGTTTCTTCGTCTTTGCAAAAAGATCCTTGCTTTCTTATGGGAATTTGATCTTTGCTCCTTTTTTTTTTTTTTAGGTTCTGGCGAGCAGAACAAAGATTTATATTATACTGGAGTACATTACTGGTGGTGAACTGTTTGATCAAATTGTGAGTAATGCTCTCAACTCTCAAGTAAACTCTGCTGATGATTTTATGCGTCTGTAAGACATTATCTCTGATTTCGATTGTTTCATTGCTAACAGGTTCGTAATGGGCGTCTTGGTGAATCTGAAGCTAGGAAATACTTTCAACAGCTTATTGATGGAGTTGATTACTGCCACAGTAAAGGTGTTTACCATAGAGATCTAAAGGTGAGTTCTTGCTTAGGATTAACACCCTTCCTTCCATTACCTGTTTGTTGATCTGATGATGATTGTCTTGTGTGTCAATTGCAGCCGGAAAATCTTCTGCTGGATTCTCAAGGAAACCTGAAGATATCTGATTTTGGCCTCAGTGCCTTACCTGAGCAAGTAATGAGGCTTTCTGTTTCATGTTTTCTTTCAATCCTCGATAACTTAGTATGTTGTTGCATCTTTATGAATTAAATTATCTTACTTTGATGTGAAGGGAGTTACCATCCTTAAGACAACATGTGGAACTCCGAATTACGTTGCTCCTGAGGTAAGTCATATATCATAATGTTTTGACATAGTATGTATTTTTTTATTATTATTGTAGTTTATGTGTTCTCTTGTCTGTTTTTGGTTTTAGGTTCTCAGTCACAAGGGTTACAATGGTGCTGTGGCAGATGTATGGTCCTGTGGGGTCATACTTTATGTTCTCATGGCAGGATATCTTCCATTTGATGAACTTGATCTGCCAACTTTATATAGTAAGGCATGAGCTCTTCTGTTGTTGCTCCTTAATTCTTTTGTTATTTTGATTTGTTTCTGCATCAGGGTTGAACAAGGAATATCTATAGAACCTATAATAGAAATTGCTATGGCTTAATTATTTTCACTGTGGTCAATACTCCTTTATGTAAACCTAACGTGTTATGTGGCTATGTGCTTGTGTAACGTACTATATTTCTGATTTTCTACTTATTTTCCAACATTTTTCAGATCGACAAAGCTGAGTTCGCTTGCCCTTCATATTTTGCTTTGGGGGCAAAGTCCTTGATTAACAGAATTTTGGATCCAAATCCTGAAACTGTGAGTTTTGACTTTCCTTACGGATATCTTTGCTTAAATATTAATTCTGGCTGCTGTACTCGAAAGATGTATTACATGTTGAAAGAGTAGATTACAGTATAATCGATTGAATCATATCATTGTGTACTACACTCAACTAGACCCTGAAAGTCTAAGCATATTCTTCCATAACTGTCCTGGATCAAATGGATGGTCTATACATTATGGATGCCAATTGAATGCATTACATAACATAGTTGTGGATGAAGTTTTCCACAATTACTCTTTTTATCTCAAGTTGCAAAGTCTGACAAATCTAGCCTTGCTCTTTTTTTTCTGGCAGCGAATTACAATTGCAGAAATCAGGAAAGATGACTGGTTTCTAAAGGATTACACTCCTGTACAACTTATCGATTACGAACATGTAAACCTGGATGATGTATATGCTGCTTTTGATGATCCGGAGGTAGGATTCAGTTGGCTCAATTCTTTGTCCCCTATTTGTTTGCTATTGAGCATGTGTTTCCAGAGTCACTTGTTGTTCTAATTTTAATGAGATTATTCTTTCTGCCTGCACGTTGCAGGAACAAATATATGCACAGGATGGAGCAGGGGACACCGGTCCATTGACTCTAAATGCGTTTGACCTAATTGTTCTATCTCAGGGCCTGAACCTTGCAACTCTTTTTGACCGTGGAAAGGTACAAGGCTGGGCATGACCGGCTGTGTGCATTCCTCTTCCTTATTCAGTTGTTTTTCTCATTCTTCTATGTTATACAATTACTGCTTTAATTTTTAAAGTGTATCACAGGACTCCATGAAGCATCAGACGAGGTTCATCTCACACAAGCCAGCAAACGTGGTTCTTTCAAGCATGGAAGTTGTGTCGCAGTCCATGGGCTTTAAGACTCACATTCGTAACTACAAGGTGAGAAACTAGAGTAAGAGTCTCTTAGGCAAGGCATTCTCATTGGTTGAAATTGCTTCATTATTTTTGGTGATGTGTAGCTTGATATGTCTTTAGAGTCTCCTTTTTATTTAGATTCATCATCTAAACCTCTATTGGGCTCCAATTCCATTTTCAGATGAGAGTAGAAGGATTATCTGCAAATAAGACATCTCATTTCTCCGTCATTCTAGAAGTAAATTCTCTTACATCTCCTAATTAATACCAATCTATCTTTTTACTTTGGTCTCTCTATGTCTCAACTCTCCTGAATTATTTTCAAAATCTGAAGGTCTTCAAAGTTGCACCATCAATTCTCATGGTAGACATTCAAAACGCAGCAGGAGACGCAGAAGAGTACCTTAAGGTTAGTTTCAGAAGAAGACCTTAGTTGTTATAAGTGTCACCTTGAGGTTTGTGTGACTCGTCTCAGAATAGTAAAACCAGTTTATTTTTTGCAGTTCTACAAGACTTTTTGTAGTAAGCTTGATGACATCATTTGGAAGCCGCCAGATGTATCTGTAAGAAATCGAATCACCAAGGCCAAGAGTAAAAGTCGTCGTTAAATCCATGTGTGTTATTATAGTCAAGCAGAGCTTTCACATTTAAAAACGATATGTAACTCTCTGTGTATCATACTATCATTGTTTCTTAACTGCTTCACTCGAATGAATATGTGTAATGTACAAGCTTGTTGATTTGTTTTTAATTAATGAATACATATAGAAGATTGTAGTAAAATTTATACGATACCAAGACTAAATGAAGAGAAAACTGCTCACAGTTTCTCCTGATTTCTGTAATCCCCTCAACATGCATATTCTTGGATTTCGATTCGTATAGGGACAAATTAGTACGCTAATTAACATTCCATGACACTAATATTATGTAAACATCAATTTATCTAAGTAGGTACGTCAACATCATCCACCATCTCATTGCATCTCGTAATAAAAACTATAGTTCATTATAAAAATATTTTTGCCTCATTTGGGCGGCCACAATATTCATGCAAATTCTCGGTTCGTATCAGCATCCTCTCCGCAATACTTAAAAAACAAAAAAATGTTACCGTATGCATATCATTGACATGTACAGCTAGTCCTGGGCGGATCGGATAGGATTTTTTGGACTGGGATATATACAATCCGTTTAGAATCTGGCTAGATTTTTTAATTTTTTTAAAAAATGAAAATCTGAACTGAAACCGATGCCCTTATATATATCATTTGGAAAGTAAAATTAATACTAAGTTGGAATAGCTCAGATATGTTCCCTAACCTCATGGTCACACTCACAGCACAGGTTCTCTTTAAATTTTATAAGAGATCCATTTATATTTAATGGGCTTCTAACAGGCCCGAAAATAATACCAATTAAACCCAAATATATAGAAAATTAACTGTTTATTCGGTTTAGTAGATAACCGATCAGATTTCGGTTCAGATCTGTTTAGAACCGAAATCTGATTCACAATCAATACAGAAACCGATCCAAACCGGTTAATTCGGATCGGTTTGGATTGGTTTGTTCGGTTTTGGATTATGCCACCGTGAGCTTGTATACTGTGAGAAAAAAGGACTTGATCACTTGAATACGTACGGTCTGGTGCTCGACTGGAGGATCCATGCATGCTTCTAACATTATTCTCATCACTTTTTCAATCTTATCATTTTGAGTATATATGTAAATGTGTATACAGTATACTGCTAGCTAGGGACGACAGATGTTTATTAGTTGGTTCTACTCGTTCTTTAAGGTTGGTTGATAGCTTAGCTTGTTCCGTGCCACGTTTTGGGATAATCTTTGCAGAATAATTTATTAAACAAGATTCCATGCTGTTCCAGTTGGGTATTCAGTAAAATGCTAACCACCTTTGTAAAGTGAAGTGATCACAGTAAGACGAGATCAACACATGGATTAAGACGTTTTATTACTGACCATTTAAGTGGTGAGTACTTTCTTCTTACAATTCGTACATAATAGTGGTTCCGTATCAACTAAAGGCACGAATATTTTTATTTTTATTTCTTTCATTTTAGGCTTAAATAATAATATTCGTCCACCATGATGTAAAACCAAAAGTGTGATATTGAGTTTGACATTTTATTATTCCTTAGTGCGACTACAACAATATGTCAATATAATATATGAATTATTCACTTAGGCTTGAATAATATGATTCGTCAAACCCTGATTTTGAATAAAAAAATGATACATTAAGTTTGACATTGTATTATTCCTTATTTTTTGGTAAAGTTTAATTATATATATACCTTATTTGTAAAAACAACAATACTATTCACAAACTTTATTTAGCATAATGTTTTTGACGCCCGAATATAATCTTTCATTATATAACTCGCCGAGTCTTCCAGGTGTTCGTCAGATGCGAACCAAATATAATCCGAACTAATTATTATTTCGATTGTAGAATTTGAAATCCAACTGATCTATAATGTTTCTAGATTTGTAATTAGCGTTTTAAACCATACGTATAAAACCGGATCCGTATCCTACAAAAAATCAATCAAGATAATTAAATATGGAATATCCATCTTAATTAGAGTTCTACTGCAATGTATTAAAATTCAGTGAGTACGTAATCAAATCTCATTTTACGTAAAATAACAAAAAAAAAAAAAAAAAAAAAAATAGTTTATCCGTTCACAAATTGGTTTAGTTTGACGAAAAAGTATCCGTTCATGTTCTTATATAGCAAAATCATGATTCATGTCGTTATATGAGATTTACCCATATGTTAAACTAATATAACCATCATCGTGATCACCATCCACCATCGTTGTCATCAATTTTCTTATATTATTTCACAGCTTAACCTACTACAGTGTTCGTGGCTCTTCCGAATTGACAAATCTAATGTTGTTTTATGTCAAAAGGACGAGTACAAGTTGGTCCATAACACTATAAACATAACCAAGTAGCTGCAACTTGGTACTTCATGCTTAGTATTTTATACAGTTCTTTTTTTTCCCCCTTGATAATGTCGACGAAGAAATTCAATCCAGTAACAATTTGATTTTTTTTCTTTCATTACTTAAACTATTGCAAGTTACAACACATCTTTCTATGATTCCGTTCTTTTAACTAAAGTTTCCATATTAATTACTTTTGAAAACTTTTAACAGTATAATATTAGAAATGATTAACAATAATATATTCCATCAACTAAGTTTCTTTACATATTGATCATACGGCAAGTTGCTTATTTGGTGGCCTTTGTTGTGCCAACATGATTTTGGTTCAAAAGAAGCATGCAAACTGAAACAAATCTGTATAGTCGACTCATGCATGTATTTGGAATGAATCTATTGTTATCCTTAATGTAATGGTCTTAACTTGCATTTACAGAGATTTCTAGAAGAAGACTAACCACTTCTTTTTTTCCTTTAAACTGTATATCATCAGCCGTCTAGGCGTCAGGCCATTACAATATTATGTGCCTCATCCACAGTTATCATGATTTTTTTTTTTTTTTCTTATCATAAGTACATACGACCACCACAAAATACAGCCAAACTTTTGTATAAATGTAGGGAAGATGCATGCATCGCATAAACAATATTTCTAACTGTTTCAATAAAAGCTGGGAAAGTTGGATTATTTCGCGTTCATTGAATTGAGTTTTCAAATCTACAAAAATCAGGTTACTAACTTAATTATAAAGTTACAAAACATCGGAACCATGCATCTCTTATACTGTATGTATATATTTAACTTATTATCTATTCGTTTTGGATTTGATCACATTTTCGAAATAATTAAGACTAATATTTTAGTAGTTCCTTTATATAAAACTTAGGGTTTGGGCTAAACAAGAGAATTAGAAAACGGTGTGCAATAATTTCTCTATGATCATTATGAGATTTTGAAACATATGTGCTCACTTCACAGCTCTATTTTTCTGAACGATCGATGATTCTATTGAGCGTTTTTTTTGTACGTCGGTTAAAATTCGGATGTCTTTCATTTTTGTTAGAAATTGGATGGTATCAACTTACACTATACTTGGTAAATAAAACAATTGTATTATTAAATATATTTTGTTCTAGAAGCACTTACATTTTAATACACATTCTCAAGAACTCGATCGAATGAATTTTTCATACTTGAATAAAATATACAAACTGATCTACGAGTAAATCTATAAATCCGTGGTCCTCCATCATCATCAAAGAAGTAACTAGCGAAATCTGATATGGAATAAACTAACAAAAATGTACTCGAAGGAATATATAAAAAATAGGAGCCTGACAGATCCGGAAGGAGCTAGAAAAGAAACGTGAATAATTTGTATTCATTCAAGGAGACAACTAATCAAAGCTTTTAACTGTATTTGGTCCATAATGGTCAAGTTGGAGCTGGACATGTGTCGTTTCTACTTTTTCTTCTTCCTTCGCGACACTTCTTCTAGTATTTTTCTCTCTTTTGTTTAAAAAATTTAGGTTCATATTAAATAACAATTCACTGGTCATCTAATGGCTTCGCCTCCGTTCAGCTTGGCCGACATACCCTAGTAGTCACTCAACCTTTTTTACTTCTTCTTTGCTCTTCCATAGTGGATTTCTATAAAGCTAATACGCAGAACTTTTTCCTTTTCTTTAATATAAACGGTAATAACCCTTTAATTTGTTAATATAGATACGTAAAATAGACAAACAATATTGTATGACAGCAAATAGATATCAATTTATTGATTTCAACACGTTATTTTTTTTCTATTTTTTAGTCTATATTACTAATGGACTACATCTGATAAATAATAAAATAAAAAGTGGGTTCACTCCACAAAAAGATTTGTTTCAACCACGACAACCATTTAACCCTTTCAATTTTTGCATATATTGAAAACGTTGTGATGAAATTTTGATTGGGATGTTGGATGCTAATTGTAATAAAAACTTAGGTAAAAAGAAGATGGTATTTCATTGACGATGAACGAGTTTATAACCAGCTATAATTTACCGTATAAAGTAATTATAGAAAATATGGTCATTCTAATAATGGATATAGAATGTTTTTCCCTAATTTTCTTTTGTAATATATCTACTTAATATACAAATTAATTTTCTTAACATATTTTTTTTTTCTAATTTTGTACAGTTTAGATCATCTCCAATAGTTTTCTCTATTTTGTTCTCTATAAATAAAGATGAATTGAAGCGAATTTGCCTTTAAAATATATTATAATATTTTTCTCTATTTATAAAAAAAAATAGGAAATAGAGATAGATTGGAGATGCTCTTAACTAGAGTACTTTCAGCCACATTCTATTTTAGAGTCAAAACTCTATTACAGAGCTATATTTGCTCTAATCATATTTTATATATTATTTTAAAATAGAGGAAATTATGAGATTACTCTATATTTAGATTAATTATATTCTTAAATGTATTTTTCTACTGAAAAATGTACTAAGGCTATTTCCAGTCCCACTCTATTCTAGAGTTTTCTATTGAAAAGCAACAGTTACTCAAACCTTACTTTATATCTTACTCTAAAATAGAAGAAATAATGAGTTTTCTAGAGTAATTCTATTTTTTTTATATTAACTCTAATAATATTATTATAGAGTAACACATTAAAAAAATAAACGATATGTACTATTTTAAAGTTACATAGAAATACATTGGAGATATTCTAATTAATACATGGAAAAAAATAAACAACTCTATATTAAAGTTATTATTCTATATTAAAGTAAAAAAATAGAAATATACGTCTGAGATGATCTCAGACTTGATGATAGTCTCACTGAGCAAGTGTACTTCTTTACACTGTTTTTCGGAGTCGACGAAACCGAAGCGTCACCGATGATATAAAGTAGTGGAAGTACTTACTAGAATAAAAATCTATACTAACATTTTTGGAGTACAAATTTATGTCCTTCTTTTTGTCACCTGGGTCGGGTTTTTTTCTGCTTTTAAACCGATTCAATAAATCGGATCTTTCCTAATTTTGTCACACGGGTTGGTTTTAAATTTTGATTTAAAATCTGATTACACTAATCCGATCCTTCTTTAAATCCTTAATTACTAACATTCTAATTAATCCTTCAAAATTCCAAGATAAACGTATAAGGAAATATATATACAGAAAATCATTTACTAATATTCATTTAATCAGTAGGAATCTCAACAAGTAAAATCCGGGTAGTTTAAATCTCAAAAATATAGCAACACAATAAAATTTATAGAAATTAGAGGTTAAATGTTGCACAAATCTCGCAGTTGTTTAGAGTACTCAAATATACAATCTTCCTATAATATGGCAATCGAGCATTAAACATATGAATTTCATAACTACAGCCGAGCATTTTTAAGTATATACCTTATTAATCTTACCTAAATCAAAACACTTCGGATCTTATAATATTTTCTAAACTTGCGAATCAAGAATTGGACCAACTCACGATACCAAAACCCTATCATCATCTCAAACACTATATATGTGTCATTCACGACGACCACCTACCAAACTAAATACCACACCTATTCTAAACAAAATGGCCGCTTCAACATATACGTCATTACAAAACAGCTTAGCAAGTTCAGGTCAAAGTTTTCTACTCATGACAATACACACAATGATCCTATCTCTGATTCAAACTACTTATCCTTGGTTAAGTTTCAGAAAATATTGAGTGCTGATCTAAATATTGAGTGTTTAAATTTTCTTAACACTAATGTCTAAATCTCATTTAAAATTGTAGATGTGATTGGGCAAATCATCAACATTGGAGAGATTGACTTGAGCTTAACAACAAGCCAACTAAGAAGCTTGATTTCGAAATGAGAGATGAAACGTAAGTTAATTGTTTTTTAAATCTTATAATTATCAGCCATTTTGACGTGTACGTGATAACATGAGTTTTCAATACTAATGTTATCAAACGGTGATAACTGATGAGGTACTGCCATGTACCTTGTGCCAACTCTCATAGGATTAATTCTTAATGATATACAGACTCCCTATGATGGCCTCACTCTACTATCACCATTCTTAATGACACACAATACGTATAATATTCCACTATAAATCAAGTAAGATAAAGAAAGAAGAACCTTCTCCTAAATAAGTTTACAAAGACTCATCTCCATTTCCATGAAGTGTTTAAATATATAAATGATAATCTGCTCGCAATATTTTATATGTAGCAAATGTTATTGCAGGAAATAGTAGAAAAAAGTTTATATAAAGTTATTGCAGGAAATACAAAAACAAAGAGTTAGTTTAGCATATAGTTCAATCGAATATGATTCGAAATCGAATCTAAACACCATCTTTTTGATCGAGTCAAAATTGAAATTATCACACAATCTTAAATCACGAATTTTGAAACTGCTTGATTAACGTTATTTAAAGGAAAAAGGAACATGCTTTTGCTTTCTGCGATGTAAACAAATAGTAGAGACTGATGATTGTTGCGGTCGAATGAGGAAGAAGTTGTCATCGTCAGAGTGGAAAGAAGATACATGGGCATTAGGAACTCGCAAACGGTGCTTATCTTTCGATTCATTAACAACTGTTCAGAATTTAAAGTTTAACATTATTAAATCCACAAACTTTTATGATTTACACTATTAAATTATAAAACTATGCAAACTTCACATTTATATACCAAATTCAAACAAAAACTTTTAAGTTGAACTAAAGAATTGAAAATAAACACTACATTATATTAATTTTCCCCGTGTTTCGTAATATACCGGATATAATCCAACATTTTTGATATTTTATTCTATAACTTTTACCAAGTTCAAATAAAACAATTATATAAATATATATAACATTGTAACATTTATATTCAAAATCAAAGAAACTCTATTTACCTATAATACTTTTATCATCTAATTTGTATATTAAAAAGTTTTAAAAATAATTGACCCGTGGTGTACCACGGGGTAAATACTAGTAATTAAATAAAATAGAGAAAGACGCACGAGCCGCTTCAGATGCGAGACCTACATGTCCACCCTTCCCAATTTCAATTAAACTATTGAGAAATCTCTCTCTCTCTCTCAGATTAACGACGCACTAATCAATACTAGTACTCTAATTAAATTAAGTAGTAGTAGTTTATAGAAGAATTAAGCTCGTTCTTCCTTGCCATTACTTATATAAAACCCTCTCTCCGTTCGTCTCCTCATCTTAATCCTCCTCCTCACTGCTCTCCTCTCTTTTCTTCCCCTCTCTATTTCTCTCTTGCCCTAGCTTTTTTTTCATCTACTCCTCTCAATCAGCTAACATCATCTTCACCTCACTTCTCCGTTGATTTTATTTTCTCCGGTGGGATCTCGTGACGGAGAATTGCTATTTAATCCTCCTAAGCTCTCAATGTTGTTATTCGTAGCGTCGATTACTTCCACGGTTAGTCTGAATTCAGTGTTTTTTTTTTTTTTTTTCTTACTTTGCGATTTGATTCTACAGACATTTTTGTGAAATCCCCCCTTGATGATTTCTGTATAAGTTTCCACTTGAAATAGGAATTATTAGTTGATGAATGATGATGATAGATCAGCTGCATGAGCTTTTACTTATCGGAGAATTCCTGAGCTGCAGATCCGATTTAGGATTATGATTTTGGTTACTAATTATGTTATCTAAAGTGTGGTTTGCATGTGTGCAGATTTTGATATGCCCATGGCTAAGAGAGAGATAGGATGAGAGCTTTGTCAATCTTGTGTGGATCTGTCTCCTCTTCTTGTTTTCAGGTTTGGTTTTCTCTTCTTCACTATTTTTTTTTTTTTTGATATTAGCTGTATTTGCTAATTTCATACCTTTGAAGATCACACTTTCTTGTGTGTTGTTTACTGAAGAACATCTTAATTAATAGTTTAGTTATGAGCATAAAATAAAAGACTTGTTATTTTCTTTTCATCAATTTTAAAACAAATACTTTCAGACAAAACTATATGATAAGATAATAGGCTCATTCAACACCCATTATGCTCAAGGGGTGAGAGTTTAAAACACCCTTGCGAATGATGCTGATACAACCTCTCTTTTAGGATAGTTTTCATCTGTGTTCACAGTCTCTGGATGTCACTGATATGCAATGTAATTTCTTTGAAAAAGCAAATGCCTAGAATAGATTCCCCCAATACATTGAGAATGTTGGATGCTTTTATTTTGCTTAATGTCTTCAAACAAGAGAAAGTAAAAGAAAACTTCTTGTTTCTACTGTCGAGAAATCAAAAAATTTCATTGATTGAATGTAAGCAAAGTCATTTTTTAAAATTATAGAGTTTAAAATGAAAATGGTTACTTTGCAATTGCATGAACTTAAGTGTGTGTATGATGTTCGTGGTCACAATATGAATTTGAATCTGAATGAGAATCTGAATATCCATTTTCCTTTGTCAATGCAGTTGAAAACGGGTACATATAATCGAGATAAGATTGACTGAGATGCGGCGCAAATCCATTTTAGTATGGGGCCGCTGTGGTTGATTAAGCGGAAGACTTGGCAGGTTTGCTCGAGTTATCTCTCTTGTCTAGACCATTTGTGAGAAGGGATCTTTTGTTTCCACTAATACCCCACCAATCTCTAAATCTGCACTAAGTATTATTCTCACACTACACTTTTAAAACCAATCCTATGTTTCAGATGCTTTTTTAGCCTAGAATGCATTGTTGTGCGAATATGTAATGTCTTGGCACATCAGGGTTAGTTTCTTCTGTACCCCTCTAGATATTCTCTTACTGTGTAGGATTCCCGAGACCAAAACATTAAGAAATTAGAGAACTGTAGCCGATCCCCATCCATAAGAAAGGTCACAGCTATTAGAGCCGCACTCCTCATAGTTAACGTGTTTTATTTCTTCCATCAAAATCTGATCCTTGATAAGCTATATTTAAATATTAAAAGTAAGTAGATAAAAGTGCATTAGTGGCTTTTCCTTAATTTCCTTTGTGTTCCAAGTCAATTTAAGATGATTCTCGAATTCATATAAAATCGTTTACACCATGGACATGATAACTAAGGTCTAAGAATTTGTATCGTCTTACGCTAGTAGCTACACTGGTTTCCTGAGAAATAAAAATGGGGATTGGTGAGGTGGTTGGTTATATTCCCTTCTCATCGATGGTCTAGATGTGCGAGGTGACTCTCATGAATTTGTGAAGCTCCCAAGATAAGAATGGTAATTCCTAAAAGGTGGGTTAGATTTTCAGCTTGTGAATTTGTTGTATTGCATAGTTTCCAGGCCAATATGGATCCAACACAGATGATGTTTTCAATTATAGTTGTGTAAGCTTTTTTGGGGATTGAGTACATCATCCCATTACTCAAACTACTAATGTAAATGATGGATGCAGTAGTGAATTTGTTGCAAGGTGAATAGGTTTTGTTGCCTTAGCAAGAAGTAAAGAAGACAGAAACAGGTTGTAAGATAAAAGCACAAGTGTGTGTGTATATGGATGAAAGAGGAAAGTGGACGGAAGGTGTAACCTTTGACTTGTGGTCACTGATGTTCTCGCTCATCCATTTCATGCTGCAACAGGAAACAACAAAAGGAATGGATGACGTAACGCCAAGCATTAAGAGGTTGCTTGTAGATTTGATAATAAATCACTCCATTACTAACGTAATCTTTGCCATCTTCCGTAGTTTCTGACTACCAAATGAGACTATGTAACTTAGCTAATGTATAATTAGTGTGCGTAAATGATAAATATTATTTTTATTTGTGGGACCATGGTTTCCGAATAATAAATTTTAACATAAAAATCATATTCACATAAACCCAATTTTGAAGTTTCATCTTACCTACGGTTTGAATGAACCTGGGTGATGATGATCGCTATGTTCAATTCCCTGCTATTTTTCAATAACACGTTTTACAAATGTAATATCTTGCGTGCGATACTGAGAATAGACCAACCAAGGGAATATGTTAGAATACAGTACTTACCCAAAAAGTAAAAGAAAAAGAAGCTTTAAGCTTAAAAGATACCACTTGTCTAAACTTGAAGAAGAATCAAAATATTTCTACAAGCCGAAGATTAATCAAAACTTATCCACAGATTGTTTATCTACAAAAGCTTCGACCTCATATCTCTGAAAAAAACCCAAGAAAGCAAGAGAGCGAGAGAAACTTATGTCGAACCAATATTCTGTTCAGTTGGATGTCCACGAAAACCATGTAACATATCCTTTTAAACACAGCTTCTTCTATAAATGTTTGTCCATATGTTATATGTAATGTATATATATAAAATTATGAATATGGCAAATGCAGGTGGTGATTGGAAATGGTATAGTCCAAGTGACTATATCAAAACCAGATGGTTGTGTCACCGGAATCTCTTACCAAGGCGTCGACAATCTACTAGAAATTCGCAACAAAGATCACGATCGAGGGTAGTAAATTGAATGTTTGTACTTTGTAGATACGTTATATACATATATGCATGGATCAGTCTATTATTAGTTATACAAACTTCATATGTTGTAAACCAAACTAGGTATTGGGACCTTGTGTGGAGCGAAGAAGGAGCAACTGGAACCACAGGCAAATTTGAGCGGTAAGTATGCATCGATCTAGCGAGCATATAACAAAACAAATCAAGTCAGGTCTTTCTATAATATTTATATACTTTGGTTGAGGCAGGACCAAAGGCACAAGTTTTGAAGTGGTAGTGGAAAATGAGGAACTGGTTGAGGTTTCCTTCTCAAGGAAATGGGATATTTCTCTCCAAGACAGTATTGCTCCCATTAATGTCGACATGAGGTATAATATACAACATGCATATATATATATATATATATGTGTGTGTGAGAGTGACAGAGAGTTTGATTTGGATATTGTATCATTCAGGTACATAATGCGTAAAAATGTAACTGGATTCTACTCATATGCAATTTTTGAGCATCTAGCCGAATGGCCGGCTGTTAACTTGCCTCAGATAAGGATTGTCTACAAGCTTCGTAAAGACAAGTAAGTAACGTTCAAAATGAATCTTTCCCTTAAAAAAACTTATACTAGTATACTTATTCGGGAACGTCTTCTGCAGGTTTAAATATATGGCGATTGCTGATAACAGGCAGAGGAAAATGCCACTCCCAGAAGATAGATTGGGTAAAAGAGGAAGAACCTTGGATTTTCCTGAAGCTGTTCTTCTTGTTAATCCTGTTGAAGAAGAGTTTAAAGGAGAGGTTGATGACAAGTACCAGTATTCATGCGAGAACAAAGATCTTAGAGTGCATGGATGGATCTCACATAACCTGGACTTGGGTTGCTGGCAAATCATTCCTAGTAATGAGTTCAGATCAGGTGGATTGTCTAAACAGAACCTTACTTCTCATGTTGGTCCCATCAGTCTCGCTGTATGTGTTTTTCCCTTTCTGAAAACAACAATCTATAATGTTGTGTTCTTGCTTAAGCTTTTGAAACACAAATGATTATGTAAACACAGATGTTTTTGAGTGCTCACTACTCGGGTGAGGAGATGGTGTTGAAGTTGAAAGCAGGGGAGTCATGGAAGAAAGTGTTTGGTCCTGTTTTTACTTACCTTAA
This sequence comes from Camelina hispida, assembly GCA_023657505.1. Lineage (NCBI taxonomy): Eukaryota > Viridiplantae > Streptophyta > Magnoliopsida > Brassicales > Brassicaceae > Camelina > Camelina hispida. The sequence continues at coordinate 10,723,444 of CP094635.1, read as the reverse complement.
TTGCTTGCCTGACAAAACCTCTGATCCTCTTTCTCTATGGCAAGACGCCAAAAACCAGGTTCATCCACTAACCAACGTAACATTCTACTTTGTGCATATTGAAAACATATCTAACCTTGTAGGAAGTTGTGCGTGTATATAGATGTTAACTGAAGTTCAAAGCTGGCCTTACGATTTCCCTGCTTCAGAAGACTTTCCATTGTCTGATCAGCGCGGTTGCATTAGTGGTAGATTACTAGTGTGCGACAAGTAAGCCTCCCATTCCACATCATTTACTCTGCTTTTCTTCATTTCATTATCAATCACTCACTTTTTTTTCCTCATGTTTTTGTATTCCTGCAGATTCCTTAGTGATGAACTTATACCGGCAAATGGTGCTTTCGTAGGTTTGGCTCCACCAGGAGAGGTTGGATCCTGGCAGTTAGAATCTAAGGTGAGCCTGAACACTATATTCTTGGACTCTACAACAATATCTATTAAGCAATGCATGCTAACATCAATTTTACTTATATATATATATATATATAGGGCTATCAATTCTGGACAGAAGCAGATGCAGATGGTTATTTTGCGATAAATAATATACGAGAAGGCGAATATAATCTCAATGCTTATGTGACAGGATTTATTGGAGACTATCAATACGAACAGTCAATTAACATTACTGCAGGTTATTTTTTTCTTAAAACTTACATTGTAATCAAGATTAGATATTACTCTGTGTCAAGAAGTACGTATATGTATATTTAGCATTAGCCACACTCTGTACCCAAAATCCAGGCTGCGGCATTGACGTTGGCGATATCGTGTATGAACCGCCTCGAGATGGGCCAACGGTGTGGGAAATAGGGATACCTGACCGGTCTGCAGCTGAGTTCTTTGTTCCAGACCCAAATCCCAAATACATCAACAAACTTTATATTGGTCATCCTGATAGGTAAATCCATGATCAAATATATCAGAGCATTAGTGGTTTGAATCGGTTATTTAACATTAATACTAAACCAGGTTTAGGCAATACGGGCTATGGGAAAGATACACAGAATTATATCCTAAGGAAGATATGGTGTTCACTATTGGCGTCAGTGATTACAAAAAAGATTGGTTCTTTGCACAAGTTCCCAGGTAACACATATTTGAACCCATTTCACATTATTCTAAGAAGAAGAGTAAAACAAAGGAACCTCACAAATCTTTTAAACTGGTATTACATAGGAAACTGGACGATGACACATATGAAAAAACGACATGGCAAATAAAATTTAAGCTAGATAAGGTACAGAACAACAGCACATACAAAATCCGGATCTCGCTAGCAATGGCAAATATAGCAGAGTTACAGGTGAGGATGAATGAGGATGACAGTGATCAGAGCACCCCGATGTTCACAACGGGTGTAATCGGGCACGACAACGCGATTACAAGACATGGGATACGTGGAATCTATAGGCTTTATAATGTGGATGTACCTAGTGAGAAGCTTATAGAAGGAGACAATACTTTGTTCTTGACACAAACCATGACTACCACTGGAGCCTTCAATGGTCTCATGTACGACTATATCCGTCTCGAAGCACCTCCTTTAGATTCATCAAACTCTCACTAAACAAAAGTTGCCTTTATCATCTTTAAGACAAGATAAAAAGACTCTGTCTCATTATTACATACGTCCGCGCTTGTCGTAATATACTACTTGCTATTAATAAAAAAGTATGATTAAATGGGCTTTAGTATTGGGCTTACTTACTAATCTCAGATTTGACTATAGTAAAGACCGTAAGGGTAAAAACGTAATTTGAGATCACCGATCTATCACTGCCTATATATATAGTCGCCTGCAAAATCTAGGGTATAAAAGCCCCAAATTTTTTTCTCCGCCCAAGAGACAAAATCCTTGGAAATCGAGCAACGGAAGCTCCTTCGTTCACCGTCAAATCTCTCTTCTAACGTCGCCGGAGATCGGTGAACCGGCGAATTATCTCTTCTTCGTCTCCTATTGAGGTCTTAGATTCATCCTAGCACCTTTTTTTTTCTTATATATGTCGAAAGTTTCAGATTCTGGATTTGTGATTCTTTAGTTGCCAATTTGATTTCGAAATTGGTTGCCCAAATTTGAATCGGCAGATCGTTGGGAAGTAGAAGAATGGCGACGTTTGAGCTGTATAGGAGATCGACGATCGGGATGTGTCTGACTGAAACTTTGGACGAGATGGTTCAGAGCGGTACGCTGAGCCCTGAGCTAGCAATCCAAGTCCTTGTTCAATTTGACAAGGTTTCCAATTAACTTTATTTGACTGATCTTGGCGACTTGATTAGTTTCTCTGGTTTTTTTCCTTTTCCCCCAATTTTGATATCTGTATGCTTGTAGTCTATGACTGAAGCTTTGGAGAGCCAAGTGAAGACGAAGGTGTCGATTAAGGTGATTTCCAAATCTGTTTTACTTTCTATCTTTTTTGTGAAATTGTGAATAATAGTCAACGGTATGGGTAGATGATAATAACCAGTTTCAATTCGTGAATTGGGTAGAAGACGATTTATAGTTCTAACCTCTCTTGCTCTAGCTCTGTCATAGTTAAGAGTTTCTTTGGAGTCATATGACTAATATGGTTGAAGCTGGGCCTCATATAACTACTCAAGAATGAAAAAGTTTAACTTGAAATTAAGCTGTATGTTTTATCTGCCTGATAATTAGGTGCTTACGTTTGTTAGCTCATGAAATACTAACACTGTCATGAATTCAATCAACTATATAGTTTCATTGGATGTCATATATGAATCATAGGTTGAAGACTTGAAGCTTCCCATATGTGATCTCTTAAATTTTAAAGTTCAACGTTAGCTAATTTGGCTTATAAGTAAGAGCTCACATCGAGAGAGACTAGCAACTTCATGAATACTCTTTAAGTTTAGAGTTTCTATGGGTGTGATAAAGATAATGATACGTTGAAGCTGACCCTCAAATGATATAAGTTCATCTTGAGATTAAGCTGTATGAATTCAGTTATCTGGCTCATAATTAGGAGCTTATTGTCTGCCTACCAACGAACATCAGTTCTTGAAAATAGCTCTTTCTCATGATATATCCTTTGTTTCTGTTGTCATTTTGTGTTCTTCTGGAAGCTGACTGACAAATTGATTTTGGTGTTTTTCACCGATCTGGGCAGTCTTATGTACATTTCTGACTACTGTTTCTGATGATTGACATTAAATATCTTTCGTCTTTGTTGCTATGAGTTTTGCTAGTTGTACACTCTATTGACAGCCAAGTAACAAATGTGGTGTAAAACCAAGAATTCAACTTATTCTTTACTCGGAAAACCCTTTTTCTCTTCTCTGAATATCCTGAAGCAAACTTTGGCAGATGAAACAATCTTTATTATTTCTCGTACAGGGGCACCTGCACACTTACAGGTTCTGTGACAACGTCTGGACCTTCATATTACAGGACGCGATGTTCAAGAGTGAAGATCGTCAAGAGAACGTGAGCCGGGTTAAGATAGTGGCATGTGATTCTAAGCTGCTCACACAGTGAGATGCAAGTTCTCAGCAGGGAATATGCTTTCCTTTGTACTAGATTTTGAGTTTTTTCACTTTGTAAACTCAGCACTTGTTATATGTTGAGCTCCATCTGCAGCCATCAATTTAGCCTATATGTAAATTCTCGGCCCGATGACATATGGGATATTACTGTTGCTATGAGAAAGTTCTTGAAGTTTAACCTTTGTTTGTATTTCTGTGACTTCCAAATCACACACTGAATTATGGATATGTAGTGGCTTTGAACTTTGTCTCAGTGGAACACATATTGGTGTCAAAGCCATTGGTTACTCTTAAGACTTCTTTTTCTCGGCTCTCTTCATTCTCTGTCTTTTCTATAATTTGGGGAAGAGGATGTGAGTTATTATTATTTGGTATGTTGTCTTCTTTACCTTTACAGATGTCTTTCTTCATCAAAGCAGAAGAGAATAGGATTCCTGTAAGTCTCTTTCAGGGTAAGTTCTTTTATGATTCTGGAACTTTGAAGCATAGCTGTTAATGTCCCTTTTTCTCTCCCCTGTTTCAAATCTACACCCACACGGCACTTTTTGGCACCTTTGTGTGGTCATTTGAGAGCCAAGTGAATAGAATCCCTCGATTTATAATGGAACTGAGTCTTTGCTTTTCTCAAGTTCTTTTATACCTGTGTAATTGATACTGTTGACAAAATATATTTTGATGCAGGAAACTAGTTGCGTAATTTCCTGAAGAGCTAGTGTAGACTTGTTACGTTTAACGCATATAAACAGCTCAACTTCGTGAAGAGAGCCAAAGGTGAAAGAAAAAGGTAAACGTGAGGAAAAAAACTGGTCGGACAATTAGTTTTGCTCTTTGATGTGTTATGCATGAAGAAGGCATGTCAATACTCAATAGAAATTCTTTATAAATTGTGTTGTTGTTACCCTGATGCTGTTTCAAGATGACAGTAATGAACTGTTGTCCATCACCTGGAAATTCACGTTTTATTGTTTGAAACTATCGGCGATCATTCATAATTCTAGATTTCTAGTTGAGGCTAACTTTTGAACTCTTTTTATGAATAGCTGTCATGGCAACCTCTAAAGTCCAACAATTCCAGCTAATAGAAGGGATGGAGCTTCAGGTCTGTTCTTTCTGCTGTCCTGCTGGAATTTATAATTTCAGATTTTGGACTAAATCTTCGTATCAATTTAGATCACTGTCACTAGTTTACCAAATGGGAGCAGTGTAAGAGCTGAGTTTCACATTAAGAACTGCATTCGCACATGGATTCTCCATTGGGGTTGTATTTACCAAGGGAGTAAGTGAGTGATGAATGATCTTTAATACAGAGTTTATACTTTAAATATCTGTATGTTTTGACTTAAGTTATCTACAGCAACTGGTTTGTCCCATCTGATCATTCCTCAAAGCAAGGTGCATTGCAGACTCCATTTGTGAAGGTCTACATAACCTTTACATTTCTTGTTTATCTACAAGATTTTGTCTAGAAGTCAGTTTTTTTCAGCAAAGTATTTCTTCTCTCTACTGCAGAGTGGGAATGCTTATGTAGTGATCCTTGAGTTGCGGGATCCAAGGGTACTTGCGATTGAATTTGTGTTGAAAGATGGTAGCCATAACAGATGGTGCGTAATTCGTTCTTTTCTATAATTGAGTCATACTTGTGTCTTCTGAGGGATGAACGGGGTGCAATTCACGTCTCTACTTGATGCCTAATGGAAATTTCAGGTTGAAACAACATAATGGAAACTTCCGGGTTGAGATTCCCTGGAATGATCTGCATGCTCATCATCGGATTCCAAATAATCTGATAGAAAGAAGAGCACATAAGATATGGGACCGGAGGGGCCGTCCCCAAAGCTCTGCACGTGAACAACAGGTAAAATTGGTCCATTTAGTAGATACGCTGATCTTTTTATTAAGTAATTCTTCACTTGCTTTGCGATGTAGCTCCTGCTCTAAACTACTCATCTCTGTGTTTATGAGTTGTAAAGTCGGTCCTGTCTCTCGTATCTTGCATTTATTTCATTTCAGATAGACTATGACAACGCAATAAGAGAGCTCCAAGCGGAGCTCGCTAGAGGAATATCTTTGGACGACATGCACGCTAACTCTACAGTACCAGTGGAGAAAGAAGTAACCAGTGAGCCACATCAATCAATGAACCAATCATATCGGCGGAAGCATGATGTTCAGAAATGGTTACAGAAATATGCCGAACCAATCAACAAAAATGGAAGTGTGCAAAGTACAGTCCTTGCCGAACTCTCCAAGAGATCTATCGGCCAAGAAAATGTAGTTTCACAGAAAATCTTTCATGTCAGAAACTACGAGATCACGGTTTGTAGTACCACTTGTTTATACAGTCAATTCATTATTGGTAGTTTTTAATAACTGCTAGATAATTTCTGGTTTATGTAATTTTGTTAGGTTCTCCAGAGAGATGTTAAGGGAGATTGTCGCTTATGGGTTGCCACAAACATGGCTGGTCCAACAGTTCTCCATTGGGGAGTCGCCAAGTCTTCTGCAGGAGAGTGGTTGGTACGATGTTCTTGCTTCAGTATATATGTCTTATCACAATCTTCTCAATAGAAGACTGATTTTTCTAACTCTAAATAGATTCCACCCCCTGATGTGTTACCTGAGAAATCAAAACTTGTTCATGGAGCATGTCAAACACATTTTACCGATATGTCGAACAGAGAACACTCTTATCAGGTAAAACATGCATTTGAATATATTTTTACAGCGATTGCCGTCTTTGTTTTAAAGTACTTCTGTTATTACTTTTATCTACTAACGATTTTCATCTTTTTGGCATTGGAAAAGTTTATTGATATAAATTTAAAACAAGTCGGTTTTGTTGGTATCCAATTTGTGATATGGTCTGGAGGCTACTGGATAAACAATAATGGAGCCAACTTCGTTGTAAACCTGAAATCAACAGCCAGTACCAGGGGTAAGGTGAGTTAAAGGCATCACACCGTCAGTGGAATGATAATGTTGGGATGTTGTTATAACTAACTATATTTCACTTTTAAAACATATTTATTCTCCTGATCAGATTAACGTGGATGGAAAATATATTCTCAAATGGTTGCTTGATGAAATATCTGAGCGAGAGAAAGAGGCTGAGAGATCATTGATGCACAGGTAAGTCAAAGTATCTGAAACCTAATTTTCCTTCTTAGATGTTAGTGAAGTTTCTGATATGCATAGCTTGGCAGGTTCAACATCGCAACAGAGTTGACCGAGCGTTGTAAGGATGAAGGAGAAGGTGGTTGTATTGGTATAATGGTGTGGATGAGGTTCATGGCCACCAGACATCTCACCTGGAATAAGAACTATAACGTGAAACCTCGGTAGAGCTATTGTTTCATTGGCTACTTTTAATTGATCATATGTCTTCTTCCTTTAGATCAGACTTTTTATGCCTCAAGTCTTTTCTATGCAGGGAAATTAGTGAAGCGCTAGAAAGATTCACCAATTTGATGGAGAAAATATATTTGCAGCAACCAATAAAGAGAGAAATTGTGAGACTAACTATGGCACTTGTGGGTCGTGGAGGTCAAGGTGATGTTGGGCAGAGAATCCGTGACGAAATCCTTGTTATTCAGGTATATAGTTCAACATCTCTGCAGCTAAAACTTTTCCTAGTCTTGTTAGAGTAGTTTCTTTTTTCGTCTTTAACCTTTACTTGTCTTTATTATCTTTTGTTAGAGAAATAACCACTGCAAATCCGGCATGATGGAAGAGTGGCACCAAAAGCTGCACAACAACAGTAGCGCAGATGATGTGATTATTTGCGAGGTACGTATATATATGATGAATTATGCTTCAAATGAAGTAAGATACTCACATCTATAGATTGGTAAATCAGAGATGTAAGATACTAACATCTAGAGATTGGTAAATCAGAGATGTGATATCTGTTTATTTTATCACCTGGAGAATCTCTGATGAGTTTTATTCTTCTGCCACAGGCTCTCTTAAACTATGTGAGATCTGACTTTAGGATCGATGCTTACTGGCAAACACTAAAGGCCAATGGTATCACAAAAGAAAGGCTTGCAAGTTATGACCGCCCCATAGTATCAGAGCCTCGTTTCAGAGGTGATGGCAAAGAAGGACTCATCCGTGACCTTACAATGTACTTAAAAACATTAAAGGTAATAATAATAACAACCGTATCCTTATTTTCTGCTAGCACTTTCAGCCTAATTTTCTTTTCCTGATCCATTAAAGAATTCTTTGGCGCAAACTGTAAGTAATTAAACCCAACACTATTGTGATGATGAACATACATCCCTCTGGCCTTCATTAGATTATGATTGCTTTGCAATTGGCACCGATAATATCAGGAATATACACATTACACAACAATCTTTTGCTTCATCCTCGACTTTCAGTATCTTGAATATCTAAACGAGCTGTTTTGACCTGCCTTTGTAGGCAGTTCATTCAGGTGCAGACCTTGAGTCTGCTATTGATACGTTCCTTTCTCCATCTAAGGTAATTAGTTCATGATCCAAACTTTTTTGATTTCTGAGACACATATCCTCAACAACCATATCTTTGTTTAAAGTAATACCTCATCCTTTCATTTTCTTTTTCAGGGTCATCATGTCTTTGCTGTCAATGGTTTATCACCAAAATTGCAGGTACAATATCCTCATAGTATCTTTCCAGCAAGATATATTATACATTATAAAGACATCCAAAATCCTAACAGAGCGTCCATTTCCATTGTATGGTAGGATCTACTGAATTTAGTTAAGAGGCTTGTCCATGAAGAGAACACTGATTCCCTAATAGAGGTTCTAATAGCACATATCCTTCCTATTGCCAGTCTTACTCCGTATTGTGTGTTTACTTTATCCTTATGCTTGCTTTGTTTTATGCACTTCTGCAGAAGTTAGTTGATGCTCGCATTGAGTTACACCCTGCACTACGAGCACCTCGTACGAGGGCTAAAGATTTACTATTTTTGGACATTGCTTTGGAGTCGTCTTTTAAAACAACAATAGAGAAGAGACTCATCTCTTTAAACTTCAATAACCCACCGGTATCTGTTATTGTTTTAGTTTAAAACTATTTTACTTTTCCTTGTAGCCAAATATTAGTCCTTAAACTTAAAAGTGAGGTGTGGATTGATCTTCTTTCTCCCTCTTTGGAACAGGAAATTATATTTGTCATCTGCGTGGTGCTTGAGAATCTGTGCTTATCTACATTTAACAATGAAGAAATTATCTTTTGTACAAAGGCATGTTATTTCTTCTAACTCTTTCCCGTTGTATCTCTTTCAGAGTTTGACTCTCAGTGTTCTTAAATCAATAATATATGTGCTTCTCTTTCATGTCCAGGATTGGTACCGTGTCAGCGAGACTTACAGACCTCATGATGTTCAGTGGGCATTGCAAACAAAAGCCGTCCTTGACCGTTTACAACTAGTACTTGCAGATAGATGTCAGCATTATTTTCGATTAATAGAGCCTACTGCAAAATATCTTGGTCAACTGTTACGTGTTGACAAGCATGGGGTATTTTTCAATTAAACTCCAGCTTCTTCTTTACGTAATTAGTCTAAAAGTTGATATCTGTATTCATTTCCGTTTCTTGTTTTATTTTTTCAGATTGATGTTTTCACTGAAGAGGTTATAAGAGCAGGACCAGGGGCCGTTCTATCAACTCTTGTTAACAGATTTGACCCTTCTCTCAGGAGAATGGCGAATTTAGGCTGGTAAGATACGTTTTTGAGCTTGAGAAAACAGACTATAATCCAAGAGTTGATTACTGAACCTTTAGGCTGGTGATTACTGAACCTTTTATTATTTATTATTTTATTTTTGCTCTAATCCAATTGTATCTGGTTGAGAAGTTGGCAGGTTATCAGCTCAGCGGATGCATATGGGTTTTTGGTTTGTGTGAATGAGTTGATTGTAGTTCAAAATAAAGTCTACTCGAAGCCAACTGTAATCATTGCTAGTAAAGTCACCGGAGAAGAGGAAATCCCTGATGGCGTTGTTGCTGTGCTGACTCCTAGTATGATTGATATCTTGTCTCATGTCTCTATCAGAGCAAGAAACAGCAAGGCATGTACTATTTTCTGATCCAATATGTATCATTACACAATGCTGCAAAAATAGGAACCAAGATGTTCACATTTTACATATGTCCGCTTCTCAATCCAAGTTTGTCTGATGCAGATATGCTTTGCTACATGCTTCGATCAGAATGTTCTTAGGAATCTCAAGTTGAAGGAAGGGAGAGCAATATCTATTCATACAATGTCTACTGGTTTACGTATCAGGTAATCGAACTCTTATGTTGTCACTGTTCTTTACGCTAAAAGATTGGTTTTCTAATACCTCTGAGTTTATATCACTTGTAGTGATGGCAACATCTCTGATGTCTCTGTCCGTCATATTTATATTTCTTCGGTTCCACGGGGAGTGGTCTCCAAGGGGAAGAAGTTTTGTGGCCACTATGCGATATCATGCAAGGAATTCACTGATGATTTGGTAAGTAAGAACCAATTTCGTGAAGATAAAAAGTTTCATTTTGAGAATACCATTTGAATTTTCACTTGACTGAGTTTTTTAGGTTGGTTCGAAATCATACAATATCAAATTTCTACGAGAAAGAGTTCCATCATGGATCAAGATACCTACCTCAGTTGCTCTTCCGTTTGGAACATTTGAGAATGCACTTTTAGATCATTCCAATAAGGTATAGCTAAAATCACGTTGCCTTATCAATTTCTCTTTTCTTGAAACTCTCAAAAAGTTTTGTAAAGAATAGCTACCACGTGATCAAATCAAATCCTCGTTGAGTTTGTGATTCAGAGCTCTCTCATATATTTAATTTTTGTCGGATCCATTGTTTTTCAGGATGTAGCACGCCAGATTTCTGCTTTTAAAGATTCTCTTAACAGAGGAGATCTGACAAAACTTAAGGCGATTCAAGAGGTGATTTTACAAATGAGCGCTCCAATGGCTCTGGTAATTGGTCATATGATTGTTTTTCTTTCTCTCTGTTCATGTTTTATATGTATCTCATGTTGGGTTTTTAAATATTTGGTAGAGAAATGAACTGATCAGCAAATTGAGAAGTGAAAGAATGTCGGGTCTTGGAGATGAACCAGGCTGGAACCGATCGTGGATGGCAATCAAAAAGGTAGGAATCTCTTTGAATGTATGTGTATTATGAAAAGAACCAAGTGCATTCCTGATCTTCACATCTCCACAGGTCTGGGCTTCAAAGTGGAATGAGAGAGCTTATGTCAGTTGCAAAAAAACTAGGCTTGACCATGATGCCGTTTGCATGGCGGTGCTAATTCAAGAAGTCATATGTGGCGATTATGCTTTTGTCATCCACACAAACAATCCTGTCTCTGGTGACTCTTCAGAAATATACACAGAGGTAAAAGAACTTGCTCCATATTTAAAAATTTTGAGTAAAAAACCAATATCACAAAACTGTGTGTTTCTCAGGTTGTGAAGGGTCTGGGAGAGACCTTGGTTGGAGCATATCCAGGACGAGCAATGAGCTTCATCACCAAAAAAATGAACCTAAAGTCTCCAATTGTAAGAAACAAAAAGATTGTATTTGTCTCTTAAGTTTCAGTTATGAATGAATAGAATTTTAACAAAGTGAGTGGTAAATTTTGGGTTGTACAGGTGATCAGCTACCCAAGTAAGAGGATAGCTCTGTATTCTAAACCCTCAATCATATTCCGGTCAGACTCAAACAATGAGGATCTCGAGGGAAACGCAGGCGCTGGACTTTACGACAGGTTTGTTTATGTGTGTTTCTCTGTTTTCAGTCTTTTTTCGGAACTCGAAAGCTGAAGAAGGGTGTAATTGCTGCAGTGTGATAATGGATGAAGCGGAGGAAGTGGTGGTGGATTACTCAAGGGAGCCACTAATAGTGGACAAAGCCTTTCAAATGCGCCTGTTCTCAACAATTGCAGAAGCTGGAAATGTGATAGAGACGCTCTATGGTGGTTCTCCTCAAGACATCGAAGGTGTTGTCAAAGGTGGCCATATTTACATCGTCCAAGCTAGACCCCAAGTTTAAGCTCTCTCTTGCTATTTCTGCGTACCATTCCCTAAGTTTTCAAACAAATCTTTCAATTACAACACTCCTGATACCAAACATTGACTCATAATAAATATGTTGGAAAATCACGAGTGTGTGGGGTTGTATGTAATGTAATCTTCAAACGGCATCGTATGATAACTCAAACAAGTATTAATAAGAAACGAGAAAGTTCCGCCGCGAATGTCTACAACACGAAAACCACGCAGAAGTCTTCATACACCACGAAGTTCGATTCGTACGGTATCACGTTCGCCAGCGATTTACCAGGTCTGCATCCGTCGCGCCTTATCGTTACCCTATCGTCTTTCTATCTTTACTATTATTTGAAAGCACACTTACAAAAACAACTTTAATTTTTGTCAAAAAAAAAAAAAAAAACAACTTTAATTTTTGTAAAAATTAACATAGGTAAAATGAAAGGTTAACAATCATCCAGCTGTTTTTTTTGCTATATATATGGTCTCACATTTTTTTTTTTTCTGTATTCTTATTGTTTTTTCAAGAAAGAGAAAGAAAGAAATGAGAAGAATAAAAAAGATAATACGAGAGATGGAAGATACGAGAGAGATTGATACGCTTGAAATCAAAACCTTGGAGGAATTTATGCCATCGCCAGAAGAAATGTACGAGCAGTTTTTGGTGGAAAGAGATTTGGCTTATTGCCGGGCAGTGTTCTCCGACATGGAGAAAGGTTACAGAGAAGTCCAGGATCCGGCAATAGTTGCAAAGGCTATTGCTGAGCTTGGTAAACTAGTTCAAGCCAAGACATCCGAGGGAGAGATGGATGAAGCCATCTACCGTAAATTTATGGCGGATAGAGATCTGGCCTACGTCCGGGAAGTGCGGTCCAACATGAAGAAAGCATACAAAGAACTCGAGGATTCAGGTATAGTTAAAAACACTATTGCAAACCTCGATAAGCTCCGTAACAAGAAGGCCCCCCGTGAATCTTCTGCTGGTGGGAAGAGGTCCGAGAGAAAGATGGGCGACGATGATGATGATGCGGCTCAACCCAATCCAAAAATGCCGATTCTCTCAGCCCTCTAGAAGGCGGCGTAGTAATAATAATGGGTCTTGTTTGTTTTACGGTTTTGTTTGTTTCGGGATTGTTTATTTCGGGATTGTTTGTTTGTTATGAAGTAACAAATGGTCAGATTTATAAGAGTCCGTCCATTTTACACTTCTTAGTTTGTTTTTCATTCACCTTGATCCGTTGAAAGGCTTGTTAACAAGTTTGTTACCATGTTAATGCTATTGCTACCTGTCCTTAAATTCAAAAATTAAATAATGCTATTGCTACCTGTTCCTGTGTGTGACCATCTTGTGACAAAACGTCGAAAACGGCATCGTATAAAAAGAGGATATAAGGCCATGTGCATCGGCGTATATTAACACCGTCCGACATAATAAAAATTTTAAATTTAAATCAAAATGAATGAAAAATAGAAGAAATGTGTTTACAATTGGGACGTATTTTGGTTCGTCCGTCATAACACATGGCGGCATGTTATTGATTGTTGTCGTTTGGGTAGGGTAAACCCAAAAATTCGTGGCCTCGAGTCATTTATATTTTTTCCGTTTCTCTTTCTTTACTCTTTCTCTCTCTCGACGGCGATTTGATTCCGAAGGGCGATATCCTTGAAAATTGGCTGAATCAAAGGCAAATCTTCCGTCAATTTCCTCACGCCGGTTGCAATAGAAAGAGGTTTGTGTTCCATCTTCGTTTCTGATGGTAGATTATTTAGTTTTGTTGATGTTTTTTTTTTGGTTTTAAGGCAATTGTTTATGTGATTCAATAGATTTGTCTCTGAGTTTTGATTCGATTGTTGACTATATGTGTTTATGTATTTGTTCTCTCTGAATTTAATTTCGATTTAGGGTTTCGTAATATGTTTTGGATTTCGATATAAGGTTTCGATTTAGTTTTTAGGGGTTCGATTAAGGGTTTCGATTTAGTTTATAGGGTTTCGATTTAGGGTTTCGATTTAGTTTCGCTCTGATTTTAGTTTCTGATTTTATGACTATCTTAAAATTGGTTCTAATTCTACGAAATTTATTTGGGGATGCAGATTTCAAAGGATAAAGTTTGTTCCTTTGGTCGTATTTCGAATGGGATAGCAAGCGTTAGTCAATCCATACATGGTAAGACAACCAAATTGGCCTTATGACTATAGATTTATCTGCTATCAAACGTTAGTTACTGGCTTTCTTGTGAGAGCAAACGTTAGTCACTGCCTTTCTTGTGAATAAAAACGAGTTTTAACATTGCCATTAGCTGTTGTGAAACCGGATTCTTTAATGTTAAACCGAGTTTAACATTGCACTTGTTTGTTGTTTATGAGTTTCCTCAGCGTCACCTAAAGAAACCCTCACATAACGAGAAATCACAGAAGAAGTAGCAACAATCAGCTAGTGAAAGGTAAATAATTGATTCCATTAGCATCCAAAATGTCAATTTCTTGTTGTTTGTTGAATAGTTGGGGTTTGTAGTGGTCTCATTAATTGTTTGGTAGACTAGTAAATAAGAGGGTGTAGTTGATGATCTCTGTTAAAACCCAAAAATTAATGGTGATGCAATAGTTGATGTAACTAAAGATACATGGACAATCTATCTTGCATCTAACTAAAGGTGAGAGTATAACTAATAAAGGCGAGAGTATAACTACGTCTATGACTGTTTGTCTTATTAAATGGGATACTCTATTTATTTTTACTTGATATTAGTTGTCATAAATTGTGATTAGACTTAGGTAGTTGAAGCTTTGGTCATTATGATTTCTCCATCTACTTCTATCTCTCTTCAATCTTTCTCCATCTTAATATCTTCTCTTCTTTGGTGCACCAACGACATATTTTCTTCCTCTTTGGTACACTCTTCTTCCTCTTTAGTACACTCTTTTCCGCATCATCTTAATCTCTTCTTCCTCTTTGGTACACTCTTTTCCGCATCATCTTAATCTCTTCTTCCTCTTTGGTACACTCTTTTCCGCATCATCTTAATCTCTTCTTCCTATTTGGTACACTCTTTTCCGCATCATCTTAATCTCTTCTTCCTCTTTTGTACATTCTTTTCCGCATCATCTTAATCTCTGTTTGAGCTATGAGTTCTTACAATACATTCAGTCAGTCCTCTTCTAGTTATGTAGAGCTTCTCAACAGTCAAGGAGAGTCTCTTAACCTAGATGGTGCTTACGAAATACCTCCTTACTCGTCTCAAGAATCTCAGGATGTACCTCTTTCTCAAGAGACACCTGTCAGGAAGGATGGGAAGAAATGGAATCCGGCTGATAATGAAACTCTTATCAGTGCGTGGCTGAACACTTCAAAGGACCCGATTATTGCAAATCAACAAAAGGGAGGAAGCTTTTGGCAAAGGGTTAACAAATACTATGCAGAGACTCCTCATGCTATAGCCAATGGTGAACAGGGGATGAACATAAACTGTAAGCAGAGGTGGTTTAGGATCAATGAGTACACTAACAAGTTCTGTGGGGCTTACGCAGCTGCGGAAAGACTAAACAGTAGTGGACACTCTGAGAACGATGTGCTGAAGATGGCTCACGACATCTACTTCGCTGAACATAAGTTGAAGTTTACAATGGAGCATTGCTGGTGTTTGTTAAGGTTTGAGCAGAAATGGCTGAACCTTAACGCTATTAACAACCCTTCAACTTCAGTCAGAACAAAGAGGAAACCAGTTGGTGCAGCTTCACAATCCGAGGCAGCTTCATAATCCGAGTCAGCTTCACAATCCGAGTCAATCCATAGTGAGCAAGACTTTGAGATTAGGCCTCAAGGTATCAATGCTGCAAAGGCGAAGAGGAACACTGCTCAGGGGAAGGCTCTAGCTGAGTAAAAGAGCATGTGGGAAGTAAAGAAAGTGGATATGGCTGAAAAAGAGAAGCTACAAAAGCTTGGCATACTAGACACACTTCTTGCCAAACCAGAGCCACTTAGTGAAGCTGATCAACTTATCAAGGATAATATAGTGGCTTAGTATTTCTGAGATTGTTGTAACTTTGTATGATTTCGTAGTATTTAAAGTTCGAATTGTTTCTGTTTTAGTATCTAACTTTGGATGATTTTCGTTTTATGATTGTATGTTTTAGTTTCATCAACTCGGCTTAAGATGCACTTTGTATGGTTAATCTATTATCGATTGTGTTTCTGATTGTGTCAATTTGCTCTCTGTGTCTATATGTTTCAAATAATTCAGATGGGCCAAGACTACAGCTACTCTCAGCCTGATTCCTCAGATCATTATGATCGCTACTCTGACGACACTGAGCAAAGGGAAATAGAAGCTTTGATTCGGATGGATGAGGCTGAGAGTAGTTTCATGAATGCTCAGGCGATTCAATACCCTCCTCAACCTGAGGTTGAGTTTGGATTCCCGAAGGTTTGCTACTGTGGTGGTCAGCCCTTCTTATCTGTAAGTTACAACAGACGGTATATGAGAGTCCCTCTAATTTTCATATTGCTTTGTTTTAACTGATTATGAATTGAAATTGCTAATTATATATGTTAATGCAGGTTCTTCACATGTGGGAATATTGATGATGGAGAGATGCATATTCACAAGTGGTGGGATGAAGCTGTCATGGAGGAGATGAGAGAGATGGACAGACAATACGAAGTGTTGTCTCAGAAGGTAGATAACCTAACATTATCGAGTGACTACGGATCACACATTAGTGATGAAACAGAGCAGAAAATAACACGGTTAGAGAAAGAAGTGTTTGAGCTAGGGAAGATCCAAAATAGGTTTCTAATTGGTTTTGAATTGATAGTTTTGGTAGCAATAGTAGGTATGGTGTTGGTAGCTTTTGTTTTTGGCTAAGTATCACGGATCAATGTAATATTTTTGGCATTTTGAGATCACGGATAAATGTAAGGTATTGGCATTTTGTGAATGTATCACGGATCTTTTTGTATCAAGTATCACAGATCAATGTAAGTGTAAGCTATTTGGCATTTTTTGAAGTTTCACGGATATGTCTTCTTTGCGTATATATATGCTTGTTTTCTAACACAAGACCACACAAACCAAAGAAGATCACCACTTCTCTTTTCTTTTCAACTCAAATTTCTTACTCAATAACAAACAACATCACCACTTCTCTTTCTTTTCTACACTTCTCTTTTTCTAAATGGCATCTTCATCATACCATTATCACTACCAAAGAGATGGTATGGATGATGATTTTGATGCATATTTTGATAATTATGCCGAAAATTCTAATCTCATTCAAGAACCAATTGAGCCAAAGAAACGGATTTTTATCCCAAGAAACCGAGAAGAAGGCCACAATAATCTTTGGAATGATTATTTCAGTGATACTCCAACATACCAGGACTATTTATTCCGGCGACGGTTTCGCATGCACAGGCCATTGTTCATGCGTATTGTGCAACGTCTCTCTACAGAAGTCGAGTATTTCCGTCAATCCCAGGATGCAACCGGTCGGGCTAGTCTGTCACCTATACAAAAATGTACTGCAGCCATTCGCCAATTGGCATATGGTACTGCCTCCGACACAGTTGACGAGTATGTATGAATTGGTGGTTCAACAGCTCGGAAATGTTTGCACGAGTTTACCGCCGCAATAATCCTGTTGTTTGGTGACGAATACCTAAGACGTCCCACACCGGACGACCTAGAAAGACTACTCTATGAAAATGAAAAACGTGGATTTCCCGGGATGGTTGGGAGCATTGACTGTATGCATTAGGGGTGGAAGAATTGTCCAACAGCTTGGAAAGGAATGTATTCACAATCAACCGGAAAACCTACAATCGTGTTGGAGGCGGTAGCTTCGTACGACCTCTGGATATGGCATGCTTTTTTTGGAGCTCCAGGTACTATGAACGATCTTAATATTCTAGATCGATCAAATGTTTTTGATGACATTCTTAACGGTAAAGCTCCGAAGGTCAACTACTTTGTCAACAGAAGGGAGTACAATTTGGCGTACTATCTCACCGATGGTATTTATGCCAAATGGGCCACTTTTATACAATCTATCCGGCTTCCACAAGGTATGAAAAATTTTCTCTTCTCTAAAAAAACAAGAAGCTGTGTGGAAAGATGTTGAGTGTGCCTTTGGAGTCTAAAAAAACAAGAAGCTGTGCGGAAAGATGTTGAGTGTGCCTTTGGAGTCTTGCAAGCTAGATTCACCGTTATTAAAAATCCATCTCGTTTATGGGATAAATACAAAATAGCAAATGTTATGAGAGCATGCATAATACTCCATAATATGATTGTCGAGGATGAAAGAGGAACATACAGTTACCGAAACATTGTTTCTGAATTTCAACACAGAGAAGATGTGGATCAAACATATACCGTCGGTGATGCCAGTTTGGGTTCCAATATGAGCACTACGATTACTCGTCTTACAGAAATTCGGGATAAAAAAGTCCATGAACGGTTAAAAAAAGATTTGATTGAACATATTTGGACTAACTTTGGACATCTTCCAAATAATGAAGATTAATTAAAAAAATTCTATGAATTTAATAAAATGTATGTTTTTATCTTTGATGTTTCTATGGTTTATGTTTTTTTATCTTTCATGTTTTAATTGTATAATTTGTTTTTTTTTTCAAGTTTTTGTAACTTTGTAATTTTCTTATGTTTTTAATGTCAATGTTATATGTTTTATTTAAATTAAAACTTTAATATGTTTTTACTTATTTATTTAAATAATTAATTTTTAAAATTAAAAATACAATTATTTTTTCCAGAGAACCAATTGTGAAGGACACCGATGTTAATACCAAACTTAAAAAACTTTCGAAATAAGAATAAAATATTTGAAAGATCAAAAAATGTTCTTGACAGATGCATATGCCCTAAAACGTTGTCGTATAGGCAATTAATAAGAGGCGAGAAAGTCCCGCGAATGGATACTGTTCTCATGGCCACAACACCAATCAGATGTCTTCATGCTTCGAATCCTACGGTTTCACGTTCGCCGCCGGCGATTTATCAGGTCTGTATCCGTCGCGCACGATCTTTAACCTACCGATCGACGACTATGAGCATGCGTTGTTTATTCAAAAGGTCCGATTTGAGATCTCGCTTCCTCCTAAGTAGTACTCGGAAAACCACTTTTCCGATGAGACGTGGCTGTTCCGTCAGTGCTTCAACGGAGGAGTCTTCTTCTTCAGTACCTTCCAATCGAAACCTTATTGTTTTAAACTCCGTCGTAATCGTAGCCTTAGCGGTAGCTAATCGCGTGCTCTACAAACTGGCCTTGGTTCCCATGAAACAGTACCCTTTTTTCTTGGCTCAGCTCACCACTTTCGGGTAACGTAACGAACGGCTTACACTTTTAGGCAGTGAAGGAGATTTTTAATGTTATGGTAAATCGAATCGAATTAAATAAAATGGTTTTGGCAGCTACGTCTTGATTTATTTCACGATTCTGTACACGAGGCGCCGTCTAGGGGTTGTGACGAATGAAATGATGGGTGTGCCTAAATGGAGATTCGCAGTCATTGGTTTTCTCGAAGCTCTTGGAGTTGCCACTGGCATGGCTGCAGCAGGTATATCCATTTATAGTCATGATTTTACATGTTTGTTGTAAAGGTTACATATGAAGTGACTCTATTTCACTCTCTGTTTTGTGCAGCCATGCTTCCTGGACCGGTTATACCGATTTTGAATCAGGTATTTTTTGGTTTTAATTTTATTGATCATGGACTACTTTCAATGTATGCATTAGTTTTGAACTCAATGCCCTCTCAATGTTTGGTACTTGGCAGACGTTTTTGGTGTGGCAGCTGCTTTTTGCTCTTCTTATTTTGGGTAGGAGGTTTTTGCTTACTCAAATTGCTGGTTGCTTGCTTGTGGCTGTGGGAGTTGTGGTGGCTGTTTCAAGGTAGCCGTTCACTCTTCTCTTCTTTCCACAGTTACTTTTATCTTCTTGAATCTAGATGCTTGATCTTGGGGGTAGAAAATGTGTGTATTATGTGGAGAGAGTCACCTCTGTACTTGTCATTGGACAGAGTCACCTCTATCAACTTTACTATTTTAAATGATTACAGACGGCTATTCTTTTAGTATTGACCATCCACATTGCAGTTAGAAGGCCCTGATTCTAGTGAAACCTGTGTACGTGGCATGTAGTCTTTGATTTCTTCAAATGCTGACTGTAAATCATCTGCAGTGGATCTGGTGCAGATCATACACTATCCGGAATCGGTTTGTTATGGCCTGCTGTATTGGTAGCATCTGCTGCTTTTCAAGCTGGTGCATCTATTATAAAGGTAAGGCATCTATTATACATATATTTTTGGCTGCTAGTATCTTAGTTGTTAAATGCTTTCTTTTCTGTTAACAGGAATTTGTTTTCATTGATGCTGCAAAGCGTCTTGAGGTATCTCTGGACCATAGTCATATTTCATTTTCCTTCTGAAAGAGTACATCCCCTGCATCAACAACTTTGCTGACCTCTAAGCATAATGCAACAATGCAGGGAAAGTCACTGGATATCTTTGTAGTAAATTCATTTGGATCTGGATTTCAGGTATCTACTACAATATGATCACAAGTTCACAACTAATGATATCATTATGTAAAACGTATTTGTTCCAGCAAAAACAATGACTATATAGTAGTAGAAGAGTTTTTTTATCTTTTTAAAATTGTTTTAGTGTTATGGATCACTGAAGTTGTGCTTGAGCAGGCTCTTTTTGTGTTCCTGTTGTTGCCTTTTCTCTCAAACTTGAAAGGGATTCCATTTGGCAGCCTTCTTTCCTATCTAAAAGATGGTGCCGGCTGCTTCTTCAACACTGGAGCTAAGATTTCTGGTTAGATAGACTACTATTATTCCACGCTGTTGTTTATATATCTTTCATTTAGTAAAGTAAGTGCAAAAACTGTTTGTGATCCATTGAGAGAGCATTTCAGGCTGCGATGGTGCCCCTATACTCCCACTGCTCTATATAGCGACGAACCTCGCTTTCAACATGTCATATCTCCATTTGGTGAAAATATCTTCAGCAATCGTTTCCTCTCTCACTGTCATGCTCTCAGGTCCATATTTCTCATCTTTTTTTTTTGTAGAAAGCCTCTTCAGCTGCACCATATTTATTAATGAGATATACATGCTTTTATTTGGTGTTGTAGTGCCATTATCGGTGTACATAATGTCAAAACCATTGCCGTATCTACCGGGAGGATCAAGCTTGAGCTCAAATTTCATGATTGGGAGTATAGTTCTGGTTCTAGGTCTTCTTCTCTACAACATCCCCACCACCTCTCTAACTAAGCAACACACCAAGACCTCCTAATACACACTCTTTCTCTCCATTCATTCTATTCATATATATATATATATATAAGATACAATCCTATAGATTAATCAATTTCGGTGATTTCTCAAAAAGATAATTTGAAATGTAACACGAATATTCCATTGGTTAAAATTAAATCAAGTAAAAGAACAAAAAGGAAAATTCACAATTTTTATTCTTTATTATAATAATAATAAAAAAGGGGAAAATAGAACTGTGGAAGTTTGTAATTGGTTTAAAATCAAGTTGAGTGGAGTCATCTGGTCGCCTCTCGGAACAAGTGCTGTGCGGTTTTTACCTAAAGTCACTTTTTTGTTTTGTCTTGTTTTAACCGTCTGGTGAATTTAACGACGGTCTAATCTCCCCCTCCTCCTCCTCCACACGCGCCGACCACTCTCTCGCTCTCTCTCTCCTCTCTTTCGCTCTGTTGTAATTCTCGATGTCAACTATTTCCTTCCTCTCTTGTTCTTAGGGTTAGGGTTTTTTTTTTGATTTTTTGCTTTCTCCCATATCCTTCAATCAATGTGAAAAAAAAAAGCTCTCCTTTTTGGCAGTTTCCGATGTATGGTCGCCATTCTCAACCGGTGCTTATCCCTAACAACGACTCTGCTGGTGGTGGTGAAGACCATGTCTCTGCCTCCGCAACGTCCGGTCACATTCCCTACGACGATATGGATGAAATCCCTCATCCTGACTCCATCTATGGTGGTGGTACTGGTTCCGATTTGATTCCCGATGGCTCTCAATTGGTTGCTCACCGATCCGAGCCCTCTGAATTACTTGTTTCTCGTCCTCCTGAAGGTGCCAATCAGCTTACGATCTCCTTCCGTGGTCAAGTTTACGTTTTTGATGCTGTTGGTCCTGACAAGGTGAGTGATCTCTACTTTTGTCCCCCTCCCCCCTCTTTTGTTATTTGTAAGAAGTCTCTCTCTCGGATGCATCTGATGTCTGATGGCTTTAGGACACGTAAAAATTGAGTCTTTTTGTTTAAGTGAATGCATAATTCTTTATAGTCTTACCAAACCTTTGGGAATTGGTTTTGATAGGTCGATGCTGTCTTGTCTCTGTTGGGTGGTTCTACTGAGCTCGCTTCTGGTCAGCAGGTGATGGAACTAGCTCATCAGCAGAATCATATGGTAACTTTTTGTTATTTGTGTGCTCAAAGTTCTGTCTAAATTGCTCACTTCATCTCGATTCCCACCTTTTGTCATTTTGGTGTTGTTTTTATAGCCTGTTGTAGAATACCAAAGCCGCTGTAGCCTTCCGCAACGGGCGCAATCCTTGGATAGGTTTCGGAAGAAGAGGAATGCTAGATGTTTCGAGAAGAAAGTAAGATACGGTGTTCGCCAAGAAGTGGCTTTAAGGTCAGGGGATTTTATCTGTTTTACTTCAGTTGTTTACTTGTTGTCGTTCTAGATTACGGACCTACGAATCAGTCTTTTTACCTATTTATGCCAAAGGTTGTTACAACCATCCCACATTGGTTAACCAATTTCTTAGGCCTAGGGGAACCCTCAGTATTGAGCTAGCTTTTTATTTTGTAAGTGGGGATCTTAACAAAATCATTTGGGTAGCTTTTTTTTTTTAATGCCACATCTGTCAGGAAAATGGATTATGTGATAGTTACCCTTTGAAGAGGCTGACATATTTTAGTTCAGGGGATTAATCTGTTTTAGTTCAGTTGCTTAGTTGTTGTCGTTCTAGGTGTTACCACTTTATGAAAATTTGTTACAATCATCCCACATTGGTTAGCAGAATAGTTGAACCTATTTCTTAGGCCTATGGGAACCCTCAGTATTGAGTTATCTTTTATTTTGTAAGTGGAATCTTTCACATTTACTGGGGTCGAAACCGTAGTATTCTTGTATAACTAAGCTAGTAATTTTCTTCCTCACTTTTTGTGCTAGGAACTGAAACAATATCTGTTCATATTCAACTAGTTTACTATCTTGCTACTTTTCTTTTATTTGTTTGAAGAAGTTTGGTGACCATGTAGGTGCGTAAGTAGTGACACAGGCTTCAGTGTCCATGGCTTGCTGTAGTATATGAGAATATGTTTGTAGTTGAGCTGGATAGATTTTAGTCGTAGTGAGTGTGATAATTAGCTTAAATAGGGAATGATCGACATGTCTATTTTTTTCTCAAGGATTTGCCACCTTCTCTGCGTCTCTGACCTTTGTTAGTCTTTACCAGAATGGCGCGCAATAAAGGTCAATTCACCTCTTCAAAGATGACCGATGGGGCATATAACTCGGGCACAGATCAAGATTCTGCCCAAGATGATGGCCATCCAGAAATATCGTGTGTTCTGCCTCTTCCAATTATTAACTGCTTCTGCAATTCGTGTTCTCCACTAATGTATGAAAATTTTCTTGCTCTTATTTACATGAGTGTGTCTGTCTTACG
This sequence comes from Camelina hispida, assembly GCA_023657505.1. Lineage (NCBI taxonomy): Eukaryota > Viridiplantae > Streptophyta > Magnoliopsida > Brassicales > Brassicaceae > Camelina > Camelina hispida. Next base: position 10,700,116 of record CP094635.1, on the reverse strand, counting down.
TAGGTGTACTCACTGCGGCATTAGTTCCAAATGTACACCGATGATGCGACGTGGCCCTTCTGGCCCCAGGACTCTTTGCAATGCCTGTGGCCTTTTCTGGGCTAACAGGGTGCGTATAAAATCTCCACAGAGTGATATAAATACATCACCTACTCATATTATTGTCACATATATGATATATCATATTTTTACGATGCTCAGGTCATAAGATATTTTTAAACTGATCAATTCTTGTAGGGTACATTGAGGGATCTCTCAAAGAAAACAGAAGAGAATCAGTTGCCTTTAATCAAAATGGTAAGCTTTTTATGTTATCATTTTTCGCCCTTTGTTTCTTGTTGGTTTTACACACATAAGACAAAACTTGAATGATCATTTACTTGTAGGGCGAGGGTGGTAGTATTGCCGATGCTGACAATTCAAACTCTGAACCTGCAACTGTTGAAGAAGACACTTCCTTGGTTTCTCTTGCCAATGGGGAAAATTCTAATGTGTTAGGTAATCACTAGGTTCTGTGAGAAGAATCGGTGAAAATAGAAGAAATCCTTGTAGAATCAGTTGGTCTTTCTTTATGAATTTTTATCTCTTCTCATCATCACATGTATTATAGAAACCATTACCGAACCTCAAAGAAAATTCCATATCAGATGTCTTTGGTTTAAGAGTTTCATAATCAGAATAGTTCTGTTGTTATTGTGCCTGTAACCATATCCTGTGACATGGTGATGTTAAAAGGTAAAGTCGGTTGTGAAGGGGAAACAAAAACTTGCGTTCTGACGTACGTTCAAAACAGATTTGATCAGATTGAAGAAACGTTATTAACCTTCTTAAGTTGTGGTATTTGTCTCATTAGTCAAATACTAATCCATTTAACACTGTTAAGATTTTTTTTTTTTTTTTGGGGCAATGTTAAGATCTTTTTCTTCATATTTTTTTGGTTGTATTCCCCAACTAACACTACCTCTCAATATAGCTTACTTAGAAGTGGCAGTTTTGTTTCCCGTTTCTATACTATCCAAAAACATTTTAAAATTGCGTTCGAATGGGAGACAATGTATTTTAGATCTCTTAATCCTAGTTTACAAGATTAGTTTATAGAGGATGTGGGCATACGCATCGCATACCAAAACCATGTGGATTACTAACTAAATCCTGCTAAGGGGACCACGGATTAGATAAGATAATCTAATATTAACAACACATTATTGGTGAACATAACAAATAGAATATAGTATATACATTAACCACACAAAAAGTGTATGGAAGAAAGAGAACCGTCCATCCAGTTTGATGATAAGCAGAGAAAAAAAAGATAATGTTTTTCCTGCCAACAATATACTAATAGTGTTTATTGAATAGATTATGATCGAAATTATGATGAGATTATTCGAGAAGAGAAGGTGTCGCTTTACGTGGACTCGATCCTCGTGACGACTCGTTGTGCTTTCTTTTATTTTAGTTATGTTCAAACAAATTAAAAGTAATCTAAGATGAATAAATTTAGTGGGTTATCTGTATCAGTACACCATAAAAGAGAACCCATGCATGTATCATAGCATATAAATGTATTAAACAAAGCAGTCTGTATATATAAAATCTTTCGATTGAAATAAGTGAATGAGTCACGAGCTAAATCTGAGGCTTCACCAAACCAAAAAAATATAAAGGTATCAAAACAGCTAAACAACACTCTTGTGAGTCATCCCTCCCTGTATTAGTATTATTATTTGTAATAACAGAAAATATTACTTGCACCTAACATAATTAATGTAACAGAAAGATAAAACATTTGAACTTTGATATAGATACAAATATACATTTCTTGCGTTGGGAGAAATAATAGAAACCTTTTCGGTTTTTGACGGTAAGTAACTTTGTAAGAAACTAAGGACAATCTAAAAGCGCTCACATGTAAGCGAAGATAAAGGAGTTCATGCGGGGGGAAAGCAAAGTGCAATATCACGCACTTCTTATGTTACGTTTCCAACAAAATCAGTAAGATGCAATGGTGTGCGTGCGTCGTATCCAGGGGAGACAAATAGTGACATAAAATATGAACTGTATTAAAAATATCATGATCTAAAACTAATTACATTTAATTTTTCTAAGCTCAAAAGCAAAGCCATTCACCTGAAGATGTTGCAGAAATTCAAAGTTACTTGGATGACATCCTAGCCTTGCGGCTAATTTGTCTTCATCAGTTTAAATTCATTGACAGAAATCATAATGTACTGGCTGATACATTAGCATAAGAGGCTAGAATTAAAAATTCTCCGATGGTTATCTCTTGGGTATGCTAAAGGATGTAAAACTCTTGTACTTTTTTCTTCTAATTAATAGATTTTGGCCGACCAAAAAAAAACAAAAAAACTATATTTAGTTTTTTTAAATCCCAAAATACAACTAACTATAAAATATTACCAACGTATATTGATCTTATATATATATTAGAAAGTCGCCCACGCGATGCGTAGGTTATATATGCATTATTAATTTGAAATAAAGAATGAGTTTCTATTCAATTGTATATGAAATGTACATGTAATTGTTACCATATGTATTAAAAATTAATTTTAATAATATTATGTTTTAACTACAATATTTTAATATATACTTGTTATATGATGCTTCATAAAAGAGCCATTTTGAGATAGAGAAAAAAATTAAAGTATACAGTATTGTTGAAAATATTTTTAAAATTATGTTAGTATAATAATAGGACCATTGTTTTAGTTACCAGAAAATCAATTTAAATTGGTATTTTTGTTAAGTAATTAAGATAAATTATATTTATTTACACTTTTATTTTGGGAAAAACTGATAAGTAGTCTAAAAAGAAAATTGTAAGACCTTACTATATAATTACTTTGATAAATAATTTAATGTGGTTCTATATATTAATTTTACTTTCATCATCTAAAAGTAATACTTAACCACAAATAATTTTAAAAGAAATACCTTCTCTTGTAATCCATTTTCAACAATATACTTATATATATATGTATATATATATATACAAAATAACTAAATTCTAAACCCTAAACTCCAAATACTAAACATACTAAACACTATCATACTAAACATTATCTCTCCATCACTCTTGAATTAACTTGCCTAAACTTTTTATGTTTGTGAATGATTTCATAAATAAAACATTTAACTTTTATAAATTTTATACTATGGAGTATTGATATATGTACAATTTTTTCCATTGCTTGTTTTTTTTTTTACACTCACTTTACCTCTGTATAATTAACTTTTATTTTGCTCGGTCTAAACGTTTGAGCCCATTTGATATGCCTCCATCTTCATGGATAGTGATTCTCCACAATCCATCCTGGCAAATATTTTAATATGAAACAAAATCCCTTTCATCCAACAAAATGAAAATGTTGTCACAAATCATATTCCGGCCTTCTTTCCATTTATCATTGATTTTTTCTTTTGTCAACATATAATCGACAAGGCCGGATTCAAGCCCGTCCCTAAGTGGGGTAACACGACTTAGTGGAATCGAACTCCGGTGGGATCGGTCGCAGAGGTGGTGATGTAACCACTTAACTACAAACACTTCCCATCATTGAAAATTTAAAAAATTATGTGGGACTGTATTAAATTTTATATTAGGCAATACTCCCTCTGTTCATGATTCATCCATATTTTTGGATTTTCAAACATATTAAAAAATATATTAAAAAAACTGACTTTGCATTATTTTTTTGTGATTAACGAATTTCAACCAGGAATAGTCAGTTATTTTTTTTGAAGTTTACAATTTGTCATTAATAACTTTTTAAAAATATATAGAAAACCTAAAAATTGTTTTTTGTGCAACATTTATTTTTCTTTAGAAAATGAATTAATAATGAATGGATGGAGTAGATTTTAGTGAGGAAAATATATTGTGACTATTTTAATATACATGTTATTTGATGGCATTAGAACATAATAAAAATTTGTGGTCTAGGGTTTTTTGGTCTGCTTGTCCTCCGGAACTTGCTTGGCTCCTTTCTCGATAAGATGTTAAAACAAATACATAACCTAAAATAAAGATGTTTAACTAATCCTCAGAAAACTTGAAATAATGTCTATATATATAAAAACCAAGAGTAAATTTTGATTGAAAATTAAATAAAAATAATTCAGATTAAAATATAGTTAATTATTTTAAAAAAACAATCTACCGTCTTGTATCTAGAGAAGACTTTAGCTGAGCTTTTAATATCCATTGATTCCATTATGGCTTATATATAATACAGTTCTGCTAGCTTCACTAAGCTATAAATATACAAAAATAATTAACATATCAAATTGTAATTTGATCGTTAACAAATTTGGTTAAGAAAATGAGAAACAAAATTATTTTACAAAATGTACCTTGTCAATGCATCTATTTAACTATTCTACCAAAAATAAAATGCGTCTACAAAACTATAAAAGTTAGAACAGATTTGGCCATGTTTTCACTCTTCTTCTAATCTGTGAGACACATAAGTACATAACACATAAAATATATCTTGATTATGGAGAGAAAGAGTAAATATATTTTGGTTAATTATAAGGACCCCTTGCTAGACATCAAACCTCTGTTTGGATCATCTAGGATTGGAGAAGGGTCATAATCAACAAACATGACGATCTTTTTTCCTCTTGCAGCATTGATGATATATGTTATAACAGATCTAGACTTTGAGAGTAAATTTGAGTCCAAGTATTTAAGTAAATATCTACCTATGGCTATATATACGTACCATATTTGAATGTTCGATAGATGTTACTCTTTAAAAAAATATTTTATTAACAGTTACAAATTTGAGAATTATAGAATTTGGTGTCATAACTTTTGTAACATAAATATTTGCAACGAAAATCTTTTCACTAGCCTAAATACATGTCAATGCATGGTTATTGAAATTATAATTCTCTTTAATGCATGGTAAAAGTAATTTGTAATCCACTACATGATATTAAATATAAAATTTTAATATATTTTCCATATAACAAATAATCAAATTTAATGATATAATTAATAGTATTTTAAATATGTCACTTACAATTTTCTAATGAAATAAATAGCTAGAAAATCAAGAAAGTCAACATATATGATTTTTTTTTTTTTATTGGATGTCCCCGAAGGGACATGAAAAGTGATGGTTGCTTTCTCCTAACTAATGGATGGATCAAGCTTATCAAAGAGAGCTCCTTGAAGGTAGGAGATCTAATGTCAGTAAAGAGGAGTGATGGCTGCTTTCTCCTAACTAATGAAAATCTTCTTATATATATGTATGATTTGAACATGACAACAATTCTGAAATGCTTTTGATAAGATCGATTTTATGTTGATATGTGTATTGATATGAAAGGAAAAGCTATTGTTGTATAATTTATCATAATTTAATAGGATTTTAGTGGAAGTGTGGAACTGACTAACTTTATTGCCTACTCAATTAATGAAAGAAAATATGATATGATTTTAAAACGTGTAAAAATTAAGGTTTATAAAATTACATGAAGGCTTAATCATAATCATGTATTTAAACTTTTATTATGATATATTTTTTAATTATAAAATAGTGTGTGTTTTGTTCACTTTAAAAGATGAAAAAGAAAAAGTAAATAAAATGTAAGAAAAATGTGTAAAGTAGATGTAGCAAACATCAGTTATTTATTAGTAAATGTAATAAAATATTACATTTTGTATCATATATATAATATGAGATTTTCTTATAAAATAATCTGATTTTGTCAAAATAAAATAGTATTTTATTGTGTGTTTTGTTCACTTTAAAGGATGAAAGAAAAATTAAATAAAATGTAAGAAAAATATGTAAAGTAGATGTATCAAATATCAGTTATTTATTAGTAAATTTTATAGAATATTACATTTTGTATCATATATATAATATGAGATTTTATTATAAAATAATCTAATTTTGTTTGATAAAATAACTTAAGATATAAAAGTAGATTTAAAAATATATGTCAATTGTACCAATATTAAAAAGAGAAGTATGATTATTTAGAATTGAAAATGATATAAATTTGTTTTTAAAAAATAAAATAGAAATAAAAGATGACAGGTGTCAGTAAAAGAGAATGTCAAATGTTGCAATGTGAGTGAAAGTTTGAAAAATATTTCTCATATTATATAAGATATACTCCCTCCGTTTCAAAATATATGATGTTTTAAGTAAAATATGCAGATTAAAAAGTCTTTACTTTTATCAAGTTCAACCAATCAAAAACAATATTGCATAATATAAAATACTAAACTAATCTAAAAGTTGCCTAGAAACTTGAAAATATCGTATATTATGAAACAAAAAACTTCTCTAAAACATTTTATATTTTGAAACGGAGGAAGTATATAACAACATATGCTAACTTTATATTTATGTAATTAGCTTAACACTAAACAAAAAAGGGTAAAATGGTAGTAAATCAATAATTTGTGTTAAATTCTTGTATAAGTAATCAAAAAATGTCTAAGAAGAGATTAAGCATCTAGACACCCACAAGATCTAGAACAATGAATAGCTCATTAGTCGAGTCATTACATTAGTCATCCTTACCTTATAAAGTTAAAAACACTGCGCTCAGGAGAGATTGAGAGGAGAGAGCACAAACAAGAAATGCATGAGTAGGATGATAATCCACGTGTCATTATGTAATTGCATGAAAAGTATACGTGTAGGCTCCTCACATAAAGTTTCTCCCTCCTTCTCCCATGTCCCAATGCCTTTTCAAAGTTTTTTAATTGGCCCTCCTCTTTTTAAAATAAACACACAATTTTCAAATATTTTTATTCCCAATTTGCTGTTTTTTTTCTTCTTCTCCTTCTTCTTCCTTCCCTTTCTTTTGTTGTCCAAATCTCTCAAAACCTATTTGACGCTCTCTCCTTGTTGATCCAACAACATAAACCCTATTTTCTTCTCCCCCACCCTCCCACACTTAAAAACCATCGTGTGTTTTTGTTTCCTGGTGAACCATCTTTGATAGCTTCTACAGTCTTTTCTTTTCTTTCCCTTTTCCGGTGGTTGACGATTTGACTACTGCAATCTGAACGAAATAGGGAAGAGAACGGATCAAACACAAGCAAGCTTCTCCAATCTCTCACCACGAATTCAGTTTTTCTCTCTCTTCTATTATCTTCTTCTTGATCGTCTCTGTTTCTGTTTCTTGTTCTCTGGATTCAATGACGGGTTTTGGCTGAACGAAGAGAAACCAAGCTAAGCTAAAGCTGCGATCATTATCATTTTCCTGTTCGTTCGATCGATCTGTCAATTTTTTTTTTTTTTTTTCGTTTAACGAAATGCCTCACCGGACTACTTACTTCTTCCCGAGGCAGTTCCCCGATCGTGGATTCGATTCCTTTTCTCACGACAAGAAATCTTCGTCTAACGTTGGTGAGAGTTTTGGTTTTGAAAGGGATCATAATAAATCATCTAATGGAGGAGTCATCGGCGACAAGGAGAAGGAGACGACGACTCTGTTCTCATCTAATCCTCTGCTTTCTAATAGCTCCGCCGTTTCAGATCTTTTCAGCAATGATCGCAAGTCGGAGAACAAGAAACAGCAGCAGCAGCAACAGCAACTAGCAGCTTTCTATGAGTGGTTGGCCGAGAAGAAGGCCAATTTATCTCGGTCTTCTTCCGCCGCTACTACTGGACGCGTCAAGCCTACGCGCCTCTCTATCTCTAGCGACGTCGATGAGGAGAGAGAGCTTTTGTTGGCGGCTGCTTCTCCGCTTCCTGCTGCTTCTTCTCCTGACTCCGTCATCGTGGCGTCGTCTTCTTCCGCTCGAGCGATTAGCATGAATGAACGAAACATTGATCGGAGCTTTGATAGGGAGGTTTCGCTTCCTCGAATGTCTAGTGACAGCAGCTTCGCTGGAAGTTTCTTCTCCGGGACGACGCTGGACGGTAATTACTCCAATTTCTCGAGTCCGACAGACGCGAGGGAAACTGCCACCACCACGCGTGTCTCTGTGACCAAGGAGGAAGGTGAAGTTGAGGTTAGGGAAGAGGGCAAAGAGCAAAGCTTAGCGCAGAAGTCAAAAGAAGGATATTACTTGCAAGTCACGCTTGCTATGAGGCTAAGCTCTCAAGCTAACCTCGCCGCTGAGTTGGTTCGTACAGAGAGCACTGAAACTGTCTCCTACCGTTTTTGGGTATGATCTTTTGTCTTATATGATCTATGGGTGAGATTCAGGTCAGAACTCTGATCTCTCCATTTTGTTTTTTTCAGGTGAGCGGTTGTTTATCATACAGTGACAAAATATCAGATGGATTTTACAGCATATTAGGGATGGATCCGTATCTTTGGTTGATGTGTAACAATTCGGAGGAAGGAAAACGACTTCCTTCTCTTTTGTTACTAAAGGAGACTGAGCCGACTGATACATCAATGGAAGTGGTTTTGATTGACAGACGTGAGGACTCGCGTCTTAAAGAACTGGAGGACAAGGCACGTGAGCTGTATTGTTCTTCTGACAACATGTTACTGCTCGTGGAGAAACTTGGTAGACTTGTTGCCGTTTATATGGGGTACACTACTTTCTCTTCTTGTTCTTCTTCAGTTTCGCCTACTTCATAGTTGTGCATATATATACACGCAAGATTTGTGTGCTGAGGTTTTTGAGATTTTAGGGGAAATTTCCAGATGGAGGAAGGTGAACTACAGAAACGATGGAAACTAGTTAGCAATAGACTCAAGGAGTATCGGAAGTGTATCATTCTTCCTATAGGTAGTCTAACGATGGGCCTTTGCCGGCATCGTGCCATTCTATTTAAGGTGAGCCGTTAACTTTACTTAGTATTAGAGAAACCTATACTGGTTTAAACAAGATAATTGTGTCTATAGTATTGCATGTTGACTTGTTCAATCATCATGAATATGCAGAAATTGGCTGATTACATAGGTTTACCATGCCGGATAGCTCGAGGTTGCAGGTACTGTAAAGAGGGCCACCAATCGTCTTGCCTTGTCAAGATTGACGATGACAGGAAGCTTCCAAGGTTTGATAGCTTTATAAGCCTCCCCCATTGGCTTTTTTCTTTTCTCTCTCTTTCTACTTAACTACATAAGTAGACTTCAGGCTGTTAGCAAAACTAGATTTAATTCCTACACTTGTGGACTATCAGGGCATGGTATTTAGGAAGTTTCTACCTGCTTCTATATTTAAACCCCTTATTGATTCTTTATGTTTTACTAACAGATGGGTCTCTCCTCTCCAGGGGTCTACTTGTGTATGTCCTTGATTCTGTGCTAGCTCTAGAGTGGCATTGAATTTTTTTTTTTTTTGAGCTTATATATGTTCCACATTTTGAGTATACTTGATATCATTTCTCAACAGGGAATATGTAGTTGACCTTATCGGGGAACCAGGAAATGTCCGTGATCCGGATTCCTCTATCAACGGTGGAACACAGTGTAAGGTTCCTTCACCTCTTCGGATGAGTCATCTTACAGAATATTCCAGGCCTTGCGTGCATACTACATCTCCTTGTAAGACTGTAGAGTCAAAGGCTTCACGCGATTTTTCTGAAAATATTCATTGTTCAGGTAGGCTGCAATTAGCAGAATATGTTATACCATTATAATTCAAAATTGTCTGTTTATAATTGAGGTAAAGATGGAAGAAGATTGTGATAACAGTTATGCTAATTGAAATCTTCTTGTAGGGAGTCAAGGCCATGTACACAAAGAAATTGAGTTGCCTGATATTGCAGCGACGGTATGTTGTGCTCATGTTGATCAAACTTGCTTCACAAAAACATCATCAGTGGTTTTGTCAGGATCAGTTCTTCGAGCTCTACCACTTGATATACCAAACCTTATTGAAGAAAAGATTGCCCAACAAGAAATCTTCAAAGAAGAAACCATTTTATCAGAAGATCCAATTGAAAAAACTCCTGTCAAGCAGCCAAATGGAGACTTATCAGTTGAATCAGAGATAAGAGAAGCTGACACTCGGAAAGATAAAAAAGGCAGGTTACCTGTTGATGCCATCTCACCGTACTTGACTATTGAGCCTTCTTTGGCATCAGATTGGCTGGAGGTCTCATGGAGTGAACTGCATATCAAAGAGCGTGTGGGTGCTGGTATGTCCTTCTTCTATGATTTTTGAGAGTACAAAATATTTTTTGATGTAGCACCGTAATAACAAAAACTCTTGTGAAATTTCTCTACGTTCTTTTCAGGATCATTTGGAACTGTCCATCGTGCTGAGTGGCATGGATCAGTAGGTTTCAAATTTTAAACAAGTTCATCATTTAATGTGTTTTCTCCTTGGAGTAGATCCCACTCTGATATATTTTTCAGCACAAGATGTTTATTACGTTTTTGTTTATGATGAAGGATGTGGCTGTCAAGATTTTGTCTATACAAGACTTCCATGATGACCAATTCAGAGAATTTCTCAGAGAGGTATGTAAAGCAAATAGATCTTTTGTATAACTAACTCCATGAGATCACTTGAGACCTCTCTGAAACTAACTGTCAACCCTGTATATCGATTGAAGGTTGCAATAATGAAACGTGTTCGTCACCCAAATGTTGTTCTCTTCATGGGTGCTGTGACAGAGCGACCTCGCTTGTCAATAATTACAGAATATTTACCAAGGTAATTCATCAGCATACCTTTTTTTTTTGGTTTGTTCAGGCCAAAGTCGTATAGTTGAACATATACATGATGTTTCTGTCTTACTTCTTGAAACAGGGGTAGTCTTTTTCGCCTCATCCATAGGCCAGCTTCTGGGGAGTTACTAGATCAGAGGAGGAGGCTACGTATGGCATTGGATGTGGTTTGTGATCTTTCAATTTATGTTCATCTTTCATTTTGTCTTCTTCTGTATGAAACTTGAAAAAGTGTGTTTATTTGGACTAGGCCAAGGGACTCAACTACCTACACTGTCTTAATCCTCCAGTAGTGCATTGGGACCTGAAATCTCCAAATTTATTGGTTGATAAGAACTGGACCGTGAAGGTAATGATGTTAAACCAATAAAAACTGGATTGATACAAAGCCTCCCATCGTCTCTTTCTGTAATATATCAACCTTAACCTTGCCCCTGTCTCAGGTTTGCGATTTTGGGCTTTCAAGATTCAAGGCAAACACTTTCATACCATCAAAATCTGTAGCAGGAACAGTAAGCTATCCTAAGATGTTAATTACTGTAGAATATGGAAAAATTAATATGTTCTGACATGTGAAACTTCTTCCCTTTCTCTGCTTTAACAGCCTGAGTGGATGGCTCCAGAGTTTCTTAGAGGGGAGCCGACAAACGAAAAATCAGATGTTTACAGTTTCGGAGTAGTCCTATGGGAGTTGATTACTTTGCAACAGCCTTGGAATGGTCTCAGTCCTGCTCAGGTAACAAACATTCTCTTTCCATGATTCTTCAAAATTGGTGTTCACACATGAGTGAACAACTTAGATACCTTTAGTGTTTGTTATAGTTATAGTATATCTTTTGAATCTTGGTCTGGTGATTAGGTGGTTGGAGCAGTTGCGTTCCAGAACAGGCGGCTTATAATTCCTCCCAATACCTCTCCAGTTTTGGTTTCTCTGATGGAAGCTTGCTGGTCAGATGAGCCGGCTCAGCGACCAGCATTTGGTGGCATAGTAGACACACTGAAGAAGCTACTAAAGTCTCCGGTGCAGCTGATACAAATGGGCGGAGACAAAGGGGTAATTCCAGCTAAAACAGCTCCCATTCTATAGTTTAAATACTTAACTCTTTCAATACTAACATAAACACTGTAGGTGCTTTGCGTTGATTAGCTCCTGAATTTGATTTTAAATTAGAAAAATCAATGAGACGAAGCCTTGCCTGGAAGAATGGAAGGCTAATTTTTTCTTTTGGTTATTGTTTGTATAGTATAGTTTTTTTTTATTATGGTCTTACTTGTGAGGCATAAAATAAAATTATGAGATTTGGTTTCTTGCAGTTGGAGACCGTTGCATTTGTTGTGTAAATTTGCAATCCATGCAGTATGTCATCAAAAGTTGTTTAATTCAGAAGTTGATTGGTCAAAAACAAAAGGAACATAGAAAAGGTTCTTTACATGTTTAGTAGCTTGTGTTTGTTTATTATGTTTCAAAATGTTTCTATCGAATCAGAACCAAAATTTATCTGGCTAGATTCAGTCTGAACAAAAAGGATTCAGATTTTCAGGGAATATAAGCCAACTTTGATAAATAAAAAGGTATAAATAAGATTGTTAACTGTTAATAAGAAGCAAATCACAACAACAACCATCATCAAGAAAGAGAACCCCAATTGCTTTGGGGATTTGATGATCTACAAATACAAAAACTTGGCCCTATGATCTAATTCCCAGGTTTCTGGCCATTGAGCCATACAAGCTTTGGCACAACCTGGAGGACAAAAGAGCTGAATTCATCATCTGCAATTTCATTTCCTGCTATATCTAATTGTTTCAGATTCAAATCTCTTAACACGAAATACGCATCCCAGTATTTGGTGACCAATCCCGGATTCTGTCTTCTTATATCATCCTGACTCCAGTCTGAATTAGAGAGCGGTGAAGAACAAAGGTACCGTGTTGTGTCCACTGAGTGCTTGCCGATGTGGTTGTGGGAAACATCCAACACTTTCAGCTGCTTCACATGTCTTAGAGAGTCCAGCGCTGAAAAATTTCTGATTCTGTTATGACTCAGATTTAGGCAAGAGAGAAGTTGCATTGCCTCCAATCCTGCAAGACCCACATACACCATTTAATCACATCTACTACACAGATGCAACAGCTGGACTCAAGCAACTTTACCTTCTGTTGAATGAAGCTCATTATGACTAAGGTCTAACATTTGGACAAACAGCAATTTGTCGACAGAGGCTATCCGAGATAGTGATAACTTATTTAGCCGGAGACATACAAGATTGTTCATATCCCTATATCTAAAAAGGTATCTTGACAAGGATTCACTGCTTGAAGTCACCTGCATGAACATTGTCTTTATGAGCATAGTAGGCATGATGAAACAAAAGTTTTATAAAAGTTTAGAATCAATCTAGGAATTGACGTTATACTGAAGAAGAGAGAATATGGAAAAAACATAAATCTGATGGAACTTTTAAAAGCAGAAACCCAACTTATTGTTCACAACGAAAAGGAAGACTATGTACCTTGTGGAGAAAAGCTACGCTATGCTCATCCTTGTAGTACTGGTAATGCGAAGAATCCAGTGCCATCAAATCATCATACAGCTGGAGGATCTCTTCATAATAAACACCCTTAGCAGTAGCATCCGACAGCATAGCTTCAGAAGCCATCAAAAGCCTCGCAAGTGTGAGCTTTCCAATTTTGCTATAAAAGGAAAAAGAGCACAAATTTCAACACTACAATTTCTCATTCTCATCGAAACAGTGAAGTATATAGGATATACCTGTCAGCCAATAGACGGAAACATTCAATCTCAGAATCTATAGCTGCCTGACGCCATTTTAAATCAATCCCAGTGTTTAGTTTATCCAAGGTGAAAAGAGAGTTCAAATCCTTTGACTGCGCATCCCAAAGTTCAAAACCATCCGTCCATGAAAAAATGCCCTCTTGAGAATCTTCAGCGGTATCTTGAACATGCACTGTAAAGACAAACTCATACGGAGCGCTAAAATTATATCCTTTGGAAGAAACAATTCCTGGAGAGTTCCCAAGCCTGACTTTCACTTTGTGATCCTTGCTTCCACAAGGTTGTGAATTAAAATATTTCAGACGAGCAACCCATACACAAGATACTTGAGAGCTTTTATTCGAAATCGGTTCCCAAACAAGGTTCTCGTTTCCTTTTAGTTCAGACTCAATTGTAACAGTCAACGGGCTAACTCCACCAACAGCTTGGTCAAAGTAGAGAACCAGTGGAAAAGAACCCGTCTCAGAACAAAAAGTAGTGACGTTAGAAGGAGAGCCATTCAAGCACCCAGCTCCAGATAGAATGACACTGGAACCATGCGAAGGCCAAGAGGAAGTGAGAAGAGGAGACTCCACATTAACAGTTTGATCAAGTAGCCACCGATGGTAAAACCAACCACTTTGGTCATCTGGGTCCGTAAAAATAGCTTGATGTACAATTTCATATTCATCAGGAATCTTTTTCTCTGGCACAAATCCATCAGCCCGGTTTGCTAGCAAACTTGAAAGAAGTACACTGCAGAATACCAAACAACAAAAAAGATATATTGGTAATAGCGCCTTTGATACAGGCAGGTAAATATGCTGATGTGAGGAACACCTTGCCGGTGTAACAGTGTTTACTGAATCGAGAAGCTATAGTAACTAAGCCTTAGCTTTTGTAAGTATCCCATAAATATATAGCAAATAGCAATAGTATTAACCAAACTACAAACAAGCCAAGTAACCCAAAAGATGAATGTTCCATCAGAGGAAACTTCATATTGTTCATGAACAAATGCATCCTTCCAGGAATGAACTCCATTTTTACACTATTAATTACTTTGGTTCGAGGCATGTGACTATCAATCTAATGCTTCGGTTTCTTAAAAACAAACATGTAAATAGAGTTTCCATATAATTTACTACATAATAATATGCGTACCTACGATTATGCCATGCAGAATAGTTGCTGAAATTGTTATTGATCATATCATCTGTATACTGCAACTCATCCTGCTCTGACCTGTTGGTTAGCTCTACAACAAACCTGAAAAAGGAAAAACACCTTAATATGCAAGCTTTGATTGACATACACAATGCACCATAAAAAGAGTGTTGAGATACCCTAATCTTCACCTGCGATAATTCCAAGCATGAAAATTTCTGGGATCCAGCTTCTGGAATTTATCCAAAAGTTTCAATTCATTCCCTGTGGAGGAATGCCCTTTACTCAAAACCCACTTCCGATGATGCCAAGCACCATATGACTTGAAATTCTGCTTCAAAGCATTTTCTACCTGAATTTATAACAGAATACACAGCAAATCAATGAGCAGCTACTTTCATAAAGACCTTTTTTTTTACTTATTGGTAGTAAAAAAACTCACCACTCTGAGTTCTTCATCAAGAATTGACTTGACCGAGTTTGGATCTGACTCAATTCTGGAAAGGCTATCCTCCACGGCAAGCTTCCGATAGTTCCATGCCGTGTACGCCTCAGGATTGATCTCTAGAAGCTTTGTGCTCAATTCAATAGCTTCCTTGGTATAACTAGAAACCAAAAAATTCCACAACATACATAATGATGATTAGTAGATGATGAACAAAGGATCCTGTAAAATCGTATTGAGATCGGAAATGAAAAGAGAAGATTGTACATTTTATCGTGATGATAAGTCATAAACTGAGACTGAAGAGACCGAAGCTTAACCGCTTTAGCAGCGGAGGCTGCTTCTTCTTCTGGCTTAGAAGCCTTCCTTGGCCGACCGTGCATTCTAATGCTAGAGTGGGATTCAACTTCTCCGGTAAATCTGATCAGAAATCCAGAATTCAAATTAGAAAGCTAAGACAAACACTAAATCGAAACAAATCTAAAGTTTGATCGAAAAATCTAGAAAACAACAGAGATGAATGAACAAACGGAGAAGCAGATCGATCACCTGAAAGGAGCAACTGAGAGAGACGAGACGAGACGAGACTTTTGTTTTCGTGCTTGCAAATTGCAATTGATAAATTTCCCGGTCTGGTTCAATGATTTCAATCGTAGTAAACCATTACCGGCTTTAATTGAAAAAATACGAGACTCTGTTTTCGTGCTTGCAATAGATAAATTTCCCGGTCTGGTTTAATGATTTCAACCGTCGTAACCAGTAAACCGACTTTAATTGAAAAAAAAAATATGGTCGAACACGAACCGGATTTTGGAATTCTTCGTTTATGTATTGAAGGCTCTTTGTTTCATTCAGTTCAGGGTTTTCAATCCGACCTTGGACCTTTGGCGACGAGGAAGTGAAGATTTTTGGGGAAACAGTACCTTGTCAAGGTTCGTAATCACTCTCAATTCTATATTCCCAATTTAGATATCTGAATAATTGAAGAATTTGGTGTTTTAGGGATCAGATTGTGTTCTAGTAGCTCGTCTTTTGGATTTGATGGGATTGATTTCTAAAATTTTCCTTTGTGATCGCTGTAGTTGGATTTACATTGAGTAACAACACAACACAATGGAAGATTCAGAGAAACGAAAACAAATGTTAATAGCTATGCGAATGGAAGCTGCTACACAGAACGATGATGATTCTACAGGTCTTGAAACCTCTCTGAACACAGGTCACTTATCTAATCCATTGGCAGAGACATCCACCCACCATCAGGAGTCTTTTGAAAAGCCTAGGTTTGATTATTACACAGACCCCATGTCTGCTTATTCTAGTTTCAAGAGAAACAAGACCCCTAAGCAACAATACATCTCCTCTCCTCATCATCACCAAACCACCTCCCCAGTTCCGCCGCAGTTTCCACCGTCTGTTCCAGGTTCTTTTTTTCCCCCCCACACACTCACAATTGCTTTATACCATGTCAGATTAACTTAGTTAGCATGTTAGTTGGTCCTTCGTGAGTATATAAGTATAAGATGGAACATATTCAGGAACTAACTTGTGGTATCTGGTTGTAAGGAAGCGAGAGTTAGGTGATCTCTACATCAAATCTTTAGGATATTTTTGTTAATTGTTAGTGTTTAGTCATGTGTTCGTGATTGTAATCAATAATTCACGATCATTGAAGGAATAAAATTGTCACCCTTCATCAAGAATAAGTTTACGAGCGTATTAACTTCGGCTACCTTAATTTGATATATCCCTTTATGCTTCCCTACTGTGTTCTCATCAGTTACGGAAATTTATGTTCTCTTTCTGACAATGAAAAGTAATCTAGTTCTGATCCTTGCATTATAACTGTGAACAGGATCGTTGGGCAGTGAGTATCAGGGACATACCAATCATGGCAGTTTTCAAGCAGCTCATTATGATGGTAATAATCTGCATACCGGACCAAGAGGGATGGCGCATCTTTCACCCTCACACAGAGGTTCACCCGCCGCTTGGAATAATAACTATAGGCCTCCCCCAGTTAACCATTTAGGTCCACCTCAATGGGTACCTCGTCCTTTACCATTCTCTCCAGAATATCCTGACATGGGGAATAATAGATTTGGTGGTCGAGGCAACTACAACAATACTGCTCCACAATATTCCCATTACGGACGACAGAACTCTAACTGGGCTGGAAACACATATCCTAACTCAGGAAGAGGTAGAAGCCGAGGACGCGGTATGAACACAAGCTTTGGGAGAGATGGAGGAAGAAGACCCGTGGAACTAGGGGCAGAACGGTTTTACTCCAATTCCATGACTGAAGATCCATGGAAGTATCTTAAGCCAGTCTTATGGAAGAGTTGCTCAGATTCTTCTAGCAGCAACTCAACAACAAGTCAAGCCTGGCTTCCCAATTCTATTGCACCAAAAAAATCTGTGACCTCAGAAGCTTCCCACAAGGCTAGCAATAATCAACAGAGTCTTGCTGAGTACCTCGCTGCTTCTCTAGATGAGGCTACATGCGATGAGTCCAGCAATTGATCAGGAAAATAGGCTTAGTGAAATACACCAAATACAAACATCTGGAGTACGATCAGGATACCCAGAAAGATCACTGACGACTCTTTCGAGCTAGGTATTGTTCAATGACTTGTGTTCATTTTCTTAACGAGACACAACAGCGAATGATGATCATCTTGGAGAGTAGAATGGTTGGCATAGGGGTGTTCTACGCTAAAATATTTTGTGTTTTTTTTTTTTAATTCTTCAATATTGTAAAATCATTATCAGGAAAATTTGTTGCGTGAATGCGTTTGAAGTGTCCCACATTCGTATTCTTATCATTTTTGCTGCTGGAAACAATGCTACTATAGGAAACTGTATTTTGTTTTATTTGGATTCATGTTACTTGCTTGAGTAAAACTAATAATAATAGTAGTATCTTGTGAAGAATTCTTGTTGGCTACAACCCGTACATGTGCGTTTGTTGCTTGAAGCCATATGACATGGTGAATGTAATAAAGAAGGGTCGTTGTTGGATGGATCTGACCACTCAACCCTGTCGTTGCTAGACACCCGAATCCCACCTACATTTAATGTTGCCGTCACCGAAACAGGTGTCCGGTCCCAACTCAAAACTTTAGTATTTTATATAACACATCCCATTCAGGCACATGACACATATCAGCTCTCTATCTCAACAAAAAAAAAGTATGGAGGCAAGCCCAGTGACCGGTGTCAGGCTCTCTTCGGTGGTGCCTGCTTCTGTGGTAGGCGAGAACAAGCCACGACCTCTCACCCCCATGGATTTAGCCATGAAGCTCCACTACGTCCGTGCCGTCTACTTTTTCAAGGGTAAACGTGACTTTACCGTCTCCGACTTGAAGAGCACCATGTTTACCCTACTCCAATCTAATTCTCACGTCTCTGGTCGGATCCGGATGCCTGAAAACGACAACGACCCTTCTGGTCTAGCCTTACCTTACATTCGCTGCAACGACAGTGGCATACGCATCGTCGAAGCCAAAGTCGAAGAGTTCACGGTGGAGAAGTGGCTCGACTTGGAAGATCGTTCCATTGACAACCGGTTCCTTGTCTACGATCACGTTCTTGGTCCTGATCTTTTCTTCTCTCCACTCGTTTTCCTCCAGGTACACACATACACACATTTTAGTTTTATGGATCAATAAAGTTCCCATGCAGACGAGACGAATTAATAATGTTGTAAAGCAAAATCTTTAGTAGTTACTAGTTACTATCAAAACATTCATTTCAAATTCATTCCAAACAATATGTATGTATGGATGAATAATTAATAAGATTGTGGAAGAGGAAAAAAATATCTTTTTCATATGTGAATGAGTCTTTACAAATCAGGCAAGATTAAATTAAATGTTTTTTTTTTTTTTACTTTGAATCTCGTATTTCAGATAACTCAATTTAAATGTGGGGGGTTCTCTATTGGGCTGAGTTGGACACATGTTCTAGGAGATGTGTTTTCAGCATCAACGTTCATGAAAACACTTGGACAGCTAATGTCGAGTCATGGCCTACCCGAACTCGTTTACCCAAAAACCCCCGAACTGACCTCTCATGATCATAATGGTGAAGCTATTTCCATTAAAAAGATAGACTCGGTTGGCAAGTGTTGGTTACTTGCCAATAAATGCAAGATGGGGAGATACATTTTTAGTTTTAGCCTCAACCAACTTGATCGTTTGATGGCCAAGTACACCACGCAAGACCAACCTCTTTTGGAGATTGATATTCTCTATGCATTGATATGGAAGTCGCTACTGAATATCCGTGGCGAAACAGAAACAAATGTTATAACCATTTGCGACCGTAAAAGATCTACAAGCTGTTGGAATGATGACTCGGTAATAAGTGTAGTGGAGAGAAAGGACGAAAGGATTGGGATATCCGAACTAGCTGCACTGATTGCGGGTGGGAAAAGAGAAGAAAACGGTGTGATCAAGCGGATGATAGAAGAAGATAAAGGGTCTTCAGATTTTATCACGTACGGTGCAAATTTAACGTTTGTGAATCTTGACATGTCAGATATGTACGAGTTTGAGATCAAAGGGGGGAAGCCGGATTTTGTAAACTACACGATTCATGGGGTTGGGGACAAAGGTGTTGTTTTAGTTTTCCCCAAGGAAAAGTCTGCAAGGATTGTAAGTGTGGTGATGCCTGAAGAAGACCTTGCAAAACTCAAGGATGAGGTGTCTAATATGATTATGTAACTTTGTATTTTTTGTTCTTGTGGTGTGCAACTACTATACATTGTTTTACACTTGGTAATTTTATTGGCATATTCGATATTTCTTTTGGAAATGCTGATGAATCAGTATTGGTTTGCAATAAGAATTAATGTCCCTCTGAATTGATTTTGATGCGATTGACAACTAGAAAACAACAAGTAATGTGGGTCTTGGACTATTCAAATGATACCAAAATAATCTATTGATTTGGATGGGATTCACAACTAGAAAAAAAAACAATTAATGTGGGTCTTGGACTAACTATTTAATGATACCAGAAATAGATATTATTTTTTTTTCGGAAGTAGGATGAAATCAATCTACAACAACTAATATGGTTGACAAACATGCGTTGTTGGTTAATGTAAAAAAAAAATAGAACATGCGTTGTTGGTTGTTACTTGTTAGTGGCCAGTTATGGAATGAAACTACACGGAGGAATTTATTATTGGAATATCCAACACGAAAAAAGATGGGTTTGGTTGAGCTTGATGTAGTTTAAGATCAAGGCACTTCAGTGATTTCACGTTTGCCTAATACTCCATCGACTTATGGAAGATGGGTTATTACAACAATTTTGAGCTCCTGGGACCGACCTCCATGTCAAAAGAAAGATTCTGACTTAATTCCTCACATATCCACATGAGGGGTTAAGCAAAGAAGACAAAACAACTCTATATATATAAAAAGAGGGTTTGGTTGAAATCCGGAGTTCCAAAACAGGAAGAGCGTAATTGGGACTATTAGCATATCAAAAACATATTCCTAAAGAATGTTTTATCTTGGCAAGAGAAGAAGTGAAATCCAAATCAAACTACGTTTATAAAGTGACCAAGAGTTTCTAACTTTCATCAGATCTACTAGTATCAAATATGTATGCACTAGTTTTTATGTTTGTGTTTTATATATATATATATATATAAAAAGACTATTGGTTTATTGTCATATAGTCTTTTTGTCAACATTTTATCAGTAACAATTTCACCTTTTGCTTGTTTATTAGAATGTGTTGGAAAAACTATTATTATAACAATACTAAAGAGAGGAGACGAGAGACCAAAGTAACTTTGTTACTTTTTGTTGTTGTTATTATTTTACAATGATCCGAACTAACATATATATAGGTGGTAACTACTTGGGGAGGAAGCAAAGGATTAAGTGATAACTATCACTAATGGATATATATAACAATTGGATAAGTGTAAATGGATAATCATTATCCAGTTTTTAACACTCCCCCTTGATTATCCATGATTATGTACTGCCTCGTTAAAAACCTTATCATGGAAAGACCTATTGGGATAAAAACAATGATAAGGGAAAAAGAGTACAGTAATGTAATCTCCCCTAGAAAAGATTATGCCAATCTTTTCTTTATAAATCTCGTAGATGACGCATTCCAATATTATGAATATGCTTTCTGAATGTTGAAGTAGGAAGTGCCTTTGTAAATAAGTCTGCTGCATTGTCGCTTGAGCATATATGTTGGACATCAACTTCCTTCTTTTTCTCGAGCTCCTGAGTGTAGGAGAAAAATCTTGGAGGTATATGCTTAGTTCTGTCGCTCTTGATATAACCTTCTTTGATTTGGGCGACGCATGCAGCATTGTCTTCGAATAACGTTGTTGGCTCTTTACTGATGACTATTCCACTCGATTTTTGTATGTGACTAGTCATTGATCTGAGCCATACACATTCTCTGGATGCTTCATGAAGCGCAATTATTTCTGCATAATTTGAGGACGTGGCGACCAATGTCTGTTTTTGTGAACGCCACGAGATTGCAGTTCCTCCAATTGTGAAAACGTATCCAGTTTGAGAACGAGATTTATGCGGATCCGATAAATATCCTGCATCTGCAAAACCAACTAGACCAAATGCAGAGTTTCTACGATACAGTAATCCCATGTCAATTGTACCTTGAAGATAACGAAATATATGTTTTATCCCATTCCAATGCCTACGGGTAGGGGATGAGTTGTATCTTGCAAGTAGATTAGTAGCGAATGCAATATCCGGTCTTGTGCAATTTGCAAGATACATGAGTCCACCGATAGCACTCATATAAGGTACTTCGGGACCAAGTATTTCTTCGTTATCTTCACAAGGTCTGAATGGATCACTATCAACATTCAGAGATCTATTGACCATTGGAGTACTCAAAGGATTCGCTTTATCCATATAAAAGCGCTTGAGGATTCTTTTCGTATAATTTGATTGATGCACAAATATTCCATCTTGGAGATGCTCTATTTGGAGCCCGATACAAAATTTTGTTTTTCCAAGATCTTTCATTTCGAACTCTTCTTTCATATGAGTTCTTGCATCATCAATCTCCTTTCGAGTTCCAATTATATTTAGATCATCAACGTATACAGCAATGATCACAAATCCCGATGGAGATTTTTTTATAAAAACGCAAGGGCATATTTCATTATTAACATACCCTTTCTTCAATAGGTATTCGCTTAAGCGATTATACCACATGCGCCCGGATTGTTTTAATCCGTAAAGTGATCGTTGTAATTTGATCGCACAAATTTCATTAGACTTTGAGCCTAATGCCTCAGGAATCTTAAATCCTTCTGGGATTTTCATATATATATCATTATCCAATGATCCATATAAATATGCAGTCACAACATCCATAAGGTACATTTCTAAATTATGAGAAGCCGTTAGGCTCATTAAGTACCTGAATGTAATTGCATCCATGACCGGAGAGTATGTTTCCTCATAATCAACTCCAGGTCTTTGAGAAAAACCTTGTGCAACAAGTCGGGCTTTATATCGTGTGATTTCATCTTTCTCATTTCTTTTTCGCACGAAAACCCACTTGCATCCAACATGCTTTACTTCTTTAGATGTAGTGACAAGTGGTCCAAAGACATTTCTTTTATTGAGGGAGAGCAACTCAATTTGCATAGCATTTTTCCATTTTTCCCAATCAGGCCTATGTTGACATTCTGATACTGACCTTGGATCTGGATCATCTTTTTCATGATCAAACTCTTTAGATACAGAAAAAGAGAATATTCCATTATCATCATTGATTTCATCTCTATCCCATAAAATTCTATCTTGGGTATAGTTTATAGAAATCTCATATTTTTCTGTATCGTCCCGAGGACTTTTCTCTTTATTTGGTTCTTCTTGAACCTTTTCATTTTCATCTCCCATTTTCTTTTTCTTTCGGGGATTTTTATTTTTAGAGCCGATTGGCCTCCCCCGTTTTAGTTGAACCTTAGGTTCATTGGCTTTGCTTCCATCAAATTCCTCTCTAGGAATTTCAACTCTTGATGGTGCATTTGCAGCGGGGATATATGACTTTGTCACCCTTTTTGTATCTATGAACGCATCAGGTAATTGATTTGCCAAATTTTGTAAATGTACAATTTTCTGAACTTCCAGCTCACGTTGATTTGTAGGGGGGTCAAGATATATCAAAGATGGTGTAGACCATGTAATATCTTTTGGAACTTGTTTAATTACTCCCCCTAACGATGGAAATTCATCTTCATTAAAATGGCAATCAGCAAAACGTGATGTAAACATATCACCAGTTTGCGGTTCAAGATATCGAATTATACTCGGTGATGCATAACCGATGTATATACCCAATCTCCGTTGAGGCCCCATTTTTGTTCTTTGCGGTGGGGCAATAGGAACATAAACCGCACAACCAAAAATACGGAGATGAGATACATTTGGCTCTTGAACAGATGTTAATTGTAAAGGGGAATGTTTATTATATGCGCTTGGCCGTATTTGGACCAATGCTGCAGCATGCAATATAGCATGACCCCATACAGAAATTGGGAGCTTTGTTCTCAATATTAACGGTCTAGCAATGAGTTGCAGCCGTTTAATCAAAGATTCAGCCATGCCATTTTGTGTATGAGCATGAGGAACTGGATGCTCAACATCGATTCCTATTGACATACAATAGTCATTAAAAGCTTGTGAAGTGAATTCACCAGCGTTATCAAGTCTGACTTTCTTTATGGCATTATCAGAGAATTGAGCTTTCAACCTGATTATTTGGGTAATGAATTTTGCGAATGCCGTATTTCGTGTTGTCAATAGACACACATGTGACCATCTACTAGATGCGTCAATCATTACCATGAAGTAACGAAATGGCCCACATGAAGAATGGATAGGTCCACATATATCACCATGTATTCTCTCTAAGAACATTGGTGATTCATTCCCAACTTTGGTTGGCGATGGCCGAATTATGAGTTTTCCTTGAGAACATGCTTTACATGAAAACTCACCAGATTGAAAAATCTTTTGGTTTTTCAATGGATGACCATTTGAATTTTGCACAATTTTCCGCATCATGACTGAACCAGGATGTCCAAGTCTTTCATGCCAAATCTTAAATGTACTAGTAAGCTTAGAGTTTACTGTAACATAAGATGCAATCATATTTATTTTTATGCAATATAATCCAGAGGATAACATTGGCAATTCTTCCAATATATGTTTCCTCTCAGATGTGATGCAAAGATATTCAATGCCATTTTTAGTTAGAGTCTCTATATGATATCCATTTCTTCGGATATCTCTGAAACTTATCAAGTTTCTATGAGACTTAGGGGAATATATGCATCGATTTCAAATTTCGTTCCCCATGGCATTGAGAAATTGGCTTTCCCAAAGCCCACAATGATCTTTGCATTGCCACATATAGTGCTCACACTTCCAGCGGAGTCTTTTATTTTGAGAGAGGAGAAATATTTTTTATCTTTAAGTATTGAGTGGGTTGTGGCACTGTCTGCTAGACACATATCTCCATCCTCAATCTCAAAATTTGACATTTTCTGAGATAAAGCATTTATAAAAATATGCATTAATAAAATAACACAAAATCTTACAAAGGTTTGTTATATTACAAGAAAACCATTATTCAAAAAGACTTTTATGAAAAACATAAAGTACATATAAAACTATTAAAAGCATTTCATGTCATATTGATCTTATTCACATGATTTCCCGTTTTCATGATCAACGAGAAAATCTGCGATATCTAGATGGGTTTCATCATTTAGGCCATGGAAAGAAGGTCCAGCTTCATCAGAGATGAGGTTGGTCTCAACATCCCTTTCTTTTGCCTTTTGAGATGCTTGATACAGATCGGCCAAATGTTTTGGTATACGACAGGTTTGGAACCAATGTCCTTTCATGCCGCATCTGTAACAAGTACTCTCATCTTGTTTCTTCAAAACACGACCAACATCATTTATTTGTAAATTTTTGTTGGGTTTTCTTGCGTTGAAGTTATTAGGAGAGAAACTCCTTCCTTTTCCTCGTCCATGACCTCCTCCACGATTTCCTCCACGACTGCGACCACGTCCTCGTCCTTGCCAATTATTGTGGCTGGATGTAGCAACATTCACTTCTGAAAGTGGAGCTGATCCAGTTGGACGAGTTTGATGATTCATCATCACGAGTTCATTATTTTGTTCAGCAACATGAAGAACTTGCATTAATTCAGAATATCGAGTATATCTTCTTTCTCGATATTGTTGCTGCAAGATTACATTTGAAGGATGAAAAGTTTGAAATGTTTTCTCGATCATATCATAATCGGAAACATTCTCTCCGCAGAGAATCATTCTGGAAGTGATTCTGAACATAGCGGAATTATATTCACCTACAGTTTTGTAATCCTGGAACCGCAGATTTAGCCATTCATGTTTGGCTTTTGGTAGAATCACATATTTTTGGTGATCAAACCTATCTTTGAGAGAGATCCAAAGATCTGCGGGATTTTCTCTCGTGATGTATTCATTTTTTAAACTATCGTGGAGATGGTGACGCAAAAACGTCATGGTTTTTGCTTTTTCCTCTTCTAACCCATTTTCCGATGGATCAAGGGTTTTAAGAAGCCCATTTCCTTTTAGATACATTTTTGCATCTAATGCCCATGTCATATAATTATTTCCAGAGACATCAAGGGCAGCGATCTCAAGTTTTGCCATGTTTGACATGATAACTATATAAATAACAATATAATTTGTTAAATATAAACTTTTATGAAAATTTCTTTTGTAAAAGCTTTTGTTAAAAGAAATTTAAAATAGTATAATCTATAATAGATTCATAATATAAAACAATCATTTTAAAGAGGCATAACCTTCCATAAGATTGTAGAAAAAGGCATTAACCTTTTATAAGATCAAGGAGGCAAAGCCTACCATTTGATCTAAATAAATAGATCTAAATATATGATCAAGGAGACAGAGCCTACCATTATGATCAAGATTATAGATCTAAATAATCGAGGAAGCAGAGCCTACCATTATGATTAAGCTAGATATATGATCAAGGAGGCAGAGCCTACCATTATGGTCAAGATTATAGATCTAAATAATCAAGGAGGCAGAGCCTACCATTATGATTAAGATAGATATATGATCAAGGAGGCAAAGCCTACCATTATGATCAAATATAAAATATAATGTCTTACTCTATAGTAGTACATATAATAATATATGCA
This sequence comes from Camelina hispida, assembly GCA_023657505.1. Classification (NCBI taxonomy): domain Eukaryota; kingdom Viridiplantae; phylum Streptophyta; class Magnoliopsida; order Brassicales; family Brassicaceae; genus Camelina; species Camelina hispida. The sequence goes on along the minus strand of CP094635.1, from coordinate 10,673,834 downwards.
TATAAACTTAAATTAAACTCAAATAAATTTAACATAATTTAAAATTAAACTCAAATAAATTTAACATAATTTAAATGTTACCTCGAATTGATGACGGATCAGGAGTCCCTTGTGCTGATAACGTGTTGGAAAAACTATTATTATAACAATACTAAAGAGAGGAGACGAGAGACCAAAGTAACTTTGTTACTTTTTGTTGTTGTTATTATTTTACAATGATCCGAACTAACATATATATAGGTGGTAACTACTTGGGGAGGAAGCAAAAGATTAAGTGATAACTATCACTAATGGATATATATAACAATTGGATAAGTGTAAATGGATAATTATTATCCAGTTTTTAACAGAATGATATTCTTTGCCAAACTTCTTGTTAGTATAATAGATAGAGGAAGGGGACGCCGGTTTTTTCCCCCCTGTACACATCGTATTCTCAGCTTTCCACCCTGTACTTTTAGGCTCTGATAATAACAACGTAAACAAACAATTTCCACACAAAACAACATAAACTTTTCTTTTAACACAATTAACTACACATCCCCTTAAACCATGTAATTACAATGTATAAACCGAATTTCCCCATGAAATCGCGTTTAATGTATCGCGTTTAGATTGACCCGATGATAATAAGCAAACCCGGAAAGATGATTAACACATCCCTTTAAACGACGTCGGTTCTGTTTTTGGTTTAACCTTAAGAAACACGAAATCGAGAAAACAAATCCTCTTTGTCCTAAAAAATTCGAACAGAGTGTAATTCTCAAAGAGATTAGGGTTCTCAAATTGGGAATTTAGGTTTCTGATACAGAAACGTCAAGAAAGGAGATAGTGTTTATGCAAGAGCTTTTTAAACAGTTTAAAAAAAATCTCCTGTGAAATATATTGTGAAGGTGGCCGACGGAGACGACGGAGACAACGGAGACGACGGAGAAACGGAGACGACGGTAAAGCAGTTACGGTAAGTCGAAGAATGATGAAAAAAATGAAGTCTCTGGCAAAAGAGGATGGAGGAGCCGAGCGAGAGAGTGATGGAGACGTTGATAGAGAGGTTGAAGCGACAATGACTGTGGTAAATCCAAGAAAGAGGAAACAAAATAAAGAGACTGTGGAGAATCCTAGAAAGAGGGAAAAAAAGAAATCTCCAGTGAAAGATGATGGAACTGATGAGCGAGAGAATAATGGAGATGATGGAGATGTTGAAGCCAATGAAGAAGTGCAAAGTGAAGAAGACATATTAGAGAGGTTTGAGTATGAAGTAGAGGAAGCTGTAGAAGATTGGATTGATGAGTATCAGATTCACCAAAACCAAATCCCATATAGCTCTGATGAGGATGAGGATCCGGTAACTACTAGAGAGAAGAAAATTAGGTTGGGAACTCATGATAAGTTGGCTATTGGTAGAACATTTTTCACTGCTTTTGAAATCAAAGAGACTATGTTGCATTATGCGTTAAAGAATAGAGAAAACCTGAAACAGAATAGGTGGGAAAAGAACAAAATCAGCTTTAGTTGTGCTGTAAAAAAAAAATGTGATTGGAGGGTGTACTTTGCATACGATGCATCAAGGCAACTCTGGGTTTTGAGAACTAGATGCACTGATCATACATGTAGCTCTAATGGGAAATGCAAGCTTCTGAAGAGTGCAGTTATTGGCAGGTTGTACATGGACAAACTAAGGTTGCAGCCTAACTTCATGCCTCTTGATATTCAACGCCATATAAAGGAGCAATGGAAAGTAGTAAGTACTATTGGACAAGTTCAGAGAGGAAGACTTCTAGGACTGAAATGGCTGAAGGATGAATATGATCAACAATTTGCTCACCTACGAGGATATGTTATTGAACTCAAAGAGTCCAACCTAAACTCAACTGCATTTGTTGACACCATTTCTAATGCTGCTGGAGAAGATGTATTCGACAGGATATATGTATGTCTTGGGGCAATGAAAAATGCATTTTATTATTGTAGACCAATCATTGGGATTGATGGAACCTTCTTGAAGCACGCTGTTAAAGGGTGTCTACTGACTGCTATTGGGCATGATGCTAATAACCAGATTTACCCTGTTGCTTGGGCAACTGTGCAATCTGAAAATACAGACAACTGGCTATGGTTTTTGAATCAGCTGAAGGCCGACTTGAATCTAAAAGATGGGAGTGATTATGTAGTCCTATCAGATCGTTGCAAGGTAAGCTTATAGTCCCTTATTTCTTTTGTTTTGGTGAGGGAACTAAACATTTATAATTCAAGTTTTGTCTTATTTATTTGGTTTATGTAGGGAATCATTAGTGCAGTTAAAAGTGTATTACCAAATGCTGAGCACAGACCATGTGTGAAGCATATTGTTGAAAACTTGAAGAAGAAACATGCCAATAAAGACTATTTGAAGAAGCATGTGTGGAACTTAGCTTGGAGTTATAGCGAAGCTGAATATAAGATTAACTTGAATGCAATGAGAGCATACAGTTTATCTTTGTATGAAGATGTCATGAAGGAGGAACCAAAGACATGGTGTAGACCTTATTTCAAGATTGGCAGTTGTTGTGAGGATGTAGACAACAATGCAACAGAGTCCTTTAACGCCACTATCGTCAAAGCAAGGGCAAAGGCATTGGTTCCAATGATGGAGACAATAAGAAGGCAAGCGATGGCCCGTATAACCAAGAGAAAGGATATAATACTTAAATGGAAGAAAAAAATATCTGAATACGTTTCAAATATTCTGGCAAAGGAGGAGGAAGACGCTCTTAGATGTGAAGTCACAAAAGGAACCCACGGTACCTTTGAGATATGGGTTGATGGGAATTCAAATCCTCTAAACTTGACATCAGGGAAATGGGGATGTTCATGTTGCAAGTGGCAAGTTACCGGAATTCCATGCATGCATGCTTATGCAGCAATCATAGATGTTGGTAAGGATGTTGAAGATTTTGTATCTCCATACTTTACTACTGATATATGGCTACAACAATACCAAACAGGTCCTTATCCAGTGAGAGGTCAACGGTTCTGGATGACTAACAACTACGTCTTGTTAAAAGCACCTCCAGAACCAATCCTACCTGGTAGAAAGAAAGGATCAAAGAAGAAATATGATAGGATCAAGGGTAAGCTAGAGTCCCCAAAGAAGAAGAAGGGGAAGAACGGAAAAGAAGAACCAAAGATACTCAAACTTTCTAGAAAAGGAAGGATAATGCATTGCCGTTCATGTGGTGAAGCAGGGCACAATGCAGCAGGATGTAAGAATTTTCCTAAGGAGAAGAAGAGCAAAAAGAGTAAAGATGAGGTAATTTTTCAAATGATGTGTTATTTGGTTGAGTTATTTGGTCAAGTTTCTATGATATTTGTTTGGTCATATATTTTCTTTGTGTTTCAGGCTGGTGAATCTACTATTGATAGACCCGAGACTGTCACACAAACATCTCAGCCACCAGACACATTGACACAAAAATCTCAGCCAGAGACACTCACACTCACACAAGGAAACATGTGAAACAAGTTCATGTTTTTTTTTCTTTGGATGATATTCAGAATTCTGTTTTGGTTTCTCTCTCATTTTGGATGTTGTAAACTTGATGCTTTCTCTCTGTTTTTGAATTTTAAATTTTCATATTTTCATTCTCAGTTTCAATTCAACTAAAACATGTCTCGCACAACAAACACCATATCTAAACAACAACTTCACATGAACATCTTTTCAATCAAAAAAAAAAAAAAAATCAAAAAAAAAATGAACATCTTCTCAATCTTCTTAACCATCTCTTCCTCCATAGCCTTGTCAATCTTGTTAATCATCTCTTTCTCCGTATTCTTCGTCATTGTAGCTGTTACTTCACACTATTGTACCTGCAAAGCAATCGAGCAACAGTAGAATCTCGGGTATGGATTATCCTTTGTCTTGGATGTGAATGTTATAACATCTTGGCCACACCAGCATTTTGTCGGAACTTCAGGAGGATAAACATGTCGATGATTGCGGTTTGAATTCGAACAGCTCATGGTTTTCTGGAAATTTGGTGATTCATCGAAGAACAAAACCTAAAATCCCAAATCGATTTTGTCTTTATCCCCAAATCGACTTTGTGTTTCTTAAGGTAAGGTTAAACCCAAAAAAAAAAAGAAACGACGCTGTTTAAAGATGGGTTTGCTTACATCATCGGGTCAATCTAAACGCGACACATTAAACGCGATTTCATGGAGAAATTCGGTTTATACATTGTAATTACATGGTTTAAGGGGATGTGTAGTTAATTGTGTTAAAAGAAAAGTTTATGTTGTTTTGTGTGGAAATTGTTTGTTTACGTTGTTATTATCAGAGCCTAAAAGTACAGGGTGGAAAGCTGAGAATACGATGTGTACAGGGGGGAAAAAACCGGCGTCCCTAGAGGAAGAGGCTACCTTGAGATCTTTCTTGTTTGGTGTCTACTACATTCGGAAACTGGACATGACAGATTATAAAGCGAAAAGAGATAGTCACTGACTCACTGGTTCACAATGATCTACCATGGACATTACAAAGCATGACTAAAATCTTTTCGGCTCCTCCAGATTTATTTAATAGTTTATACTCTTTTGTTCATACAAAGACAACTTTGACAAACCATTCATGTTTTGACTATAATAAGCAAGAAAAGAAAGGGAGATGGAAGAAAATTAACAAATAAATATCTAAATGGTAAAAAGAGTCTTCGTACCAAGAAACTTTGAAAATGCAGACAATTCCAATTAATCATATATTATATCAAATCACCAGACATCTCTGAGGTATCTTCCTTCAGTTTGAAGTTTCTTAACTATAGCCTCTGCCTCTGACGAACTCACACCTTCCTGGAAATTTTTAAGATAAAATCATTGGGTCGATCTTCCAAGGAAAAAAAACCGAAGTAAAATACTAAATTCCATCACAATGCTTCTTTATACCTGCTCTTGAACAATGGTATGTAGAGTTCGGTGCACATCCTTCGCCATGCCCTTAGCATCACCACATACATAAAGATATCCTTCTTCCTTTATTAGATTCCAAACTTGTGCTGCCTGAACATAGATGAAATGCAAAAAGTAAGGAGATTATTTGACATTCTTTTTCTCAAAGCATGATGCATCCCTCCATATAATTTACCTTCTCCGTTATCTTATGTTGAACATACTCCTTCTGCGCTCCCTCACGCGAGAATGCCACGATGAGCTCAGATATTACGCCTTGGTCAACAAAATTCTTGAGTTCATCCTCGTATATAAAATCCTGCAACATAATTATATGCAGCAGCTCAGCATGATGACACTGCAAATGAAGAAGGTGCTTGTTAAAAGTCTCACCATCCGTCGATTTCTGCACCCAAAGAAGAGCAAAGATGAGCCTAGTTCTTCTCCATCTTCTTTTAGTGCCATCCTTTCCTGTAGAAACCCTCTAAAAGGTGCCAGGCCAGTCCCAGGTCCGACCATAACGATTGGAGTTGAAGGGTTGGTCGGTAACTTGAAATTAGATGATCGAATAAAGATTGGGGCTCCACTACATTCATGACTTTTCTCCGCAGGAACTGCATTCTGAGTTTTTGAAAACTATTAAAAAAAAATAACAGTGAAATGTTGGATAGTAAAAGAGAAGGTAAGAATTACCTTCATCCATGTCGAACACACCCCCTTGTGGATTCTACCAGTAGGAGTTGGACCATATACTAGTGCGGATGTAACATGAACTCTACTTGGCGCCAATCTGTATTGTAAAAAAAAAGTAAGAAAGATTTCGAATGACAGAGACACTCAAGGGTAGTTTTCCTTCTGCCACAACAGATATCTCAAAAATAATTAAATTACCTCGGCGAGGATGAGATGGAGTAGTAACGAGGTTGTAGACGAGGAGCTATTGCAGCAAAAAAGACACCTAGTGGGGGTTTTGCAGATGGAAAAGCAGCCATCACCTCTAACAAACTTCTGTGACTTGCAACAATCCATTGTGAATATTCATCCTACAATAGATAAACCGACTGTGTTAACTCATGAGAACTTAAAATCAAAAGAAAAATCGATATTCCAGTCATTCAGAACCTTTCCATCAGGTGACGTCAGGTGTTTAAGTTTCTTGGCTTCACTTGGTTCAGTGGCATAGGCCGCCAAGGCAACTAACGCAGACTGAAACCAAAAAAAAAGAGTTTAATATTTGGGAATAAGCAAAGACCAAAGCAACCATGAAAAGCTATGTGAGGCTAATTACAAAATAAATAGATGTTAACCTTTCGAGGAGGGTTCAAAAGGTCAGCGTATCTTGCCAAACCTGCCCCAAGTGTGCATGGACCAGGGAAAGGAGGCGGTACTGCGCTTCCTAATGGGGAGCCATCTTCCTTATCAGCATGTATGGAAAATACTAAATCGAGAGAGTGGCCAAGCAATTTTCCAGCTTCTTCAACTATTTCAACATGATTTTCCGCATAAACACCTACATGGTCTCCTGTTTCATATCTGAAAGAAATACAATAGTTTTTATACGCGGTTTTCTAATTGTGAAATTTTAACAGAACAATCAACTGTTGAATAAACATCAAAAACAACATGTTAATATAAAAGTACACACAGAAACGAATGGCAGAAACCAATATTGAAGATACTCAATGCGAAAGTTTTATTTTTTCACATGACCCAATGTGACTGGTATTTTAATCTCTGTAATCCTGGTAATAAAACTCAATAGAATGCCATTGTCTTACTAACTCAAAACATACTGAATTTGTAGCAAAATCTCCCAGTTCACTTTAATAATCATATAAAACAAGGAGTCTATGTAAGCCGAGATAACTGGACTGCCTTGAATTTAGTGCAAGGGTATAATGCAATAAAATATGTTAAGGGTTGGAGGCTTACGTAATACCAGTCCCTGATATGTCGAACTCGAGATGGATGCAAGACCGATCAGATTCAGGTGTGTGAAGCTCCCTCTGCACAGCCACATCAACTCTGTTTGGAAGAAGAAACAATTTTTAGAATGCAACCGAAACCGTAAGCCTATACCAGTATTTATTATTTATTACACCTTAACTATACCTTAAGGGATGATGAATGTCAATAGCAGTATTTCCGTTGGCCACATTTGATCCCATTGGTGTCTCGGATGGATCATGAATCACCAGCCGGTATTCAGGTATAACAGCTGTATAGGGAGTTACCACAGTTGTATCATCCTCGTCCCTGAGGAGCTTGTCTAGTTCAGACCATAGCGATTCCTTCCTACAAACCACAAAAAGCATGAATAATACAGTATGGAGACCCTTAAAAACACTATTAACCAAGTCAACTCTGAAGACTGTAGAGTCCCTGTCTATAATAATACAGTAAAAGACTAGAGAAAGTCTTTCATAGGAGCAAACGTAAGACAGAGACTCAGAAACAAACCAGGCATTAAAATCATCCTCGATGCTCTGATCATCATCTCCTAGACCAACTTGAATAAGACGCTTTGCACCTGCATCGAATGATGATGCCAGTTACGTTTTACCTCATGAACTAAAGAGACTAGGAAATGGGTATCCATGTAGCCAGAGAGAAAAGAGAAAACAGTCGGCACTATCTTAGGTAAAACATAGCTCAAATATCTCCAGCGTTCTCTATCCAATATCTAGCATTACCTAAGACTTAAAGTATATGTAAAAATACTCGTGTACCTTTCTTACAAAGCTCTTCATCAAGAACTATCCCAATCTGGTCCAAGAAAATTACCGTCAACAGATGAGGTCAGAAGAAAACCAATAAGCTAGACAGAAACATCTTCTCAAAACGGTACCTTATTAAAATGTTCATACTGGCGATTACCAAGAGCAAACACACCATATGTTAGCTGTCCAAGACTTATATCCCGTTCATTTTCCTAAAAACATGAACACAAAGTATCTGAGGAAATCAAATCCAAGGAAAAACTAAACTTTGATTTGATTTATTATTGCATCGAGGTTACAAACCTCCGTAAACCATTTGAAAAATCTAGCAGCATTGTCAGTAGGCTCTCCGTCTCCATAACTAAAAGAAATGAATCCATCAAACTCTTGGAGGTTATATAGATCGCAGAAAAAAAAGAAATCATAATGGGATTGGATAAATCTTACGTAGCAACACAGAAAAAGGCCAAAGTTTCCTTCTTCAATTTCTCTTCATATTGGTCATCATCAGCAGCATAGTCATCCTAATGAAACCCACAGCCAGTAAATATACAGTAGATTAAACAATAGGAAGTGAAATAGAATCATACTCCCAAGTAGATCATACCAAGTCAATAACTCTGACAGCGGCATGTTCATATCTCGCTTTGATTTCTTCTGATAACGCCTATGAAATAAAAAACGAAACTGATACTGAAATGACCCAATCTTTTGAATCACATAAAAATCATATAAGAAGAGATCAAATCACAACTTGAAAAGGGTTATAGGAGTAGTTAGCCAGTACCTTAGCAAACCCCTCAGCAGTTCCAGTCTGCGTACCGAAGAAGATAGAGACTCTAGTCTTGCCGGATCCCAAATCAGCATCATCGTCTTCTTTAGCCATAAGTGACTTAGGGAGAACCATAGGCTTCAGCTCCCGTGTCTGATCCGCCGTCGTTTTCCTCCATAATAACACAACGAAGCCAGCTACAAGTGCCAAAGAGGTGGTTGCAATCACAAGGACGACGTCGTCGGACATCGAATCGGTACCAATAATTGACTTGAGCTGCTTGAACAAATCGGAAGCATACAAAGCAGAGGTCATCTTCTTCTTCTTCTCGATTTGAAAAGCTTCCCTCGTCACTCACTCACTCTCTCTCTCTCTCTCTCTCTCTCTCTCTCTCTCTTTCTCCAGGGTTCGAGGATTCAGGGGGAGAGATCGAAGAGCAAGAGGAAGAAGGTTCAGAGAGAAGAAGAAGCAAAGAGGGGCTTATTGTGTGTGTGTGTTTATCGGTGGTGGGGCGTTGAATCTGAGTGGGCTCCTTCCACTTTCCTTATTGACTTTTCTTTTTTATTTTGTCCAAAATTAAAAAAACAATAATTCATGAAATCACATATTTTCAACCACAAATTATATTATTTTATAAAAAATTTATAAACCATCAATGTTAAAAAAAAAAATAAGTTTTATTTCATTCGAATAATCAAAAAAAAAAAAATAATGGTTACAACTTAAAAGTGAGTGTTGACAAAAAAAACTAGGAGACTATATTCAAACATTTTAAACGATTTGTATAAAATTTACAAATTCTATGTTATTTAATTATTAATTTTAAAAAATTTATAAAAATCCACTGCTATTGAACCCATGATTTAAAAATTTACTTTAAAATCCACGGTTATTTAAAACAGTTTGTGGATTTGGATATTAATAAATTTTAGAGATTTTGGAGGATTGAGAAGATTTGTTTAGTTAAAAATACAGAAATCCAAATCTCATGGTTTTAGGTGGAATTTGAAAGAATTTTACCATAAATCATATCAACTTCCTTAATATCTATCAAAATTCCAATTTTTTTAAATCCCATCAAATCCTCCAAATTCACAATTTTAAAAATGATAATTCTCACTTTTTACCATTATAATTGATTGACATTTTAAGTGATTTGTGTAAAATTTACAAATTCTATGTTACTCAATCATGAATTTTTAAAAAAAAATCTATTAAAATCCACTGTTATTGAATTGATGATTTAAAATTTTACTTTAAAATTCACTGTTATTTAAAACAGTTTGTGGATTTAGATTTTAATGGGGTGTATTCAACCTAAAATTTTAAGTGATTTGGGTAAATTTTACAAATCCTATGTTATTCAATTATGGATTTAAAATTTTTTGTTAAAATCCATTGTTATTGAACTGGTGATTTAAAAATCTACTTTAAAATTCATTGTTATTGAACTGACGATTTAAAAATTTACTTTAAAATTCGCTGTTATTCAAAACAGTTTGTGGATTTGGATTTTAATGATTTTTAGGAAATCTAAGAGGATTTGAAAGGATTTGTTTAGTTAAAAATACAGAAATCCAAATCTCATGGTTTTAGCTGGGATTTGAAATAATTTTACAATAAATCATAGAAACTCCCTAAAATCATCAAAATCATTTAAAATTTCATGAAAAATCAAATCACTTGAAATATTAGATTGAATACACCCTCCCCCTTAATGTCTTTTAGAGATTCTGGAGGATTTGAGAAGATTTATTTAGTTAAAAATATAGAAATACAAATTTCATGGTTTAAGGTGGGATTTGAAAGAATTTGAGCGTTAGTTTCTTTCCAATAAACTTCAATCTTCTTTTTTTTCTCTTAACTAATTTCACTATTAAACAAAAGTAAAAAAAAAAAAAATCATCATTTTAAAATCAATTCCTCCCACGTTTCCTTTTTTTTTTTTTTTTTTTTTTGATAACTCAGGGGTAAATCCCAAGCCCATATAGGCCCAGACTAATCCCCTGGAGAAAGGGCAACCCATGGGTAGGCCCCCTTCCGGGTTTTCAAATGGATCGTAAGCAAGGATCCATACCCATGTGGGTGTCCAGAAATTCGTGAGAAAGTTTCTTCCAGCAGAGTTTGAACCCGGATTGTGTTTGCAACCAGGACCTGTCCTTACCATTAGGCCACGAAAACTCGGATTGTGTCTAAACAATTGATGGATCTGATTTTTCACGGGTCTCAGACAATGATTGTGATTTTAAACAAATTATTAGATTTTGTACTAATATAATACTATACGTTGGTAGAATTATTAGCTTTAATTTATTTAACACTTACATATATATAATTGTAAATTTAATTGGTAAGAATAAATTACTTAAATTTAAGTTTAACTCATGAATCGCATGGCCATTTTTTTTTTTTAAATGCATGGCTGTCTAGGCCCTTTGATGAGTACATTATAACCAACCATATTTATCTATCATTTCAAGATTTTGGTTCCTAGTAATAATAGACACCAAAAAAAAAGATACTATATAGAATCAGTTGCGGATTCTATAGAATCAGTTGCAGATTGATGCATATCGTTGACCACTTTCCAGTCCGCAGACAGATTAGTTTCATTTAGTTTGCTTCAACCATGCAAAGTCGAAAACCTTCAGTGATGAAGACAAAGGGCACCATATAGTATGATAGGTTCCTCAACTATTAATTTACTCATAGAGTACATAAGGAGTCATATCTTCGAAAGTAAAGAAAAAGAAAAAAGAATTGGGGCCGAAAAGGGGAAAGCTAAGCTACTTTACACATGCAATCAGGAACTGGATAAGTGTAAATAGACTGCTTCTGCTTGCGTAGACGAAGCTGGCCATGCCTGTTCTTGTGACCATTCACTACTGCTCCTTCAAACTCAGACCAATCTAAGCTCTTATTCACGAAAACCTGTCCTAACAGTATCATGTTTGGTCTTATGGTTTTGAGATTCAAGTATGCTCTATGCGCCAGCAATGCGTTGTGCATATTCCCAGGAGATGCAGAGATGAAGATATCGCTCTTCATACTCACGTAATAATCGACTGCAGCCATTAAGGAAGCTTTCCCTTCTACATCAGCCAGTTCCTCCGCAGAGGCTAGGCTTTTCTTGTTTTCCATCCCAGGGAACAGTTTACGCAATGTCGAGATTCTTGCTTCTCCTCCGTACACCTGGTGTGAAGCTAGATAGAGACGGGTGTTGTTACTGAAACCCAAAGCTGAAAGCAGTAAACCAATCTCTTCTGGTGTCAATGGGCACCGCCCTTTGTTTCTTAGCTCCTCATCTGTGAACTGTGAATTTAAGACCCGTCCTTGCCAAATCACCTGGCGATATTTTGCCAGCGCCAGTTTCTCTGCTTTGCCACCTTCGAAATCACAGCCTGAATGAGCAGCCATATCCTGAAAATAACATGAAGTTATGTCAACTAGGAACTACTACTGCAAAGAAATGGGCACATTTTGAGAATGAAGATCATACTTTATCAAAACGAAGATGAAGCACGGCGAACTTTCCAGCTCCAGCTTTTACAATGGTGTTTATTCTATCGGTTGGATCCATATTTCCTGATGTTTGAGAGCTGGAAGGAGATCTTAGTCGATGCACAAGAGCGTCCCCTAGCTCCCGAATACGAGGAACAAAGTTTAATGCTTCAAAATTTACTTTACACCGTAACCGCTGTATACTTTCAGGCAAATTGTCAAATGCCAAACGGTGAGAGAATGGAGCAACCGCAGCAATACCATAACTGCAGACAAGAGTGGATAATTCATATTAGTAACAATGCACTAGAATACTGCAAAATCTAGTTCCTCAAATAGCCAAAGCACACACACATTCTCGATGAGCTATGACAAAAAAATAGATGACTTCACAGGAAAACATTTGAATGAAACACCCCTTAATTTTGTCTATAAAGCATTTCAAACATCATCTATAATATCATATTTTCCAAGAGTTTACAATGCAGCCATTACTGATGACTAGGTTTAGAAGCCACAAACCTCTGAATAACAGGTAAAACATTTTCCAAATACCACTCTGCGGAAGCGTGAACAGGGGCAGTCTTAATCCTAGTAGCTCGAATACCTGTGGCATAATAATCACGCGTGCTCCAGGCATACTGTGTTGGAAGCTCTCTAACAACCCGCACCTCATCTTTAAGGACACTTATAAAGTGCTCCACATCAAATATATCTGTGAAGGAACTACAAAGAAATGCCACCATAGCATAAACCACAAAATTCATCCAAGGCACCGGCAACTTGAAGTTTCATACTAGTAGAATTAGTACCTTGAATCTTGCCAAACAGGATTCACTTCAAGGCGTGGAATCACAAGTGTAACATTCATAATCTTGGCAACAGCAACAGCATCACAGATCTGCAGAAGCAACCAGAAAAGTTAGAAGGGAAACCAATATAAAACTCTATAAGAATTGAGATGCAACTCACCCCCATCCTTTGTTGATTTAGTCCACCGTCAAGGAACACCTGAAGAAACCCTTGAGACTTCTCCGGTAAGGCTGTAAAGAGCGACAAATACGTCAATCAAAAAGTTACAAACTTTAGAGAGCACATGAATGTAAACGATGAGAGAAGAAGAAAGCTTTGATTTATAAACTTACGAGATCCTCTATAAGATTGAGTACAGGGCTTCCAACCTTGATCTGGTAAGGGAGACCATAACTCAACCTGTTGTCTGATCGACTGCACATTGGTTCGAGGGTAGACCAAAAGGTTTAAGAGGAAAGAACATACATTGATTCACTAACAACTAACAAACCCACTTACAATTTCTCGATCAAGAGCGCCTTGGAGTAACCGCATATGTCTAGGCCTTGGAGCATTCCATTCCTACAAAATGTTGCCAGCACTTAAATTCTTCAGCTTCGCAATCTCAATTTATCAAATCGAAGATAGAGAGAGGGAGAGAGACTGACGGAGAAGAGAGAAGGAGAGGCGCGGCCAAGAGGGCCGAAGAGATTCGGGGACAAAATCGGGAAAAGGAGCACGAAGACACCAACGAGAGCTGTCCTCTGCGACTGAGTAAGGTTCTGCAATGGCTGCAATTGCTTCATCTGGAGGATCGATTCAAGTTCAATCGAACGATGAAGACAACAACCCTTATTCTAAACTCAGCGACGAACGAGTAAAAGACCAAACTTTGTCGGTGTGTATCTTCTCGTCCAGAGCATAGCTTATATTTTGATCCGAAAGTTTTGGAAATCCAATTTGTTGAAATCTGACGGAAGCACGACAATACTTGAAACTAAGATATACGATGGGGAGATCCAAGTTTTAGGACACAGAATTCGCCAGAGTGTTAGAAATGTTGATACGTCTCTTCGGGAGATATGAAACAAAAATTCGGATATGCAATAGTACCAGATTAATTTTAATGCAAAAAAAAAAAAAAAAATTGGGTAGTTATAATAAAACCATATTAGAAGATTTGAATCTGAAGGAACAAGCTCGATTGACCAGAAAAAATATTATAGTAGCAGAGCATATGTTTCAATTTCTCGATTCAATTGCAAGGTTGAAGGCGGGTTAGAGGGGAGATACGGGTGTCAAAAATTGTTTGTCCCATATGGGATATTTCAATCAATTTTTCCATTAGTATATAACTCTTGAACAATTCTCCAACTCTTGAAACTAGATTATGGGTATGAGTTTAGGCTCACACAATCTAATATGGTATCAATTAAAGAGTCATGATAAAAAAACAAAAAAAAGTTGCATCCTACTTCATTCGCATAAACTAATTCTGAGAGATTTGTGACATAATTATATACTAGTTCATAAATCTCTTAAACTTCAATGTGGGACAAAGTATCTTAACTTTTAGTTTTCAGTTTTCACTATCTAGATCACCTTAGTACTACTTTGGACCTTTGGTTACCAGTTGTTCCTTCTTACACAACTCAACGGTTAGGTAAAACGCACATGAAAAACTTTTCAGGTGATTTGCAACTTATAAAGGTTACTCAAGAAGTGGCAGACAGCATGTTGTTACGCCCCCTATCCTTAAACTTTAGGGCATCTCCAAGAGATACTACATCCCCTCAAATTTGAAGTTTTATGTAGATACTTCAATACTTCATAATTTGAGGTTTTTAACAATAACACTCCATATTTGAAGTATCTCGGTTCAAAATTTCAAATTTGAAGTCTCATCTTTTTTTTTTTGCATTTCAATCTCGAAATTTGTGTATTTCATAAATAATCTCAAAATTTATGTTTTTATCATTTTAGTCCTAAAATTTTATCACTTCAAAGTATTTTACATATATTCTTGTAAATTTAATTGTTACATATATTTTAATTAAAAAAATATTAAAATTTCATAAAAATTACATAATATTACAACAAATATTACACAACAAAATATGATACTAAACATAATTAATACAAAATAAAGTAATACAATGAAATAAAATTACATGAACACATAAATATGACACAAATTAAAATACTAGAACAATACTAATAATCACCTAAATTTGATCCCGAACCTCCAAAATCTCCAAAATATTGTACATAGAATTGTGGTGTAACCGAAGGTTCTTGTTCTTTTTTCTTTTTTCCTTTAAGAAGACTCATATTTTTTTTTGTGATACGGGAGCCCTCACATGAGCTCGTACGTAGACACATATGTTTGATCAAGTACTATACTTCTACATACCACCGTAGAAATTAAATTATCATTCTTACATCTATTTTTATAAAAATATATATTCTATCAATCCCGAGACCAATACTGGATTTTATAACCGAATTTTAACTTGGGAAATCTTTGTTTGAGTAAACTAAGAACATGCATTTCTTAAATTCTTAGCTTTAGTTGTTATCTTATAATAACTTACCATTTAAAATCACAAGATTGCCTAGAAGAACATGAAACATTGTTCTCCAAATTAGATTGTTTATAATTGTAATATACATGTATATACAAATGTATCCATCCTTACCCATTTAGGATCTCATTCATCATTTTTAACAACTATTATTTCATGTGTTTTAGCAACAAATCTAGTATTTGATTGATTTAAAAGATCTTAACATGTATTTTCTGAATATTATCTAGTGGAAGTAAATAGGAAACACCATATGAGGATTAACCAAACAACATAGATATTTATTAAACAAATTACATAGATTTATGAAGAAATGGTGATAAATAAAGAAAAAGGATACAAGATTATTATGGGATATGGAGTTCAAAGAAAGAAAAAAACATTAAAAGACATTTGACTGAAATTATTGTTGGTTTTGGTTTTTAGGTGACAGAAAGATCTGTTGAGTATTATTACTCATGATTCTTAGGTAAAGTTGCAGATGGTCCCGCAGATGTTGATGCATCATCAACTCTATGACCATCACCCATCTTTCCAGATGTAAAAAGAAAATCATCGGAATTGGAACATGAAAAAATTTTGGCACTTGATAAGGTCCCACATTGGTTTTAAGCTCATTCACTGCAAATTTGATTTCTTGTTCAACATCATTGAGAATACTCTCATAGTGTTGTACCATCCCATAAATTCCAGAATTGGGATCACGTCTACGAGCTTCAGCCGCATAGCACAAAGAGTTGGCAGCAATCTTACGTTCTTCTTCAGACCCAAGCCTGTTGAGGATATCTGCAACTTTTGCAGCTCCAAAGATTTGTTGAACATCTTCAAATCTTGTATTGTTCGATGGAAAATATGTTTTGTATATGCAATTTGGGTCACAAATTTGTTTTAAGGCCCTACAGATAGCACAACGGTTGGAATTCATTTCTTTTTGTTTGGTTTCCTCCCTTATACCCTAAATAAGAAAATTAAATGAAAAAATCATCAATACTATATATATATATATATATGTACATTTGATATATATTAAAAATGATGAAAAAAAAAAGATTTTGGTTCTGGAAATATTTACACAAATGAAAATCTGATCTCTCATATTAAAACTACAAAAAATAATTAATCATCACTTGTTAGTTGTAATGAGCAAATATCTATATAAACATATAAACATACAAAAATATCTATATAAAGTCTACCTAACTTGAGAGATAAAAATTTTTCCAATAATTCATATAAACATATTAGTATCACGTGAATTATATAACAAATTAGTAGATAAACCGGGATCACATAATACCTCGATTGAAAATATAAAAAGATCTTATATCACTAAAAAAACTGAAAATATTGTAAATTTGAAGGATGCCTATAATGATAAATTAGTCATAGTTTTATAGCTTTAAAACTTGACTTGTTAAATCACTAATTTAGCAAGATAGTAATATCCAATAAATATCGTAAGTTTGACTTATTTATATTTGTTTGGCAGTTACTATCTACCATTATTGTTATATTTGACTGCATACTTCTATTTTTGGCAAGATAATATCATATTTTCCATGCATTATAATAGTTGGTCAAATTTTCATGCATTAGTTATATTTATTTATATCCCCTAAAAATGTATTATAGTTTTTTTTTTGTACGTAGTATCAACATAAGATGTTATATTATTAGTTTGTCTATCGCACACAAATTTGACCATTTATCATTTTCAGTCACATTCTAAAAAAAGAAATGAACAAAATTTTAGTTTATCAATCGATCGATAGATGTTTTTTATAATACTATTTGCTTATACACACGGATTAGTTTTTATATAGATAGTATTGAAATAATAAATATTTCTATTTTATTGATTTATCTATTACTCAAAAGTAAAATTACGAATATGAATATATTGTTTTTAGCAATTATACTAACATTTAAAGAAACAAATTTATCCAAAATTATTTGGAAAAATAAAAGTTACATTAATTTAAGTTTTAACATGAAACAAAACTTTATCATATGCCTAATTTACTCTAAATGGTAATATTAAAAAAACGCCGAGAAAGAATTAACCTATTTTTTCTATACTCACTCCGTTTTTTAATTGTCGTTTTAGAGTTAAGCTTTTGCTTTATCTTACTAGTCGTTTTGTGTTTACAATACAACTTTATAGAATGACAAGTAATATAAAACAGAAGGAGTATATTATAATGAGTAATGAGTAATTGTCTTAATTTCATAAAGTCATATCGACAAAATAAATGAACTTAAAGATTTTATAGAGTTACATTCTTTGAGTACAAGCTTGTGTAAATAATTTTTTATAATATAGGAGACTTTATCATATTAACTTTAAAATGAAAGTTTTAAATTACTTGAATCACAAAAAAAAAAAAATATATATCTATAATTTTTTTATCTTCAAGTATAACCGATTTATATCCATCATTGGTCAAGTTGGATAACTCTAAAACGTCATTATTTGATAAACAATTTAGAGTTACGCTCTATGCCATCGTAGATTTGCAACTCAACGGTTAGGTAAAACACACATGAAAAACTTTTCAGGTGATTTGCAACTTATAAGGTTACTCATGAAGTGGCAGACAGCATGTTGTTACGCCTCCTATCTTTAAACCTTAAGGTCCTTCCTTCCTTAGACGTGAATGATCAGAGTTTCCTTATCTGCTATTATTGGAAATGGAAATTATTGGACTATTTTTAAAAAGGGATTACCTTAGGGTTTTTAAAACTTTTAGGCATGACTGTCAACGCTCCCAAAACCCAAAAGGAATCGAGAAAGAACAATAACAAGGAGAAAACAGAGTTGTAAAATGACAACGGTGCATCTTCTTTTATCCCCTCTCCAATTTATTGTTTAGTTTTGTTTATGAAAGGAAACATTTTTAGAAATATCGGTTTATTGTTAAGTTGTGTAAATCGTACTAGTATAGTTTTTTTTTCAACACTTACTTATTCAAAGGAAAGAAAGGGGCAAAAGTAGACTTAATACTTGTGGGCTTCAATCGTAGTCAACTCTGCTGCAGCTCTCTCTCCGCTTCTGTTGGTGCGGGATTCAGCACCCCCGACATACCGAGCTAAACCAGAAACATTAATTGAGTATTTAACCGGGAATCCGGTTAAGAGATCGATTAGGTCATCAGGAAACAATTGGAACGAGACGAAGTCTTGGAGGAGAAACCGACTTTACTTCGGCGCAGTGCGGCCGACTTAGACAATAAGGCAGCTTTCCATATTTCACTTCGTCTATTAAGGAAAGTTAATATATTTAGAGATCTACGAGTGTGTATAAATAAGGGGAGACTTCTCCATTGTAAGGCATCCAGAATCGAATACAATAATCGAATTCTCTTAGCAATAAACCCTAATTCTTTCAAGTTCTTCTTCTTTACTTCTAATTTCAAGGTTTAGATCTATTTTCTAGAGAGATAACTCTACTGAATTTGTTTCCCTCCTTAAACAAATTCATTGTGGAAACCTAGTTTCTACAATTGGCGCCGTCTGTGGGGACGCAAATCGTCTCTAGAAAAATTCTCTCTAAGAAAGTCTCCTTAGAAGAGCACTTTGCAATAATGTCTTCCGTCGTCAACAAAGTGCCCGAAACAAGCCACACGCCCGAACTCGCAGGCATCACTCCTTCTCAAGATGACACCACGACACTGGGTGGCACATCGACCAGGCCTATCACTGCCGTGTACTCACGTCAGCGCGTCAACACAACGACAAATCTGGCCGAAACCTCCACCGGAGCCCCAGTCGGGGTCGGATCTGAGGAAGCCAGCCGAGGTATTGGACGAACTCTCGAAGAGCTAGTCAACCATGATTCGGAGCCTTCCAACGAACAAAACCATAATGAGGCCGGTGCTCGCACAACGGAGCAGCAAATCGGTGCACAGAATGGAGACCTCCCCGATCAAACCACGCCAGCGGCCCAGAATCCGCAAGTCGTTTCCATGGAGGACTTCAGAATCCTGTTCGGCACCATGACGAAAGAGATCTACCAGATGATCTCCGACACTAACCGCAGGGTCGACGCGTTTGTAACTCAAGCAACCCCGTCACGAGTCTCTGCCGGGCAATCACTCGATGCAGATGGTGTCACCCGCCGTCTCGACTTCTCGGAGGCACAGCTCGAGCAGAGGAATCCTCCCCCTCGGACAACGTCCAGCGTTCGACCGGCGAATCCGGGTTTGCGGATTCACGAAAATTCAACCATCCCGGTCACCCGCCACACGAACTCCGGACCTTGCTTCGAACTCGAAGAAATCAGGTCACAGATTAGTGGCATGAATACGCTCCTCCATCGAGCCATCAGCACGGCTCCAGAAATCGACAGGATCGTCGAAGTAACCCGGCAGTCGCCCTTCACCCAACGAATAGCGCGAGCCGCAATACCAAACGTCAAGCTGAAGCTTCCGATCTACCAGGGAGACAAAGATCCGGTTCAGTTTATGACATCCTTCATGGCAACCATGTCCAAGGCACGATTCACCGATGAGCAGAGAGACGCCGGTTGCTGTCAGCTATTCGTGGATAGCCTTTCGGGCCCTGCCTTGGTATGGTTCACGAGGCTCGAGCCAAACTCAATCGACGATTTCGACCAGTTGAATAAGGCCTTCCTCAAGAACTACCGAATCCTCATCGAGCCAGGCGTCACGAGTTCGGATCTATGGGAGATGGCCCAGGAACGGGGGGAATCCATTGCTAGCTTTTTGCACAGATTCAAGGAAAAGCTGACGAAGGTCACCGTCCCGGAGGATGCGGCAATGGCAGCCTTCAGAAAGGGCTTGATTCCCGGATCACCGTTACGAAAGGATCTCAACATCCGGGAACCCAAGGATCTCGACGACGCGCTACATCGAGCCTCTAGGTTCGCACTCGATGAGGAGGAGGAAGCCCGAATAGCTGCGAAGACTAACGATGAACAACCATCGCACCCTCCAAAAGCTAAAAACCGAGCCGAACACCACGAGCCCCGCAAGCACCACGAACCTCAGGACCGAAAAAAGGGCGTCATCCACGCAGTCTCCGAGGCGGACAGTCAAGAAAAACAGCCATCCGACCCGAAGGAACTCTACTGTGACTTTCACATGTATCCGGGCCATTCCACACAAGACTGCGTCCATCTGAAGAACTACCTCTACGCAAAGTACCTCTCTGGCGAAGTCGAAGCCACTTATCAGCCGAAAAGCGTCCGTGGAGGCAGAGGTCGCCGCGGGGGTTGGCGTGGAGGACGGTCTGGCCGCGGTCGCGGTGCAGGCGGTGGGCGAGGTTACGATGGACCACCCAACATAGCCCAACAGCAGGCCAACCAAGCACCCACTGACCACCAGGAGGGGGCACCCCAGGCAGACGAACTACCTGGCCCTCCCAAGCGACAGAGGGGCCAGAACCCGGAGCGTATCAATTCTCCTCCCCGTGGACGAATAACCATGATACTCGGTCCACCAGAAGACTGCGCAGACTCCGTCCGCGCACTGAAGAAGAGAGCACGACAAGTTTGCGCTCTTCAAACTGCTCCAAGCGAGCCTTCACTCTGTTCGGATCCGATATCATTCACTTCGGAGGACGCCAAGGGAATCCAACACCCCCATTCGGACCCTTTGGTTATCGAAGTCTCGATGGCCGACTTCGACGTCGAACGGGTCCTGATTGACACTGGGAGCACCGTCAACGTAATCTGCTGGCAAACGCTCGAAAAAATGGGCATCACACCAGACCAACTGAAACCTGAAACTCGAACGCTGACGGGCTACGATGGGGTCGCCAAAATGTCGATGGGTGACGTGAAACTACAAGTGCGAGCCGGCGGGGTGACCCGGAAAACTAAGTTCGCAGTCGTAGATGCACCACCAATCTACAATGCAATTTTGGGGGTACCGTGGATGTATGCGATGCAGGCCGTACCGTCGACCTACCACCTCTGTCTCAAATTCCCAACCGCCACAGGAATTTGCACACTTTACGGCGACCAAAGGGTGGCCAGAATTTGCTCTGTTATCGAAAGGAAGCAGAGGAAGGCAGAAACCGCCTAGCAATTACAGAGCGGGGACCATTTCACCGGTCCCCAAAAGCCGGAGCGGGACCGCCTCAAGTCTCCGGAATGCAAGATCCTGCAGGCGAATATTGACTCCTCAGACCCCTCGCGAACCGTAGGAATCGGGGCCGAACTTGACGAAGACATAAAGGCTAACCTGATCGCTTTCCTCCAATCTCGGGCGTCCACATTCGCTTGGTCTACAAAAGACATGGTCGGGATAAGTCCCGAAGTCATGTGTCACAAGCTTAACATCGATCCCACGTTCAAACCGATCAGACAGAAGCGCAGGCGCTTGGGTCCTGATCGAGCCAAGGCGGTCCAAGACGAAGTCGAACGGTTACTCAAGGCGGATCAAATCATGGAGGTCCAGTACCCCGATTGGCTGGCTAACCCGGTGGTTGTTAAAAAGAAAAACGGAAAGTGGAGAGTCTGCGTAGACTTCACCGACCTCAACAAGGCTTACCCTAAGGACAGCTTTCCTCTGCCGCACATAGATCGTCTCGTGGAAGCCACGGCTGGAAATCAGCTGCTTTCGTTTATGGATGCTTTCTCAGGCTACATCCAGATCGCCATGAGCTCAGCCGACCGCGAAAAAACGGCATTCATCACAGATAGGGGGACCTACTGCTACAAAGTGATGCCGTTCGGATTGAAAAACGGTGGAGCAACCTACCAGCGCTTAGTAAATATGATGTTCGCGGATCTACTCGGCAAAACCATGGAGGTCTATATAGATGACATGCTGGTCAAATCTCTGATCGCAGAACAGCACGTTCAACACCTGGCGGAATGTTTCGACATCCTGGATCAATTCCAGATGAAACTGAACCCGACGAAGTGCACTTTCGGAGTAACTTCCGGGGAATTCTTGGGGTACATCGTCACCAAACGGGGAATTGAGGCAAATCCCAAGCAGATCGAAGCCATCCTAGGACTCCCGTCGCCAACCAACAAGCGAGAAGTACAACGCTTGACTGGCCGGATCGCTGCTCTGAACCGTTTCATTGCGCGCTCAACGGATAAGTGCCTCCCCTTTTACCAACTTCTTCGCGGGAACAAGGACTTCCATTGGGACGAGGAATGCGAGATCGCTTTTCGTCAGTTGAAGGAATATTTGACCTGTCACCCAATATTGGTCAAACCGGAGGACGGCGAAACATTGTATCTCTACGTCTCGGTCTCCAGTTCGGCTGTTAGCGGAGTGCTAGTCCGGGATGATCGCGGCGAACAGAAACCCATTTTCTAAATAAGCAAAGCACTAAACGATGCAGAATCGCGATACCCCACGCTGGAAAAATTGGCCCTTGCAGTGATCGTCGCGGCACGGAAACTGCGACCCTACTTTCAGTCGCATTCCATCGTCGTTTATACGGATCAACCACTCCGAACCGTCCTTCATAGCCCCCTCCAGTCCGGACGCATGGCAAAGTGGGCGGTCGAACTCAGCGAGTACGATATCGAATACCGTTCTCGCCCGAGCTTGAAGTCACAAGTTCTGGCTGACTTCATCACCGAACTGTCTCCCGAGCTTGACAATCCCACTCCCGAGATGGAGCAATGGACAATGTTCGTCGACGGATCATCAACAAATCAAGGATCCGGAGTTGGGCTCATACTCCGATCCCCCACCGGAGAAATTCTCGAGCAGGCGCTAAAGCTCAATTTCAAAGCATCGAACAACGAAACCGAGTATGAAGCCGTTCTCGCAGGACTCCGGCTAGCACAGGGACTTGGAGTCAAACACCTACAGGTCTTCTGTGACTCCCAACTTGTAGTTAGCCAGTTCAGCGGCGAATTCGACGCCAAGAACAAGCGAATGGGAGCATATCGACAGTTGGTCCGCACGATGTCCGGCGAATTTACGTCTTTCTCTCTGACAAAGGTCCCGCGGAACGAGAATGCGCCAGCCGACGCACTCGCAGCCCTCGCAAACCGCTCCGACCCCGAGTTACGGCGTACCATCCCCATCGAATGTATCGAAGCTCCCAGCATTGATCCGGACAGCCAGATCGCCCTCATCAACGACGATCCAATCCCGATGGAAGTCGACGAGCCAATAGAAGATATGGCGGATGTCGTCGAACCTCCTGAGGATTGGCAGACCGAGATCAAGCTTTACATCTCCGATGGCACCGTCCCGGCAGATCGATGGGCAGCTCGACGACTAAAGGCTCGGAGTGCCAGGTACATCCTATTGGATGGGGAGCTATTTCGCCGGAGCGCTTCGGGAGTGTTCCTTACCTGTGTTACTCGGGACGAGGCCGAACGCATCATGATGGAAGTACATGAGGGGGAAGGTGGCAATCATTCCGGCGGACGCGCACTTGCTCTCAAAATCAAAAAGGATGGACACTATTGGCCCACCATGATGGCCGACTGCGAAACTTTTGCGGCCAAATGCGAAGCCTGTCAGCGCCATGGGCCCATGCGGCACGTCCCGCCCGAACTATTAAACACCGTCACTGCTCCGTATCCCTTTATGCGCTGGGCCATGGATGCTATCGGACCTCTGCCGGCATCCAAATCCAAAAAGTATGTCTTGGTGCTAACCGATTACTTCACCAAGTGGGTAGAGGCGGAGTCTTTTACAAGGATTCAATCCTTAGATGTGACCAATTTCATATGGAAGAACATCATATGTCGCCACGGACTCCCATATGAGATCGTCACCGACAACGGCACCCAATTCACCTCGATGATCACCAGACGTTTCCTGTCAAAATGGCAAATCCGTCTCAGCACTTCGACCCCTCGGTACCCGCAAGGTAACGGTCAAGCCGAAGCCACGAACAAATCGATCGTTGATGGGCTCAAGAAACGACTCGGTCGAAGGAAAGGAGCGTGGGCAGATCATTTGGATGGCGTACTATGGTCATACCGCACAACCCCGCGGAGGAGCACGGGTCAATCCCCTTTCTCCCTCGCGTATGGTCTCGAAGCACTTGCTCCGGCTGAAGCAGGGGTTCCGACACTCCGCCGCACTATGATGGTCGATAATACAACACTTAACGAAGAAATGTTGATCGACCACAACGACCTCGCCGAAGAGTTGCGCGATAAAGCTCTAGTTCGGATGCAACACTACCAAGACGCAGCGGCTCGATATTACAATAAAACTGTTCGTCAGCGGCGTTTCAACGAAGGTGATCTGGTTCTGCGAGAGGTCTTCGAGAACACCAAGGAAGTAAACGCCGGAAAACTCGGCGCTCGATGGGAAGGCCCATACCTCGTGTCAAGAGCAGTTCGTCCAGGCGTTTACGAACTTCTGACCATGGCTGGGGAACGGCTCAAAAACTCGTGGAACGCGGCCCACTTGAAACGCTACTACAGCTAAGTCGTTGTTACGACTCTATCTAGGAGTTTTCGGGAATCCGAACTCCATTTATCTCTCATTTGTAATACGAACTACGGTTGGCTTGATCCCCACTTCGGGGTACGTAGGCAATTCCTTATCTTTAAAAGACTAAGCGAATGCAGCTAATATATTAATAAAATTTTATTCATAAATTCCTCTTTATTCAACTCGGCGACGAGCCGGTGTGCAAATGAAAATATCCAAAGTTCGCTTGTGTTTGAATCTCCTTTACATGATTCCAAACAAGTTAAATAACTACATTAAGTCCCCATTACATGTTTTGGATGTTTTGACTAATAGTAAAAAAAAAAAGAGAAAAGAGACGCAAAGGGAGAACGTTCCTTCGACGACTCGGGGTCCTAGATGAGAAAAGAAATCGACCACCCAGAGTTCGGAGTGGTCGAACTCCCACGCTCAACGTCTGGGCTGATCCTGCAGACGAAGTGGAGGCCGCGGACCCGATAGATCGTCTCCCAATGGTTCCTCCACCGCTACCTTCTCCAGTTCCGCGCGCCAGAACTGACATCTTTCCCTCAGGGTCTCCAGTTTCCCCCTTGGAATTTCGACGCCTCTCGACTCCAAGTCTTCTAAGAAGGAACACGGGCCCTCTGCCAAGTGTTTTTCACGAAAAATCGGGCCGGCCGATTCCAGGAAATTGGCGTACCGCCTTAACCTTTCGATGGAAGCTCGGTAGGCCCAGATGTCCACAGTGAACAGGTGCGCGGTATCTTCAAGAGGCTGACAGTCGGCCTCCAAGAGAACAGGCATCTCTATACTCGCCACAAGTTCTTGGCACGCTGCGTGTGCGGCATGCAGCCCAGTCATATGCCACTTCTCCAAGAAGAAGCCTTGGACAATCATCTCGTTCAGAACCCGAATAGTCCCTTCCAAACGATAGAGCCGACAGACTTCGGCCAATCTACGGCGTCTTGCCATAAGGTGGGCCCCTAATCTATAGCGGCGAGCCCGATACCTTCGGAGTTCCTGACATATGAGACTCCCTTCTACACCCGTCATATCGACGCGAGGGACAGGTGCGCGAACTCGGAAGGCCTCCACGCTTTCTTGGGCGGGGGGATCTTCCGGAGCTTCTGGTCGTCTGGAACTGCTTGCCGAGGCGGCAAGCACTTCCCGAGTTCGTCTCAACCACGCAGATCGAATAGTCACCATCTTTTTCTGATAATATTTAGGGAAGTTGTGATGATCGTTCCAAATACCCAGTCCTCTATTTATACAGGATTTGGGAGGTAACCGCCGCTGAGTCCACCAATCGGAGTGCAGCGTGATTTTCGCGTTTTCCCGAAAAAAAAAAAAAAAAAAAAAAAAAATTTCAAAGACCGTGCAATGCATTTAATGAGGCGCGTTCATTATTTCCGAAAAGAAAAAGGAAAAATTTTTCCTCTTTAAAAAAAAAAAAAAAAAAAGGGATTATCCCGTATCGGACTAATGATCTAAGTTCACCCCTCGTTGACGCCCTGGCCAGGTGATCAGCTCGTAGAATTCCGAATTATTCTCAGGATAAGCCGAACCCAGAGTCGCACCTGACCTTCCTATGTAGGGATAAGCCGGACCCAGAGTATTTATTCCGCACCCGCTTTTTTTTGTTTTTGGGGTAAGCCGAACCCAGAGTATTTATTTCGCACCCAAACTTTAGTTCGAACGGAATGGTTAGCCGAACCCAGAGGATATTTTCGCAGTCCGGCATCCGAGCTAAAGCAAAGGAGATAAGCCGAGCCCAGTATCTCGCTCTCCGATTAAACACACTTTATTAACACTTCATCTCAAATCGATGTTTTCTACCATCACTTAGTAAAAATTGTCTGTTGTAAGCCGGGAGACGTCTCGCCTCTGACACATTTTTTAAATCGTAAAACAATGATTAAAGCAAATCTTTTATTATTATGAAACTTTATTTCGAGTGAAATTCAAGTTCGTCTGTTACATTGCGGTTAAATTTTATTCTCAGTCAAATAGAATATTCTAATTCCGAACTGTAGTGCCGTTCGCAGCAATCTCACGGATGCTCGTCTTGACTCGTTTCGGCATCGGCCATAGTAGCTGCAATCCAGTCTTTTCCCAATCTTCGGGGCGAGTCTCCAATGCTCTGGCTTTTTGTTCGCTTTCATCAAGTAGTTCGGTAGTCCTTTTCCTTTTCGCCTTAAGTAGAGCAATCTCGGATTCCAAAGTTCTCAATCGTCGGTCGATTCTGCCCCTCTTCATATGAAAATACTGAAGGTCTTGAGTCAATTCTCGGTGCATACCCTCGATCTGCAGACACCAAGTAAGCAACGGGTCAGTATGAAAGGAACAATTTTCGATAACTTTTAAGGCAAATAAAAGGCTAGGGGCTACCTGAAAGAAAAAGGCATCGGCCTCGGCGAGCTCGGCATCAGTTGCATGCCGGTTGATGTAGAACGGCTTAACGTTACCTGGAACGAAATCGCCGACCAAGGTCGGGTCTATGTAGGTCGACCCACGTCCGGATCCACTTTGGCATTCGTTGCAGTTTGCAACAAGACACGGTGGCAAATCGGCTATCCTGCCGAACCCATTCTTAATCCAATCCTTGGGATGAGACTCCAGCATCTTGAGTTTGAGAAGCAAATCTCGCTGTACTTGCTCTGACGCGGCAAGACGATTGGAATACTCTGCATGGCGATCCTCCACCTCGTGAAGAAAATCGATCAGTTCGCGTCTTTCTTCTGGTTTAACGCGAGACATCAACATCCAGGGAGCTCTGATGTTCGGGAAGTACGCCATCCCTCTTTCGATAGCTTCAGCATTTGAGAACGTTGGCACATCGTTGCCAGCCAGCGGGGATTCTACGCTGCTCATCGAGCTCGGCATTGTCTCTGATCGAAAAAGTTTTCTTGGATGTCTAGTCTGCAGGCAGCACTGGTTAGATTTATACGTGTCTTGGGAGGTAAACCTCTTAGGAAAATTGGAGATCTTCCATGCAAATTGGAAAATATACAATTTTATCGAAATTGTCTATTTTCTTTTTCAACGAAAAGGAAAATTCCGGCAAATAGGTCCTAAAAGGAAAATGGGAATGATTAAGTCGGCAATGTTTTACAAGGGTACCCCGACCCATAAAGATTAAACAAAGCAAAAAGGAAAAACATAATACATTTTTTCTTTCTTAAACGTCCACGTCACCGGAAATATCTGCTTGGAAACTCCCGGCGTTCGAGCCAAAGGGATGCTCAACGGAATCTGGAGCCCTCGTCTCATCGGTCGCTGGGGGAGGAAATCCATAACCAAGCTGATCCGGAGACATGGTAAGATCGTTCTCGTTCAGCTCGAGGACATCGATCGCAGTTACGGTCTCCTCGGCTTCGGCCTTTTTCCCGTCGATCTCCCTTATTAGCTCTTCAGGAATGACAGCCCCATTCTCGATCAGATATCCTACAGCTCCCTGTACTCCGGTGGCTTGGTTCAGCAGATCTTCTAAAGGGAGAACTTTTGTCTGTTCAACTAGATAGGCTTTGACCTTGTCTAGTCGGGCCTGCGCTTTCTTCGTTGTTCGCTCCACTTTTGCCCATCGGTCCGTCCGAAGTCTTTTGACTTCGAAAGCAAGCTGAACTTTCAACTCGTCACACGATTCCTGCAGTCCGGCCTTCTCTTCTTCTAAAGTAAGTGCTTGGGAGTTCAGTTCGTTAAACCTCAGTTCGGTGTTGGCAATGATGCCATCTTTTTCCGCAACAAGCGCCTCGAGTTCCTTGATCCTCGCATCCTTGGCATCGCTGGCAGCTCGGATTTGCCCTACGCATTCCTTCATTTTTTCGAGCTCCATTCCCGAACTCTTGCTGGTTTTAGTTTGCCTATCATATTTTTGAACCAACGTGTTCATTTTGGCGGCAGTCTGTGGATTCAAAAAAATTCACGTCAGTTTAACGCTTTGTTAAAAAAAAAAAACAAAACTTTCATAGATTTGATAGTAGGACGAACCAGTAGGTGCGATGCAGCGACATCAAGGAATGCTTGCTTGAATTCCAACTCGTCAGTTGACGGAAGAATTCGGTTGGAAATCTTCAGAGTCCGGAAAAGCTCGCCTGAAGCTTCTCGATTGGTCACTAAGGGATAGTCGCCGAAGTAATTGTAGGCGAAGTGATTTGTCTTGTCATCTTTTCTTTCGAGGCGGAATCGGTCGGCAGATTCTAATCCGGCTTCGTCAGCCGATCGCTTGCGACTCGGCAATGGGCGCGCGTCGAGAGCTGGTTCCTCGCAGATTTGTTTTTCTTTGTTCTTCTTTTTCTTCCTCCTTTTGGATCCAACCTCAATTTGAGGAACGTCGTGTTCTTCATTCAAAGGATCGATGTTTTCTAAAGCCAAAGGAGGATTTTCTTCCTCTGCGATGGTGAGTGGCTCGATGTCCCCTCCGGGTGCTTGAGTAGGATCAGCGACGATTTGGTCCGGAATAGGATCGACTTCGGTTGGACCCTGAGATGGGCCGATCTCGGTTTCAATGGCCGCTTGAGTGTCTCGGCGAACAACCTGGACATCTTGGGATTCCATCACGCGACACCCAGCAGATCGTCTTAATGCGTTGGCGAAACTAGGAAAGTCTGTTCTGGCTTTTCCCATTGCTGTTTCGACTCGGATACGAGTGATAAAATCCCACTGACGATTCCTCCCGGATAGCAGAGCGTCTCTAACACGAATGTAGTTCGGGGCTAAGCGCGTTGCACACAATGGACGATCTGGAATCACAGACATCAAAAAGTTAAAACTGGTCAGCGGTACCGAAGTCGATGACAAGTATTAAGAAGTATAACTCTACCAGGACTTTCATTCCACACTCTCCGATGAAAACCTAACGGGTTAGCAAATGAATATTGGTCAACGCGGACGAAGAAGTACTGATTCGTATACTTCTTGAATTTATTGGTGCGTTTACCAACGAGGAAATTGTGAGCTGGTCTCAAATTCACTTCCCAGCGATTCGGACTCTTCGATTGCTTCAAATTTGATAGCTGTTCGAAGGCTTGAACTCGAAGTTCGACTCCGACTTCGGCTGCTAGGGTCAAAGCAGCCATGAAGTTACAAATAGCTCCGGGTACGAACTGGGAGATCGCCATCATCCGTCTTTGGGCATAGACTGAGATCAACTCTGGGATTGGGAACAAGAGGCGACACTCGGTGAAGTAACCTTCGTATAAACATACATACCCTTCCGGGGGGCTCCAGGGACGTTGATCTTCACGAGGAATCAAAATCGTGACGTTGCTATTGAATAAACCACACGAGTTTAGCGTCTCGTTCACAGTTTTAACCGAACTCACGCTCTTTTCGCCTCCGATCTGCCCTGCGTGATCAAATAAGGGATCGATATCTTCGATCGAGAGTCCTAAGGGTGCGAACCGATGTTCCTCTTCCGAAAATACGTCCGCAGTCAGTTCGGTGTTCTCCTCTTCGTGACGAACTGATGAAGGTAGGGCTGGTTCTGCTTGTGAGGAAGAGGCTCCTGTTGTACAGCGAACCAGGTATTGCGAGACTTCGGAGGTCGATCTACTTGATTCCCTGATCTGCGCGGTGCGTTCGGAGTTGGGAGTTCTTCGTCTGGAATTACGACGAATTAATTGCTCGGGCGAAGAGGTAGTTTCCGATGTGCTTGCCATGTTTCGAGTTCGGAGAGTGTGGAAGAAGGAAGAAAAATAACGAAATGAAATGGAAGAGAGATCAGAGCGGATTACCTGTTGCGGTTGGCGAAAAATGAGAAATGAGGGGAGCAGAAGCGTATTTATAGAGCCAAATGGGCGGCAACCCTACGAAAAGTAATGATGACCTACGCGACTCTTCGAATTCCGAGCTAGCGGATGTGACGGAAACGACACGTGTCACTTGGATAAAATGCGGTGAGGTGATTCGGAGATCTGAATAATAATCAATTAAAACTTTATGGATTAGATCGGATATTTTCTTTCCTTAGTTCAAAATATTCGAATTAAATCTCGAATATACTGAACTGGGGGGGGACTAATTGTTGGTGCGGGATTCAGCACCCCCGACATACCGAGCTAAACCAGAAACATTAATTGAGTATTTAACCGGGAATCCGGTTAAGAGATCGATTAGGTCATCAGGAAACAATTGGAACGAGACGAAGTCTTGGAGGAGAAACCGACTTTACTTCGGC
This sequence comes from Camelina hispida, assembly GCA_023657505.1. Lineage (NCBI taxonomy): Eukaryota > Viridiplantae > Streptophyta > Magnoliopsida > Brassicales > Brassicaceae > Camelina > Camelina hispida. The sequence continues at coordinate 10,642,992 of CP094635.1, read as the reverse complement.
GCAGTGCGGCCGACTTAGACAATAAGGCAGCTTTCCATATTTCACTTCGTCTATTAAGGAAAGTTAATATATTTAGAGATCTACGAGTGTGTATAAATAAGGGGAGACTTCTCCATTGTAAGGCATCCAGAATCGAATACAATAATCGAATTCTCTTAGCAATAAACCCTAATTCTTTCAAGTTCTTCTTCTTTACTTCTAATTTCAAGGTTTAGATCTATTTTCTAGAGAGATAACTCTACTGAATTTGTTTCCCTCCTTAAACAAATTCATTGTGGAAACCTAGTTTCTACAGCTTCATTCCCAAGATGGAAGCCTAACCAAAACAAGAATTAGTAACGTCCACACACATGATGTCAATAAAAGATTTATTATGATGTTCAGTGAAATAAGTAAACTATACCCAAGTTTCAGGGAAGTGTCGAATTCATCTTCAATGGGAGCTCCACTGTCGTAGCTTGACACGTTTGTGGTCGCTGACTCTGTCTCCACAGCTTCCTTAAACGCCAGCATTTTAGACCTTTCAAACGTCTCTAGCTGTCCATATATACGTTACCTCAACTTATATTATACTATATTTTCAAAAAAAAAAAGGCTGATTAAGGTTAACATGATTTCGATAAGGGTATAGAACCATACTTTCTCCCTCAGTCTCTTCTCATCCACCAGTTCCGATCCCTGCGTCACATATAAATTAAGTCATTATATATATATATTTAGGCCTATATCGTTTCCATTAGTAATACGAATTATACGTACTAACCCGTTTCTCAAGTGAAGAAATCTGGCTCATCACACAGTCGCCCTATAATGAACAACAACAATGTCACACTTTTATATATATACAGCTTAATTATGATTACATTCCACGTCTATAAGGAAATATGCATGCTATTATAGTTTATGTATAGTAATAAACCTTTTTCTCAGACACACGGCTAAGTCCAGATTCAAACAGTTTCTCCAGCCGCTGCAACTCTTCCAAGTTCAATCCATCGAGATCCTCTCCTCTCAGTTTCCTGTTTTACGTTATAAATACAACATAATACTCACTTCAATTTTATTAGAATACTCAAAACTACAGCGTACACATACACTCATTTCTACCCAAGTATCTCTATATAGTTTGTTTGGATCTAGCTTTCAGAACTTTACCGAATCATATATCGGCTCTGTATGTCTGCCAAACTAAAATATTATCTACCTATATATATATATATACTAGTTGATGCGCAGCTACATAGGAGTGTGTTACAAGGATACCACTAGATCGTGGTGGAGTACACATTGGGTTTTAATTAACCTTTGATCAATTTGGCGCCGTTGCCGGGGACCAAAATGATTGCATTTGAGATTCTAGATTTAAATTTAGTCTAAGTTTTTTTTTTACTAATTAATTCTTGTGTTCTTTCTCTTGTATTTCAGGTGCATGCAAACAAGAAGCCACAAGCCTACTGATTTGCGGTAATCTGCGAAACAAAGAGTTAGTGCGACTTGAACAGAAAAACAGAAAAACAGAAAAACAAAAGCTAAAGCTGATAAGATGGAGGATAGACAAAATCCAGATGGCCATCAGCCTAACCCTCAAGAGGTTATTATTCCGCCACCTCCCCCTGTTCCACAATGTCAAGCTCCACAAGAGCAGAATGCAGCTGAGCTGAACCCAACAGCAAGGCGAGCCACCTTGAGGGACGAAGATGCTCACAACAGGCTATTTGCGAATCGGTCTGCGATTCAACCTCCTGCTCCTGCGAGACAAGAATATGAGATTAATCACAGTCTCATCAATTTGATTCAGAATCGTGTGTTTAATGGATTAGCCTCAGAGAGCCCTCTGGACCATATTGAAGCTTTTGAGAGATTGGCTAGTACAACAAGGTCTAATGGAGTTCAATATGATTACCTCATGTTGACTTTGTTCCAATTCTCTTTAGGAGATAAGGCTTTGAGATGGCTAAATCTCTTGGACCGAGGATCACTTACCACTTGGGAGCAGTGTAGAGCAGCGTTTTTAGACCACTTCTACACTAAGTCACGATCAGCTATTTTAAGGAGCAAGATCACTACCTTCTCACAAGGTGGTACAGAGTCTTTTTGTGAAGCGTGGGAGAGATTCAAGGAGTATATGAGGGACTGTCCTCATCATGGCTTTTCACAAGAGAATCTTATGAACATCTTCTATAGCGGAATTGACCAGAAGTACCAGATGGCACTCGATACTGCCAGCAGAGGAGATTTTTCTACTAACACTGCCGCTGAAGCAAACCTCTTGATCGAAAACCTTGCAGCGAGTAACAGCAATCATAGCCATGAGTATGATCATTATGTGCATGTTATTAGCTCTGTGAATACAAATGTTATTAAGAGTCTCACTGCCAAGGTAGACCTTCTTTTGAAGAGAGATCAGCAAGCTGTCAACATATGCGACGGGCAGACGGGTGCGTATCAGCAAGTTGGAGTAAATTCAGGTTTTGAGGGGACAAAGGAGTTGAACTATGTAGGAGGACAAGGGAACTATCAGAATCATGGGTTTAATCAGAATTATAGAAATCATCCTAATTTCTACTACAGAAGCACTAACATCGAGAATTCTCAAGATCAAGTGTATCCTCCACATAATCAACAAGGTAACTTCTCGCAAGGATTTCAGAACAAAGGTGCTGGATTTAGTAGCTCAAATGTCCAAGGATACCAAGCCCCATCTACAACTCCACAAGATAACAAACTCGAATTGATGATGCAAGCACTGTTGGAGGGCCATAAGAAAAGTTCTGCTGAGATTAATGTCAAGATTGATAGTATGTACAATGATTTGAATGGGAAATTTGAGAGGTTGAGTTCACGTGTTGATTCCAATGATAAGAGAGTCTCTGCTATTTCTTCTAGCTCTAAGAACAAAGAGTCATGCAATGCTATAACACTTCATGGTGGGATCGAAGATGGGCTGAGTTGTGTTGTGATCAACTCATGTTTGGCTTCCGCAGAGACGAGATCAATCAATCCTGAGACTAGACCAGCCGGTCCCATCCATTCTGATAATTCGAGTTTGATCTCCATAGAAGTTGGATCGACCGATCCCCCTTATAGATCGATCGATCCCGTCAATAGCGCAGAACCAGTTTTAAAAAGTCCCAGATCGACCGCTCCACGTCCAGACCAGTCGGTCCCTGTTGCAGGTATGGGAAAACCCAGCTCAGTTGTTCCTAATGCAGATTCCAAGGAATCACTTCTTGTGGAACCAAAGCCCTATAGGCCACAAATTCCTTTTCCAAGAAGACATGTGAAGAAACCTCTGGATGAAAAGAAGTATGGTCGGTACAAAGAAGCTATAAGTGAGTTTATCGCTGACATTCCCTTTACAGAGGCAGTAAAGCATATCTCTTTGTTTAAGAAGGTTTACAATGATGTTGTGGTTGAAGAAAAGGATTTGGTGGAGGTTAAGGCGTTTTTGGCTAGAGAGAAGAAAATTCATGCTCCATCTTTGAAAAGGCTACCCAAGATAGAAGGTCCAGGAAGATTTGTTGTTCCATGCTCCATCCTAGGAGTGAACTTTGAGGATTCCCTTTGTGACACTAGATCTAGTGTGAACGTAATGTCTAAGGCTGTTGTAGAGAGGTTGGGGATTGATGATATGAAGGCTTCTAAGGTCTCTCTTAAGTTTGCAAATGCTGTCACCACGACTCCACAAAGCTTTATTAATAATTTAGATTTTCAAGTTGGAAGTTGCTTGGTTGCTATAGATTTTCATGTTGTGGAAATGAGCAAGTGTTCTGAAATGCCTTTGATTCTTGGGAGACATTTCCTAGCAACAGTAGGAGCAGTTGTTGACTTGCCTAATAAGAGGATGGCCCTGTTCGGAAGGCTGTCGCGGCGACTCTTAGTAGCAACTGGTTTTCAATGACAAGAGTTTTGATTTTTTTTTTTTAAAAAGCTGGGTTGTGTCGTTAATGGCAGAAGAAGATGGAATAGCACAGATCTGTAAATTTCTGGTAATAGTAATTCGATTTGGGTTTACAGATCTGAAAAAGAAAAAAAAGGCAGCGACAGTCGCTACTTCAAATTAAAGGGATCAAAGGGATGAGTTATGTAGCTGTTTAATCCAGCGACTGCAAATTCCGAAAATTCTGATCGCTGCGACAGAGATTTTGAGGGATGGAAAGGAGATGAACAAGAGATAAAAGAGATCTGTAGGTAAAAATTTTGATCGCCGGCTGCTGTCGCAGCGACTGCCTCCCGAACAGGGCCGATAACTTTCTCTAACATTGATGATAAAGTCTTCTACAAGGCAATCACTGCAAATGAAGGTATACGACATGGTTCTTGTCTAGTTGTAGAACATGAGAAGAAGGTGGATGTCATGATAATGGGAGAGAGTGCTGATAAGAATGAGGTCAATGAAGTCCTGGATGGAGACACTCATTCTTCTGAAAAGAGGTCTAAGAAGGTTAAGAAGAGTGACAAGCCGAAGATAGAGAGAGTGATCCGAGATCTTCACATAACCTTGGTACCCCAGAAATATGTTAGAGACACCATTGAGTACAAGGTGAAGTGTAAAGGAATATCTCGGCCTTTCTCTAAAGTTAAAGCCATCCTCACTCTGGAGTTTAAAGAGAAAGGCCAAGAAGCAGTCGATGGTATGTTGAAAAAGGTTCTGGAGCTTGAAAGGACCGACCTTTTTTTTTTTAAATAATAAATACACTACAACTAGTGGTCCCATACCCACTAGCCACCTAACCACAATCACAACCAACAGCAGAATAACAATACCAATAAATATCCAATAATAATATATATTATAACATAATCCATAACCAATAACCAAACATCAGAAAACATGAAATCAGCAACCTAGCAATGTTTCTAATGACCCAACTCTAGCAACCTAGCAATGCCAGACAACATCCAATCGAGTCCCTAGAACATCCTCCTCTTCATTGCCTTGATTCTACGATCACACTTTGCCTTTATCTACACCACAAACACATATTGCAATGCATGAGTATTTTAAAAATACTCAGTAAGGCAATCTTCCCATCTACTGGGCTATACACACAAGCAATAGAGTTATCTCTAACCATCAAACAATAGTCAACAAACAACAAACGACAAACCAGGACTCTGCATCGACCGACGCTAACATGCATCGACCGACACCACATGGGGATGCATCGACCGACACAGAAACTGCATCGACCGATGCAAAACTTGCATCGACCAACACCCAGTCTGCATCGACCGACGCATGCTCGACATAACACGAAAATCCTAGAGTTTTACGCGCCGTCCTTGCACTTGCATCGACCGACGCAAGATATGCATCGACCGATGCAATGTCGAGCATCGTGTTTTCCCCGAAGCTTCTCGCCGGATCTTCGTTCCTACATCCACAAAACTCGATCCCAAGCCACAAGAAAGCTTCCTAACATCCACAGCAACGATCTAACAAGTCTAACATCACACAACAAGCAGATTAAAGAGTTCTCTAGCTTAGATAAGCCATGGTCCTGCACTTACCTTTGCCAAGACGAAACTGAACCTCAAACAAGCAAGAACACACTCCCAGGAAGCTCCTACAACGATCCCAGCTACAGATCTCTACAGGAACTGCCTCAAATCTCCCAAAATCCTCAAGAACGCTTAAGAACAGTTTTTCTCTCTTTTCTTTCTCTCAAAATCGGCTACCCACGACTAATGAGACAAAAGAACGATTTCAGGGTTTTCCTTTCCCCTTTGCCCAAAACGCAGCGTTTAACTTAAGTCAAAATGCAGAAAATTGAACCTGCATCGACCAATGCTCCTGCTGCATCGACCGATGTACATCCCAAACCGGGATTTCAGTTCACGAATGTTATAGAGCTTAAGCTGACGAATTGGAGAGCTTGTTCTGATATGAGTTCTTATCCTCCCATCACTTGACAACTGAAACCACGGTCAAGCTATAGACCTTAAACAAGCGCTTATGGGAGCCAACCCATGGGGTTTTTGCTGGCTTACCCTTTTAATTTTTATTTTCTTAGGATTTTGGTTTTGTTTTTAGGATTTATTACGGTGAAATCACGTCCAGTGCTAAGTGTTTTCAGGAATAGGTTTCAAACGTAGAAGATGCAAAACTTTTTTGTTCCAGGAGCTTAGGATCGATCAGTCCTCCTTACAGATCGATCGATCCCTGTGGTTTGTTGCGGGTATGTCTAAGTTCAATAATGTTGCAGATTAGTCGATCCCACCCTAAGACCGATCGGTCCCCACCCTTGCCAACACCACTCCAAAACCAGATGCGAGATCACCGGTTTTTGTTTCTTGTCCTTACTTTTTTTTTCTTATTTTCTTGGTGGGATTCGTTCTTTTCTTGGTTTTGATTTCACACCGGGACGGTGTGAAGTAAGTCCGGGGGAGGGATGTCTCCAAGTTACTAATGTCGTTTTCTTTGGTTGTTTTCTTTTGGTTTTTCTTTTGTTTGAGTCATTTTGTCGAGTCAAAAACAAAAAACAAAAAATTGGGAAACTATGATCATTTCTAGGAATCTTTTGCTTTGAACTAACACTCTTATGATTGCTTTAGTACTTTTGATTTTTGAATGAAGTTTGGAATGAACATGAGCAGTCTCAACATGCCCCAAAAGACCCTGACCAAGGAGAACATTAAGCTGATCCGATGTTGTCTCTAGCTTTGACAAGACTTAAATGAAGTTAACTTCTTACCTTGGGGCTTGGTATACATCAGACAAGACTCCTCCCTTCAAGCCTCACAAGACATGCATCTCCTCGCAAAGTATAATTCCCCTCTCCCTTCCCTTCAATATTCAGTAAAAAAAAAAAAGAGAAAGAAATAAAAGGATATAGGTAATAAAAGAAGTGAGCCGAGGGGTGTGCGTAAATCCGTGCATCTTTCAGAATTCATGGAAATCTGTCCCAAAAAGGAAAAGAGCAAAGGATTGATAAAAAAAAATAAAATGATACCCTAGAAAATTAGGGAGAAATCAACCCTTTGGAAGTGAGAAAAGAGAGAGGAAAAGGAGCATATGAAGGAGGTCTTGGGCGATAAGAGGTTGAAGGAGTCATTAAAGTTCAATGATCGATACTCCATGGTAAGACCACACCTTTTTACTAATCTGATGTAGAGAGACAGCGATGGGGAGACTGAAGGTTCTCTAAGGTTGTGGAGTTCAGAGTAGGGAGTGTTGATCCTAATCATGGGCAGAGTACAAAAAGTAGTTCTTAATTTGATTTGATGAAGAGTGCAAGGAAAAGGTTCCCAAGAATATGTGAGTTTCCACTTTCAAACTTTTTCTCTGATCCTGAGTTTTTATTTGTTCTTGCTTGAGGACAAGCAAAGATTCAAGTCTGGGGAATTGATGTGTCTGCATTTTATAGGATTTTGCCCATAGTTTTTACACTTATTTTGAGTCTTTTATTAAGTCCAAGTGTGCTTTTAGAGTCATTTTAGTCTTTTGTGAGTCTGTACAGGTTCTAGGTTACTTTGGAAGGAAAGTGAGTGTTTTGGGGATGAAAACAAGCATCTGAAGCCAATTTGGTGAAGACTCATCGGACTAGCAAGCAGATGGAGAAAACACAGAAAAAGCATCCAGGATCGGCTGATCCGCATTCGGGATCGGCCAGTCCCGTACCTGAAGCAAGTTTTCCTTTTTCGTTTTAAACTAACTTTTAGGGTTTTATTTTGATATTTAAGTTAGAGGCTCGGCCTCTAGAGACATAAGCATTATTTTCTGAGAATATTATGTATTGAGAGCTAAGGGAGAAGATCTCTAATCCTACTTGCCACCTTGGAGAAGATTTCTAAACCCTGTTTTCTATTCTTTTGCAATTCAATTATGCTTTCTTCATCTTTGATTTGTTGTTTCTGCTTCTTCATGTCTGAGTAGTTTCTCAATTGGGTTTAGGATTTCAGAAGGGTTTATATGATTAATTGATGCTAGGTTTGTTAGATTATGGATTGATCTTATTGTTCTTTATCTATTGTTGTTCTTAATGTTTAAGCTAGATTGATCACCTAGATTAAGATCTTAGGTTTCATTCATCGGGGTACCAAAAGTGTTGTTGAGTTGCTTGAAAAGAACATAGATGAGCAAGGTGGACCTTAGCCAATGAAAGTTGAAGTTGAGCCACCTTGTGAACTAATCAAACCTGAACTTGTTATTGCATGCTTGGTTTGCTAGATCCAAACGATGGTTGAGGGTTTAGTGAATTCATTGCATAGATAGTTAACGCTGCGGAAGTAGGTTAGCTTTATAACCGTGATTTAAGTTCAAGAATTGTGGTTAATGCATCCCTATCTAATCATCTAAGTTCATGATCATAATCCCTAATGATTCCCTGCACCCAATGTTTTCTCTTTTGATTTAAAACACTTTTTTATTTACTGCTTTGTTGGTGACTTTCAAACACAAACTTCTTTTGTCTTAGTTATATTTGATCTTGATAATTTCATAGTGCAATTGCTTGGTCTATGTGGATTTGTTCCTAAAGTGTCACAACGATACCACTAGATCTTGGTGGAGTACACATTGGGTTTTAATTGACCTTTGATCAATTTGGCACCGTTGCCGGAGAGTTTAGTTCTTTTTCAATCGCTTTAGTCCCACACTCTCAGAATGGTAAAGCAGAAAACTTGGCACGACGTGTTCGGTCAGCTTCACATCAAGTTAACTTTGTAAACAATGTTCCTTGTCACTGGCTCGTTTGAGTTAATCATTTTCCATTCTTGTTAAAAAAAAAAAATAACTCTACTGTCATGTGGTATATTACAGAAAATGCCATTGTATTTTCATACAAAAAATACTTACAGAATCTAAAGATTGTGTAGTTGTAACAAAATAAAATTAACCTACTTAAATAGCATTTAATCTGTAATAGCACTTAAATACTGTAATAAATATTTTTGGTTAAAAAGCCTGTTTCAATAATCATCTCCATAAAAAAGGTCAACATCGTAAAAAGTCCAATAACACAACATGTCCACTGGTTAATATAAAATTTTATAATGATTTTGCGTTTCTCATCAAAAAAGTTTAAACATATCTTCAAAAATCATACTAACTTCCTTAAAAAAGTAACTAACCTTGATTTTAGCAAATTTAATATACATCATTTACTTTATTCAGTTTTTTCATGATGCTATATATATAATCTTTTGTTGGTATTTATTTGGAATTTATGTGGATCATATGCAGGTGTGAAAATGCATATAGGCCTAGAGCTGCTTCAAGGGAGTGTGATATGGACATAGCCTATGTCACATAGGGCGTGACTTACTAACCAGGTCAAATTTTTACCAAACTTGAACAATTATAGAATCCAATTCTTCAATCTCATTCACTGAAATTTACGGTATACATATGTGATTTGCTAAATTGTTGTAGTCCGAAAGATGACCTTAAGTTAACTATTGTATCAAAAAAAATATGAGAAAAGTTAAACGTAAGTGTAGAAATCTCTCTTAAATATATTATTCTTATTATCTCTTTTATACCGTGCAGGGTTTATATGACATAGGTCGTAGTTAAGCCCCAAAAACTGTGAGGAGGCTTGCAAGAGTGCAAGATCTATAATTTCAATTTGCAGGAGACTTAGGAGGGAGGATACCTTGAGATAATAGTATGTGACATAATGTTATATCTCACATTATTCTTTTCTTCGAATTAAGTTTAACCCTTTGCTTATCTAACATAGTAACAGTTTGACATCTTGGCTGCTCTGCATCTAACTCCAACACCACAAATGATCTCATTCTTTGCTATTTTAGTGGTCAATACGGATTTTAGCGGGTTTTTGTTTTTTTTGAGTTTTATTGAACTTATAATCAAGAGATTGTAATATTGGATCCAAAACTGATTAGTGTCAAACGTTGAGTTTATTGAACCGACTATGAGTCTAGATCAAAGTATGACACATACATAGAGTAAATTAAATCAAATACTACAAACATTTTCTTATTCAAACTAGCGAATCAAAATATATGTAAATATTTTCCCACGCTAGACAACGCAACTATCTAGTATCTTTTTACTAAGTTTTTTTCCTTTAAGAAGACTCATATTTTTTTGTGATATGGAGCTCTCACATGAGCTCGTAGACACATATGTTTGATCAAGTACTATACTTCTTCGTATCACCGTAGAAATTAAATTATCATTCTTACATCTATTTTAATAAAAATATATATTCTATCAATCCCAAAACCAATACTGGATTTTATAACCGAATTTTAACTTGGGTAATCTTTGCTTGAGTAAACTAACAACATGCATTTCTTAAATTCTTAGCCTTAGTTGTTATCTTATAATAACTTATCATTGAAAATCACAAGATTACCTAGAAGAACATGAAACATTGTTCTCCAAATTAGATTATTTATAATTGTAATATACATGTATATACAAATGTATCCATCCTTACCCATTTAGCATCTCATTCATTATTTTTAACAACTACTATTTCATGTGTTTTAGCAACAAATCTAGTATTTGACTGATTTAAAAGATCTTAACATGTATTTTCTGAATATTATCTAGTGGAAGTAAATAGGAAACACCATATGAGAATTAACCAAACAACATAGATATTTATTAAACAAATTACATTGATTTATGAAGAAATGGTGATAAATAAAGGAAAAGGATACAAGATTATTATGGGATATGGAGTTCAAAGAAAGAAAAAAAGCATTAAAAGACATTTGACTGAAATTATTGTTGGTTTTGGTTTTTAGGTGACAGAAATATCTGTTGAGTATTATTACTCATGATTCTTAGGTAAAGTTGCAGATGGTCCCGCAGATGTTGATGCATCATCAACTCTATGACCATCACCCATCTTTCCAGATGTAGTAAGAAAATCATCTGGAATTGGAACATGAAAAAATTTTGGCACTTGATCAGGTCCCACATTGGTTTTAAGCTCATTCACTGCAAATTTGATTTTTTGTTCAACATCATTGAGAATACTCTCATAGTGTTGTTCCATCCCATAAATTCCAGAATTGGGATCACGTCTACGAGCTTCAGCCGCATAGCACAAAGAGTTGGCAGCAATCTTACGTTCTTCTTCAGACCCAAGCCTGTTGAGGATATCTGCAACTTTTGCAGCTCCAAAGATTTGTTGAACATCTTCAAATCTTGTATCGTTCGATGGAAAATGTGCTTTGTATATGCAATTTGGGTCACAAATTTGTTTTAAGACCCTACAGATAGCACAACGGTTGGAATTCATTTCTTTTTGTTTGGTTTCCTCCCTTATACCCTAAATAAGAAAATTAAATGAAAAAAATCATCAATACTATATATATATATGTACATTTGATATATATTAAAAATGATGAAAAAAAAAAATTTTGGTTCTGGAAATATTGACACAAATGAAAATCTGATCTCCCATATTAAAACTACAAAAATATTTAATCATCACTTGTTAGTTGTAATGAGCAATTATCTACATGAAATTCTATATAAAATCTACCTAACTTGAGAGATCAAAAGTTTTCCAATAATTCATATAAACATATTAGTATCACATGAATTATATAACAAATTAGTAGATAAACTGGGATCACGTAATACCTCGATTGAAAATGTTAAAAGATCTTATATCACTAAAAAACTGAAAGTATTGTAAATTTGAAGGATGCCTATAATGCTAAATTAGTCATAGTTTTATAGCCTTAAAACTTGACTGGTTAAATCACTAATTTAGTAAGATAGTAATATCCAATAAATATCGTAAATTTGACTTATTTATAATTGTTTGGCAGTTACTATCTACCATTATTGTTATATTTGACTGCATACTTCTATTTTGGCAAGATAATATCATATTTTCCATGCATTATAATTGTTGGTCAAATTTTCATGCATTAGTTATATTTATTTATATCCCCTAAAAATGTATTATAGTTTTTTTTTGTATGTAGTATCAACATAAGATGTTATATTATTAGTTTGTCTATCGCACACAAATTTGACCATTTATCCTTTTCAGTCATATTCTAAAAAAAAAATGAACACAATTTTAGTTTATCAATCGATCGATAAATGTTTTTTATAAAACTATTTGCGTCTACACACGGATTAGTTTTTTAATAGATAGTATTGAAATAATAAATATTCATATTTTATTGATTTATCTATTACTCAAAAGTAAATTTACGAATATGAATATATTGTTTTTAGCAATTATACTAACATTTAAAGAAACAAATTTATCCAAAATTATTCGGAAAAATACAAGTTACATTAATGTAAGTTTTAACATTAAACAAAACTTTATCATATCTCTAATTTACTCTAAATGGTAATATTAAAAAAACGCTGAGAAAGAATTAACTTATTTTTTCTATACTCATTCCATTTTTTAATTGTCGTTTTAGAGTTAAACTTTTGCTTTATCTTACTAGTAGTTTTGGGTTTACAATACAACTTTATAGAATGTCAAGTAATATAAAAGAGAAAAATATATTATAATGAGTAATGAGTTATTGTCTCAATTTCATAAAGTCATATCGACAAAATAAATGAACTTAATGATTTTATAGAGTTACATTCTTTGAGTACAAGCTCATGTAAAGAATTTTTTATAATATAGGAGACTTTATCATATTAATATATATACTGTAAATTTTGTTTTATTTTGGGAGAAACTATAAAATGAAAGTTTTAAATTACTTGAATCACACAAAAAAAAATATCTATAATTTTTTTATCTTCAAATATAACCGATTTATATCCATCACTGGTCAAGTTGGATAACTCTAAAACTCCATTATTTGATAAACAATTTAGAGCTACGCTCTATGCCGTCGTAGATTTGCAACTCAACGGTTAGGTAAAACACACATGAAAAACTTTTCAGGTGATTTGCGACTTATAAGGTTACTCAAGAAGTGGCAGACAGCATGTTGTTACGCCTCCTATAACCTTAAGGTCCTTCCTTAGACGTGAATGATCAGAGTTTCCTTTTCCGCTATTATTGGAAATGGAAATTATTGGACTATTTTTAAAAAGGGATTACCTTAGGCCTTAGGGAATTTAAAACTTTTAGGCATGACTGTCAACGCTCCCAAAACCCAAAAGGAATCGAGAAAGAACAATAACAAGGAGAAAACAGAGTTGTAAAATGGGGTCCATTGTTTTTACTTTGGTGCAAATAGTTATAGCAAAAAAACAATAACAATAATGTCTGAAACTTGCTTCTCCGCAATGCGATATGAGATTTCATTCTTCCCATCTCAGTTTTTTTTTCAACACTTACTTATTCAAAGGAAAGAAAGGGGCAAAAGGTAGACTTAATACTTGTGGGCTTCAATCGTAGTCAACTCTGCTGCAGCTCTCTCTCCGCTTCATTCCCAAGATGGAAGCCTAACCAAAACAAGAATTAGTAACGTCCACACACATGATGTCAATAAAAGATTTATTATGATGTTCAGTGAAATAAGTAAATTATACCCAAGTTTCAGGGAAGTGTCGGATTCATCTTCAATGGGAGCTCCACTGTCGTAGCTTGACACGTTTGTGGTCGCTGACTCTGTCTCCACAGCTTCCTTAAACGCCAGCATTTTAGACCTTTCAAACGTCTCTAGCTGTCCATGTATACGTTAACTCAACTTATATTATACTATATTTTCAAAAAAAAAAAGGCTGATTAAGGTTAACATGATTTCGATAAGGGTATAGAACCATACTTTCTCCCTCAGTCTCTTATTCTCATCCACCAATTCCGATCCCTGCGTCACATGTTAATTAAGTCATTATATATATAGGCCTATCATTTCCGTTACTCCGTTAGTAATACGAATTATACGTACTAACCCGTTTCTCAAGTGAAGAAATCTGGCTCATCACACAGTCGCCCTATAATGAACAACAACAATGTCACACTTTTATATATATACAGCTTAATTATGATTACATTCCACGTCTATAAGGAAATATGCATGCTATTATAGTTTATGTATAGTAATAAACCTTTTTCTCAGACACACGGCTAAGTCCAGATTCAAGCAGTTTCTCCAGCCGCTGCAACTCTTCTAAGTTCAATCCATCGAGATCCTCTCCTCTCAGTTTCCTGTTTTACGTTATAAATACAACATAATACTCACTTCAATTTTATTATAATACTCAAAACTACATCATACACATACACACATTTCTACCCAAGTATCTCTATATAGTTTGTTTGGACCCAGCTTTCAGAACTTTATCGAATCATATATCGGCTCTTTATGTCTGCCAAACTAAAATATTATCTACCTATATATACTAGTTGATGCGCAGCTACATAGGAGTGTGTTTTAATAAGAATGAGAATAATGATTGAACACTACAAAGTCTTGCAATCTTTAGAAATAACGCTTAAAATCTATAACAAAACATCAATTTCCAAGACAGACCTGAACAGAAAGAACCTACTTAATTATATATTGTAATAACTAATTCGTTCTTCTTCTAGATGATATATAAATTCTAAAACCTATAAATAACAATCACACATGATTGTCAAAACATAACAACCACACACATGAAGTAGATTTGTCTCTTATCAGCATAACATAAATGGAGCCATACCGTAACTGCTTGGTTTTGTCTTCGATTTCCTTACTTATTCTGGAGAGGTTACAGTTCTCAAGCTGCTAGATGCAAAGTCAATATTTTCAGGATTCTGCTATTGATATGGAAACATAATTAAATAGATGCTTCAAGATTAATAATGCTATGCCACATTTTGTTTCTATGTTTAGACATACACCTGAAAACCTAAAACAAAGACGCATAACAAATGCATAGTGGAGAATAGTTTAGAGAGAAGAGTTTGATAAAAAATAAAAAGAAAAGAGTGAGTGATAATAAGAATACCTGGAGATGAGTAGAAGGTGGATCTATCAGTTTGTTGATGTTACTTGCATGAAGGTTATACCTTCCCAAAATGTCTCTCATTCTACACGTTTCAACAAACAATCCATCTTTCAATTGAACCTTTTTAATTTCCTTCGACTATATAAGCATTTGTAAATTTACTTAATTTACTAATATGTATACCACAAACGTTTTCTTAGTTATAATAAAGTAAATGTAATCCGAAGTAGCTATATATCAAGTCAAAAAATATGTGCTGACAACATTTATATTATTAGTTGACTCCATTCCCAGTTATAGTAATGCTTCCCAAGATAAGATAAACGAGTGGTTAAGACTTAATCCCCAATCATACCAAGTGACAGTGTCAAAGACTTTTGTAATTCATAAAGTCAAATGAAATTATAGAAAAAGGAAAATAAATTTATTCTAATTGTGGTAAGTACTATGTATCCATATATCCATAATTAACAAAAGTCGCACTATAATATAAATATTCTGCTCTCATCTCATCGATTATAGAAATCATAACATGAGTCTTAATGAAAATTATTGAAAAATTATAAGTTAGTAAACCCATAATAGGTTTCAGAAAAGTTCAACGTAATTAATCACGTGTTATAAGTTAGAACATAACATAAGTTAGAACGTAACTAATCGATATCTCATAAAATCCTATATGTTATTAACTAGAAGTTGATTTCGTACATGATCTCGAAGCCCAAGGAAAATTAGCTGTAGAAAGCAAAAAAAAAAAAAAAAACAAAGAACTCATTTCCCAGTACAGATATATCTTAATGTATCTCTCTAATAATGTTCTCTATAGTATAATCACATAGATTGAAAAAAACGAAAAAAGGAAAAAAAAAAAAAAAAGAGAGAGAGAAGGAGATACCTTGAGCTAGAGAACTCGAAAAGCTTTCCGGTGGCTGAGAAGATGATGAGAGCAACATCGGCATCGCAAAGAACTGAAAGTTCATCGGCTTTCTTGAAGATTCCTCTTCTTCTTTTAGAGAAAGTAACCTGTCTCGCTGTTATGTTATCTATCTTCTTTATCCTTATCTTCTCTCTCGCCATTCTACCCGATCTCCTTCACTACTAATCTTGAATCTTGCCTATAC
This sequence comes from Camelina hispida, assembly GCA_023657505.1. Taxonomy (NCBI): domain Eukaryota; kingdom Viridiplantae; phylum Streptophyta; class Magnoliopsida; order Brassicales; family Brassicaceae; genus Camelina; species Camelina hispida. The sequence continues at coordinate 10,627,011 of CP094635.1, read as the reverse complement.
AAATAACACAGTATAGACCAAGAACAAAGAAAGAAAACAAGTGGAACGACGGTTAGCAAAAGAGTGTTTATTAAAAATATTCTCAGGAAACCCTAGATGGGTAGAGAGGGAGAGCGAGAAAGAGAGATCAGATCCAGAAACCATGAGAAGCAAAAGAATGAACAGTACTAGATGAATCCATCAAATATCCTGCTAAAGAAGAAAGAACATAGATTCACAGCTTTTACCTTTCTTTAAATGGGAGGATCTTGGATTAGGTTATGCAATCTCAGCACCCACTTTTATTAAATTTTGTGAGAAGATGAAAAAAAAAGGTTTTCTGGTAGCTTTTTTTCCCTAATATGTGAGAGAGAGAGGGAGTGAGAAAGAGATGGTTACTGTGTTTGTGTGTTCAAGATTGGAAAGACGAGTCTGCTTTTTTTTAGCTAAACAGTGATCAATGGGCCATAGGTTTTGTTTCCGTCATTTTCCCAAACTAAAATCATTAAATATACCACATAAACACACTTTGTGATTTGTCTGACTGAGTTGCTAGGCGAAGAGACTGCTACTGCTACAGTTGTGATTTTTTTAATTATTACCTAACCTTCTAATCCAACTAGCCTGTTGTAACTCAACTTGATAACTAAATAGTGGTCATGGATTCATCTGGAACTTTAACTTTACAGTAGCGCCGGTTTCCTAGTTTTACTGTTTAGTTTAGTTTGGATTCTTGAACTATAAAACAAAATAAAGATAGACGTGAATATTATAAGTTAATATCTTTAATTATATATAGCTAGGTCAAATAAAATGATACATATTTAAGAATTAAGATACATAAGCTGGAACTACGCACCAATTCTAATGGAAAGCTAGTTTGGATATTTTGTGATTCGTAATTAGTAGTAGATGGTAGCTGTTCATCTACCCACTTTGGATTTGATTTTTCACATAAGCTGATGTCTATTAAATATTTCATGCATCTAGTTTTATTTCAAATCGTTCACTCACGATAGATGCGACATGACCTGATTAGATGTCTCGCATCCTACCACCATCATTACCTTTTATATTTGGTTGAGCCATTTATACCCTTTTTAAGTTTTAACCCTAATTAGAGATGATCTCCCGTTAGAGTACTAATGTGATATATCATATATCAATGACGGAAAAGTAGTCTTGTATCTCTTTCTGGAAGTGGTACTAAAAATCAAATTAAAATTGAGAAAATTCGTGGGCTACCACCTCATAATATACATGTGAAAAGTAACATGGCACAAAATCCGTATAAGGTGTTATTGCATATGTGATTTCTAAATGCATATATGGAAGTGTAAATTGTAAAAATCAAAATACATAGATTTTGAAATAACATGTTTTATCCTTGGATTTGAATCCTTCTATTTTACACTTTCAAATCTATTTAAATCCATTTAAAACATAATGTGGATTTTGAAATCCAAAAACAAATCATTAAATGAATAACAGGGTATTTTAACAAGTATTTGTAAATCATAGAACCAATAACACATCATTTTGATAAGTATTTTAAAATCAATGATTGAATAACACATGATTTTTGTTTGGATTTCTAAATCCATTAAAATCATAGAACCAATAACCCTTTCTTAGTTTTTATGACTAGCAGAAATAAGCATTTACGATGTGAGGCCATCATTAATGGGACATCTTTTACACTGATCTTAGGTATAAATAAATAGAAAAAATTCAAACAGTAGAAGAACAATGAGAGAAATGATCTTGAGCAAGATCTGATCTTGAGCATTGATCTTGATATTTTTCTCTCTTGCTCTCTCTTACTTTACTATAATATTATTATCTCATTATAATATTATTAAAACTAGGACTCATACCCTCCGCGATGTCGCGGGGGAAATACTTTAGAAAAAAACAAAAGTTAAAATTTAAAATTATACGTTATGAAATTATTTGAATGTAATAGAATAGTTTGAATACATAAAAATTAAACATAAACTGTTATTAAAAACACAACCATCAAAAAGAAAACTTATAACAAAAAATATTATGTAGAATAGACGCAACTTTGCAAAACATATTGTTTAAAGTATTATAAATTTAAGATATTTTTATGAAGAATTATGGTAAAGAGTAAAATTAAAAAAACTTATGACAAAGTGATCCTAATTGAGAATATTGAACTAATGGTTGTAATGAGTAAATGTATGTTTCTATTAAATAATTATAATTAAAATATATTTAATAATAAGTGAGACTGTATCAACGAAAAAAGTTAAAATTAAAATACACAACTCTTAACACAAAATAAAATAAATTTTAAATATTAAAATATATTTTAACAAAAAATTACGATAAATAGACGCAACTGTAAATTCTATATTAAATTTTATTAAATTTCTATATCACTATAATCATTTATAAAATTTTAGTTATATTATAGAATAACATTGAATATTATATATTAATATTCAAGATTCAACAAAAAACAAAAAAATTGTTTCAACGAACGATGATTTGTTAGTTATTAATGAAGAGACATATATATAGAAAGTTAAATAAATATGACTATTTAAATAGACACACCTATTAGAACAATAAGTTGTGATAAAAAAATATGAATAAAATATAGTGAAAAACACAACTCTACAATGAACAAATACAACTGTTTGACTTTAAAAAATAATAATAAAATCATTTTTTATTTTAAAAATTAATAGCAATCTAAAAAATGCGAAGAACAGTCGCATCTTTTCATCGTGACTTTTCATTAAAAGAAATTCAGTTGCATCTTTTCATCGTGACTTTTCATTAAAAAAATATTATTTAATTATTCTTTTGACAAAAAAGTTATATGGCTGCATCTCGTTAGAAAGTTGCATCTGTTGGATGTAGAGTTGTGTCTCTTACAAACAGTTGTGACTTTTGTATATAATATTAGCGATATGAATAAATACGAAGACTTTTTTATATAATATTAGCAATATGAATAAATGAGAAGAACATTTGTGTCTTTTCATCGTGACCTTTTATTAAAAAAATCGTGACTTTTCATTAAAAAAAATCAGTTGCATCTTTTCATCGTGACTTTGATTAAAAAAATATTATTTAATTATTCTTTTGACAAAAAAAAATATATGGTTGCGTCTCTTTAGAGAGTTGCATATGTTGAATGTAGAGTTGTGTCTTTTACAAACAGTTGAGATTTTTGTATATAATATCAGCAATATGAATAAATGCAAAGAACAATTGCATCTTTTCATCGTAATTTTTTATTCAAAAAATTGTGACTTTTTATTAAAAAAATTCAGTTGCATCTTTTCATCGTGACTTTTCATTAAAATAATATTATTTAATTATTCTTTTGACAAAAAAAATATATGGTTGCGTCTCTTTAAAAAGTTGCATCTATTGAATGTAGAGTTGTGTCTTTTACAAACAGTTGTGTTTTTTACGAACAATTGTATCTATTCAAATGTTCACATCTTTAGCAATTATGTCTATTCAAATATTCATATCTTTAATAATCTATATAATTTGTTCTTCTTTTGTAACAATTTCCAATTTTCATTTTAGTTCAAATGTACACGTCTTTAGGATTATATATATTTGTTCTTCTTTTGGGAAATTTTTAATTTTCTTTTTTAACATATGATAATAGCAAGCTGAATAAATGCGAAAAACAATTGTGTCTTTTCATTATGACTTTCATAAAAATTATTATTTTTTATCTTTTTTGATTAAAAAAATTATATTGTTGCGTCTTTTTGAAAAATTGTAAATGTATGTTAACTGTAAAGTTGTGTCTCTTACGAACAGTTGTAATTTTTATGAACAATTGTGTCTATTCAAATGTTCACATCTTTAACTAAGTATAATTCTTCATAAATTATCTTTATTTATTAAAACATATTAAAAGAAATTATCCTGACCGTTTAATTGAAGCATTGAAACATTTGGTAAATTTAATATTTAAGATCACATCACTCGGAGAAACTATGCATTCATTTACTAATCATGTAAGTGCAGTCCTATTTATGTGTAAGTTACTGAGAAAACATTGTTTTCAATTTTATATTAATATTTCAACTATTCCAAATTTTTAATAATCAATTTGCAAGTAGTTTTTAAAATTACTAAATATATATTATTATAAGAATGAATTTTTTGTAAGGCTTATTAATTTAACTAAAAGTTTATGGATTTTTCTTAAAAATAAAGTTTTAAATTTTTAATGAAGTCATTTAGATTATAAATCTGTTTGTATGTTTTCACTCATAATTGTTTTTACCTTTCCAAAAAACGAGATAAATAACCAACATCTTGTACGGAGAAAAATAAGTAGTAAGTACATTTAATATTGGACTATAAATCTATATAATCTATTAGAATTGTCAAAATATTTAAAGACTTTAGACTTTTTATATATCATATGTTTTGCCTACAAAACGATAGTTGTTTGTATTATAAATTCATCTACAATTCCCCCTCTATGTATTTAAAAATATTCACTGAAGTAAAGAGAAGCAAGCAAACAGATGATGAAAACAAATAAAGAAAGAAGAAAGAAATAAAATTAGAGAAAAAAATAAAAATCGAGAATGAAGTAAAGAGAAACAAGCAAACAGATGATGAAAACAAATAAAGAAAGAAGAAAGAGATAAAATTAGAGAAAAAAAGAAAAATGGTGACTGAAGTAAAGAGAAACAAGCAAACAGATGATGAAAACAAATAAAGAAAGAAGAAAGAAATAAAATTAGAGAAAACAGAAAAATGGAGACAGAAGTAAAGAGAAACAAGCAAACAGATGATGAAAACAAATAAAGAAAGAAAAAAGAAATAAAGAGAAAGCAGGAAAATAGAGACTGGAGTAAAGAGAAACAAGCAAACAGATGATGAAAACAAATAAAGAAAGAAGAAAGAAATAAAATTAGAGAAAAGAAAACTTGGAGACTGAAGTAAAGAGAAACAAGCAAACAGATGATGAAAACAAATAAAGAAAGAAGAAAAAAATAAAATTATAGAAAGCAGAAAAATGGGACTGAAGTAAAGAGAAACAAGCAAAAAGATGATGAAATTAAATAAAGAAAGAAGAAAGAAATAAAATTAGAGAAAAAAGAAAAATGGTGACTGAAATAAAGAGAAACAAGCAAACAGATGATGAAAACAAATAAAGAAAGAAGAAAGAAATAAACTTAGAGAAAAAAGAAAACTTGGAGACTGAGTAAAGAGAAACAAGCAAACAGATGATGAAAACAAATAAAGAAAAAAAAAAAGAAAAAAAATTAGAGAAAGCAGTAAAATGGAGACGAAAGTAAAGAGAAACACGCAAACAGATGATGAAAACAAATAATGAAAGAAGAAATAAATAAAATTAGAGAAAAAAAGAAAAATGGGGACTCAAGTAAAGAGAAACAAGCAAAGAGATGATGAAAACAAATAAAGAAAGAAGAAAGAAATAAAATTAGAGAAAAAATAAAAATGGTGACTGAAGTAAAGAGAAACAAGCAAACAGATGATGAAAACAAATAAAGAAAGAAGAAAGAAATAAAATTAGAGAAAGCATAAAATGGAGAATGAAGTAAAGAGAAACAAACAAACAGATGATGAAAACAAATAAAGAAAGAAGAAAGAAATAAAATTAGAGAAAAAAAATGGAGACTGAAGTAAAGAGAAACAAGCAAACAGATTATGAAAACAAATAAAGAAAGAAGAAAGAAATAAAATTAGAGAAAAAAGAAAAATGGAGATTGAAGTAAAGAGAAACAAGCAAACAGATGATGAAAAGAAATAAGAAAGAAATAAAATTAGAGAAAGCAGAAAAATGGAGACTGAAGTAAAGTGGAACAAGCAAACAGATGCTGACAACAAATAAAGAAAGAAGAAAGAAATAAAATTAGAGAAAAAAGAAAAATGGTGACTGAAGTAAAGAGAAACAAGCAAACAGATGATGAAAACAAATAAAAAAAAAAGAAAGAAATAAAATTTGAGAAAAAAGAAAATTTGGAGACTGAAGTAAATAAAATAAGCAAATAGATGATGAAAACAGATAAAGAAAGAAGAAAGAAATAAAATTATAGAAAGCAGAAAAATGGAGACTGAAGTAAAGAGAAACAAGCAAACAGATGAGGAAAACAAATAAAGAAAGAAGAAAGAAATAAAATTAGAGAAAAAAGAAAAATGGAGACTGAAGTAAAGAAAAACAAACAAACAGATGATGAAAACAAATAAAGAAAGAAGAAAGAAATAAAATTATAGAAAGCAGAAAAAATGGAGACTGATGTAAAGAGAAACAAGCAAACAGATGATGAAAACAAATAAAGAAAGAAGAAAGAAATAAAATTAGAGAAAGCAGAAAAATGGAGACTGAAGTAAAGAGAAACAAGTAAATAGATGATGAAAACAAATAAAGAAAGAAGAAAGAAATAAAATTAGAGAAAAAAAAAATGGAGACTGAAGTAAAGAGTAACAAGCAAACAAATGATGAAAACAAATAAAGAAAGAAGAAAGAAATAAAATTAGAGAAAACAGAAATATAGAGACTGAAGTAAAGAGAAACTAAGCAAAAAGATGATGAAAACAAATAAATAAAGAATAAAGAAATAAAGTTAGAGAAAAAAAAAAATGGAGACTGAAGTAAAGAGAAACAAGCAAACAGATGATGAAAACAAATAAAGAAAGAAAAAAGAAATAAAATTAGAGAAAAAAAGAAAACTTGGAGACTGAAGTAAAGAAAAACAAGCAATATTTATTCAGTTTGTTATTATTATTTTTAATTATTAAAATATTTTTTATCGAAAAGTTACGTTAAATATACGCAACTATAAATTCTATATTAAGTTGTATTAAATTTTTCTATTGATATAATCATATAATCATTTCTAAAATTTTAGTTAGATTATAGAATAACGTTGAATATTAGATATTAATAATTATTTAGATTTAACATAAAATGGAAAACTTGTTTCAACGAACTTGTTAGTTAATGATGAAGAGACAAATATAAAGAAAGTTCAAAAGGCATGACTATTTAAATATACACACCTATTAGAACGAAAAGTTGTGAAGAAAAAATATAAATAAAATATAGTGAAAAGAGACAACTCTACGGTTAACAGATACAACTATTTGAATTTTTAAAAAAAAACAAATAAATTTTTTTTTTATGAAAAGTTGCAACTGTTGTATTTGCACTGATTATACCTACAAACTCATATAAGCTGCTTTTAAATAGAAGACATTATAACCATATTTAAAAGTCAAATCCAAAAGCTCACTATATAATCCATCTAACTCCTCGAAAAAAACTCTAGGTATTTTCATTAAATTTTTATGTATAAAATTAATTAAAAGTTGTAAATTATATTCATCATTCCAAAAATATTTTGTTAAATCAAGAATTGGAGGAATTTCTTTATTTCAAAAGAATGAATGCTATAGAATAATTTAGAGAGCTGTAAAAACCATTGAGATTGAAATTTTATATTATTTTGTGTCATGGCAAAAAAATGAAAATAGTTCAAACAGACAAATATATATAGATTTCAAAAGATACGAATATTCGAATAGACACAACTCTACAATGAACAGTTGCAACTTTACAAAATAAACTGTTACAATGAACAATCGCAACTTTTTGTAAAACATACAATTTAAATTTTCTACAGATTTTTTTAGAAAATTATCCAAAAGGTAAGATTGAAAAAACACAACTTTGAGTGGCATTTATTCAGATTGCTATTATATATAGAGGAATTTCTTGACTTTTAAAAGAATGAATGGTAGAAAATAATTTAGAATGTAAAAACCGTTAAGATTGAAATTTTAGTTGATTTTGTTTCATGGCCAAAAAATGAAAACAGATCAAATAGACATATATATATATATATATATTTCAAAAGATACGAATGTTCCAATCAGCACAACTTTACAGTGAACAGTTGTACATTTTCATAAATAACTGTTATAATGATCCATCATGACTTTTCAGAAAATATCCAAAAGGTACGATTGAAAAAACACAACTGTTGGTCGCATTTTCCAAAAGTTACAATTGAAAAAACACAACTGTTGGTCGCATTTTTTCAGATTGTTATTATTATATAGATTATTTTAAGATCAGTTATTTTGAGAGAGAGAGAGGGAGAGTTAGCTAGGTTGAAAGTGGTTTGGTCTTGTTCATTGGAGAAAAAAATTATAGTGAGTGCAAATTATAAAGTGAGAGTTTTTGGTGTAGATCAATATTTGTCTATCTTAGAGCATTACCCTCGGTTATACTCTGAAAAATGAGCTTTCAGATTTATTTTAATGTAATAATATTATTTAATTTATATTTTGTTTGTTTTAAAAAATCAACCAATCAAATGAAGACATATAATGTAAAAAAGGTTTTAGAGTATCTACAAAAGTCTCGGCAAAAACCTTGGATCTCTTTCTCTCTTCAAATTTTTATTATTTTTTTTTGTTTTTTTTTTATTGTCTTGACACTCACTTATATATGACTGATGGATATGCTCTTATAGAAGTCGAAAGAGATTGGGGACGTCACAAGATGACCAAGCATTCCAAATAAAACGTCTCCAATGTCTTCAGGATTCTTAAGGCTGTATAAATTTGAGATTAATAATAAAAAAAATAATTATAATTGTAATTGTGTTCAAGATGTATTTTTAACACGTTTACAAATTTCTGCTTGTTGTTAGAACCTCGCTAATATATGGACATATAGTTGTTATAATTGTAATTATGTCCTGTGTTTCTAACTCGAATAAAGAAAGCTTTTAAACGTTTTATTTGGAACTAGATTAAAACTTGTGCTAGAGCACCGACTGAAATTTATTTCATTTATCTTGTAATTTTTATATAAAATATAATTTATGTGATTGTTTTTAAAAGTTTTTTTTATAAAACATTATGCAATAAAATCATATGCTAATCATGATGGTTTGAAAAAAGACACATATTTTATAAGTTTTATAGTATTTTTAATGATTATAGATAAGTAAGTACCCGTGCTATAACAATGTTAAATTTTATTTTATACAAAATTTTGTTTATTTTATATTTTAAATTAAAATTTTAATATGTTATATTTGTTTATGTATGTTAAATTATTTCAACATTGTATATTCTACATCATGGCTTGAATGTCATTATAAGACATAATTTTGTAAATTTGGTTTTTAAAAAGCAAATTATTATATTATGAGTTTCAGCACCAATGTATATTCCCCACTCTATTAAGACTTTCAGCACCATTTTTTTATTCAAATAAAAATTATTATTAATTTTTTTATTTGCGGTTATATCAATCTGATTAATTTTAAAATTAATTTTTAACTAGTTATGGAAATTGAATATTTATACTTTGCAGGTTTGAAAATTCCAGAACTTTTTTTTGCAAAAAGAGAAGATTTGGGCCTTAGTAATGTCCTAAAATAGGCCCGTCGAAGAACATGAAATCATAATTTATCGAAAGCACAGAACCTTCTGACTGACGAAGAGGCTTTTTGATAACGACGGGCAAATTAGTAAAAAAAACGTGAACCACCTCACCACCAGAACCAGATTACACAGAAGACGAAAACCGATCGGCGTTCTCTCAGTAGACTCAAACCAAACTCGCGGTGAATCATCGGAATCCACCGCTAAAGGAAACATGATGATCTCTCAGTTCTTCGTCTTATCTCAGCGAGGAGACAACATCGTCTTCCGTGACTGTAAGCTCCTTTTCTCCCGATCTGATCCTCTCTCTCTGCTTCTTCCTTGTTTTTTTCTTTCCTCTCTTCAGAGTCGAGACTTATTGTCACTGTTTTCTGAGATTTTTACATTGACGCTTCTCTAAGCTCATTGATCTGTTTGATCTACCAGCATTTCATATCCGATGACATATATGTTGAGCTGAATTCTCAAATCAGATTGTAACTATTCAATTAGTTGGAGAAGATGTAATTCTTGGAATCCTAATGATCACTGGATATATGGAATCCTTTTAGATTCTCTGTTTGTTTGAGCTGATGCGATTTAGTTGGATCCACTAGAAATTTTCAAAATGTGTTAACATTTTATTGATACAGACCGGGCTGAGGTACCAAAAGGCAGTACAGAGACGTTCTTCCGTAAAGTCAAGTTCTGGAAGGAGGATGGAAATGCAGAGGCGCCACCTATCTTTGTAGGTATTATTATTATTTCTGTTTGTTTGTGAGCAGTAATGGTTTTATCTAACGCTTTTTTTGTTGTTGTGTGTGTGTGTGTGCTAATAGAATGTGGATGGCGTGAACTACTTCCATGTCAAGGTGGTTGGACTATATTTTGTTGCGACAACGAGAGTTAATGTGTCACCGTCTCTTGTTTTGGAGCTTCTACAAAGGATCGCTCGTGTTATTAAGGATTATCTTGGTGTTTTGAATGAAGATTCATTCAGGAAGAATTTCGTGCTCGTGTATGAGTTGCTCGATGAAGTGATTGTAAGTCTCATTATTAGCAAGTATATTTCTGTATAGTAGATGTTTTGTGTTTAATTTAATATGACCTCATTGCTCTATTGATTTAGGATTTTGGTTATGTGCAAACTACATCTACTGAGGTTTTGAAATCCTATATATTCAATGAGCCAATTGTGGTTTCTCCTGCACGTCTTCAACCTATCGACCCTGCAGCCATTTTCAATGTAAGATTGATTCTATTTTTCCTCCTCCTTGTATATATGTGACTGACCCCCTTAAATTAATGTTATGCAGCAAGGAGCCAAAAGAATGCCTGGAACAGCTGTTACAAAATCGGTTGTAGCTAATGACCCTGGGGGTCGGAGAAGAGAGGAAATTTTTGTGGACATTATCGAGAAAATCAGTGTTACTTTTAGTTCAAGCGTGAGTAGTTACTTTTTTCTAGTTTATTTTATCAAAAGTCTATAAGTCTTGCCATGCCCATTTATTTTTGTAGATCAATGATAGATACTATGTCGTAATATATGTATTTGCATCGTAATGTTAGTGTCTTGATGGAAATTGAAAAATATCCATATTTTTCTGATTTGTGAACAGGGTTATATACTGACTTCTGAGATTGATGGCACCATTCAAATGAAGAGCTATCTTTCTGGTAATCCAGAAATTCGTTTAGCTCTTAATGAAGACCTAAACATAGGAAGAGGAGGAAGATCAGTATATGGTATTGCTTGTTTCACCCCTTTAAATCAACATTAAAATCTTAGGAAGGAATCTACTTGATATTCTATATTGTCTCGCGCTTTGAAATCTTGGTGTCTCTTTCCGTAACATTTGGGCTTTGAGAATGCTTTAAATGTCAACTAAGCTGCATGTATCCACTTACAAGCTTCCTTCATAACTTGATTCTTGAATAGATATTGCTACTACTGTAGCATTCTTCTGCCTCTTTGTGGATCATCATTATCAAATAGGTTGATCTGGTTAGAGGATCTAACCCTTGGTAACATCACACTTGAAATGTTGCAGATTATAGGAGTTCTTCAGGTTCAGGGGTGATACTTGATGATTGCAATTTTCATGAGTCTGTTCGTCTGGATAGCTTCGATTCAGATAGAACTTTGTCCCTGGTGAGCTTTAAAATATAAATCATAGCAAACATCTTGTCATAGCATGTTGTATTGCTATTTGAATGTGCGTTCTGCTTTCAGGTTCCACCAGATGGTGAATTTCCAGTAATGAATTACCGTATGACCCAGGAGTTCAAGCCTCCTTTTCATGTTAATACCTTGATTGAAGAGGCTGGACGCCTTAAGGTGAAATTTTATACGTACAAGTTTTCCGAGTCAGATGGAAAACTAGAAAAATTTCTTACTTTATCCCAGTGCTTAAGTCATATATTTCTGCTTGCTGAAAATTTAGGCTGAAGTGATCATCAAAATACGCGCGGAATTCCCTTCAGACATAATTGCCAACACAATTACAGTTCAGATGCCATTGCCAAATTATACTTCCAGGTACATCACCTTCTTATTGTACAACTACAAGTACATTACCGAGATACATGAGGAAGAGATTAAAATACAGTTCCATAAATTCTAGCATAGATTATTCGAAAATCTGAACCACACTTGAGATAGATTCAACGGATTATGTTTGTTGTGACAGGGCTAGTTTTGAGTTAGAACTCGGTGCGGCTGGACAGAGGACAGATTTCAAGGAATCGAGCAAAATGCTTGAATGGAATTTAAAAAAGGCAAGTGTTTAATCTCTCATTGTGGTAGTTTAAAGTATTGTATTGTGCTTCCATTAGCTAACAACTGTGGTGTTCTAGATTGTTGGCGGGGCTGAACATACACTGCGTGCAAAGCTAACATTTTCACAGGAATTTCATGGTGACCCCCTAAGACTAAAAGTTTTTCAATTCGTTCTCTCAGAGAAAATAAAGCATTGTTTGCTGATAGTTTTCAATTTCAATTTAGGTAATATTACAAAGGAAGCAGGGCCGGTCAGCATGACGTTCACCATACCGATGTACAATGTCTCTAAACTTCAGGTAAGTAAAATGCCGGTTCTTGAGATTTTCCCTTCTTGCATTACCGTTAACCGTCATCATCTCTAATGAATTGGGTGATGCAGGTCAAATACTTGCAGATAGCAAAGAAATCAAGTAGTTACAATCCATATCGTTGGGTTAGATACGTTACACAGGCCAATTCGTATGTGGCTCGGATATGACTTCTTTCAGATAATGTTTGTCACTTGTATGTTTAATAATACTGTCTCTTTTCTTCTCCACAAAGTCTGTTCATTTCCGGATCATACTTGTTCAAGTTTTATGAGGATTGCTTCGCAGTACATGTTGAATGTTCTCTCTTCTATTTGGATATTTTCTTGTTTGGTATCATTGATTCTTTTTGTTTTGTTATCCCCTGAAAACATCATATGATCTCCAAACATGTAATCTGCAGAATTACATCCATTGAATCTTTCCTGGTAAATTCCAAGATTCTATGTACGCAAATTGTAAAGAAGTAATAAAAGAGCAGCGTTGAGACGCAATTAGATTAGCTTTATTGATGATCATAGTGAAATCAATACAACTTATTAACAAACGTAAATTCCCTTCCATTACGTGATACATTTTCATGGGCAAAATCTCTCTTCCCCACTGTACACTACTATATACCACTTCCCATTAACCACTTTCACCAAGCCTAGGGGAGGTTGTTAATAAAACCACTCCATCTACGTGTAATCAACTACTTGTTCTACTACTTTGATTTAATCGGGCCGGTGGGCAAAAAACCATCCTTTCCCTCTCACCTTTCTCTTCCCAAGGGCAACTGATGTCTTGAGGTTCCGTACGTTTCTGGAGAAGAACGACTCAACGGCGAATGCCTTGTGAAGACAGGAGAAGACGAGGAAGACGATGTTGTTGGTGAAGGAGCCTCGGACTGTCCGTGGGCCCGTCCCTGATGATCTCCAAAAATGAAATCAGCAAAGTCATCCATGCTTGTACTGTCTGTGCTACAAGAGCATTCATCTGAGTTGCTGTCAAAGAGAGAAGAACTGTCACTTGATGAGTCCTCTTCTAAAATTTTCTGCAGCCTCTGGAAACTGGAATAAAACGACTGTATATTGCCAGATCGACCACCACCGGGAGTGTTGGAAGACACCACAGGACTTGAAGTAGACACAGACCGTGGTATGGATATGGTAGTTTTCTCATTAGCTTTAGGTATTGGCACCCTGCACTTTTTATTGGATGCTTCAGTTTTGGTACACACTGTCAATCTTGGAGGCATTGGAGAGCACCTGTTGTCAATTCATTCGATACGTAGCATAAGTAACCAGATCAATTATAATCCACAATCTTAAAGAGTGAGAGATGTATCTCACCTTGCGTAGAACAACATATACGCTCCCTTCGTCAAGATCCTTTCAACATCAGAAGTTACTACCTGAAAACAATCAATGCACAACAGAAGAATTAAACACAGAATTTCTCTTCAAACTTGTGATCAAGAGATGAAGACGACAAGAAGAGGCCAGTAAATGAGTAGAAACCAACGCTTTTCCTCTCACAAAACCAATCCAAAGACTTTCAGACTTCACTGAGGTTGGAACAAATGTTCTAGAAAAGCCAATAAAACCAGCTAGAATACAATCTCATTTTCCAAGGGAAGGGGAACTTATATAATTATTATCCATTCAAAACTAAGAAATTCGACATAGAAAAGGAAGCAAACAATGTAAACCTACAATGTTGTCAGAGAGGTAGGAAATTCTATTTACTTCCAAAGTGCAACATATATCAAGCACAAGTAAATTTGTAACAAAAACAGAGCTTATTTAGACAACAATTCACAACCAACATTCCAATGATAATATATGAGAAACTTACCGTGCTATCATCAGCCTTGTACCACTTATTTTGATTTCTGATATAGCAGACATAGTGGCCAGAAAACGCCGCATTCATTATATCCAAGTGAACAATAACTCCATAGAGTTTGTAGTCATGTGATTTTTCACTCCCTCCACTGACATATGGTGCCAAATCTAGAGTTTCTGGAAACCTTATAAACTTATTGAGCTTCCCGAATTTTCCTGCCTTTAAGAATTAAGTGTAGCGAAATTGTGAAAAGACAATAAAACACAGATGGAACTCAACAGCAACAAACCATGTCTTCATTGAAGATATTAATTACCTGGAATCGTTTTAGCGCAATCGTAAGGACATTAGGAGGTTCCGTAATTTTCAGCTTCTTTTTGGCTCTCTCGTAGGATTTACAGCTGCGCACAGAAATACAAAAGTTAGCACCCACTAACCATCGAATGTAAACCTCACAGCCAGAATCGAATGTAGTTTTATAAGAGGCCACAGATGATTGGTTAAAACTACGCAAATACAAGACCATGATATACTCCAAAAAATTCTGTCATGATAGCTAGAGGGGAACTATGTTGCAGCTGGTCATGGAACAAGGTATTGTAATTGAAATCATGAAAAGGAATGATATGGTTGGCCATGAACTCTAACTGTATCCTACCCATCTAAGAACCATTTATATAGCTGATGTAAAAACTCTATCTCCAAAACGATGAAAAAAAATATATATCAAAGGACCACACGAACTTCAACACATTATAAGGAAGTGCTGACCAACCTGTCACATCTGTATTTGTTTTCTCCATCCAATATCTCGGTCCTTGTAAATCGACGCAAAGCATCATCCAAGGTGCTAATATCCCCATCAATCTCAACCGTTAGATCCATCATTTTTTCGCGAAGCTCAGATTTTCCTTGACATTTCATGCATTTAATCTGGCAGACATCATAATTTTCAAATAAAAAGAATTATAACTCCCTCCAAACCTATGTAAAATGAGTAAAGTAGAAATGTACTAGGTAATGATACCTTTGATCGGAGGTATCCCCCAAATGTCAAACCAATAAGAGATGTATCTTCTAATGTGCTAGTCTTCGGCAAATCATATTCAGATGCCTTAATGCACACAGACTGCATCGTATCGACAACAAACCTGCAAATTGCAAGGAAATTAAATTAAAACAAGATTCTTAAATGTATGCATTAGAGTTCACTCGACTACAGAAACTTCAGTTCACCTAAGGAATTCATGTGCATCTTCTTCCTTGCCATTCCCAAGAAAGATTCCAATACTCTGCAACTGAGATAGCAACCCATTAGGGGACAGTGGAGACTTCCCTTCTTTTGCCTTTAAGACCAGCTTCTCAAACCCACAGGTGAAGCACTGTTCTTTGTTTGGACCTATAATTAAACGACCTAGTAAGAGCTTGATATAACGATGATTATAAAACATAATCTTCCAAAATAAGTAGCATATAGCGTATCAAAAAGAAAATAACTTAGGACCAGTGACGCACATGCTCTAGAATGAAATTGCTGGAGGAAGTATGTCGTCAGAGGAGGAGTGAACATCAGGCATTGGAAGACAACATTAGCAAAGCAGCTGAAAGAAACAAGAATAATTGTTTATATCAGCGAGTGAGCTACACATTACTTTAAAAGCTGAAGACTATATAAAAGCCACAAAACAATACGCACTTCTTCAGAAAGCATAATTCCCAGTATAAAGAGGACTATAAAAAGAGGAAACTGGGGTCACCTATTCCCAACATTGATGAGGCCACAAGGCTGGAACTCAATTTTATTTGCATACAGCTTAGCAAAGTCTTCATATGGAAAGAGCCCCTGCATGTCACAAACAGATTAATAAGAATAAATAGCTGTGCTGATTGTTAATGTAGGAAGTATGTGTTGCAGAATGATGATAGCATCCTAGAACTCAGTGATTACCTTACGACCATGTCTTTCTACCATCTCATTCGGTCTTCTCCACTGGTCTACAACTTTCAGTGCTGATGCCTTCAAACCACTTTTTCCATGTAGAGAATTTTTATGGTGAACGGTAACTCCATTCTGTTTCTGATGGTCAAGAACTCTTCCCGTTTTTGCACCTAGAGGAGAATGTTTCATAACATCAGTACACTCCCTAGTATTTGAGGCCTTGGATGCCAAAAGTTGGACTTCCCCAACCTTCCTAGGGTCCAACATACAGCGACTTTCACTACTGGCACTCTTTGACTTCTGAAGGGTCATAGGAGACAAATCAGTAGTGCCCAAAGAACTTGGCGCATCAGTAGAAGAGAAAGTTGGTAACGAAATTTCAGCTTTAACAGATCTTTTAGCCTTTCTTTCTTTTAAATTCACTTCAATAGAAGAACTCACTGGTGCAGCCCTGGGAGCTTCTTCTGAAATGCTACTCCTATGCCCAGAAACTTTAGTAACTGAAGCATCTCTGGAGGAGCCATAGGAGAAATGCAGAGAAGATTTACCAGGTCCATCAGATTTAGAACTATCACAACTGTCACTAAGATATTCAGCTGATCCAAGGGCCGTACCCCAAAAATCAGATGACTTCAGAGGAGACGGGTCAGCGGATCCTGGATGCCTATCCGTAACTAATGAGCTTAAGCTACTTGATTGGATCTGGTTCTGCCCAGCATCAACCCCAGGTTTATGCAGACTTAATTTAGGTATACTAGCGAGGTTATCTACAGACTCAACCAAATGCACAAATTTAGGAGACAACGGTTTGGATGGAGCATCATCAATGGTGTTGAAACAGGTCTCCTCTGACTCTGCAGAAACACGAGCATCAAGTGGAGATTCTGATCTCTCAGAATCAGAAGAACTGAAGCTCCCACAACGAGAAGAAATCTCATCACCAGAGTCATTACGGGGGGAGGAGGAGAAACCAGAAAACGAGGATCCAGATGTTTCAGCAACAGAAACAGCTTCTTCCTTATCTACAAGGTCATCTTTGTTATCTGCAATATCTTCATTCCCATCTTCAGGAGATTTAGCAGGATTAGAGAATATTACTTCCTTGCTAGGCATAGAAACTGGTTCTGGATGCACCAATAAAGTTTCATCAGCAGCACTCTGTTCATTTTCTTCTATGCAACTCAGATCAGAATCACTTTTCTCATCTTCATCATCATATATAATGGGAGCAGGACGACATTCATCTTTGTGACCTTGCCGCCAGTGAATGATTTGACATTTCCCAGAACTGAGAAAAGAAAAGCAAAATAAGTTCCAAAGTATCACTAAGACATGTTGGGAACAATATTTCACATATGCGGATGGGGAAAAAGGTTGAGAATTTGACAGACATTATAGTGCAACGCTTGAACTTTCGAATTAAAATAAATTTATCAACAGCACATTGTCACAGATACATATACTGCACTTCCTCCCAAGCTAACTAATCTCTCCAGATGCACTTTAAGTATTGCTAAAGTTACAGAACTACATCTTATTCTTTCCCTTCTAATCACTCCAATACACCAAGTCACACCAGTATAATCATAACTCTAGAATCATACACACTTAATTCGGAAATTGAAAAGTGAAAGCAAAAGAGATATGAATTCACATACCAATACCGAACGGATTTGCAGCGAGAGCAACGAGTGGTGGCAAGACAATAGCACACAGGACAATGGAAGACATTAGAAACGGCAACAGAAGAGAACTCAACAGAAGCCTCAAGCTCAGCCCTAGCAGCCTCTTCAGAGGCATGAATAAGAAGTCTCCTAATCTCTTCCCTTCTTTGAGCAGCGACCCTCCATTTGTGACGAACAATGAAGCCGATCAAAGGTAAAACAAAAGAGATCACAAGGACAAGAGACGAAATCCCTAGATCCAAAACAACGAGCATTTATCCTCCACCAGATGCACAATCAATTGGAAACAAATCTGGACCACCAACCATAGAGTTTCTCCACCGGCGTAAAATTAGCCGGGACCGGAGGTGAACTGTGAGGATCACTCCGGTGGATTATAGCACATGCAGAAGAAAGAAGGAAACAAAACCCAGAAAATAGTTTTTTTTTTGGGATTTCGCTGGTGGGTAAGCTTCTGAAATGACGACACAGGAAAATTCCAAGATCAGACGGTATAAACAAAACCCTCGAGAGCACAAGTTGGGTTTTTTTTGTATATTCTCTGGAAATTAAAAAGTTGAAAAATTTGGGTGATTCTGGTTTAGGGTTTCCAAGGGAAGGAAAAGAGTGGAGAGATTCTTCTACGGTAGGAGGAGGAAGAAGAAAATCTGAGACAAAGGATATTACTTTTCTAAACCAAGACGTTTTCTGCTTTTTTTTTTTTTTTTTTTTTAAATTTTTTTATTACCAGATTACTTTTTTTTTTCCTAACGTCATTTTGGAATTTTTTTTATTACCATCCATTCTTTTTCTTTAATAATAATAATTGTTCAATGGAAAATATGTATTAGCCAGTTGACAAAAAGAAAAAAGTTTTTGTCTTAGTCAAGTTAAAAATTATATTGATGGGAACTGGTGGTTATCTACTTTAATAAATGTATATATATTAGTGCCAATTTCTTGTCTTTCATTTTTATTTCTTTTCAAGTCTTGTTTTTCTTTACAATTGCATATAATTTTTTTTTTTATCTTACTTTAATATTTGTTTAAATTTTTTTAATTTATTATAAATAGTTACTATATACAATAAATAGAATAGATTACCTCCAAAGATATTTCTAGGGATGCTGGCGCAAGCTAAGAAGGTTGCTTTAAAAAGACATGCTTGATCAGGCATCTAGGGAAGAAAGGAAGCTAAAGGTTCTTACCTCTTTCTCTCCTATCTCTTTCTGAGTACTTTTGTTTTTAACTGACAAACAGTTTGAAAGTAAACAAGCATAGGTAGAGGTAGAGAGTAACAAACACACAGTTTCAAATAGAATAGAGTAAGTAGAGGTAGAGAAGTAACAAACAGACGTAGAGGTAGAGAAGTAACAAACAGTGTACTAAAGCATAAGAGTTAGAATAGAGTAAGTAGGGGTAGAGAAGTAACAAACAGACAGTTTCAAAAGGTAGATAGTTTGTGATCAAGATGAGGTAGAGCTAGATGCACACTACCGCATTGGTTTAGACTACCACATAGCGGTAGTGTGCAAAAGTTATCTCCTGATGAAGTAGGCTTCTCTGGTAGGTGCGCCTCTGGAACTGTACACCATCCACCATAAGACATTGAGGGACTGTGTAGATGTAAAGGAGATTACCGGGTCTAGTCTTCAACATAGAATATATTACCAGTTATTATTTAACAGTCTGACAGAACGGTGTAGAGAAGTAGATTTCTTTTAGAGTGGAGGAACTCACAGTTTTGCCTAATCTGGTAACCCTGTTGTTACGCAGTGGATTGACGGGGATCCACACATTGTGACCGGTGTGGTAGTTTGCATCCACCCTAAACAAGCCTTCCTCTAAGGGGATGATCTGAGCATGGATAGGCTCACCAAATCATTGGTGAGCTGCGTGGAAGAGTGAACGGAGCTGCTGAGCATTCAACCATCCTTGGTTGGATGCAGCAACAACAGTAGAAACTGCTGTACACAAGAGCAAAATAGTAAGTAGTTTCTACTGTTAAAAGTTCTTGCTAAATCCTTAGAATGGCATAATTTGGAAATTAGTTTGGAAATTAGGGATATTATTTTTCTAAACCAAGACGTTTTCTGCTTTATTTTTATTTTATTACCAGAATGCTTTTTTTTCTAACGTCATTTTGGAATTTTTTTATTACCATCAATTCTTTTTATTTAATAATAATAATTGTTCAACAGAAATATGTATTAGCCTGTTGACAAAAAGAAAAATGTTTTTTGTCTTAGTCAAATTAAAAATTATATTGATGGGAACTTGTAGTTATCTACTTTGATGATAAATGTACAAATTAGTGCCAATTTCTTGTCTTTCATTTTTATTTAGTTTTTCATGTCTTTCTTTTTATTTTTCTTTACAATTTGACATAGAAATTTATATCAACTTTTGATCATTGTTAAAAAAATTTAACTTACCATAAATGGTTATTATATAACAAATATATCTAAGTATTTGCAATCTACACGATTTATATATATGACAACGACATATTTATAATATTTACAACATATTTTTTCCTTACAATTTGATATATAAATTGTGGTTGTATTTTGATATTTGTTTAAAATTTTAAACTTACTATAGATGATTACCATAGATGGTTATTACTATATACAACAAATATATCCAATTACTTGCAATCTACACGATTTATATATGACAATAACATATTAATTATATGTACAACGTACAAGATTAAGTTACTGGATTGCAAACTTGCATTACAGTAGAACCTCTATAAATTAATACTCTTTAAATTAACATTTGCTATAAATTAATAAATTATTCTGGTCTCGAGTTGGACAGGTGTAAAATATAACATATTTCGATGAAATAATAAGATAATATTTTTTTTGGAAATCCTATGTAAAAATATAGTCCCATCAATATCATACATTAATAATTAAATAAACTTATATATATATATATATATATATCTAAGAATATCTAGTGAGATATGACTTTATTATTGTTTGCCTATTTAAGAAAATCTAGTAAAATATGACTCTATTATTGTTTGCATATTCTTTAATTTGCATTCTTGTAAGAGCTCATCTCTAATATTTTTAAATTTTATCTTCTTAAATCGCATCTAAAAATTATGGAGAATCTTAGATATGATAATTGCTTATTTAGTAACTGGTTCTAAAGGTACCGTAATATCTTCTTCGACTTGATCATTATCATGAAGGTTAGTATTAGCAATTTTTTATAAACTCTAAACTTCTAACATTTATCATTTTTACCTAGATAATCTAGTAAACAATTAACATTTATCATATTACTATTACGACAGCAAAAACTATAAATTAAAAAAATCTATAAATATGTGAATGATAAGAAAAGTATTTTCTTTTGTAATAGAAAATTTTTCAAAATTATGAAAATGAGAAAATCTCTTCATAAATTAATATTTTATTAATTTATCGATAAATTAATAATTATTAATTTATCGATAAATTAAAACCTCTATAAATTAATAAAATTTTATGGTTCCAAAATTATTAATTTATAGAGGTTTTATAGTATATCAATTCTTGGAAGAAAATCATCAAATTTCACACCCAAAATTTGATGTAAGAACACTTTTTCACTAAACATGTAATTGATAACTAAGCTATCATTTCTTATGTTGGTTCAAAATGAAAAAATTATGGTAAAAGTCGTTCATAACATTTCTAGCAAGAAAGTTGTATTTAATCCACTATGTTGATATAGATTGACAAAGATAATAGTTGATATCAAACGTAAGAACTAGATCAACCAAGAGTCAAATTATTTATTTCCAGTCAAATTTCATTTTATTTTTCCAGTTTATAAAGTGGAAAAAGGAATCTAAGATATCATAACTGTTCCAAAAAGAAAACAATACAACATCAATGAACCTAACAATTTTGAGTAAAATAATAGTATGAAATAAAATGTCTAATGCGAAAGGGGAAACTCACAGTTTTACTAGTTATTAGTTAACAGTCTAACATAACGGTGTAGAGAAGTAGATTTCTTTTAGAGTGGAGGAGCACACAGTTTTGCCTGATCTGGTAACCCTGTTGTTACGCAGTGGATTGACGGGGATTCACACATTGTGATCGGTGTGGTAGTTTGCATCCACCCTAAACAAGTCTTCCTCCAAGGGGATGATCTAAGCATGGATAGGCTCACCAAATCTTTGATGAGCTGCGTCGAAGAGCGAACGGAGCTGCTGAGCATTCAACCATCCTTGGTTGGATGCAACAACAACAACAACAGAAATCACTACACACAAGAGCAAAAAAGTAAATAGTTTCTATTATTAAAATTTCTCGCTAAATCCTCTAAAATGGCATAATTTGGAAATTAGTTTGGAAATTGGGGATATTACTTTTCTAAACCAAGCCGTTTTCTGCTTTATTTTTATTTTATTTTTATTTTTTTACCAGATTACTTTTTTTTTTTCTAATCGTCATTTTGGAATTTTTTATTACCATCAATTCTTTCTCTTTAATAATAATAATTGTTCAACGGAAATATGCATTAGCCTGTTGACAAAAAGAAAAAAAGTTTGTTGTCTTAGTCAAGTTAAAAATTATATTTGATGGGAACTTGTAGTTATCTACTTTAATAATAAATGTATAAATTAGTGCCAATTTCTTGTCTTTCATTTTTATTTAGTTTTTCATGTCTTTCTTTTCATTTTTCTTTACAATTTGATATATAAATTTATATCAAATTTTGATCATTGTCAAAAAAAATTTAACTTACCATAAATGGTTGTTATATAACAAATATATCTAAGTATTTGCAATCTACACGATTTATATATATGACAACGACATATTTATAATATTTACAACATATTTTTTTCTTTACAATTTGATATAGAAATTGTGGTTGTATTTTGATATTTGTTTAAAATTTTTAACTTACTATAGATGATTACCATAGATGGTTATTACTATATACAACAAATATATCCAATTACTTGCAATCTACACTATTTATATATGACAACGACATATTAATTGTATGTACAACGTACAATATTAAGATACAGGATTGCAAACTTGTATTATATCACTTCTTGGAAGAAAATCATCAAATTTCACACCCAAAATTTGATGTAAGAACACTTTTGCACTAAACATGTAATTGATAACTAGGCTATCATTTCTTATGTAATTATGTTGGTTCAAAATAAAAAAAGGTATGGTAAAAGTCTTTCATAACATTTCTAGCAAGAAAGTTGTATTTAATCCACTATGTTGATTTAGATTGACAAAGATAATAGTTGATATCAAACGTAAGAACTAGATCAACCAAGAGTCAAATTATTTATTTCTAGTCAAATTTCATTTTATTTTTCCAGTTTATAAAGTGGAAAAAAGGAATGTAAGATATCATAACTATTCCAAAAAGAAAACAATACAACATCAATGAACGTAACAATTTTGAGTAAAATAATAGTATGAAATAAGATTTCTAATGCCTACATGAAAGAAAATTCTACAAATAAAACTAGCAAATAAAAGACAAAGAAACTGTACACTAGAAGAAATTATAATAGATACAATAGCAGAATAGTCAAAATTAATGACAACAAGTCGCTTTGGCCGAGTGGTTAAGGCGTGTGCCTGCTAAGTACATGGGGTTTCCCCGCGAGAGTTCGAATCTCTCAGGCGACGATTATATTTTTTTACTTTAGACATAAAAGGTAGAAAGGCCCAATTAAGACACACATCTCGGTCGTAATAAGCCCATAAAGCTAACAGTGGGCTGTCTCTGACTCACTCACACGGTTTTCTACTTTTTTGACCCAACGAATCTGACTGACTTAATTAGGGTTTACTTTAATGATCATTCAGATTCAGACACACTCTCTCACACTCATCATTCGTCGTCAACATTGAACACAAGACAAAACCGCGTCACCAAAAACTTCACTACAAAATAAATAAATACCCCTTTGTTTCCCTCTTCTTCTTCTTCATCGACAACAATCTCTCTTTTCCTTCCGATTTCCACCAACATGAGCGCTAAAAGTTTCGTTGAAGGTGGGATTGCTTCTGTAATCGCCGGATGCTCCACTCACCCTCTCGATCTCATCAAGGTTCGTCTTCAGCTCCATGGCGAAACTCCTTCCTCCACAACCGTCACTCTCCTCCGTCCAGCTCTCGCTTTCCCCAACTCTTCCCCTGCAGCTTTTCTCGCCGAGACCACCTCCACCGCTTCCGTTCCCAAAATTGGACCGATTTCACTCGGAATCAACATCGTCAAGTCGGAAGGCGCCGCCGCGTTATTCTCCGGCGTCTCCGCTACTCTTCTCCGTCAGACTCTCTATTCCACCACCAGGATGGGTCTATACGAAGTGCTTAAGACCAAATGGTCTGATCCTGAGTCAGGGAAGCTGAGTCTGAGCCGTAAGATCGGCGCGGGGCTTGTCGCTGGTGGGATCGGAGCCGCCGTTGGAAATCCAGCCGACGTGGCGATGGTTAGGATGCAAGCTGACGGGAGACTTCCTTTAGCACAGCGTCGTAACTACGCCGGAGTAGGAGACGCAATCAAGAGCATGGTGAAAGGAGAAGGTGTGACGAGCTTGTGGCGTGGCTCTGCTTTGACGATTAACAGAGCGATGATTGTGACTGCAGCTCAGCTTGCGTCTTACGATCAGTTCAAGGAAGGGATACTTGAGAGTGGTGTGATTGCAGATGGGCTCGGGACTCACGTGGTTGCGAGTTTCGCGGCGGGGTTTGTTGCTTCGGTGGCTTCGAATCCGGTGGATGTGATAAAGACGAGAGTGATGAATATGAAGGTGGGAGCGTACGAAGGCGCGTTGGATTGTGCGGTTAAGACGGTTAGAGCTGAAGGAGCAATGGCTCTTTATAAAGGCTTTGTTCCTACGGTTTGTAGGCAAGGACCTTTCACTGTTGTTCTCTTCGTTACCTTGGAGCAAATCAAGAAGCTGCTTCGTGATTTTTGATACTACTACTACTATTCTTTTATTGATGATGACAACTACTTTAAATTGATTTATTCATTTTTGAAATACGGTAGTGAACTCAAAGAGAGAAGAGGAGTTCAATATATTTTTTTGTTCAATCGTTGGTGTTATAAATACAATTCAATTTTTGGTTTCTATACTGATGTGAATGTTCACTACCAAAACAACAGATCCAACGCACAGTTGAAACACAAACAAAAAAAATGTGTAGTTTATTTGGTCAAAGAAAAGGCTGAAGCAAGATAAGAGAGAGAGAGAGAGAGAGGAGTGGACTAAAAAAGAATGAATCTGTTATTTTGTTGTTGGGGTGAAAGAATAAGGCATTAAAATGGTGCTGGAGTTAATTTGGCGGCTGTACATCTGGAGTTAAGCAGCTCTAAGAAAGAGATCATCTGGAAAAGGTTCTCGGTGTAGTGTTGGGAATCTGACTTCCTCCAGATGATCCTCTGCCTCTGTCTCCTCCTCCGTTCTCGGATCTCCCTCTGTCAAGAACATGTGCGCTTTGGGGTTTGCCACTGTCTGAGTCCTTGTTCGAGTTCGACCCTGATCCTTTCTCGGTTTCCTCTGATACACGGTTTTGCCCTGAGGATGGACTGGGTTGCCCTGAAGATCTTCCTTTGTCCATGTTTTGGAGCTCGTTTGCGATCTGACTTCGCCTCTCCTTCAGGAAGTTGAGTCGCATTGTCAACTTGGAAAGTGCAGAAGTTGTCGTTGTGCTTCCCTGTTTGTTGCACTCAGCTTCTAGTTTTTGAACGATATTTGAATGAAATTAAATGGTTTCAGTATGGAAACTTACATCTCCCTTTGTGCCAGACCTCTTTGACATGCCTGCCAGCTTTGAGCTGCCACGTGACATTTCTTGTTGCGAGCTTTTGCTCCGTGAATCCTGTTGCTTCTCCATCTCATTTTCTCTTGCAGCCGTTTGCCCATCCTGCAAAATGTTGCCCGTTAGAGTGGATAAATACATAGGAAGAAAACACAATTTGATAGACATATATCAGATGTTTACAGTGGTTACCTTGGACGTTGACCTTTCAAAAGTGTGAGTAGAGGCTGCTTCAGTATCCTTTTGTTTCTCCTTCCTGTGTGACAAAGTTGAAAGAAAACTGCTAATTAGCTTTGATATGGTTTAAATCAAAGGTTGTGAGGTTAAATACTTAAATGTGAGTCTGTTGTGAATCCTTTACATCTTTGCATTGTGCTCAGGCATTTTCCGAGATTCTTTGCTGTTACCATGCGTGGAACCAGAGGCTTTTACGTCCTGTTGACCAAGTCTATTTTCAAGATCATCAACTTTATGTTCCAAGTTGACGATATCAGCCTCCGCCTGAGCTACGTCTTGCAGATCTTTCTTCAACTGCAAACATGTCTTCCAAGTTATGTACTTTATTTAACCAGCCAAAAGATCAACTAGTTGCTAGACAAAGATGAAGAGCAACCTTTTCATCGATTGTTTCTGGAATAGGTTGATTCCCTTTTGACACGTTCAGTCCCGTTTCCAGGGCTAATTTCCTGTCTCTCTCTTGCTGCAACTGTTCTTGTAGTCTTTCCACCTAGAGGAAGGCAAAACACAAATTCATAAACCTAAACATAGATACTCAATAATAAAAAACTTCACATAGCTAAGATATGGTTTTATTTTACACTTACATCTTGCTCTAGAGCTTGGCGCCGCCCGTACAAAGCCTTTTTCCGTCGCTCCAAACTAGCCTGTAGAACTGCATTGTTTTTGACCTGTTCAGCCAAACGTGGAGTTTGTTACAGGTCATATATATTTTAAAATCATCACTTGTATTGCTAAACGAGGTAGCAAAGGCAAAGATACTCAAAAGGACTTATCGTGACCTCTTCTGTAATTTTGTGTTGCAGGTCCAATTTGGTTGACTCAAGTCTCTCAATGTCAGCGCTGCAGAATATTACCATTTTCAGATGAAACCCATGTAAACCACATCAGTTCTAGTCCAAACAAATTTAAAGTTTTGTAAGAACCATAACGATGTAAATCATTTGTGAAGATGATAATACTTACTTGTCCTCATCCACTTCCGCTGTGAAATCAATAGATTCCATCGACAGGTTTTTCTTCCCCTGAGCACATAAAACACCAATCTTTTAGTATATGTCTGGATCCCCTTAAGAGATAGATAAAACACATAGAGAGCTGGTCCCTTGAAATAATAAAGGCAGAAGGAAAAATAAACTTACAGGGGTACGGCCCCAGTGCCTTTTACTTCCTCCTGGTGCATCGGATAACTTTGACGGTTTTTGAGCGTTAGATGTCGCATCTGATGTTGATGAATTCTTATCCTCAGGTTTCGAGACCTCTACAACAGCCTTTACCTGTGCATTATCAGCTCCTCTTACCACGATTTCCTCATCCTTTTTTCCGTCATTGTGTCGTGGTAGTGAAGATCGTCTGGAGCCAGATAAAAGCTTCTTAGGCTCCCTACTTGCTTTCGGGGATTTTGATACAGGACTTAAATTATCATTTATCTGCAGAAAACAGTGCAAACACAATAGTAAGAAAGGATGAGGACCAAGGAACTTGTACCATCAATGTAAACTTTAAAATAAATTCTAGAATCCAAATATGCAACTCATTTGTAATGGAAATACTCTTGTAATCGTCAGATTTCGAGAAATAGATTAAAT
This sequence comes from Camelina hispida, assembly GCA_023657505.1. Taxonomy (NCBI): domain Eukaryota; kingdom Viridiplantae; phylum Streptophyta; class Magnoliopsida; order Brassicales; family Brassicaceae; genus Camelina; species Camelina hispida. The sequence continues at coordinate 10,599,437 of CP094635.1, read as the reverse complement.
ATTGAAGATTAGTATATGAACGTGCCGTATGGTCGTCAGGATCAATGCTCTCTGCATATTTGTCGTCTGAGGCGGCACTCTCACTGTATGATCCATCAGATTCATTTTCTAGGTCCTCTTCCTCATCTGTGTAGTCATCAGATCCCTGGGTGCCATCATCATACTCTTCATCATACTCTTCATCATCAGATCCCTCCTCTGTCCCACTACCACTTTCTTCTGAGTCAGAGTACAAGCCCGGTGACAGGGAACCTTCCTGCAGACAGAGACCATTTATGAAGCTAGAAGTCAGTGTCTGAAAATAAGCACACAAGTGGAACTATGATAAGATCCGGAGTTGTCATTTCACACTGACTCCAATGCTTTCACTATACTAATGTAATAAAGAACGGATTACTATGCAGAGAGGAAACCACTTCATCATTTATGATCATGTGACTAAGAAGGTCCTTAATCATAGAGAGAAGTATAGTCTTACTCCAAATATACTTTCATATTCTTCTAATAATGTTATCACTATAGCCTGGGCATGATTCGCTGCTGCAGCTGCTTGCAGAAGTTGCATAGAACCATCACCGCCGACATCAAAATCATTTTCAATTTCGCAGTCACCAGCCAGAAGGGGTCGAAGAAGTAAAGGTGCCATACAAGCTGCAACAGCGTTTGTGTTCATACGGTTCACAGTTTTGTTAGAAGCTACAATCTGCATCATCATCAGGATTCTGAAAGAGGACAAACAATCAGAACTAATGACAAAAGTTATTTTACCCTATAAGCATGTTAAATCAGTTTCGTAAGCTAAATGTGGAAAAGAGACAACCTTTGCAATAGGCGACGATTTGGTTCAGGGAATGATTCACAGATTGCTGCCCGCATAGCATTGACTCTATTGCCACGGTCAGTACCTGGTAAAGCTACGCGTCAGAAAACTGGGAATATGATATGTTGCAAGGAGAATAGGCGAGCAAATTCCAATTTTTATTATCAATCCTGACTAAGTTCTAGATATTGTCAACTAATATGTCAATTCTGTACAAAACAACAAAGATAACAAACACAACAAAAGTAGATATGTATGTCCAAAAAGAGATTTTCAGTCAAATTTAAGATGGAGACATCTGATTGTCCTTAACAGTAAGCAATATAATGATCACAGTAACCCCCAAGGAAGATAAATGCTTTTGATGGAGCACCAAGGAAGAGGACACACACACACATTAAAGAATGATAAACTTACGGCAAGCTTCCAGAAGGGCGTTGCAACACGATGCAGGCACCGGAGAGGAAGGCAACTCTCTGAGAAAATACTGCACATTTAAGGATACAGTTAGAGAGGTTTAAGAGTGATAGTCTAACTCAGCATTGTACTGAATATTAGCAGGTACCTTAAGGCAATCAGCAATAACATGAGCATCCTCCTCGGGACTGAAATCATTTTTTCCTGAACCAAGTGCCTACGTATTAATAACTTGCACAAAGCAGGAAAGAAACAAAAAAGGAAGAAGAATAAAATACACGTAATCGTGTACATATACATAAAAACTCAAACCTTGCTCATATTCGCGAATCCTGTGTTCAACATCATCAACATCGGCAGCTTGTCTCAAGATTCCTTCAATCCTGACTCCTGCAGGATATTGTTGTCTTAATTCAGCTCAGAGTGAGTAAAAGAAGCAGCAAATCAAGCTGAAAGCTTAAAACTAATACCATGATCTTCAACAAATCTAAGGGCCTTTTCCAAGAATGATGGAGCTCCATCGACATCTTCTAAAGCAAGTAACACTGGCCTTCCAAGGACAGTTGATTTTGCTGGTGTCTCATCTTCTGTAAGAATATGAAAAAGTGCATCATTGTCTAATGAACTGAAAGAGAAACTAATCTTTCGATATCTACCGAATGTCCATATTTTGGGGAGCCTTTCAACACGAACTGGTCAGCCTTTAACATAATAATATTCTCACGTTGCTTATTTTCTAGAGAGGAAAATTTGACATCCTCACAACACTTAAGACGTAACATATCTTGTTATATATTTAAAGACTAAACCATTGAAAAGGTGACAAATATACTCTTTTCATCAGCACCAACAGCGGGATCGGCATGATCATTCCTGAAAATACCATTTTGACCCATAACATGGGAAGCACTTGGTGCCTGTGTCAAAGCATTTTCCAGAGCAGCTTTCCACTCATATAGATCCTCCATAGTGTCAGCCTTCAAAAAAAACACAAAATCATAAGGTCAAAGTTTATCCATCATTGATTCTCTGTCCTTAAGTGATTTATGATTAGGCCAAAATATTCTTCTAAATCAAACTTGAACTTACACAAGCTGCTATGCCAACACGATAATAAAGATAAAAGCACATTAGAATAGACAATTAATCAGCGGATTCTAAGTAGATAGAATCGGTTTACATTTCTTGGTAGTCAGAAAATACATCCATAACAAAACAGAGTTTCACTAAATAATGGAGGTAAAGGTTGGATTCCGGTGTTGTGGCACTGGCACCCATGTAGCCAAAAAAGCAAAAGGAACGGTTCTGAATGCATAGAAATTTTCAGGGCGTAATATAAGATGCAAAATGAGGTGGATGCAATTGATATAAACAAGATTAAGGAGACCAATGACAGAAAACAAAAGTGATGAGAAAAACCTTGAGTGTAAAGGCACGTCCATCACGACCGTCAGGGAAGAGAACAGTCAACAGCTTCTTATCTGCCTTAACAACCACACTAAAAGATAGTTCGAAGTTCTATGATGTCAGTAACACCGAACCATAGAATAACATAAAACATCATCATATATGAAGAAGAAGATTTTAATGATTCGAGTAATAAGCCAACCTGCCTGAATTGTTGAGATCAATTCCCCCAAGGGTCAGGTTGACCTCACTTCCCCTCTGTTGGACTGCACTCTGAAAGATGAACAGACAATATGAGATACCCATTCTCTGTAACAATAACGGGCTCATGCCTCGTATAAAATTGTAAAAACTATATCTGATATAGGATATTTTCAACAATATATCTTCAAAGAAAAAAGTGCTTACAGGGTCACTTCGAAAGAAAACAAGTGAAGTACGCGTCAAAATAAACCATCTTTTCTTCCATGAAGTCCAGCCAATCCCTGTATTAAATGAAATAGAAAGTGGTGAGAGACAATTTTTGAGATAACCACTGAACAGGACATGTAGCCTAGTGGTTTTTGTGCAAGTGCCGTCGTAGTATAGTATCACTATCTGGGTTCAACCCGCCTACAAAACCCACTTCACGTGATAAATGTCCCAGTAACAGTTACCCCCAGTCAGAGTTAAGACAACATCTCATCCTAATTAGAACAAACTCTCATCTCATCATCCTAATCAAGGCTACACTGAACTAAGTATACATCCCTAAGAGAATAGAGCATACGATTACCTTTTGATGATATAGATAGCGGTCCACTCTTGAAAACCTACAAAGTCGACAAAAAGAGATTCAGAGATATCTTATGATGAATTCCACAACAGCAGGCATAAATCATTTAACCTGAAAACGCAAAAACTCAATCCCTAAGTTAATGTGACGCAATGAATCCAATTCAATAAAAGCATATACGATCCTACTAGCTCGGAATGTAATGTGTTCATAAATCATAAGAAACACAGAACAAGCCTAATGATTGATTATATAAATGCTCATTATGACGCAACCATGACCGACGGAGAAGACAGGGGAATTTTAAATTTTAACCAAAAAGGGATTCTGAAGGAGCATTTCATATATTCACCTAGCTAGTCTTCTTCCATTAGAGAGTCAATTCAATCACAATGCCAAAAAGGAGGAATTAATATTACCGTGTTGCCAGCACGGGTACGCGAGTCTGTGTTCCCAGACTGCGATTGAGGAATGCTACACGTATCACCCTGAGATCGGAACCAAAAAAAAACGAACATTGATTGGAAATTTTCCCGGAGATAAATATCCAAAAAAAAATCAGAAAGAGAGAGAGAGACGCACATGAGACTCCTGCTCTTGTTGTTCAAGAGCGCTAGGCTGCTGCTGCTGTTGTTGTTGTTGGTTTGGCTGAGCCTGAGGCTGTGAGGACGATGATGATGATGATGATGATGATGATTCTGCGTTTTTGTTAGCCATAACTCGGGTTCACGCCATATACGTACGTACGGTACGGGGGAGCACACTAAAGAGAAGAAGAATGTAAGATCATCAAATTCGAGGAGAGGAGGGTAAACGGAATCGGATTCTGACCATGAAATATGAATTCGAGAAACAAACCTTGATTTGATTCGATTCGATCTGGAGGATGAGGATGATGATGATAATTAGTAACAAAAAAAAATTATTAATCAAAAATTTTTTAATAAAAAAATATACTGATTTTGGTAAATTTAGGGGGTGAGAAAAGAGAGAAATGGCGAGAATGAATATCGATTATTGTGATTGATTGATTGATGAGTTTCAACGGAGTTTGAGGAGAAGCGATAAAAATGGGCGAAAAGAGAGGAGGAACCCCCAGACTAGACTCTCCTCTCTCTCTCTCTCCCTCTGGCAGTTGTACACGTCATCATCTCCCTTCCTTTCTTGGAGGGAAATTTTTTTCCTTCTTTTCTCCCCCCCCCCTTTGACCTCTTCTTCCTCTCTTTATTTTCTCTATTTATCAAAAGAATTAACACTCTTGTAATTAACTCTCTATTCTATAGTTTATATATATATATATATATATGGATTATGTGCTAATTGATTTGTCTCTATAGTCTCACTCTCACACCTATTATTACATTCTAAAGACATTAATTTAGGATTATTAGATATAATTAAATCAAAGAGCCTATTTCTCTCCTTGTGACAGAAGAAAAAAAAAAGAAGGGAAAATGACAACCTTACATTACATTTGACCATCTGATCTCCTCAGTAATATTTCTGAATCGTGCTGGGCACGACCCTCCCTCCACCACTCTCTCTTTATTTTATTTTATTTTATTTTATTTGAGTTAGGCTTAGGCATCTCTCTTGAGTTTGTGAATAATTGTATATAAATGATAAATCTACGTGAACCATTTAGTATAAACGATTTTATCTTTTTCGATAATAATGCTGCGTGCATGGGGACTCGTTCATTCGTCTGCGTTTCGAGTTTTTCTTTTTTTTTTGTGATAGGTGGTTCAATATACTATTCATTTCACATTTATAACCTAATTTATGCAACTATTGCAAGCTTTAACTATTCTTTTTCTCCAGCTCTCATGAAGTCTAACATGTTTTTCAGCCTTAGCTATATGTTATTCACTGTAGGAACAAAAAAATTTATATCAAACACAATGCCGGACAAGAGGTGAGGGGGGTCAGCTGACCTCCCTCATAATCCAAATTTGTGTTATAGACTTAGATTCTTAAGATTTATGATACTATTGTTTTATATTTTTCCTACAAATATGTTATAACCCTTTAAATTTTGTAATTTTGTACAATTCTTTTATGTTTTGACTCCATTCTTTACATAATTTTTTTTTGTGTATTTGACCCGTAAAAATATTGGTTATTTCAACATTGAGAGAAATATGTAACCGCCCAAAAACTTGCGAACTAGCTAGGTTTGTCCCATGGACAGCCGACCAACAATATTTGACAGCTTTGGGAGTCATGTAACGCTAATATTCTCACAAAGTCTCATCATCCAGCACCATAAACGTTGCACAGCGTCTCTTACCTTGTGTATGAAAGCAAGAGCTATTGCTCAAAGTTAGAAACAGAGAGATGGTGACTGAAAATATATTTCCTTACTTGATAAGCATACAGAATACATTATCTGTCTTTATATATAAGAAGACAGGAGGAGACATAATGACCTAATGATTACAAAGATGGATAGATGTCTGACAAGTGTCTCAATCAACAACATAGGATCGGTGTGGTAAGAGCTGCAAACTGATTCCTTGTTTGGACCACATGATGAGCTGTATTTGGCACTACCTCCGTATGCTGCAGAGCACATGATGAGGTGATCTTTTCCTTGTTACCGTTAGAGACTGTGGTGAGAAAGCAAACTGCAGTGGGCTTGATTGTTTCTTCAAGGCCCAACCTTGTTTGCTGAACTGAGTTTTCAGTGAGTCCAGTAGTATCACTCCTTACATCCCCGCAAACTTTGTGTGGGTGGAGAGACCACGCCAAGTTTGTATCGAAGATCAGTGTAGACACTGGGTGGCAGGGATTTGGTGAAAATGTCAGCAAGTTGATACTTTGCTGGAATGTGATAAACAACCATGGTACCGTCTGCAACTTGTTCCACGACGTAGTGATAGTGCACTTTAAAATGTTTGGTCTTCTTGTGAAGTGTCGGGTTTGCAGAAAGATAGACAGCAGAGAGGTTATCACAGTACAACTACGGGGCATGAGAGAGTGGCATACCAATGTTTTCGAGGAGATCTCTTAACCAGTTTACTTCAGCAGCAGTGTCGACAAGCAACGATACTCGCTTCGGTAGAGCTACGGGAGACTGACGTCCGACGTTTGCAGACCATGAGATGAGATTAGACCCTAGAAAGGTACAGTAGCCTCTGTGGAGCGACTAGTGGTTTGGCAACCAGCATAGTCACTATCACTGTATGCTCTTAAGGTGAAATCCACATTCCTTGAGAAAGAGAGACCATAGCCAATTGTGCCTTTGATATATCGGATTATTCGCTTTAGCAGGTTGAAGTCAGCAACAGTCGGTGCGTGCATACGTTGACAGACTAGGTTGACTGCAAATTGTATGTCTGGCCTTGTAAGAGTAAGATATTGGAGCTTACCAGCAAGACTCCGAAAATGTGTTGGTTGATCAAAGAGATCTTCTTGTCCCTTGACCTTTTGAAGCTCAAGAGGTAGTGGTGTGGAAGCAGAAGCACAATCTGCCATACCAGCCGCCAAAAGAAGTTCCTCTGCATATTTGTGCTGATTGAGAAAGAGACCGCCAGTGTGATAGTGAGCCTGTAGACCAAGAAAATAGCTCAAACGTCCAAGATCTTTCATACGAAACTCATCATTCATTGACTGTAGCAATTCTTGGATCAGTTTTGGACTGTTCCCAGTAAGAGCCATATCATCAACATAAAGTAAGAGGATGATGATATTATTATCTTTGAGGTATATGAAGAGAGATGGATCTTTGAAGCTGCATTCAAAGCCAAATTTCAACAGAAAGGAGCTGAACTTATCAAACCAGGCTCGTGGAGCTTGCTTCAACCCATAGACGGCTTTATTGAGCTTCCAAACATGTGAAGGATAGCTACTGTCTTTGAATCCTGGAGGTTGTTGCATATACACTGTTTCAGTCAAATCACCATGAAGAAATGCACTCTTGACATCAAGCTGCTTGATTTCCCAGTTATTGACAACTGCAGCATGTAGAACAAGACGTACCGTTGCAGTTCGAACTACAGGACTGTAGGTTTCAAAGAAATCTACCCCTTCCTCTTGATCATACCTTTGGCAACTAGACGCGCCTTTAGTCTATCCAGACTGCCATCAGCCTTGAGTTTTGGTGTGAAGACCCATCGACAGCCTAGAACATTCATATCTGGCTCATAGGGAACTAGGGAGAATGTATTGGTATCAACAAAAGATTCAACTTCATCTCCCATAGCAGCTGTCCAACCAGGATGCTTAAGAGCAGAGGCCACTGTTTTTGGAGCTTTTTCAGTAGTGTGTGTCGCCTGGAGTACATACTTTGGGTTTGGCTTGCGAACTCCCACTTTTCCTCTTGTGACCATGGTATGATCATTCACAACTGGAGCTGGAAGAGGAGGAAAGTCATTCTCTGCAAATAGTGGAGCATCGGAGAATCAGCGTTGTTATCATCATTATCAGTGTCGTGTCACTTGAGTTCGTCATAGAAGGTGAGGATTCTTCTAGAGGTGACACGATAGCGTTTGTTGGCATGTCAGATGAGACTGCAACAGGTGGTACCAGCACAGAGTCCTCTTGTGGAGAAGAAACTGCTGTAGAAGTAGACTGAGTAGATAGAAACCCTTTTTGCCAGGCAGATAGTAGAGGTGTAGTTGCAGCAGGAAGCATTCTCGAGTAATCAGATTCAAAGGGATACGCACTTTCATCGAAGAGTACATGTCTGCTTATGTAAACTCGACCTGTAGGAGGATAAACACATCTGTAGCCTTTGTATTTATCATTATAGCTAGAAACACACACTTCAGAGACTTAGGATCGAATTTATTTTCTCCATAAGCTCGAAGAGTAGGATAACAGTGCTGCCAAAGATCCTTAGATATGAGTAATCAGGTTTGGTAGCAAACAGAACTTCATGAGCACTTGCAGAAGCCTGATGAACAGATGTAGGCAGAAGATTGATGAGGTGATTTGCAGTGAAGAAAGCCTCAACCCAGTAATAGTGTGGTACTTTACTCTCAAACATCATACTTAGACCAAGTTCAGACAAATGCCTATGCTTTCTTTCTGCTAAACCATTTTGTTGTGGGGTATGTGGACATGAGATGAGTTGTTTAATGCCATTGTTTGCAAGATGTGTGACAAATGACGTACTAATGAATTCACCTCCGCCATCACATTGAAAACTCTTGATTTTCTGATTTAACTGAGTTTCAACTAAACTTTGGAAAGCAAGAAGACTGAGTAGAAATCTGATTTATTCTTCAAGGGGTAAAACCAAGAGTAACGTGAGTAATTGTCAACAAATATCACATAATACCTAAACCCCTGAATTGAAGTGACAGGAGCAGGACCCCACAAATCACAATGCAGCCTCTCAAGAGGCCTACTAGCTACATAAGCAGAAGAAGAAAAGGTAGTTGAGCACTCTTGCCAAGCTTGCACGACTCACAAAGCTTGTTGGTGCGTTTATTAACTGATATTGCTGCAGAAGAAGAGAGGTGTTGAAGAATCTGCACTAGGATGACCCAACCTTTGTGCCAGACATCATCACTTGCAGTAAGTTGCCGTGTAGAGTAGTGAGCCTGAAATGCAGGATTTCTCAACACATAGTGATCCCTACTCCTGTTTCCGGTTGTGAGGAGCTGCTTGGTATGCTTGTCCTTTACACGCACACTATCAGAGTCAAACTTAATGGAACAAGGATAGTCTACATAGTTTAGAGACTGAAAGCAAAGATTTTGTCACATTCGGACAGACAAGAACATCATTCGAGGCAGAAATTTACCTGATAGAGTCTGCAGAGGCACGGTTCCAATGTGAGTGATTGGCAAGAACTCCCATTACCAACCATAACTGAATCATTACCATGATAGGACTGTGAATGTTGCAGGTTCGCTGTGGAGTTGGTTATGTGAGCTGTAGAACTGCTGTCAGGTAACCATTCAGTTCCATTGTTGTGACAGTCATTCTCAGAGACACGCATAGCAGCTAGAGCAGTGGTTGTTTGCTGGACATAGTCTTCATTGAAACGGTTGTAGCAGTCATACGCACTGTGGCCATATTTACCACAAATCTGACAAGTTGGTCTGGAAGAGCCTGTTGTCTTATTCGGACTGTCATGACCTGAGGAGCCTCGACCATGTTGTTGAAAGCCACGACCTCGTGTCGAGTAGCTACCTCGACCTCTGTAACCTCCACCAGACCTGCCACCACCGCGATTACAGAACTCCTCTGTCAAAGTAGCTTTTCTCAGCTTGAAAAGCGAGATGAGGAGTAACTGATGAAGCCATTGAGTAAGTCTTGAGCTTATCATCAAAGGCAGTAACTTTGAACACAACGTCCTCGTAGCAGGGTCCAGGAACAGAGTCCATTGAGTGCTCAATGACCGTGGATACAGACTCATATTCCTTCCCTAACCGAACAATAAACCATGAATCTTTTCTAGATCGGTCATAGGAAACCCAATAGAGTCTAACTGATCAAAATCTGCTTGAGTTCGCTAAGATACTCTTCCATAGTTCTTCCTAGCTTAAGACAAGCACGCAGGCGATTCTGAAGTTCAAACTTCCTAGTGGTAGAGACACGATTAAACTTATTTCAGAGCTGTCCATACCTCTGTGCAGATTGCATACCATATACCACACGCAAGGCAGGTTCAGACAGAGAGCCAAAGATCCATGCCATAACAAGTTGATCATTTCGAACCCACTTGGTAAACTCCGGATTTGGCTCGATGGTGACTCCAGCATTACCAGTGACAGAGCGAGTGGCATCCGGACGAGTGATGGAGCCATTGACATAGCCAAGCAACATTTGTGGTGAGAGAAAGGACTCAAACTGAGTCTTCCATAGCAAATAGTTGGACTCAGTAAGTTTGAGAGTCACAACCTGAGAAATAGAAAGAGTAGAAGAAAAAGGCTATGATGTAGCCATGGAGGCGTGCTACCAGAGCTCTGATACCATGAAAGCAAGAGCTATTGCTCAAAGTTAGAAACAGAGAGATGGTGACTGAAAATATATTTCCTTACTTGATAAGCATACATAATACATTATCTGTCTTTATATATAAGAAGACAGGAGGAGACATAATGACCTAATGATTACAAAGATGGATAGATGTCTGACAAGTGTCTCAATCAACAACATATGATCGGTGTGGTAAGAGCTGCAAACTGATTCCTTGTTTGGACCACATGATGAGCTGTATTTGGCACTACCTCCGTACGCTGCAGAGCACATGATGAGGTGATCTTTTCCTTGTTACCGTTAGAGACTGTGGTGAGAAAGCAAACTGCAGTGGGCTTGATTGTTTCTTCAAGGCCCAACCTTGTTTGCTGAACTGAGTTTTCAGTGAGTCCAGTAGTATCACTCCTTACAGTGTATAACTGCATAGAAACCATGTCCTCCAGATTATTCCCCGAGCCCACCACCACAACAAGATCACGCAGTAAGATAATTCATCCCTCACTCAAAATTGTTTATGATATGATCTGGAGATCTATATATCTATCGTCTATATATATCTAGCTATGATCTATATATAGCTAGTATATTTTTGTCTTTATGATCTTTGATTTTTATTAGTAAATTAATATGTTTGATAATTCGTTTTCCTCCTGGATTGCATGCAGTGCGCAACACATGTGTGGTATGTGAATGGGAGGATTACTCAATACCAGAAAACCTAGATCATCATTATTCGATTAAAGAAGAAAATCAAATCAGCTCTCAAGAAGGAGGGTTATAGAGCAACCACAGTAAACGCAAGAAAGAAATGGAAGGGCCACTTGTTTATTATTATGTCCAAAAGCAGATTAATAATGGGAAAAATGTCAATAAAATCATGAACTTTCAAATTTTGGCCATTTAAAACATGAACTTTGTTGTAGGCCATTTAAAACATCAATTTTCGTTGACTAGTTTTTTTAAACATGAAGTTTCGTTGACCAAGCCAAAATAGACATGACGTTAAATCCGACAGTTGACCTACTAACAGACGTTACTATGCCGTTAATCACTCCGTTATGACAAAACGACATCGTTTTAATTGAAGTTTTAGTTTGAAATAATGTCATTTAAACCATGAACTTTTAAATATAGGCCATTTAAATCATGAATTTGTAAATGTATGTCATTTAAACCATGAACTTTTAATTTATGTTATTTAAACCATGAACTCGCCCTGGGCATTCGGTAAAAACCAGACAACCTAAAAATTTTGGTTATCGGAGCAAATCGAAGAGAGAAAGCTTAATCGTTCGGTGCAATTGATTTGAATAACCGGATTTTGGTTTGACTCAGTAATCGAATCGATTGGTTTATTAGAAACTGTAGAAGTATATAAGCCTAATCGGCTAACCTGTTTAACCCTAGTTTAGTTTATCTCTTCTTTCTTCGACTCTGCCTCATGATGCTATTCTGAGAAAGAGAGAGAAGAACATCAGTTCATCATTCTTTTTCGATCTTTGTTATGTATTTTGTGTCTTTTTGTTTTTTTCTTGAGTCTTTTTCATTTATTAGGACACTACACTAGATTCTGAAGGATTGATCATCTTGTTTTAGGATATTGCACTAGAGTTTGAAAGATTGATCATCATTTTTATGTATTATGGTTTACATAACATAAATTTGAAAGTTCATGGTTTAAATGACATACCTTTACAAGTTCATGGTTTAAATGACATATATTTACAAGTTCATGGTTTAAATGGCCTGTATTTAAAAGTTCATGGTTTAAATGACACTTTTCGAAATAAAATTCCATTAAAACGACGTCGTTTTGTTAAGAGTCGTTTGTTAGTAACGGAGTGATTAACGGCATAGTAACGTCTGTTAGTAGGTCAATTATCGGATTTAACGTCATGTTTTTTTGGCCTGGTCAACGAAACTTCATGTTTAAAAGCTAGTCAACGAAAGTTGATGTTTTAAATGGCCTACAACAAAGTTCATGTTTTAAATGGCCAAAATTTGAAAGTTCATGATTTTAATGACATTTTCCCGATTAATAATATAAACGTTTCAACCCTCATCACAATGGTAACAAAACAAACAACAACATTGGAAGATTTAATTTGCAAGGGGACCATTACATTAGTTAGTCTATGGAAACAGTATGAGTATCCTCCCTACTAGGCTACTAGCTTCCGCTAATATTGTTTCGGCCTCCATCAAATATGCTAGTAAACAACGGGGCACCAGGCCATATTTGTTTTTGTTCGGAAAAGAGAACAGCATGATAACTAATACGCGCACATAAAAGTATAAAAATCGCCGCGATCAAATACTTTTGCCAGTACAATCAGATTTAAAGGAGGTGTAGGATGTTTGAATGCCCACAACACCATGTCACAATACATGGTACAGTGTCTCGCATGATCACCCCCTAATTAATATCAACAACCGGATATATCTTAGATTACACTTATATATATGTAAGAGAAACGAAGAGCTTATTTTAACAAAAGAGAGTAAAAATAGAAAATTCTTTGACCTGGGCTAAAGACTTCGAATTGGAATCCAGCATCCAAAATTTGACGTCGCAAGTCATCCGAAACCGTATTATGATCAGCATAAGCGTGAATGAACACCTCCCCATCACAACCATGCTTCTTGATAGCGTCTTTGATACTTTGGTAAACCGAAGCAGGATCGAGACCATCTGGGATTGGGTAATCATTCACATCCTTCTTTATCTCTTCTTTCTTCGACTCTGCCTCATGATGCTATTCTGAGAAAGAGAGAGAAGAACATCAGTTCATCATTCTTTTTCGATCTTTGTTATGTATTTTGTGTCTTTTTGTTTTTTTCTTGAGTCTTTTTCATTTATTAGGACACTACACTAGATTCTGAAGGATTGATCATCTTGTTTTAGGATATTGCACTAGAGTTTGAAAGATTGATCATCATTTTTATGTATTATGGTTTACATAACATAAATTTGAAAGTTCATGGTTTAAATGACATACCTTTACAAGTTCATGGTTTAAATGACATATATTTACAAGTTCATGGTTTAAATGGCCTGTATTTAAAAGTTCATGGTTTAAATGACACTTTTCGAAATAAAAATTCCATTAAAACGACGTCGTTTTGTTAGTAACAGAGTCGTTTGTTAGTAACGGAGTGATTAACGGCATAGTAACGTCTGTTAGTAGGTCAATTATCGGATTTAACGTCATGTTTTTTTTGGCCTGGTCAACGAAACTTCATGTTTAAAAAAGCTAGTCAACGAAAGTTGATGTTTTAAATGGCCTACAACAAAGTTCATGTTTTAAATGGCCAAAATTTGAAAGTTCATGATTTTAATGACATTTTTCCCGATTAATAATATAAACGTTTCAACCCTCATCACAATGGTAACAAAAACAAACAACAACATTGGAAGATTTAATTTGCAAGGGGACCATTACATTAGTTAGTCTATGGAAACAGTATGAGTATCCTCCCCTACTAGGCTACTAGCTTCCGCTAATATTGTTTCGGCCTCCATCAAATATGCTAGTAAACAACGGGGCACCAGGCCATATTTGTTTTTGTTCGGAAAAGAGAACAGCATGATAACTAATACGCAAAGCGCACATAAAAGTATAAAAATCGCCTTCGCGATCAAATACTTTTGCCAGTACAATCAGATTTAAAGGAGGTGTAGGATGTTTGAATGCCCACAACACCATGTCACAATACATGGTACAGTGTCTCGCATGATCACCCCCTAATTAATATCAACAACCGGATATATCTTAGATTACACTTATATATATGTAAGAGAAACGAAGAGCTTATTTTAACAAAAGAGAGTAAAAATAGAAAATTCTTTGACCTGGGCTAAAGACTTCGAATTGGAATCCAGCATCCAAAATTTGACGTCGCAAGTCATCCGAAACCGTATTATGATCAGCATAAGCGTGAATGAACACCTCCCCATCACAACCATGCTTCTTGATAGCGTCTTTGATACTTTGGTAAACCGAAGCAGGATCGAGACCATCTGGGATTGGGTAATCATTCACATCCCAAAACACACACGTCTTACCATCTATTTACCCCGATCGTACCAAATAATAAACTAGATCCGATTAGATATATGCTATCTATCAAAAGACCATATATTAAAGAAGAAAGAAACATATATAGAGAGAGAAAGAGATCTTACGCTTGTAAACAAAACTCTTTAACGTGTCATCGCCCATGGTTTCATCTGAGGACTGCGGATGAATTGAGAATTTGAGAGAGACGACGACTCTGTTAGTGTTTTGGGGTTTACAGAGTACAAGCGTGCGAGCTCCGCGTCTATCTTTTTTTATATAGGTTCTTCTTATTGGGCTGGGCCTGGCACTACCACCGTCTTGGGTAATGTTTTATAAAACATTTATATAATATTGTTAAATTAATTTTTTTGTTAATGTTAATGTGTTTCTGCATGTTAGACAAACATGTACATTAATTAAGTTCCGAAATATTAAAAATTTGGACCGTCTTCATTGTATATTAGTCACTGTTTGGGATAATCATATTCCCATGAACGCCATCTGTATCATCTCACTAAAGTAAACGTTAATTTAATTATGGTTTAATGCTGGTTAATTATGATTTGCTACTTGTTTTTTTTCTTTTCCTTAAATCATTACGCTTATCGATTTAATATATTGATAAACAAAAAATATAAAGTAATTAAAATAATTAAAATATATATTAAATGTGATCCAATATAGATTCTATTTTCAGCAAAATTGGTTGCTTCTTGTCTTACTACTTACGACTCTTTTTTATTCCTTATAATTTTCTGGGTCGAAATAAAATAAATTAGATAGGTCGCCAAATCCAACAAGGGCGAAAAAATTGTGGAGCAGAAGAATCAATTCGTCTTCAATCTCTCTCTTTGAGCAGATCTTTCCGATTTCGGGGGCAGCCATGGAAATTGAGGTCTCTAGCTTGTCCAATGATACCGAGAACAAAGGAAATCGCATCGATTTGGATAGTATTCGTGTCAAGCGTAAGACGTTGCATAAATTGCTTGAGGATTGCCAGAAAGCTCTTGAGCTGCTTGAACTTACCGATAATCCTAATCCTTCCGGCGATGATAACGGCCGCGAACAGAGTGAATCACCGGAGGAGGAGGATGAGGAAGAGGATAGGGAAGAGTCTTATTCTTCTTCCGATCCAGGAGATCCTGAAGCTGATAACGTATGCTTACATATTATATGACTTTACTTTGTAGGATTGTGATTGAGGACAGCTTAGTTTACTCGATTCATGATTCTGTGATTACTTTTGCAGTTTTATGATCTCATCAAGTCTAGAGTTGAATGTAATGAGTTTCGTGAAAGGATAGAATTAGCTCAAGTTTCAGTTCCTCAAGATCTTTCTGGTACGTAACAAGTTTCTGTTTGTTTGCTTTTTTGTTTCTTTTACCTCAATAAGAAGATTTTTGTCAATGTATGTGTTATTGGTGAATCATAATTGCCAACTTTTCGTAATATAAGTTGTTGAATTTGGCAGAAGATGGTAGCTCTTGGGACGTAGTTAGTGAAGATGATGTATGGGGTGAGGAATATATGGGTCAAACGGAGGATGATTATGTCCTTGTTAGGGAAGAAGATATAGCTGACGGTATCGCTTGTTTCATGGCTACATATTTATCATCCCTTAAGCAGACTAAGGTACACTTAATAATAATACGCTTTTCTTGCTTCATGTCTCCAGTTATGAATGTCTCATCGACTTTGCACGCAAACTTATTCTGAGTGATATCTTTGTGTAGGATATATCACCTGATCAGCTTCAGAAAGGTAAATCTTGAACTTACAATAACGAGTACCTATTTCTGCTTTGTTATTCTCTCGGGGGGAAAGATAGTAGTAGCCTAATTTTGTTGTAGAGAACGTCAAAACTCTTTCTTCCCCAAGGCCCCAAACCAACCAAATACTTGGACCAACCCAACTTATCTTTTTCAATCTCCTAAAACTCCCTTTCCAACTGGGTGCTAGTGATGGTGACACTTATGTCTCCTTAGGATACTAATAGTTTGCATATGAATTGGCATTGTAGCACTTAGCACGATGTTTTCAGTGAAGAAGAGAAAAGGGAAGCTTCGTAAAGCGTGGGAGGGAAGTAAAGTTATTTACAATGTAGCATCATGGAGCGCAACTGCGATAGGGTACATCCAGCAAAAACATCCTCTTTAATACTAGATCCTGTCATTAGTTATGTATGTCTGAATGTTTGACATTGTCTCACTTAATCTATTTGCCCTTATTGGTAACAGGATATATCAAAACCCGATGATCCTGAGTATTGCATCAAAAGCCTTCTGGATGTCGTGCCAGGCTATATCAAAGCTTGTCTGAAAGTATAGACACTTGGATCATACCTTACAACAGCCTTGTCTTGGCAATGTTCTATATATATCATTTAATTAATCTCTGTACATATGCCATTTGTTGCTTCTTCAATCTCTGTCTGTGATATCCTCCTCCCTTTTCCATTGTATCCTCAACATGCAATCTTAATGATTCGTTTGATCTCTCAATTTGATATGCCAGCTTGTTCTGAAGTCAAGTGTGATAAGATCCTAAAAATAATTTATAAATAATAAAGAAACTAAAACGATTGACAACAATATTTATAAGCCTCTGATAAGGTTTTAAACATCATTGGTATTGTTGACATGAAATTCAACTCCGGAGACCGCCTTGAAACATCCTTTATTGCTTATCAGATTTGCAAAAGATTTATCAAATTTATTCTCCTTGAAGTTTTGAATCTAAATACTCTGTCACGTTCATTCAAATTTACTTAAAGTTATGTAATAAACTTTACTTCATCGTGTTGTTAACTCGTGTCAGATGTGAAGCCAGTCTTGTAATATATTGACATTTAGTACTAAAGAAAATGTGGTAACCATTGTACTTTTATTATACATCTAAAGCTTTCTGAAGGTTTCGACAATTTGCTCCACCAAGCAAAATACTTGCAGCTTCAAGCAGATGAGCAAATGAGATCTAAACCTTGCAGCATTTTTTAGCTGTTCGATGCTTAGTAGTAGAATGACTTGGCTTTATTATCTGCAGTGTCCTTGCAAAGAATCGACCGAACCTCCATGATCGATCTAGGAGGCTCCAGGTCTTGCTCTCTTAACGAGTTGCCAAGCAGCTGTTGCATCTGTGCTGCAAATGTATCGTCTAATATCTGAAAATACGCATCATTCCATAAAATATTGTAAGATCAGGTGAAGGCTTGACTCATACAATTTAAGTAACTGCTGTTTTTATTGGGACTTACAGAGACAGCAACTCTAGAACCCTTGTACCAAGCTCTATTCTCTTTCTGTTCTCCAAAAAGCTTAAAACAATCTGTCACGCACAGAAGAAGAATTAGCTCTCCAACACCGCAAAACAAATATTCAGGATAGGGATTCAAAATTACCTGCCCCATACGATCCCAATATCCTCGAGACAATGCGATAAAGACATGTGTCTCACAAACTGAATGTAGATGATTCACTGTGTTGGTGAGTTGCTCCTTTAGGTTATTCATTTTGCTTCTGATGTCTGATTCTCCAACGCTTTCTTTAGAATCTTGTAGAATCTTCTTCAACATTGTTGCCTTTTGTAGCTTGCTCTGAAAAGAAACAAAATAAATGATTACCACACAAGCATATAATAAAAGGGAAATTTTCAAACATGCTTTCCAACAACATAACAAAACAAGGACAAACACTACAAATCATTCTATTTTTGACGCTGATAACATCTATTAATCAGCTTCTTTCTTTTATAAGATTTCAGCCCTATAACATACGAATCGCAAGGAAATAAAAGAGTTAAGGGAAACTCACATTTTCTACAAGTTTTTCAACCACAGCCTGAAGGTAACTGCGAAACTTGGCTCTGAGCATCACTGTCACCTCAGAAAGGCGATCACCGGGAGCTGCATTGCCACCATCAGGGATGCATGACGACCATGCTTTAAATTTAGCCTCTATATTAGGCCGTAGAACATCAAGCATCCTCTTCATGGAGTTTAATAGAATACCCAGCTGCACCAAGCAGATACAGAAACTTCTCAGCAAACAAATCTTTTTTTTTTAGAAAAAAATATAAAAACATTATGCTCACCTCATCCGGAACTACATACGCAATCACAGATCTTTTAGTCAGCTTCTGGACATATTTGAAACTTAGTTTTTTTGGAGCCAAGTTTTCTTTGAGAGGTGATAAGACATCTGCATACTGCTTCTCCAGAGCTTCCACAGTTGCTTTTTCAACATCAGCAATGGCCTAAAGAAACACAATCAATGTCAGCCTATTCACACCATACATGTAATTTTTTCATAATCGCAAAGTCAAAAAGCATCAAGGAACAGCTAAACTCACACTCTCCAGAACAAAGATATATTCTGGCCATCTGGAAATGATAACGTGATAGTCTTGAATGGTTTCGTTTAGCCTCTTATACATTTCATCAACAAATGGAGTTGTTGAATGTTGTGTCCTGACTCCAGACCATTTTACCTGCTTGAATGACAGTTCCGTAATGATATGATAAAAAGAAGTTACTTTGAAGAAAGAGAGACAAGGGAAACTAATTTGGCTTATCCATAGCTTTGATTTGAAATTGAAGACAAAAGAAATCTGAAGGAAACCTCACAAAAGTATCAGTATACATACCTTATCAAGTTTCAAGGACTCAAGTAATGAAAGGCGTCTATCTTGAATCCAAATCATGATATATAGGTGGAACAACTCTTTTGCATCAACACCTCCTTGGATAGGACTGTAAATTGAAATATGATGCCAGTCAAAAATAACAGACAATCAACAAATCAAATAATCTAAACAACCTACCTAATGTTCCAGTTGGAAAGATCACGTTGAAAGTCTGCCGTTGCAATCACAAGCTCTGCAACTGTTGGCGAAGGGCCAGAGGGTGGACATGCAACAAGGAATGCTCGAAGTCTATTGCAGAGATCAGTGCTATATATAGACGCTGACAGGTTTGGAAGGTCAAGGAAACTGCATATAAAAATATAACGAACACAGGGGAAATTAGCAGCTGCTAGAAGATTTTACAAGAGCTTTAAGTGCAGTACACACATCTAAACATCTCAATCACAGAAAATTTGATAACATAATGACACAACAGTGGTTCCACTTGCATACTAACCTGGGAAGTATATCTTCATTTTGGATCTCAATATCAGTATAGATCTCATTCTTTACATTCTTGCAGACCATAGTCATTTTCTGGTAAGCAGAGGACATTGCAGACGTATCCCAAAAATTGGGCTCGCTGTTGTTAGCAACAAACTCATCTGTCTCACCCAAGTGCCTTCTAGATCTTTTCTTTGCCGCTGCCTATAATTGAAATGATGCCAAAAAGATGAGAAAAATGGCTGATCAAGAGTAAGGTAAGGCAATTGAGAGGCTGTATGCTATACCTGGAAATAATGACAAAGATTAGTCTGATCCTCCGGAGACAAGACATCGTGCAGAAGCGTGTACAATTTCACAGCAGGAGTGAGCGCTGGCGCTGGAACTCCTGATGCAGAACTGACCACATCAACCATTCCAGAAAATGACGACTCGTCAAGAGATTTGTAGTTCTCGAAGACCAGTTTCAGAATCTGCTCGATCTGGTCCTTGATTTCATTCAGGATCCGATTCTGTTGAAAGCAAAAACAAAAAAAAAAGATCCTTGAGCAGTCATAAGCAGAAAGTACTATTATGCTTCCAAAAGAAGAAAAAATCAACAGCAAACAGATTAACTTAGGTGATATGAGATATTGTCTGATGCTTAAATATGCCATGTTAGCAACTGTGAGGATTCTAATCTGTCATTCACCATTGTATTTACATTTTACACCTATGAATATAATGGTGAATAACACAGGAAAATTTCTAGTGTTGTGCTCTAAAGTCAAGTATTATGATCAACGTAAACAAGCTAACTTTAGGGTCATATCATGTCCGTCCCTTAACTTGAGGCAAGAAATACGTAACTCCAAAACCCACACACACACAAAAATAATAACAGATAACTGCAGAGTGCGTATGTACCTCTTGATGACTCAAGGCGCTCTTGCCATTTCCCTTCATGATGACAGGTGTTAACAAGTCATGCACCAAATGGAGACAGTCGGAAGTCGGTGTAGCGACATCCATTACATAGGACAAGTATCTAAAAGCAACAGATAAATCAAGATAGAGAAAACGGATTTATAGCATATCGCTCAAATAATAAAAATTAACAAAAAGTGAGTACAATATACCTGAGCTTGGTGTAGACATCTGAAATCCCATAGTAGGTGGCAAATTCTTCCAAAAGCCATTTCCATGAACCATATAACAATAAGTTTCTTTGCTGAAACCGCTGCATTTTCAAGGCCACTTCCAGGACTAGGTCATATGCGACTGTCTCCGCAACAGAACCACACTAAAGGAAGATGAAAAAGGAAATCAATACACTAAAATCAAATGAACACAATATAATGAGTTTTATCGGTGTTCAGAAACATAATCTTCAGAGGATAGAAGATATATCTTCAAGAAGTTTTGAGAAACGTTTCAATTAATGGACTTAGAAATGAACGAACTGAATGAGGAGCTGAAAATACCTTAATTAGCTTAGATAGCCATAACAACTTATCAAGTCTAAAATCAACAACTATAGTAAGATAATATTTTCTGGTCAAAACAGCTTAGTACTATGAACAAGAGAAGAGGCTATTGCTGTACGAGATAAAGCTTTAAATATGGTTAGGAAATGGACTGCTCGAGTCTCTCTTTAGTATACAACAAAGAAATGCTAATCCACTAACAGAGCGCAAATCAGAAGAGAGATTACCAACAGAATATATAATGAGTCATTTGTTAACCCACCTTCAAATGGCTGTTATCATCAAAACTTGCTGAATAGTCAATATAGAGCTGGAGTCGGCCCACAAGTTGATGTTCTGGCTCACGAAAAACAGACCACCAGCGAACTTTCTCAGCCTGTATGTTTTCTTCATTAGAAGCATTTGAAACATAGCAACAAATTAAAAAAGGCAAGTCAAAGCAACTTACCGAATCTTCAGAAATATTAGCTAGTTGGACAAGCACACGCCCAAAATCCTTCCCCGTCGGATCAAGGATCTCAACAATCAGATCATCTCCATGACTATCAGGAAAGCTGTTGAATTTCCATACAATTTGTCAGACATCACACATATGGAAAGTTGCCCCTAGTGGTTTTGGGAGAGTGGAAAGAAGAGTTGGGAACAGAACATACAAAACATGGCTTTCACCAGATCCGGGTTGCATCACAATGGCATCATCTTCAGCTAAGCTTTTCAATCTTAACTTACACGAGTATGTTTCTGAATGACAGAACCAAACGATCAATCAATATTTATTAAAGTTCTTGTATAAAAACAGAGAGTAGAGAAGTGGGAAACATGGAGATACAATTTCTTTTTAACTCACATACTGGCATATATATGGCATATTATCGTTAAAAACTAGGATGCTAAGTAAAGTTTATTCTCCCCGAATAGGCAAGTAGTTAATAATTTTCACATACCTTGTACAACATCATAAGACGTTGAATTGTTACGTAGACTTGTGACACCAGTTTTCAGGAGACCAGAGACTTGTTTTAAGTACTGTGTACTGGCATGTACATATGCCAGACTTTGACGAGGAAGAGATGAACCATTGGCCGGTACACGGACATGGATCTTCCTAAGAGCCCGCCATCCAGAAAATAAGCGTGTTGACATATTGGAAAAGTGAATCCGGATTTTCTCGAACTTTATCAATGATGGCTTCAAAGATGATATACTACAGCCAGTTGGACCATCCAAAACTGTTTTAACACGTCGCACTGAACAAGCAGACAAATATATTTTACGACTATTGATTATAGGAGGGGTAGCCAGAAAGCAGATGGAACAAAATTCAAGTTTACCTTGCACCTTCATTTTGCCAATATTTTTTTTTGGTTTAGGCGCAACTCCTTCGTGCGCAGCTTGTGAAGTTCGCTTCGCCAGAAGCTCCTCCTCTGATTGCAAAAGGAGCTGCTGCAACCTGTTAGTCAGTATTTACAGATCTGTTATTCAGTAATTTGGACGCATGAGGACGAAAAAATATCCTTCAACTTCAGTTTGCATCAAGAAATCTAAACTATCTATCAAGGCAATAATATAGAGAATTTGAAGAATACATATGAAAACTAAGAAAGGAGCTTGGAAATATAATAAACTCACCCAAATGCTTCTCGTAGAAGAGCACACTCATTCTCCAAAAACATGGGAGCCTCCATGCAACCCGTTGACCACGCATGCAGGCAAAGTCGTACACATGCATCATAGGAAACAACAGCATGCCATGGCCCACGAATACTGTATCAGGGTACATAAAGAAGCGACAGAGTGATTAAAAAGAAAAGTACTTGTTTACTAAACTGATTGAAGATAACATTGGAGTTTCTCTATGTATCTACTGATCTACATCCAACTTCTCAAGCAATGAAAAAACTAATCAGATCAGAACTACCTCGCATGAAAAGTTGGTAACCGAGCTGGATGTTGATCAGGTGGCCCAGATGACTCAGAAGCAGCACTAGGTCTATAGGAACAGAAGCAAAAAGTGAATATGATTTATCAAACTGAGAACTCGTTTCATATAACAAGCGAAAAAGGAAATACCTGTTAAAGTGGCCAGTCTTTCTACTTTCTACACAATCTCCTGTTTTGACATCTGAAACCTGAACGCTTGAAGTTTCTGGTTTAATTTCTTCAGATTCCTCTGCTGCCCCGGAAAATGGAGGGGCACTGGGTATATCGCTTACTTCTTCAGAAGAAAACGTCTCATCAAGCTCCTGCAATATGAAAAAAAGAGCTTTGAGAAGATCAATAAGGAAAAAAATCCTTTAAGTACCAGTGTTGTTCCACAACTATACAAGGGAATACAGAAATATATCAAACTTAAACAAGAAAAGCAACTCTTGTTTAGTTGTACATAAAGACCTTTTAGCATCAGCTAAAGCACAAACTCCTGACCATATTTTGACATCGTCAATCACAAAATCAAATCTTCAGACCAAAATCAAATAAGATGAAAATTGAAAAATCATTCCATATCTGTCATTTTATTGGTCATCCTTAACCCTACGAACGCGGAATAATCATCCATCATACTAAATACTCTACGATCAGAGAGTTTAAAACGAAAGGTTAAGGTTAAACCTTCTCGACGGTTGCTCTCTCGTCCGTCTTAGGGAAATGAGTTCGTTCCACCTGAGATACGCCGCCACCAATCCTCCCAGCTGTCGGCGGCGGAGGAGGAGAAAATTGCGAGCTAGTAGCAGAATCCGTGGATTCATCATCCTCGTCAGTATCACCATCAAATCTGGGTCCCGTTAGTTCGCGAGCACCGACCAAAGTCTCTCTTGATGAGCTCACCTCGGAGTAAGTATAATAAGACGAGTTTCTACCGTAGCTGCGACCAACGGCGCTGGAGACTCTACTGTCCTCGGGAGACGAATCGAGTGACGCGTCCTCGGAATTAGTACTCATACCGTCTTCGGAAGTGGCGTCAGTATCCGCCACCGCTAGGGTTTTGGTGACCGGAACAGGAGCTGAAGGAGACACGCGGCCGTCACGGACCTTGGGAGCAGGTAATCTCAATTGTCCGTCGGGGATCATCGCGAAATGTGAAGTTGAAATCGAAGCACAAGTGTTAATTTAGTTGGGAAGGAAGTTGCTAAAATTGAAGTCTTCCCGTTATAAGAGAGATTTGTGGAAGAACTCAGAGAAAAAGCTTCATAGATCGAGCTTGATTTTGCAATGGAGGTGGAGACTACAAAAGCTTAATCAGGAAGCTTTCACGGAGAAGAGAGAGTGGGAGAGAGACGATTGAAATCTGTGTGCACACTTCTTCCAAAATGATTTTTGTTTTTTTTTTTTTTTTTTTTAATTTACTTTTTGATTCTTTTTTTAATTTGAAAACAAAATTTGGGAATTCAAATTTGGGAAAGGGGTAGAGAAGAAAGGCAATCGAGTGGGTATGAAGAAGACCTCCGAAAACGGTGTCGTTTAGTACGCTCACGGGGAGCTGGGAGCTGGGCATAACGGGTAGGTGACGTGGAAAAGTAATTTAGCGTTATAATTTTTATATAAACAGTTTTTGAAAATGGACGAAAAGGAATTGTAACGTTATGATTTTGTGATTTGTTGTTGTTATGGTAGGCTACTAAATAGGTGATGGTGGGGACAATTGGACTCGACTGGTGGTCTTGTTCTCTACCAATTTCTTTCGTCAACGTATTTCCATTTTGAATTTCAAAAGTTGGGTTATTGAAAGTTATTTTGGAAAATTATGAGCCTTTGATTATATAATTTATAAAGCTTTAAATAAATGTTTGGTATTCTTAGAGTATTTAAAACTTGTGTAAAAAAGTATGTTTTATTGAAAAAATGAAGGGGAAGTCTATCACACATTAGAAACATATCACTTTGCTTGAGTTGCAAATCTGTCTAATACTATCTAACCACATGGACGATGTTTGTTGAGCTTCTTTACCTGCTGATTTGATTAAGCTTTTGTTTGTGTATATATATATAGAGAGAGAGAGAGATAGATAAGAGCGTTGAGATGCAACAAAAGGATACCT
This sequence comes from Camelina hispida, assembly GCA_023657505.1. Lineage (NCBI taxonomy): Eukaryota > Viridiplantae > Streptophyta > Magnoliopsida > Brassicales > Brassicaceae > Camelina > Camelina hispida. Next base: position 10,574,397 of record CP094635.1, on the reverse strand, counting down.
AACCAAAAAACAAGCATAATAAGAGTGTTAAGATCATTGTTGCCCTGATTGATTGATGTATCATCTCCAATCCAATTGTTTCATTACAATCAACATTATGCCACTTGTGGACAAATAACAATTTGAGCTGGTGTTCAAATTATTCCAACTCATCAAATCATTTACAACGTCGAAAGACCACAACCAAAGAATTCCTCTAAATTCAACAAATATTGCTATTAATTGGTTTTGATTATAGATGTATGTCATAAATTCCAGATTTGTTTCATCCCCTATATAATAAAACGGAAGTACACAATTTTTTTTTGTAGACTATATAATTTTTATAAATTGGTTATAAAATAGGTTATATATTAAATATAGGTTGGTTACAAAAAAAATTATTGGTCAATATGTGGGCTATATGAATAAACTTAAGAATATCTCAAAAAATCTTTTTAAAGAGAATATTCCAATGATTTATACAATTTCCAAAATAAAATCTTTAATATTTCATGTATTGTTACAAAATATATACTGTTAGACATAAAAATATACTGTTAGGCATAAAAAGAAATAAAATCTTGGCAATTTATTACTTAATCGTGATTTCTGAAATCTTTTTGTGCAGTTGAAAATAAAATATTACCTAAGCCGAGTCATATTAAAAACTTTCATCAAACATTTTCAAAAATTAAAATAAAAACAAACAACAAACATAACCATTTCTAATACATAAAATTACAAAATTAAAAATATAAAACTTACAAAATAGGTGTTTTTGTCAAGCCATCATATTTAGCATATGATTTTATTGCATAATGTTTTATCCAAAAAAACTTTTAAAAACAATCATATAAATTATATTTTTTCTAAAGTTATAATATAAATAAAAAGTATTTCAACCGTGCTCTAGCACGGTTAGTATAATATTTATTTTCTTACGGCTTGGTAAAGAGCATTTATAATGCTTTATTGTACAAAATAATTTGATTCTGTGTTAAAAAAATAGAATCAAAAAACATCAAGGAATATCTAAACTTACACTCTCCAGAACAAAGATATATTCTCATCTCAAGGTCCTGCAATGCGAAAAAGAGCTTTGAGAAGATCAATAAGGAAACAAAACCTATGGGCATCATTGCTGTTCCACAGCTATACAAGGGAATGGAATACAGACTGACATATTATTGTTTAGGTGTTACATATAAAGAACCTTATAGCATCAGCTAAAGCACAAGCTCCTGACCATATTATTATGACGATGATCAGAAAGTCCAAATCTTCAGATACCTGAAACGGGGAAGACTACTCTCCGACCAAAGTTGAGAGACTGAAACGCCGAGTTCACCAAAGCTTGTGTTAGAAATTCACAAGCTAAAAATACATGATATGCCAGAGAAGATGGACGCAAGACGTTAGCAGAAACAGGAAAGCAACCTCAGCAAAAAGATATGGTAACAAGCAGTGGGAGCTTGATGATGGTAGACATTCAAAGCTGATGCTTATTATTAAACGAAAACATTAAAACGCAAACAAGCAAACGCGAAGGACCCATCATTACACGGCCTTGGCCAGAGGAGTGGCTGAAGGAGTCTCCAGATCACTACCATCCTTGTACATCTCCTTCTCTCTCAGACGCCGAACCATCATCATTATCCTCCCAGCCATTCCCACTACCAGAAGAACTGTTACCCTTCTTACTCGCTAGAAGCATCTTTTTTAAGGTCCTCGATAGCCTGCAAATTGATCAAGGGTTTGAACTCTGTTAAAACACACACATAATTTGAATAAGAAACTCCAATCTAACTCCAATTTTGATTAGTTAATTAAGAGAGAATGAATAAGAGAGGTTCACCCCACCCAAGAATTGTCCTATGGAAAATTATGAGCCTTTGATTATAAAGTTTACTTAAATGTTTGGTAGTCTTATAAATTAAAAAAAAAACTTGTATGTGTTTTATTGAAGAAAGAAGCTATATAGTTGGAGGTCCATCACAAATAAGAAACATATCACTTTGCTTGAGTTACAAAACTGTCAAATGAGGAAGTTACAAAACTGTTTGATTAAGCTTTTGTTTATGTGTATATATATAGAGGGAGAGAGAGAGAGAGAATGTGTGTGTTTTGAGATGCAACAAACGGATACCAAACCAAAAACAAGCAAAAGAGAGTGTTGATATCATTGTTGCCCTGATTGATTGATGTATCATCTCCAATGTTTTCATTACAATCAACATATTCCACACTCTGAACTGAAATTATCATTATTTTGAAACAAAGTACACAAGTATTTCCTGGCCCTTATTGAAAATCCTTTTCTCCTTTTCAAAATCATAGACATGGCAGAAATAAATAAGGAATGGAGAGAATGAGAACTCTTTGGAGTTTTTGAGAAAGTGTTGGGGGTTTATTATGCGTACAGGTCATCCACATTGCACTCTCCCAGATACACTTTGATGCTCCGTGGCGATCCACAGTTTCCTTCAGCTATCAAAACTCTGTCGTTTGCAGACATGTGCGCTATGATCTTGTATATCATCTCTATCTGCAATTTCAAAGATAAAAGACTTCTTGATACGTCCATTCGAAAAGTTACAAATAAAATAAACTGCAAGGATTTAGACGTTACTTCCTCAGGAGCATGGCAACGATCAGCTATCTCTTCCAATGTCAATGGCTCTACCGGATCTTTACACCTGCAGGCAGACAAAGAAAATTACAATATAAGTGATCTCTCTCGAGTCTTGACACAAGATTTGACAGAGAAGCGGACATGGTCTGATACTTACGTGGCTTCATTAAGAACTGACAACACCCGCTTTTGCAGAGCCAGAACTTCTGCTGCTGCCTTTTTGCCGGCTTCCACACCTGTAACCGTTGTTTCATTCAGATTTTCAGTAAACAAATTTCAGTTAGGCAATTACAAAACACCGGTTTCAGATTCGGGAGGAATATCTCTACCGGGTTGGTGGTAAGCATTTATGTTCACAATTGAGGCATACAGTCCGACCGCTCTTTCATAAAGAGCTATAAGAGCCCCAACAGATCTTGGTGTCACTTCCTCGATAGTAACACTAATGGATTCTCTACCGTTTGCATATAATGCAGATCTAGTTCCCTGGACATATTCAAACCAGCTTATCAGCTAGGAAGATAGTCTAGATACAGTGTGTGTAAAGAGTGAAGAAGATCTTTTAATTTGTGCGAAATTCAGACCTGTAGCATCCCAAAGAGGTAGTCTCCACAAGTGACACCTGGCTCAAGCTCCCAATCGTGACCTGGGGGTCTATCCCGTAACACTTCTATAAAGGTTGCAAAGAAATTGTGCACACCATCTCTCAGCTGTTGAATGTAGCTAGTGAAATAAGAAAATTAAATACCGTTGCATCAGAGCTCCATTTTTGCTATGTCTCGATAAGAAAACTATTTGAATAAAGGAAACTCACGCATGCTGATCTGTGCTCCCCTTGTTTCCATATACAGTTAACCCTTGATTAACCTGCAAATTCGAATAACCGTTCTAGGGATCACACTCGTAAAACACAGGGTTGAGGAAACAGTACTCAGGTTTCAATTCTTCGATGAAGGCGGTGTAACAAACTGAACTCAATCATGAACACAAGCAATTACGTAACCAAGATCCTAAGATTTCTAAGAGTGGTATTAAATGCAAGACCAATTTACACTTCTCAGTAAATTCTCATGAACCCCCGTTCGGAAGTGTTGCAGTGAAAGTTAAAGAAAGAGTATGCTTACAGTGTTACCGTCAAGATCAAACTCCTTTCCCAGTGATTCCATGACCAGCTGCTGCAGATACCGACTAAATAGTAATAAACTATCCTTGTAAGGAAGAACGACCATATCCTGTAAAGGAAATGAAAAAAGAATTAAAAGGGCAAATAAGAACTCAATCTCCTTGCTAGTCTTAGACACTCTCGAAAAAGTTGAGGGAAATTACCTTCGAGCCAACACCATCTGAAGCCCAGTACCAACACATAGCTAAGAGAGCCGCAGGGTTATTTTTTATCTGAAAGAAGAAAGAAATTTATAGGCTAGAGTGAGTCATGGTTAGTATCTTAAGTGTATGAGTTAGGAAACCAACCTTGTGATATTATATTCTACTAAAATCCTGGTAAGTAAAACAAGAAGTGGTAGTTTTAAAACAAGCTGCACCAAGTATGACTTACCGAAGTTGTTCTAGTAGCTTCATCCATTATTTTGGCACCGGTAAGCATCTCCCTAATATTAATCCCCTATATGATGGCAGTGCATTAGCATACATAAAAGCAATGAGTGATCATACTACGTTTAAGCTTATGTACCAATTACCTGTAGTGCTGCTGGAAGCAAACCAACTGCAGACATTATTGATGTTCTTCCACCCACCCAGTCGTACATAGGAAATCTAGCTAGCCAACCTTCAATTCTGGCTGTATTATCCAGCAACGAGTTTTCTTGGGTTATTGCAACACCCTGCATAAGCATACAGCGGGAAATAGCTGCTGAGGAACTACAGTTGGGCAGAAGTTGAAGCTAAATTATATGCAATTCATCTGAAGTTGTCTAAATGATCCATGGAAAGCCAGTTTTTACTCTGTTGTAACTGAGACAAATTACTGCTTCCAAATAATTCAGCTGTGTAAACCAGTTGAGCTTTTATAAACAACATTCTTCCCATCTTCATAGAGACATGGATTTCAGAAGAAAAAAAAAAAGCGGAAACAAAAACCTGAGATTAACACCTGTTTTGAGAAATTCAGACCAGCGTCACGGAATGCTTTCTGCACTTCCAAAAGTCCATTTCTAGTTTCAGGAGTACCTCCACTCTGAGAAACACGTAAAATATTAAGTCATGCTCGCCAATATACAAGACCAACCATCATATAAAACAGCCTGTGTAAACAACGGTATATAGTACACACCTTTGAGATAACAATCACTAAAGTCGTGGCCAGCTCTGCCCCAAGTTGTGCAACCTGATGATCGATCCCAGCAGGGTCGGTGTTGTCGATGAATCTTATCTATCAACACCATAAAAGCACACAAAAACCATATACAGCATATTAAACACTTCCGATCAGAAAAATCTAAGACAGGAATCCTTGCATGAGACAAACATAAAACGGGAGCCAAGAGTGTGAATGTTGACTAGAATTAGAACATTGTGAGATACCTTCAAGGGAGGATTATCAGGAGCCAAGGCCTCAGCGACAAATTGAGGTCCAAGAGCCGAACCTCCAATGCCTACAGAAAGTATCTGAGTAAAACGACCCTCAGGAGAAGTTGGTGGCTTTATCTGCAATGTACAAACAAATTAGAGTAGGTCTCACAAACAAACAAGATTCAGAAGGTTGAGCTAAACAAGACACTATACAAAGAACTATTTTTTTTCCAAGATCAGCTATGATATAGACTGAGGCCAATCACAAATGATCAAAAAGGTGGGATCGAATACTAAACCTTGCCAGAGATGATGTCATCGGAGAAAGAGCAGATAGAATTTAGTGTATTCTCGATCAAGGTCTTCAAAGTGGGTTTAGGAGCGAGCGTAGAGTCCCTAAGCCAGTAATGTCCAACCATCCTTCCTTCATCTGGATTCGCTATAGAACCTTTTTCAAGATCCTCCATAGCCTTAAACGCAGCCTGAAACCGGGGCTCCATCTCGTCCACAAACTCGTCGGTGAACCCGACCCGACTGACATCGAGATACAGACCGAGGTCTTTCTGCTGATAAAACCAATCGAGGTATCGCTTCCACAACGCATCCGGATCTTTCACAAGCTCTTTCTTCTTCGCATCCGAGTGAGAAATGTCGCGCGCCAAGGAACGAGCCGAGGAGAGAGTCAACGGTAGGTTGGTGGTGGGTTTGGTGGAGGTATGTGGGAAAGAGAAGGAATCACGGGATTGCGCCGGCGGCAATGCTTTAAAGGAAAGGTTTTTAGAAGGTTTGAGAGATGGGGAAGAAGAGTAGAGGCCTGAGAGAGAGGCCATCACAGCGATGTTTACGAGGGAAGAGAGAGAGAGTCTACAATGGAGAGAGAGAGAGAAAGGGTGGAGCTTTAAATTTATATTAGAGGGATCCGTTTAGTTTATTCCGGTTTGATTGATATTTGGGAGGAACCAATGAACAGAGATGAGTTGCGGAAAGAGATTTTTGTCCTTTGGTGGGAGCGAACGGCCCTGCTTAGATTAGGATTCTCACAACAAGCTTTATCACTCACTCTTCTTCTTCTATGACGACTATACTTATACTATACTATAATGTCTCTCAATAGATACCATTTTGGGTGGCATCATATTCTATTTTATCTCGCATGGCCCGCCATTTCAGATGTTCTGTTTTCTATTCTATTCAGAAATCAATCAACTACCACTCTTTTTATAGTTGAACAAAACAAAACTAGCACTTCAAACCATCTCTCGTCCTATAGTAGGATGAACACGGTATGTGTTTTTAAACATTTGTATGTGTTCGGGATGAAATGTTGAGTTTTAATTTGTTGATTCGGAGTAGTATGGTTATTCTTCAAATAACTTCCAGTCTAAAAGACAAACGAGCAGGACTATCCTTCTCGCAGACAACAAAAATTTACTAATCTATAGAAAACACTGATTTGGCTAGTGGTTAGTTGTTTCATTCAGTAATGATTTGTTTTTGTTTGGCAATGATTCATGATTCGTCTGTAATGATTTTGACCGATGTAACTCACATACAAACGGACCAATTTGACTGCTATAAATATGTTTTTAAATTGAGAATTCATCTACAAAAGTCTAACATGTTAAATTAAGAATACCCTCATTTCTAAAAATCATTTACCTCCTACAATAAACAAATGTCATTACGAATTATACATCAAAAATTTTACAATTTCAAATCTTTACTATAGTAAATTTCACATAAGAATTTTTTCTTTTTAAAATAAAAAGGATAAGTTATATACAAACATCTAAATTCATTTGTCTCATTAAGAAGGAACACAGTTACCAAATGGTTCAAACAATTCAATTAAAACTATGAAATATCCCGTGCTTAAAGCACGAATCAACACTTTTTTAAAAATTATAATAGAATAATAAAAGTTATTGTTATATTTTTTAAAATATATATATTTTGTTTGAGATAATATTTATTTTTAATTGTTATGTAAATTTATATATGTTTTTTTGAATCTATATATACATTTTTGAAGTACATTTTGGGTTCTACCCTTTTCTTTGTACCTTTTACAAATTTAAACCCTAAAATATTTCCAAAAATAGCATTATGTTAGATTTTGTTTCCTAAATATTTTACATTTTATTCCAACTAAAAAAATTACAGCAATCAATATGGAAATATAAATTATGATATCATCACACATTTTATTGTGTGTTTGAAGAAATTTCATATCTGAATTATTTACAAACAAAAAAACAACAATTTGATTTCTATTTTGTTTTCCAAAACCTGTGAGCTTTGATTTTAACGTAGGAAGAACTTCGATTTGCATTTATTTAAATATTATAATTAATATATATAAACTTAATAAAATTTTAAAATATTATGACTATGTAAAATTAAACACGTTTAAAATACTGTATAATATGGTTATATCGTAGATGGGTTATAATGAGTACATGTTGGAATTAATAAAATATAATTAAATTTGTGGTTTTGTGCTAATACGGGTTAAATCACCATTTTATTATTTGTCAACAAACATTACTACAAATATTAGAATATTTGACATATAAAATCAAGTTGATTTAACTAAGATTGTGTAAAATAATTAAAATCATTAGGAAAAATGTCACTTAATCATAGCATATAAATTACTTATTATGTATTTAGATCCCTTATTTTTTGTTATAATAATTAAAAATTAGAATCGAATCTAAAACACTAAACAAAACAAACTAAATATAACAAACAAATGGTCATGAAGTGTATTGCAGATTTAAAAATTAATATAAACATTTATCCGCACAAACAGTCAGAAAATTTAGGTATTGCTCTATTTACAAAACATCAAATATTTAACAAATAAATACAACATAAAATATAAATAGTAATAAAAATTATATGCATGCGGTGTATGGGTTAAAATCTAGTACTAATTATTTTAGAATATTATAGAATTTTTTTTGACATATATTACAACTTTATATTGTTTGTTTGTTGTATTTGCATCATTATTTTGTGAAATATGAAGTAGTTATTTTAATATTATAATTATGAACAAATAATATAGATCAAGTAATACACATCTTTGTTTTTAAAATTTCACTTCATAATATATGTAGAAAAAGTCTGCATTTTATTAATCATAAGTATTATATGAAAATTCTAAACAATTTGTAAATAAAATAAAATAAAGATAATAGGAGAATCATAATTTGTTTATATTTAAAAAAAAAAATTTTGCAATTTTTGTCCAAAATTTATTAGAGAGAAAAAACATTTTTTTTAACTAATAATTATTCAAAACTAATGGCATGACAATGTACACTACTTGAAAAAATTTTATCGGTATTTTTAAAAAATCTTAGCAGTTAATTTATTTTAGTTTATTTTTCAAGTACAAATTAGTTTTGATTTAAATAGATTTCTTTTACTTTTCTAATTTTTTTATATTTGATCTGTCAGCATTTTTATTTTTTTAATTAATTATAATTTTTATAATTAATTAAGTTTTCTAATGGCAATTAAATGTAATTTTTTACACAATATTAATTGAGAAATACAAATATTAAACTAACACCAATCAAATCAATGGTAGTCAATTACAGATAGATAGATGGTATTTTTTTACTTTTTTCATAAAATGTCAATAAATAAAGAGAAGTATGTAGTTCTCTTAAATCAAACAGAAAATATAATAAAAATATTTGAGAGAAATTTGTATAGTTAATTAATTTGCACGAGGAATGAATCTGACACAAAATGCGCAGAAAATTTTGACGACGCTAATTTTAATTCTGTGGTTAAAGAAGATAAACATGATGATGACGTCATTAAAACCAATAGAAAGGGTGAGAGCCCAAACAAAAAAAAACGTAAAGAGAAGAAGCAGGAAAAAAAAAAACAAATCGTTTTCGTTCTTTCTCCCCATCCCATAGGCCATAGAGAGAGGAGGAGGAGAGTCAGACCAGAAGTCGCTCGCGAGGCTTTATAAATCCAATCCTTTTTTAGGGTTTTGCTAGCGATCTCTCTGGTTAACTATTAGGGCTTTCCTCAATCGGAATTAAAACCCTCTTCTTTCCGCCGGAGGGAGATTTGGCTCTGGAAGACTTTTTGAAATGAAATAGAACGCGGCGGGAGAGAGAGAGAGAGAGATACATTTATACAGCTTAATCCTCCTCGAATTAGGAGTTTCTGATTCTGTTTTGCTTTTTTTTCTTCTTCTTCTTCTCTCCATGACAAAACGGGTATTCGAAGCCTGGAAAGGAAGCAATGTAAGTCTCTCGATTGAGCCTCGGATTATGATATTAGGTTCTCTGAATTTTGTTTTCTGGTAAATTGAACATGACTAGGTTTTGGTTTATTTTGCTCTCTTTGTTTTGAGAGAAATTTTAATTGGAAATTAGGTTTTTTTTTTTTTTTTTGAGGCTTACGAAATATCACTGATTGGTTCGCTTTGGTACGTGTAAAACTAATGTTGCAGATGCGAAAAGCTGTAAGGGCTTGGTGGTTTCACAAATCACAACCATTTTGAGTGACCTTACATTACATAATTAGTGGTTTATGGGATTCATAAGCTGTGTATGTTGGTTTATAGGGGCATGGGATTCTTGTTCAATTTGTTTACACACATGCATTTGAATTGCACTGCATTTTGGTTTTAACATTATCTTATTGGCCAATCCTTTGGTTTTGAATAAACCTTACATTACATAATTAGTGGTTTATGGGATTCATAAGCTGTGTATGTTGGTTTATAGGGGCTAGGATTCTTGTTGAATTTGTATACCCTGCATTTTTTGATTTTAGCATTATCTTATTAATCAATCCTTTTGGTTTTGAATGCCTTGACTCTGTACATGTTTTAAACTAGGTAAGACCATTAAATGAATGGTCTATATTATTTTGATTTGCTCTCTCATTTCTCTCTTTTTTTGCAGAAATTCATCCTTGGTGGGAGATTGATATTTGGACCAGATGCTAGGTCACTGCCTGCTACCTTGCTACTGATCATAGTTCCGGTTGCTTTGTTCTGTGTATTTGTGGCAAGACATCTTCGCCATGAGTTTTCTTCCTACAATGCAGGATATGCTATCTTGGTGGTAGCAATTCTATTCACTATTTATGTAAGTCTAGCCTTCTTCGATGCCCATATCATACTCCTATTTATTTACATTTGTTTCTTTCTGTTTAACTGGGTTATTATCATCAAGATTTATCAGCTGTTTTTTGGTGGTTAGATGTTATGTTTACAAAGCATCAGAGTTTAGTTCACTGCTATGGACCCTACTTAGTTACAAATATATATGACCTGATAAATGACTTGACTACACGGCAAATCATGTAGCTTAAGATGTTTTTTTGTTCGTTTTCTACCTCCGGCTTAGAAGTTTTAACTGTGTCTTCCTATTTTGTCACATGTTGCGTGGCATTCAGACTTTTTACTTTTTTTTTCCTTTGCTGAATCGCCTAGTTAATTGGTTGATAGGTATTGATCCTCCTCTCCTTCACATCTGCACGAGATCCTGGTATCGTTCCACGAAATTTGCACCCACCAGAGGAAGAACTACGCTATGAGACAACTATATCAGCTGATGGAAGACAAACACCAAGTGTTCAAATTCCTAGGACCAAAGAAGTCATGGTTAATGGTGTTTCTGTTAGAGTGAAATACTGTGATACATGCATGCTTTACAGGCCTCCTCGTTGCTCTCATTGTTCCATCTGCAACAACTGTGTTGAGCGCTTTGATCATCATTGCCCCTGGGTGGGCCAATGTATTGGACAGGTACGCTCATTTTCTTTTCTCCTATCTGAAAAAGGCCAAGATCTGGTTGTTCTGACGATTGGGCAATCTTGTTTTGTTACGTGGGTAGACTCTGACTTAGAAAGTTGTATCCATTGGCAGAGAAACTATAGGTATTTCTTTATGTTTGTTTCTTCGTCAACACTTCTCTGCATCTATGTGTTCTCGATGTCGGCTTTCTACATCAAGATTCTGATGGATAATCAACACGGAACTGTGTGGAGGGCAATGAAGGCTTCACCTTGGTCAGTTGCCCTGATGATATATTGCTTTATTGCCCTGTGGTTTGTTGGAGGGCTCACGGCGTTTCACTTGTACCTCATAAGTACAAACATGGTTAGTTGGCCCCTTATTTTTTGATAATTCAGTTTTCTAGTTGGAATCGTTGGTCTTTTCTTCTGATAATAGTATCATATGCAAGTTGTGAATCAACTGATGGCGATACCGTGCAAGTTTTGCAGACAACCTATGAGAGTTTCAAGTACAGATCAAACAGCAGAAGCATTGTCTATAACCGTGGCTGTGCAAACAATTTCTTGGAGGTATTTTGCTCGAAGGTGAAGCCCTCGAGGAACAACTTTAGAGCCTTCATAGAAGAAGAACCCCCAAGAGTTGTAACTCTGCCTAACACAACCAGGGAATCAGCTAAAGCAGATGAGGATAATGGGACCCGACGACAGAAAGTGGAAGACGATCTAGACATTGGGGACGATCTGATGAATCTCTCACAGCGCTGTAATGCAGAAGAGGCCACCAACGATCAGCCTCATCACACTTTGGACATAGACCATGAGAGAGCAGGCTCGATAAGGACAGAAACAAGGCATGGAAGCTGGGGAAGAAGAAGTGGGAGCTGGGATATATCAACATCAGATGTGAGGGAAAGCCGAAGCTTCACAACAGCAAAGGAAGGAAGAGGATGAGTTTATCTTACTTTGTTTTGATTGTTTCAAAGACTTAGGGGAGGGGGTCTCTATTAGGACAGAAGTTGGTAGATGTGATTTGGTATTGGGGATTTACGAATCAGTTCATGTAATCTTGAGTATATACAATACCAAGAGTAGTAGCTCTGTCTTCTTTTCGTTTTCTTAATGTGTATTGTGCTATTTTCTTGATATTATGTGAATATTACGTTCTGTATTTGCGTCCCCTATAATATCCTACCTTTTAAAATTGTCATGCTCTAGCTAAAATCCATGTTATCATCTTCTCGTACATGCAATTAGAAATGGGATAAAAGGAACTATCAAATCAAACAATAATTTTGTAGTTTTTTTGTAATATGACCAAAATAACTATATAAGAAAAGAAATTACATGAAATTACATGAAATTAATTGAACAGGACATAGAAATAGGGAAATTTCATGAAAAACTAGAAAATACATAAAAATTTGTAGAAATATTCAGGTCTTCATACCACTTCCTTCGCCTTTAATTGGGTTTATTATATGATTTTAATGAATTTAGAAATATAAACAAAAATCATGTGTTATTCAATTATTGATTTTAAAATACTTATCAAAATTATGTGTTATTGGTTCTATAATTTACAAATTTTTGTGAAAATCCATGTTATTCATTTCATGATTTGTTTTTGGATTTCAAAACCCATATTATGTTTTAAGTGGATTTGAATGAATTTGAAAGTGTAAAATAAAGGATTCAAATTCAATGATAAAACATGTTATTTCAACATTCATATGTTTTGATTTTCATAATTTATAATTGTATATAGGTTTAAAAATCACGCCTCCAATAACAGCCACTTACTTAAATGCTTAATGAATTTCAATTACTTAAGCAAACCACCACCAAAGTCTTGCATTCTTTCTCATACCCATGAATTGTGTGTATTGTGTGCATAAAGTTTGAAACTTGGAATGCAACCATGCATGCTAAAAGGATTGTATAGCCATGATTATAGAATTTTTCCAAGTAATATGCAAAATCAAAATCACTTATAACTAGAAGAATATTTTTAGAGTCTGGAACCAAATTGCCAATGATTGCCGACACAATAAAATGAGTTTCTATTGATAGGTTTAAAATGTCGTTTGAAAAAAGTCAAACCTCTCTTATGCATATTCCATTATGAAACCTTGTAGTTGAAGTTAAATTCTAACATCTTCACTCAAATTCTTGACAACATTTCCACATATAATTTTATTCTATGACAAGCGGTATATATATAAGCATTTGGATTATTTTCATGCACTTGTCTTAAAGCACTTTCAATATTCACCACTATTTATTAAAAGGATAATGTAGCGGTGATGTATTGATATCCCAGAAGATATCCACAAATTCAACTGTTATTGTTGAAAAAGTAACAATGTACACTCTTTTACGGGTGGGAGTCGAACCGTACATTTCAAATGGTTGTAAAATTGAATTGAAGAGGTTTAAACATAATATTCAACCAAAATATTCAAATATTTCAAATGTTTAAATAAAATATTTTGATAAATTATGTTGATAAACGTATAAGTATATAGTACAAATTATTATGTTGATAAATGTGTGTAGAAATATAGATAGGTTGATAGTTGAAAATATAATACATGATAATGAGAATATTCATTAACTTGAATAAACAAAGGGATTATGAAAAATGTTAAGTATAATGATAATATTCAATTATCATGTAAATAATTTTTGATGGGATAAATACAAATTATATGTTAATAAGTCATATTGATAAATGTGTATGTATATATATAGTAAACATTATTATGTTGATGAACGTATACAGTATGTAGGAATATAGATAGGTTAGAGTTAAAATAATAATACATGATATACAATATTCAGAATTAAGAATTTTTAATTGGTGTGATTTATGAATTATGATACATTCCAACATCTCTCTACATGTACTATTGGCAATGTTTAATTAATAAAAGTAAAAACATTAAATGCACAATCATCTTATTTATAGCGAAAATTGGTTATATTAATGAATGAAGATAATCATTATACAATCCCCTTTATAATAAAAGGGAAGTACACAACATGATTTTGGTAGACTTTATAATTTTAATAAATGATTACAAATAGGTTATACATAGATTATAAATTAATTCATATATTAATTGTAACAAATAAAACCTTAATTGTAACATAAAATCTTAAACGGTTATTCCAAATTGATAGTTCATGGATATTCCAAACTTTATTTTCGGAAGATCACGTATATGGTTCCAAATATCTAGAATCACAATATTACCAATTTATTTTTCACAGATTTTATTGATAAACCACATCAGTAAAAAGTTATTAAAGGGATAAAAATATACTCTCAATCATAAAAAAATGAATCAAATCTCGCTAATTTTTAACAAAATTAATCATGATCTTCGGGATCGTATTCAGATTAAAAGTTAAACCTTAATGCTAAATTAGGAACGTGCTAGAGCACGGATTGAAATTTATTTTATTTATATTATAATTTAGAATAAAATATAATTTATATGATTGATTTTAAAAGTTTTAAAGGTCCTAATCTAGCATTAATCGTGATCTTCAAAATCGTATTTTATTCTAAAATTATAATTTATATAAAATGAATTTCAACTCGTGCTTTAGCACGGATCCTAATCTAGTTGGTTTGAAAGTGGAAGTGAAAAGCACTATGAATATAAAATATTTGAATTACAACCAAACTTTGCTAAATAATGAACAGCATTATTGCAATTTTTTTGAAGAAAATGCACAACCATCTATCTTTTAAAACTCAAGCCAAAATCCAAGTTAACATCGTCTTGTACATGCAATTAGCACCAACTATCAAATCAAACAATAATTTTGTAGCATTTTGTAATATGACCAAAATAACTATATTTCTACGGTTTATTTTAATCTAAAACACAAATAAAGAGCGAATGAAATTCAAAAAGACAATTCCACACCCAATTAATGGCGATAATATTTAGCCAAATGTATCTTTTTCTTTTTAGGCTCTTCTATATTCCTCAATACTACGTATACCAGTTTCTAAACAAAGAAAGATGATAAACAATGGACGTTGTCTTTGACTAAAATTGTACAACCACCAACTATTAACATAGGCTTTCCAAATTTAGCAAATATAAGCAAAATTTTAGTAAATTTAACTTTATTTGATACCAATTATAACATAGCACATCCTAAAGTTATCCAGCCCTATATGACACCCTAAGTGTACATATAAATAAAGCCAAACATCATAAAACTGAATAACAACCGGAAACTTGAGTTTAGCTAAGACATCTTTCCGACGCTTAGAAAAATGGCAACGTCCTCCGTTCTGTCCACCTTCGCTGCGGCGGCAATTACTTTGCAACTATTCTTGTCTCCTGCTTCAGCCTCCCCTCACATGAAATACATTGACGCTATCTGCGATCGTTCCCATGACCAAGCTTATTGTGTTAAAACTTTAACTACTAATCCTCCTACAGCTGCTCCCATTGCCCTGGTACTTATATGTTTTTTTTTTTTTTTTCATTTTATTGTAAACTTTATTTATTTTTGGATCTTGTGACATCTCAATCTTAAATGGGAATGATCATTACAAGTTTCCGATAATAAAAATTTCTTAAAAATTATCTCTCAAACAGGTTCCATTGGCGGAGGCTGTGCTTAACTTGGCCATTTCCCACGCGGAGAAGACAGCCATTTTCGTGGACGAGAATGCGAAGAAAGACCCAACGGTGAAGGTTGCGTTTACGGAATGCCACAAGGCCTACGTGGCCGTCGCGGCTGCTCTCAAGAGCGCAAATGTGAAGCTCAAGACATCCCCGGACACAGCTGAATACGACGTCAGGGCTTCAAGCGACCACATGAGGGTCGTGAATGAATTGGTTGGGAAAAACAGTGACAAGGCTTCAACCACACTCAAGGAAATGAATGTGCAGATGGAGAAACTCATCGATCTTGCAGCTGGAGCCGCCGATGCCGTTGACGACGACGATGAGAACATTCGCCTTCGCGTCTGATGGATGTTAAACCGAGCTGGTGTCATTTTTTTTTTTGCTTTTTATTTTGTTCACAATACAAGTGGAAATTAATTAATTAACATGCATACACATATATACATACAAACTGTGTTATGATAAATTAGTAATTCAGTTTGTGAAATATGTGGTCAAGTCAAGTTTTGCATATTTCTTACAAAAATATCTTACATCGAATTGAATTTTTGAGCAAAAAACGACTCCGGGTTTAGAAGAAGAAACTGTACTTAATTAATTACCAATAGTGTGTTTGGTAACTCTGGTCAACCTGAGTATAGTGTGCCTTCCCGCCGTCACATCTCTGGGATAGTATAAACTTTATTAGTTGATCTTGTGGCTAACTGTGGCAGAAGGTTTGAAAGTATCGTCTAACTGTGGACATTCTTTTTAGTAGCGCTTTAGTTTTACATGTACTCGACATTTTTATTTTGCCGCATATTATGGCCTATACGTTAGCAAAGTCAGATGTCTATATTCATTATTGACCATCAATATTACATAAACGGTTAGGTATTGGGTATCTTTGTAAAAAAAATCTCATCAGAGATCAGTATTGAGTCGGTGTTGTAGTTGTCGCCCCGTGATGGAGCCATCGTCGAGTCCACCATTGTTGTTGTTGTGAGTCTCGTGGAGATGAAGCGTTACTCAAAGTTAAACCTCGACTTACAGACCAGCCACCCGTAACTATGTCCCTCCTCTAAAGCCAGGGCAGCCCCTGCTCCACGAAATTAAGCGCATACAAAAGTTTAATACCTTCCTACAGAAACATATAATCTTCAGCTTTGGCTTTTTGTTTTGCCAATGTTTAAGAGCTATTGAGTTGAGTTAGGATCGCTGTTGTGAAGTTTATCCGCCCCTCTCAGATGCTTGCAAGATCAAGCGACAGTTACTTTATAAGAGAGTTAATTTGTTTTAGGAAAGGTCATGTTAATTAGAGTTAACATATATTCTCATTTAACTTTTAATGATCTAACTTTGATGTATGAACCGAAAATTTAACCGCCCAAAAAACTTGCGAACGAGGCTCGGCCCATGGACAGCTCGCCAAATTGACAACTTTTGGCTGTAACCCCTACTTAATTCACAAAGTCCCTCATCAGCCACCGCCCCTATAAAATTCGAGCGTTTCAACGAAAAGCTAGCGTGTCTGATTTTTTTTTGGGTTTCTTGAGAATTTCGTACGTCGGAAACCATGTCCACATACCCTTTCGGCATCCGCGGTAAGATGATTTCTCGAAATCAATTGTTTAATGATATATATATATATATATATATATATATATGATTTTGGATCTCTATATCTATCCATCTTTCATATATATAATTTTTGGAAGTATATATTTTTTTTTTGTCTATGATCGAATTGGATGATTATTATATATATTTTTGATTCTTGAAGATGTTGATTTTTGTTCGTAAAATTGTTGTTTAATTCTTCTTTTGGTTAAAACCTGATGATCAGGTGCAGTGCGTGACACATTACTCGTATGGGTAATTGATGATGATTACTCATTCCCTGAAGGTCTCGATCTGTGGCAAATCAAATCAGCTTTTTTGAAGGATCCCTTCAAACAGGGGATGTTGCCCATCTGGATATTCGGTGCTGCTGAGAATAGATGGTTGAATGAAATGGAAGACAAACTTTGGGGAGCCGGAATTATAGTCCATCTCTTCAAAGGTGATCATCAATTCCTTCTTTTCTTGACTCATATTATATGTATATGTGTGTCTGTATATATATAATAAACACTCTCCCTCTTTCTCCATCTCGATGATGAATCTTTCTATAATCTGCTGTAACTACTAAGGTAATATCTATGGGTGTACTATTTGCAGGGGATAACCGTACCACCCTTAACAGGGTTATGTCGGACCTTGTTTTCTGGTCATTCCGCTTGGATGCTCCAGAAGATTTGGTGATGGTCTCAGATGACCTGGGCATGGATCAAGACCCCAGATTCTGCCGCTTTCGTCGAGCTATGACAAACAAAGGTGTCCGCGTTTACACAAAGCACATTCAGTCATTCTGGGACAATGATTATCCATCTTTGTTTGATAGCCATCCACAACGAGGCTATTCGCCCATACCTTACTATGGGTATGAAAGTGATGGAGAGACTCTTAAGATAGAGTACGCAACTCAGGACGACGAGAGGACTTGTGAAGGTTGCATATTTCCAAAAGTTCACGCAACAACTTCCAGTACCTCGGTGGATATCAAAAAATATCCACCCATCTTTACAGTTGCTCGGCCACCACACAAATCTTAACTTGGATCATCTATATATGAACGATGCTTGCTTACTCTTTTATCTTTGTCTGTATCGTTTACTCGGTTTACTCCTATATGAACGATGTAGGATGTTCTATATATAGTTAGACGTTTCCAACCCTCGTCACAGACATCAACTAATATAATATATATATCAGCACCAAGACAATAATTAACATAGATCATCCTACATCCCAGGCAGAGCATCCGCTAGCTATATAATATTAGTGTGTGTGGTATCTTTACTGTGGTTGTACTTCTTCTTGGCACTTGGAAGTGGTGGACATTGTTGCCGAGATACCACTTTTATTGCAAAATAAACGGAAGTTATATAAAAAAATATCGACCCACTTTTATGTAGGAGAGTAAATTAGTAGAAAAATCTTAATTTGTATTGATTGTATCATCTATATATATATATATAGGCTTCGTTCATCACTATCTATTTTTAAACCTGTGTTCATCACTATCTTATATGAACGATGCTTGCTTACTTCTTTATCTTTGTCTGTATTGTTTACGCAACACCTATCATGACCTCCAATTTCCACCACTACTTCCGTTTATTCAAGTCCCAAGAACAAATAAAACCACAGTAAAGATGGTCGAAAACCACATTTTTTTTTTTTTTGAATAAATGTTAAATTATATTCAAAGGAGAAGAAAGAAAAAACGTTTTACATGGCTTTTGTGAAACTTTTCAAAGGAGAGTACAAGTAGTGGCTATTGCAGACAATAATCTCAAGGGAGTCTTGCAGCAAACCAGGGCTGAAGAAGGTATCCTCCTCCGATGGTGAGAAGACGATTCCGTACGTTCTGGTCGATCAGCTTGATAAGTTTTATTTCCGGGGCCGGAGTTTCTCCATGACGTCTTGAGTTTTGGATCGTGTTCTGCAGGGTATATCCCAATAGGAACTGTGTTTCCTTATCCCAACAGGGTCGAAAACCACATTAATTAATATTATAATAGCTAAGACAATAATAAAAACGTTTCCAACACTCGTCATATCCAAAAAGCCTTGACATCAACTAATAATATATATCAGCACCAGACAATAATAACATAGAACATCCTACATCGCTAGCTATTGAGATAGATATACAAAAAGTAACTACTCGGAATCAGGCAGAGTATCCGCTAGCTTAGCTTCCGCTTACATTGTCTTGTGAGCTTCCGCTAATATCTCCTCTCCTCCATCAAATATGCTAGTCAAAAACGAGGGTTCGCTTCCAATAGGTAATGGCCATTCTGGATTAGCTTGGGTTAAGAGAACACCAAAGAACCAGACCGAACTCAAACATCCAATACCATAACCGAAGTCGTCTTCCATTATGTTTGCGAGCACAACCACATTTGATGGTGTAGGATTTTCCAGTGTCCAAATCATAATGTCAGCATACATGGCGCAATGTCTCACATATTTATCCCCTGCTAAAAAAGTAACGTACCGGTAAGTATTTCAACAACAAAGATCTTACACTTACATTTACAGAAAAAAAAAAAAATAGTCTTAATTAAAAAGAATTGACCTTCGGTAAAGACTTCGACTTTGAATCCAGCATCACAAAATTGAGAGAATGTATTATTTTCAGCATAAGCATGAATCGTCACCTCCGCATCACAACCATGCTTCTTTACAGCTTCTTTCATACTCTTGTAAATCGAAGCAGGATCGAGACCATCTGGGATTGGGTAATCCTCCACATCCCAAAACACACACGTCTTACCATCTATGCAAACAGACAACGATTAAACAATTAATTACGAATAAATTAGATATTCAATTAGGCACATATATATATATATATATATAGCTAGAGATCTTATTACCCTTGTAAAACCTCAGCGGATAGAGATTCTTATAAGTGGCTTCGTCGAGATGGGACATGGTTTCGTCGGAGGGGCTGCGGATGAGAGACTTACTGTGAATTACTAGAGTTACTAAAATTGTGTGTTTGCGTCTATCTTGATATATATAGGATCTTATTGGGCTGGGCCTGGCACTAGTAGGCCATGGCACAAAATCTAAAATTCGAGAATCGAACCAGAACCAATCCGATAAAAAAACTGGTTCAGTTCGGTGTCGAATAGCCTATTTATTCGAATTATCTTTCTGAGATTAGAGGAATTGACGAACCGTCGAGGTCGTTTAGCTCATGACTATGTTAACTTCCACCTAATTTTGCTTTCTTAATCCTAAAGTTTGTTAATATAAGGGATAAATAGAGGTACTAACCTTTTTTCATGTGTTATTGCTTCTTCATTTAATACTTCCCATCTGAATCATTAATATTCAAAAGTTCTCACTTGCGACAATGTTGTTCTCCCGCTTGAGAACATACTATACTATCATTCTCTTCTAGAACTAACTTACTCTCTGTAATTATAACAAGTGAGAACTTTTGTCATGGAGGCCATTTCCTTCTCTTTGTCATGCCTGTCCATGGATACCGAGACGAGCCGGTTTCTGCTTGATGTATGTGGTCATTGATTTCATTTAGGATCCGATTCTGTTGTAAGCACACATAAGCAAAAAGTAGTATTATGCTACCACATGCAAGAAGGAAAAATGAACACATCAAACAGGAGTATAACAAATTAATGATAAGCATGGTTCTGAACCGCAGCTAAAGAAAACCATACCAACACGTTCTTAATAGCTTCCTAGGTTTGTTTTGGTTTACCAAACCAGAAAAAATTCAGAAAACCCACTAATGGTTGTAAACCGTTATAGAATGATAAAAATATATTAATGGGTCAGTTTGGTTAAAGACCATTGAGCCGAAAATATAACCGCCCAAGAAACTTGACATCTCTCTGGGTTATAAACTAGATTATTACCCGCGATATACCACGGACCAAATTTTTACATAATTTTTTTGTTAATGTATTATTTTAAAATTATTTTTAAATGTACTATTTTGTTAATTTTAGAATATAATTTGCGGTACACCGCACAACCGTTTTTGTTTAATAAAATCTTAATTAAATCAGTTTGATTCGATATATTTTATATTAGTATTGTTAAAATAGTAAAATGAGGATTTAGCTCATATTGAAGTACCATATTAATGATATTTTACTTTTTAGTATTATCAATTCAATCATCTCATGTCTATAACCCGTCATATAATATAACTTGTGTGTGTTATTTTGAAAATTTAATATGTTTAAATATTCATAATTTTACTTTTTATTAAGCTAAGATACATCAGTTTTAAATTATAAACTAGGTTTTAACCCGCAGTACACCGCAGGACTATATTTTTAAAAATAAAATAAAAATGTAATGTTTTTAGTAGATTAACTATATATATGACTAATGTTGTGTAAATTTTAAATATATATCCCTTATATCTATATATTATTTAGTTTTACCGGTTTAAATTGTTAAATTCAGAATATAACTTGTGGTATACCCAAAATCATCCCGCTAGATATCCAAACATAATTTTTAGTTTTTGCTTAAGTACAGCATGCACGTTTTTCAAAATTCAAATAACGAAAAATGCAAAAACAAATACATTAGTTTTATATATTTTATGATGATTTAAAGCAAGTAAACTTAATAAATCAAACAAAGATGATAGAAAAATTAAATATATTATTTAATATTTCAAACAAAATCTTTTAATTGTGTTTGGTTATGAGGATAGTATAGAATTTTTATTGTTAGCATTACATATCCTACTATATTAATTGAGAAGTAAAAATATGAAATAAACCTTAAATGTGTAAAAAATTACATTCAATTGCCATTAGAAAACTTAATTAAGATTAATAAATTAATTAAATAAATATAATTAATTAAAAACGAAAATTGAGGATACTTTAAATAAAATAAATTGTAAAAAAAGTAACAAAAAAATCTTTTATAATCAAAACTAATTCGTATTAGAAAAAAAAATTTACAATTAAGATTTTAAAAATATAATCAAATAAAATCTACAACTACAAATTTATACTACTATATTAAAGTACAAATATGAAACTAACCTTAAAATGTTTAAAAATTACATTCAATTGCAGAAAATAACATGTTAGTAAGGATTGTGTTTAGTTGAGAAAATTTTAAAAAAATTTATTTATTACATACAAATGTTTTATTGACAGGTTTTCAATAAACAATTTTAAAATACAAAAATTATAATATAAACAAACCAAAATTTTAATTACAAACTATTATAAATAACATTATAATAAAATAAATGATTACAAATTTTTATTAAAAAAATGTTCAGCCCGCGATTCTCCGCGGGTTAGTACCTAGTTCTAATGAATTAAGGAGATATTTAAAAAAATATTTAGAAATTTTACAAAATAAATATTTAATCAAATATTGTAATTAGTTGTTGATTGATTAAGGAGATATTTTAGGATTTTTTTTCTTTTTTTCTTTTTTGTCAACCATATTTTTGGAATTTTTGATCTGCACAAAATCTTGGTTTTAATTTCATTTTAATTTATAAATTTAAAATTTAATGTTAACGGCATTTCTTGTAAATAAGTACCAATTTCAGGATTTATTTGCTAAATGTCTACAAAAATGTATATATAGATTTCTAAAAATTACTACATTTAAATTTTAAAATTTATTACATTTAAAATGATGATTTACTACATTAAATTTTTCTTTTTAAAGAAAAAAGATGATAAGAGAATAAAATTTTAAATCTGGAATAAATCTTCTCAATATATATCTTAACTGTTTTGATATGATATAAGCATTTAATAGCATTGAATAATGAATGTTTCTAAAAGCATATTTGAGCAAAAACTGCTGTAATTATATTCACACAGTCATCAGTCATCGAACCCAGCGTTTTAACAAAAAGCTAGTGTCTCTGATTTTCTGGATAACTTGGAACTTGGAAACCATGCCTTTGACCGTCCGCGGTAAGATGATTTCTCGAAATGAATTGTTTATCATATACTATGGTATTGTATATGAAACCACTACCAAATCAAATCAGCTCTTAGCAAGAATGGTATTGTAAGGAGGGGGGTCGTGTCCGTCTTGATTTTCGGTGCTGCTGAGAATACATGGTTGCAAGGAATGTACGACTCACTTTGGGAAGCCGAATTTCAAGTCATTCTCCACAAAGGTGATCATCAATTCCCTAATAATTGTCCTCTTAACTCATTTAGTAAAACCCTCTCTCGATCTATCTCGATGATGATTCTATTCTTCTTTAAGTAAAGTAATCTCTATTGATACTTTTTTTTTTTTTTTTTTTGGCAGGGGATGCACATGCCGTATTGCGCAGGATTATAAGCGATATTACTTTCTGGTCTTTCAACTTGAAGGCTCCACATAATACAAATTTGCTGATACTCTCAGAAAACTATGACAAGATTGAACAAGACCCCAGATTCTGCAGATTTTGTCAAGCTTTAGAAAACAAAGGTTTGTACGTTGTCAGAACAAACTTTGAGTCTATCATTAACCCTGAAACTGCATCTGCCTTGGCAACTACCCTCGCAGAGCCACCAAAACCTTACGGGATTCTCACATCTTCTCGCTCGCCTTAGAACTGCCCGTACCCCTGAAGACAAAGCTTAACTTGTCTCATCGGCCTGTCTGTATTTATTTGACAAATCCCTTTTTTATTTGCTACTTATCATTAGTATGTATGTATAACCTTTGTTCATCACCATCTATTTATGCTTTTTGTATCCATATATATATGAATGATGCTTGCTTTCTTGCTTACTCCTTATTTTTGTCTGTATTGTTTACTCAAAGCCTATCATTACCAGAGCACAAGTACAACAACAGTAAAGATGTCCAAACCCACATCGGTATTATAGAAAGACAATAATAAAAACGTTTTCAACCCTCGTCACATCCAAAAAGCTTGACATCTCTAACTATATATATATACTAGAATTTGTACCCGCGCACGCGCGGAGTTTTAATTTAATTTTTTTAATCAATAGAAATTGTTATAATTATTCTAACTTTTGAGTATAAATTTATATAAATATTAAACTTACTTTACTCAGTGATATACAACTACATATTTTTGAAGATAATATCTATTTGTTATATCTATTTGCGATTTTTAAGTGAGTTTTTTATTAATATTTTTATCAATAAGAATCATTGAAAATGAATATAATTTGAAGATTAAAAGATAAATTATATAAATGTCGTACTTATTTTACTAATCTATATATAACATATATTGTCTAGTGTCGCAATAATATTGTCTACAATCTTCTGACCTTTTACCTTTAAAAGAATTCATTCCATATTCATATCCCATGAAAATATAATTTTAAAAGTTCTAACGTCAATGTCGATCGTTGATCTAATTATAGAGACCATTTAAACATATCGATATCCTAAATTAAATGTGAATATACAAAGTTTCATGAACAATTTTAGTGATATGTCGTTACAATGAGGTTGTCCAAATGCATCATCTGCCATAATGGAATTTCCGACTAAGTCAAAAATGCTTAAACGATGAAACATTTAAACCCCACAATGAATATCTATTCACTAATCCATGTTACATATTTTCTAAAATCTCATATGTTATTTTCAGATGTTAATTTTGTGATGCAACCTCAGCTTCATCTTCTAAAAAAAAAACATAGTGTACTTTAAATATGTTTTTGCCAATATTTTAGGTTAAAGCATTTTGATAATATATATATATATATATTATTAAATTTGTTATATATGTTTTATATCATGTTATATAATTGTAGCTCCAGTTGATAATATACCTTATGAGGTATGCTACACAAATCACATGCCACTTTTTGTAACGATTTACATATCATTTTCTTATATATCTTGACCATTGATTTTGTTTTATTAGATAGATTATTTTTTCAAAAAAAAATTTCATAGTTTTCTTTAAAAAAAAGTGTGTCCCTTACAATGTCTTTGTTTTAGATCAAAACTTATAAGTTAAGTTAAATAATTAATCTTTTCTTTCTTATAAGTAAAATTTAATAATAAATCCTTATGGTATATGTTTCTTAGAAACTAATGTTTCACTTCAATTTTATTTTCATGTTTAGATTTTTATAAATACAATTACATAACTTGTTTTTTTACTCCACCATGCATTAAAATCTTACTTACATTCTAAAACCCATTAACCTATTCTAAATTTTGGAATATAATCATTTTTTGGTTATAATTTTAATAATAACATTATTACTAAAACAAATTTATAGTATTATTTTTACTATTTTAACATTTTTATTTATTTTAATTAATTTATTTTTAGATAGTTACTATTTTTATTATTTACTAAAAAATATATTATTGTTTATACTATTTTAAAATTTAATTAATTTTAGTTAATTCGTTTTTTATTTATTTTTTATTATGATTAAATATAAGTAATAAATATGCAATGAATACATATTAAAAATAATTTTTTTTATGTAAAAAAAATTGATTAGTTGGATGCTGATGTGGATGAAGGAGGAGTGAGCAAAGTTAACTTTATATATATAGATTAAGCACCAAGACTACATAGAACATCCTACATCCCTATTGAGATAGATATACAAAAAGTTACTACTCGGAATCAGGCAGAGTATCCGCTAGCTTAGCTTCCGCTTATATTGTCTTGTGAGCTTCCGCTAATATCTCCTCTCCTCCATCAAATATGCTTGTCAAAAACGAGGGTGCGCTTCCAATAGGCAAAAACCATTTTCGCTCAGGTTGGGATAAGAGAACACCATATGACCAGACGGTAGACAAAAATCCGATACCATAACCGAAGTCGTCTTCGATTATGTTTGCGAGCACAATCACATTTGATGGTGTCGGATTTTCTAGTGTCCACAACATAACGTCACAAAACATGGCGCAATGTCTCGCATATTTACACTCTGCAAAGCAGGTAAATATGCATATCAACAACGTAGATCTTTAGATTTACAGATACATACATATATTATATATGTAACAGATAAGAGCCTAAGTAATTGAGAAATAATGGAATTCTTACCTTCGGTAAAGACTTCGAATTGGAATCCAGCATCCAAAAATTGACGTCGCAATTCATCCGAAACCGTATTATTATCAGCATAAGCATGAATCGTCACCTCCGCATCACAGCCATGCTTCTTGACAGCCTCTTTCATACTTTGGTAAATCGTAGCAGGATCGAGACCATATGGGATTGGGTAATCCTCCACATCCCAAAACACACATGTCTTACCATCTACACAAATGCACAACGATTAAACAATTACGAATAAATTAGATTTAATTAGATACACAGGACTGCAGCTAGAGATCTTACCCTTGTAAAAAATCAGCGGATACATGTCCTTATACGTGGCTTCGTCGATATCGAACATCGCTTCATCGGAGGGCTGCGGATCACGATCACACATGGTTTCGTCCGAAAGCTACGGATGAGAGAATTTAGGGTTACTACACGATTCAAGGTGGAATCTTGGAAACCTAAAAGGCTAAAAATTATAATTAATTAATATTTTAAATTCAATTAAAAATTATTAACCTTTTTTTTGGATATATTATTAACTTTTTTATATCAACGTACAGTATCTACTTTTGACTGAGTGACTTGCATGTCTTTTGGGAAGTTTCCACCTATCAATAAAAAGGTTTTTCTAGAATATGTATATGTCTTTATTTAATTAGTAGTATTAAAGATTTTCATTTTTATCTACATAGATATCTTCAAAAAAAAAAAACTTCAGAAAAGCTAATTTACAAAATGATGAATGAACAAATATAAAGAATCCATAAAAATTTAGAACTATAGAGATAGAATTAAAATTATTTATGTACTGTATATTCATTCTTAAACACATTGATACGCTATATATATGTGTGACCAAACGTGATATTAGCAACATTGTTAGTCTATTCGTGTTTATATCAATCTCAATTTACAAAATGAAGTGTAAAGACAATATGGTTGTGAATTGTGATCATAGGTGCCACCGGTTCCGGCAAGTACTCATCACTCTCGGTTGATCTTAGCTTTACATTTCAACGCTAAGATCATCAACTCTGACAAGATGCAGTTCTATGATGGCTTGAAGACCACCACGAATCAATCAACCATTACGAAACGACGTGGAGTGCCACATCACCTTCTCCGTAAACTACATCCAGATGCTGGAGAAGTCACAGCTGCAGAGTTTCGCGTTATGGCTGCTAAAGCCATCTCTGAGATTACTTAACGTAAAAAGCTTCCAATACTTGCCGGTGGATCCAAATCCTATATCCACGCTCTCTTTGCAAGCTCTCATGACCCTGAAAACTATCTGTTTTTATATATCACAACAGCTCAATCTGCTCCAATTTGAGATATGATTGTTGTTTCATTTGGATAGATGTGGACAAACCTGTGCTATTCGAGTATCTTTCTTTAAGATGAAGTCAGGTATGTTTGAGGAAATCGCTGAGTTTCATCGCGCTAACAAGGCCCCAAAAGAGCCATTGGGAATATGGAAGGCTATAGGAGTGCAAGAGTTTGGTGACTACCTCAAAATGTACAAGTTTGGGGACAATGACATGAAAAAATGAGATCTTATGAGAAAGGAGGCTTATGAGAAGGCGGTGAGAGCGATCAAAGAAAACACGTTTCAGCTCACAAAGGATATCAAATCAGGAAGATCAAGAAATGACGGGTGGGACATAAAGAAGGTGGATGCTACACCATCGTTTCGAGAGGCACCTAAGTATTCAGCCTTGTATCTCCGCGAAATAGTGTGTTCAATTTCTTGTCATATCAATTATATATATTAATATATATTTAATTTTAGATATCTTTGAACTATATGTTTGATTAGACGAGTTTTAAGAAAAATTCCCATTGTTTTTATATTTTATGTAAAATTTAAGAGTATTTGATTTTTTGACCATTTTTATTTCTCATCATGTTTTTTTCATTTATTAAATACACTTTAATTAATGGTGTTTAATGTAAACAAGGTAAATTAAATAAATTAAATAAATTAAATGATTTTTTAATCAAACAACATTTAAAATGATACCTAAGAAGTAAGCATTTAGAAAGTTGATGAAATAAGATTATCATTTACTAGTATCTTGCTCAACTGACACTTGTTAAAATTGTAGGTGGCATGCCCATCTTAAATAATATAGAAGGACAAATGTCTGATTTTCTTTATCCAAATATTTTATTTTATACGTTTATTTTATTTTGTTTTCATCTTCATATTCACTACAAAAAACAGTCTATTTTAGAGGGAAGATACCGTCGATGTTTCATCAGAAAAGGGCGTTTCTAACGGATTTCCAAGTAAAAATTGCTCTCCGAAATGACTCGTCGGAAATTAAGATTTGTCGGAAATCCGTCGAAAATTTCAGACGGATTTTAGACGACAACCTATTTTCCAAGGGCGTTCCGAGAAATGAGTATTTCCAAGCATTTCCAAGAGTTTCAAACTTTCCAAGGATTTACCAAGTGATCAACTTTTCGACGGGTTTCAGAGGACATTATTTCCAAGGGATTTCCAAGAGTTTGAGCGTTCGACGGATTTCTGAGGACTCTAATTCCATGAGATTTCCAAGAGTATTAAAAGTTTGATGGATTTCCGAGGACTCTATTTCAAAGGGATTTCCAGACGTATCAAGTTCGACGAATGCCTGAGAGAAAAATTTTGCGAGGACTTGCGAGAGTTTTTCCGAGGACTTTCAGAGGACGACATAATATATAATTATATATATATAATACGAAAATATAATTATGAAATTAAAAATTCTTAGATTAAAAATTCTTACATATAATTATGAAATTTAACCAAATTATCCAAAAATTAATATAACAAAATTATCCAAAAATATACAATAATTTTATATAGTCAAACATAAAAACAAATCAAAGAGTGGAAGGCGGTGGGAACTGTCCGAGATATTGAGATGCTATGAAAGCTTGAAGTTGGGAGAGTGTAGCACGGGTCTCGACATTCTGTATATTAGTCATTATCCGAATTATCTTTTCTGAGATTAGAGGAATTGATGAACCGTCGAGGTCGTTTAGCACTTTAGATCATGACTATGAGGAAGAAGACAATGAGTCAATGACTAATTAGTGTAGAGGCGGAAGCTTTGTAAGGAGTTTAGCGACTCTGTTTTCTGGGTAGAAAAACAGAGCAACTGCGAACAGGGGAACAAGACATAACGAAGGTGGAACGAGGATGGAGGTGAGATAAGGTGGAGATGAGAGGTGAGACGAGACGGAACCGATACGGGAGTCCTCCTCCCAGGGCTTAGACAAGCTCTTTGTTGGGCAATTTAAATTGCCTCTTTTTGGGTTTTCTTATTCACTTCAAATCAATGATGTTGATACAATGATTTGAGACTCTATTTAAAGACAAGAACCAAGAGATTCGTCCTAATCCTAAAGCAATAGAGATATGTGGTTGAACTTATCTCGAAACAAATTAAAATAAATCCAAAACCAAAATAAAAAGAGAAGCTTGAGGAACACGTAAAACAAAACTGACTCGTGTGTTCCTCGGCCCGTTAACACCAAATGATGCGCTGCATCAGGTCTCCCCAGGTGGGAGAGGATTCGCCATCAAATCCGGCTCAGCATTGTTGTCACGATAAGAAGACAGGTACTTCACGTTGAACACGTCGGAGGTCTTCAAATGAGGAGGAAGACGAAGACGATAAGCATTTGGATTGATACGTTCGAGAACCTCCACGGGGCCAATGCGCCGAGGTTTGAGCTTGTTATAGTCACGAGCTGGCAAACAATCATTAGTAATCACGATCCACACCATATCACCTGGTTCGAACAACAGCTCACGGCGTTTAGCATCGGTCGCGACTTTATACTTAACTGTAGCAGCTTCAAGGTTCTCCCGTGCTTGTTTATGAACTTGGTCCAACTCAACCACAAAGTCTGCAGCTTGTCCATGAAAACGAGTACGGTCTGGCAAAGTAGTCAAGTCGAGAGGACCACGAGGGACCAACCCATACACAACCTGGAAGGGACTAAAGCCCATACTACGATTGGTAGCATGGTTATGGGCAAACTCAGCTTGGCAAAGCTTAGAGTCCCAACTTCGAATGTGATCCCCAACCAAACACCGTAACAAACTCCCCAGCGAACGATTGGTAACCTCAGTTTGTCCATCACTTTGAGGATGGTATGCTGTGCTCATGTCTAAAAATGTACGGAGCAACTTCCACAGAGAACGCCAAAAGTGGCTCATAAAGCGGGAGTCTCGGTCCGAAACGATTGACAAAGGAAGACCATACAACCTATAAATCTCACGGAAAAAAGTGTAGACACATTCACAGCATCAGAAGTCTTCTTGCAAGGTATGAAATGAGCCATTTTGGAAAAACGGTCCACTACCACAAAAATAGAGTCATTACCTCTTTGCGTACGAGGAAGACCCAAAACAAAATCCATGCTAACATGTGTCCAAGGCTGCGTCGGGATAGGCAAGGGTAAATACAAACCCGCATTAGAGGCTTTACCCTTGGCCTGCTGGCAAACATGACATCGTTCAAAAAAGCGCTCTACATCTCGTCGTAAGGATGGCCAAAAATAAGAAGCGGTGACCAGTTGCAAAGTTCGATCACACCCCACATGACCTTCCATATGCAATTCACAAATGATTTGTAGTCGTAAGCTACAAGCAGGAACACAAACTCGCAATCCTTTAAACAAAAAGCCCTCATGAATCGAATACTCCAAGTTCAAACCTTGCTCGACATCGCGGCAAATGGAACCAAAGAAAGGATCAGTGACATACATATCAGCAAAGGCGGCAAACCCCGGAACCGTAGGATGAAGAGCGGCAAGTACATTGTGACGGCGACTAAGAGCATCAGCCACGCGGTTAGTCACGCCCGACTAGTAACGAATAGAAAACGTAAATTGCTGAAGAAATGCTATCCACGTCGCATGTCGCGCTGAGACCTTCGCCTGGCTATCCAAATGGCGAAATGCATCATGATCCGTGAAAAGAATAAAATCACGGTGAACCAGATAATGTCGCCAATGGTTAATAGCTTGGACAATGGCATAAAACTCACTGTCGTAAGTACTATACTGAAGACGAGCACTGGCAAGCTTTTCACTAAAGAAAGCAATCGGTTTTCCTTGTTGACTAAGAACAGCTCCAATCCCCAATTTGGAGGCATCACAGTGCAACTCAAAAGTAAGCAAAAATTCCGGCAAAACCAAGATAGGAGCGGATGTAAGCTTGAGTTTTATAGCGATAAAGGCAGCATTGACCTCACTTGTCCAAACAAACTTTCCCTCCTTCATGCAACCGGTAATTGGAGCCATAATGGTACTAAAATGAGGCACAAAGCAACGATAAAAGGACGCAAGACCATGGAAGCTACTAACCTCCGTCAAAGTACGTGGAACAGGCCATGAACGAACAGCTTCGACCTTAGCTTGATCCACAGACAGTCCTTGATCCGAAATGACGTAACCCAGGAACAGAACTTTATTAGTACCAAACTCGCACTTTTGCTTGGCCACAAAGAGTTTCTCCCGACAAAGAACAAGCAAAACGTCTCGGAGGTGTGTGAGATGCTCAGCTAAAGACCGACTGAAAATAAGGATGTCATCGAAATAAACCACCACAAATTTACCAATAAACGGACGCAAGGCTTGATTCATGACTCGCATAAATGTGCTGGGAGCATTGGACAATCCAAAAGGCATAACCAGCCACTCAAATAACCCCTCTCGCGTCTTGAAAGCTGTTTTCCATTCATCCTCCGACTTGATACGAATCTGATGATAGCCACTCTTCAAATCGATCTTAGAAAAAATAGATGTCTTACCAATCTGATCCAGCAGATCATCGAGCCGTGGAATTGGAAACCGGTAGCGGACTGTAATCTTATTAATAGCACGGCTATCCACAAACATTCGCCAAGTCCCATCTTTTTTTGGAATCAGAAGAGATGGTACCGCACATGGACTCAAACTCTCACGTATATGACCCTTTTGCAGAAGATCTTTCACCTGACGCCTCAGCTCTTCGTGTTCCGAAGGACTCATGCGGTAATGTGGACAATTTAGTAATGTTGAACCAGGAACGAGGTCGATTTGATGCTGAATGTCACGAAGCGGCGGCAATCCCAGCGGCAGTTATGAAGGAAACACATCCTCAAAGTCTCGGAGCACAACAACAAATTCTGGAGAAACAGTGTGAGGAGTGGAAGCGACCGACGGAGTAATAAGTGCAAAAGCAACCCCTTCCAAACGAAGCTCCTTGTCAAATGACGCAAAGGAACAAAGTACCGGAGTGTGGGTGACCAGGAAGGAGGTTTGGACCGAAGAGCTGGTGGGAGCGATGGTGTACGGGGGACCTCCGTTTTAGGCGATGGTGCACAAACAAGATCAGGGGACGGCAGTAACACGATTTGATGACTCTCCCACTCAAACTGATAAGTATTTTTAGCACCATCGTGTATAACTTTGCGATCAAATTCCCAAGGTCTACCCAAAATCAAGTGGCTCACATCCATTGGTGCGACGACAAAATAAGATTTATCCTTGTAAAAGGGGCCAATGGAGAAAGGAACCAGCGAACGGTGAGAGACACGGAGATCAACACCATCATGTAACCAGGTAAGCACATAAGGGGTCGGGTGTGCTTTGATAGGTAGGTCGAGTTTATGAACTGCCGACTCAGAGATAACGTTACGGCAGCTGCCGGAGTCAATGATGAATGTGCAAACTCGTCCGCGAATCGTACAAGTTGACTTAAATATATTGGTGCGCAACCAATTCTCTGTGTGCTTAAGGGGAACAATACAAACACGACGTGAAACCAATGCAATCCCTTGGTCAACCAGTGTATGATGCACGTTGTCAGCCTCCCCAGTATCATCTTCGTCAGCGGAGTCATACACGACATGTTGAGGGTCGACAGCATCATCAAGTAAGAGAGAGCGACGTTGTTGTTTCGGACAAGCTGTCTGCCGATGACCTATCTCTCCACAAGAAAAACAGCGCAGTGCATTACGAGTAGAACGCTTCACTCCATTCTCATCTTCACGAAAGCCAAACTTGGGGTCTGTTTTTGGTTGATCAGCAGAGTCAAGAGTGGCAGGAGCGATTGAGTTACTAGTCTGCTCCATAGAACGTGATCGTGAAGAGGTCCAGGACGATACTCGCTGTTGTTGCTCGAAGGAGGCTGCCCTTCTGTGGGCTTCAGCGATCGTTGTTGGGTCAAACTGCGCCAAAGAGTTCTGTAACTGTGACCGTAGACCACCAATAAAGCGTGAGACTAACTGGGTTTGACTGTCAGCAATGTCATTCCGAGTTAAGAGCAAGTAGAATTTTTCAGCGTACTCATCAACAGACCGTGTACCCTGTTTCAAATTTTGTAACTTGTTATACATCGTGCGATCATAGTTGTGAGGCAGAAAAGTACCCTTGAGATTCTTTTTGAGCTTCTCCCAAGTTTGTATCGGGTCTTGACCATTGCGGGATCGGGTTGTTTTCAATTGCTGCCACCAAGATGCAGGATGTCCTTTGAATTTGGTCGCAACCAGTGGCACTCGACGTTGTTCGGGAAGGCTCTTGAAGTCGAGAATTTCTTCCACGGCAACGATCCAGTCCAGTAAGGAGTCACCCCGAATTCCTCCATGAAACTCTGGGATATCCACACGAAAACCATTCTCCCAGCGTGTGTCAAACTGGCGTTGTTCTTGTTGATGAAACATGGCCAATTCTTGTTGTTGTTGACCACGAAGCGCAAGTTGGTTGTCGGTTCTTCACGCGGTTGTTGTAGGTGTTGATCCGCGATGGCGGCAAGCGATTGTTGTAGGTGATGATCAGCGATGGCAGCAGGCGGCGGATTGACAGGACGCAAGTGTTGTGAAAGAGCTTGTGTTAAGGCATTAATGGCTTCTAGCGTCTCCCGTTGAGAAGCAAGCAACGTATCGCGAAACTCCACCCAATTGATAGTGTTATCAGCAGCTTTGCCGTCACCGGTTTCTGGTTTAGGAGGCATGATAAGTCACTGCCAGGAACGACAAGAATCTGATACCAACTAGTGTAGAGGTGGAAGCTTTGTAAGGAGTTTAGCGACTCTGTTTTCTGGGTAGAAAAACAGAACAACTGCGAATAGGGGAACAAGACAATAACGAAGGTGGAACGAGGATGGAGGCGAGATAAGGTGGATATGAGAGGTGAGACGAGACGGAAGCGATACGGGATTCCTCCTCCCAATACTTAGACAAGCTCTTTGTTGGGCAATTTCAATTGCCTCTTTTTGGGTTTTCTTATTCACTTCAAATCAATGATGTTGATACAATGATTTGAGACTCTATTTAAAGACAAGAACAAAGAGATTCGTCCTAATCCTAAAGCAATCGAGATATGTTGTTGAACTTATCTTGAAACAAATTAAAATAAAGCCAAAACCAAAATAAAAAGAGAAGCTTGAGGAACACGTAAAACAAAACCGACTCGTGTGTTCCTCGGCCCGTTAACACCAAATGATGCGCTGCATCACTAATGGACGGTCGTTGACTTCTCCTTGGCTCATCTCTCTCTCCTTTTAATTTTCTTTCAGTGTTTTTTTTTTGTCAACAAAATTTACTTCTTTAATTTGGATCAAAATCATTTTCATCCAACGAATAGGACTATGTACCGAGGCAAGATGGCAAAGACCGGAAGTGTAAGACTTCCTTGAATAAATAAACTAAAGGGATTATGAAAAGTGTTGCATAATGTTTTACTTTTTTTTTCTAAAAGTTGGTGTTCTTTATATACCTTTATTTTGTTAGTTTGACGTTGAGGTGTTTATTCCTATGGCTATCGGATCTAATTGATCTTTTTATTTCCTCTAATCGGATCTTCCCATATATTGCTAAGATTTGCTGCAAAACAAACAAACGATATTGAATAGTTTGTTTGAAGATTGTTATGTCAATATGTTAACTTCCACCTAATTTTGCTTTCTTAATCCTAAAGTTTCTTAATATAAGGGATAAATAGAGGTACTAACCTTTTTTCATGTGTTATTGCTTCTTCATTTAATACTTCCCATCTGAATCATTAATATTCAAAAGTTCTCACTTGCGACAATGTTGTTCTCCCGCTTGAGAACATACTACTATCAATCTCTTCTAGAACTAACTTACTCTGTAATTATAGAATGTGAGAACTTTTGTCATGGAGGCCATTTCCTTCTCTTTGTCATGCCTCTCCATGGATATCGAGACAAGCCGGTATCTGCTTGATGTATGGTCCTTGATTTCATTCCGATTCTGTTGAAAGCACACATAAGCTGAAAGTAGTATTATGCTACTACAAGAAGGAAAAATCAACACATCAAACAGGAGTATAACAAATGATAAGCATGGTTCTGGATCGCAGCTAAAGAAAACCATACCAACACGTTCTTAAGAGCTTCCCAGGTTTATTTTGGTTTACCAAACCAGGAAAAAAATTCAGTAAACCCACTAATGGTTGTAAACCGTTATAGAATGATAAAAATATACTCCCTCTGACATTGATGTTTTATGATTTTTTCTTGTTCCCAAAATATTGATGTTGTACATTAAAAAAAATTGAAATTATTTTTTTACTTTAGTTAAGTTTTCTCCACATGTCATGTTATCTAAAGTTTTTTTTTTTTTTTTTAACCCTTGAACTACATTTATATTACTACGGAACCAAAGCCAAGTTTACATCTTGCATA
Organism: Camelina hispida; assembly: GCA_023657505.1. Lineage (NCBI taxonomy): Eukaryota > Viridiplantae > Streptophyta > Magnoliopsida > Brassicales > Brassicaceae > Camelina > Camelina hispida. The sequence goes on along the minus strand of CP094635.1, from coordinate 10,538,503 downwards.
AGACATAAAGGTACAGAATGATAAATAGTGAAATTAGACATTCTATTGCGTTGATCTTTGGCTAGCTTATCATCTAACTTATTTGCAGACCGTGATGTCCAACGGAAGATTATGTTTTCAAATCTTGATGACCAACCTTGAATTTCTTGTAGCCAGTTGAATATATCAAAACGTAGTGTGCCTTCATTAATCGCATTAACTAAAAGTTGGCAGTCACCTTCAAATATCATACTTGAATAACCACTTCTCCAAGCTTGTTGCATTGCATATACTAGACTTTGGCATTCAGCCTCAATAGCAGACGTAACAAAGTGACCCAAAGCTTGACCTGCTTCCTTAAACTGACCATGCTCATCTCGTAATATCCAAGCTGAAGTAGGTTGGATGTCACTATTATTAAAACTACCATCATAGTTACACTTGATCCATCCAGCGGGCGGTTTTGTCCAGATTGTTCTGTTTCTTCTGTTATTACAGTTGGTATCTAAACCACTGCGATTGTGCTCTGTAGTTGAAGGGAAAATTTCTAACCACTCATCTGCTTCTTGCTTCGCATCTTTTAGCACTCGTTGCCAAGTGAGATTAACCCTCTGGAATGTGAGTTTATTACGGCTTGTCCATATTTTCCATAAGATCCAAAAAGGAAGTATAGAAAGCCTATCCTGTACTCTCCTCTGCTTATTGAAGTCCAATATTGCCTTAAGTCTAGTATCAATGGAGTCACTCAGGTTAAGGATACCTCTGATGGGAAGATGTGATCCACGCCAAATCTGCAACGAATGAGGGCATGTAAAAAACAGATGTTCTGGTGTTTCAACAACATTGACGCAGCGTTTACAAAAGGAATTTGCAGAGATATGTCTTCTCTCAAGTTCAGCTCCAGTGGCTAATGCTCTTGAAGATAACTGCCAAAGAAAATGTTTAATCTTAGGCGGGAGCTTTGTTTTCCAGATTTCTGTTTTTATTTGTAGACTTCCGTATGGAGGGTTTACTTGAAATTCTTGGTTTGGTAGGTGAGTAGCAAGCCAGTATCCAGACTTAACAGTATAAATACCAGATTCCGTGTAGTGCCATCCTAGATAGTCACGATGCTGCCATTGACTGACTTTGATTCTCAGAATGTGATTGATATCATCGGGGTGAGATTGTCGCTTCCAATTGCTTTTGTCTGGAAATAGAAAACTGTCAACAGTGAGATTGTCGCTTTGATTTGCACGTGCTTGTCTTGGAGGTCGTGGTGGATGAACAGGAAGCCAAGGATCAGTCCATGTCTTGATACAGTGACCATCACCAATAGTGAAGCGCATGCCTTTCTTAAGGAGATCACGACAAAGAAGGAGTGATTGCCAGCCGAACGAGGGTTTAGTTCCTCTTGAAGCCTCCAGAATGTGTGAATCTGAAAAATATCTGCCTTTGAGAATACGCGAGAGAAGACTAGTTGGATTTTGCAATATTCTCCATACTTGTTTGGCAAGTAGAGCATCGTTAAAAGACTCAATATCCCTAAATCCAAGTCCTCCCTCGTTCTTCATAAACTTCAGTCGATCCCATGCTATCCAATGAACTGCATTACCCGTTTGCTGAGTGTTCCACCAGAAATTAGCGATAATCCTTTCTATATCTTCACAAATCCCTTTTGGGATCTTAAAACAGTTCATTGTGTAAACAGGCATCGCTAAAGCTATTGCTTTTAATAAGATTTCCTTGCCGCCTTGAGATAAAAACTTGGTATTCCAGCCCTTTGTTCTGTTCTGCACTTTCTCCACAATATACTGAAACAATTCTTTCTTTTTCCGACCAAACTGTTCAGGGAGCCCCAAATACTTACCGCATCCACCGTCATTGTAAATTTGTAGTGTCCGTCGTATCTGAGTTCTAGTTGTAGCAGATACACGTTTCCCAAATGTTAACGCAGACTTTCTTGTGTTGATTTGTTGACCAGAGGCTCTTTCGTATTGTGTGAGGATATCCTTGATAGCAATGCAGGATTTGATATTGGCTTGGCAGAAAAATAAGGAATCATCAGCAAATAACAAGTGGCTCACTGAAGGACTAGCATTACTTATCTTTATCCCTTTGATTGTGCTTTGAGATTCTGCTCTCTTCATCATGTGATTTAAGACTTCAGCACAGAGAATAAACAAATATGGTGAGAGTGGATCTCCTTGACGTATCCCACGTTCAGGCTGTATAAAACCTTGAGGATTACCATTGATGTTTACAGAGAATGTTGGTGTCCTAACACAAGTCATTATCCATTGCACCCACTTAGTATCAAACCCGAACTTAAGCATCGTTTCCTGTAAAAAGTCCCACTCCAGGCGATCATAAGCCTTCGTGATATCCGTTTTTATCGCCATATAAGAATTTGCACAGCGTCGTTTAACTTTCAGGGCGTGAATGAGTTCATGTGCAATAAGAACATTGTCTGTAATGTTTCTTCCGGGAATGAAAGCAGCTTGTTCTTCTGAGATTATATGATGCAAATGCTTTTGTAGTCTTCCAACCAAGACTTTGGATATTATCTTGTAACTAACGTTACATAACGCAATTGGACGAAACTCACTCATGTGTCTCGCCTCCGTAGTCTTAGGTATGAGACAGATATTTGTGTGGTTAAGAGCTTTGTCAAAAATACCTTGATCAAAGAAGTGCCTAACTTCCTGAATTACTGCATCTTTTGTTACGTCCCAATATGTTTGGTAGAAAGCACCGGTGAACCCGTCTGGACCTGGGGCTTTGGTTGCTCCTATAGCAAAAGCAGCTTCTTTAATTTCGTCTTCAGTGACAGGCTTCACAAGGTCTGTATTCATCTCCCTTGTGACACGCTGTTTGAAATCACGGAACACATGATAGTGATTGTTCTGAACAGACAATTCACTTTTGAATAGATTGGTGAAATAAGCTTCTGCAACCTTTCCCATATGACCATCACCATAATGCTCTCGGTTATCATCATCCAAAATAGAGTAAAGTTTATTTCGAGCTGTATGACTTTTTGAAGTGGAAAAGAAATATCTTGTGTTTCTGTCCCCGCTTGATAACCATGTCTTTCGGCTCTTGATTCTCCAAAACTCCTCCTCACTAAGATAAGCAGAACTAAGCTTACCTCGTAGATCTCGAATATGTTGTGTAGTAGAACCATTGGAGTGAGCTCGGTCAATAAGTATCTTTAACATACCTATTTCTTCCTGAGCATTAGTTCTGTTTGCTTTTTTCCAGATTGATATGGATCGTCTGCACTCACGCAGACGTGTACTGAGGCACATAGCTTGTCCTGGTCTTCTGATTGACCAACCGTTAGACACTGCATCTCTAAATCCTTCTCTTTTAACCATACGTGAGTCAAAATAGAAATGTCCTCTGCGAGGAGAGAAATCATTGGTAATGGTAGTGACAACTGGCCTGTGATCAGATTCGATCAGTTCTAAGAACTCTGTTTGGGATGCAGGAAACTGAGCTAACCATTCCGAGTTCACCATTGTCCGGTCCAAACAACAGGCAACGTCGTGATTGTATCTTCTACCCATCCAGGAGAAAGGATCCCCCGTATGTTTTAAGTCTTGGAAGTCACAGACTTGCATCATTCTTCTAAAATCAACAAATGAACTCTCAGGACGTAGAGGTCCTCTTCTTTTCTCTGTGTTGTTCTTGATTTCATTAAAATCACCGATAGCCATCCAAGGACCATTTCTACTCGTTGCAGTCCTTTCCAATCTTTCCCAAACCAAGTGTCTTAAGGCTGGATTTGGATTACCGTATACACATGACAAGTAAAAACCAAATCCATTAATTTGAACATGCGTATCTACAAGGTTTGGGGACTGATACAGAACAGAAACAGAGATTTTGCTATGCCAAAATAAGGCTATTCCACCACTTAAACCAGCAGGAGGCACTGTTACAACACGATCATAACCTAGTTCTGCACCTACATCTCTAACAATGTCGTCTCCTTGTTTTGTTTCAAAGAGGCAAATGATGTCTGGAGAGAAATTCTTCTTTATCTCCTTTAGACGTCGAACTGAGAGGTCATTGCCTAGTCCTCTACAGTTCCAAGCGGCTGTCCTCATGGAGAAACTGGTGGTTTAGGGCCCACCGCGCCTCTGTCTGAATCATGGGGAATGCTGGTCTCCCCGGAGTTGCTACCTTCTCCAACTTCATAGTCCTTAGTCTTGGAGCCAACAATCCGTGCAGAAGCCTCATTGAACTCCTCCCTCTTACGTTTGCCTCTAGCATTCATATCAATGTCAGTTTCGATACGCATTGTATTGCGTATCTCTTGTGGAGCCCGGTTTGAGACATTGACAACAGGGTTATCTGCAGGTGGTTCCTCTGGCATGGGAGCATCAGGGACAGGTATAGCTTGAGCAGCATCCGGAATTGGATCATCCTCGACTATTTCACGAATGACTACACCACGGTTAGGGACGTCTTCAGGATGGCCAGGGTCATCATCATCTTCAGGATCATCAAAATGTTCTTCGCCACCATTTTGCAGGATGCAAGCACCGGTATCATGAGTGAGCATACCACAGACCTCACAAAATCCTCGGAGACGTTCAAAACGAAAACGCAACAGAGTGTTTACACCTTGTTGAAACTGGATTTGCCTCTGGAAGCGGAGTGGTTGATGGATGTCCCAATGGATTTGGACACGAACGAATTCAACTCTCGCTGCAGCTTCCGCATCATAGTCGACATCAAGCAGAGAACCAATGGCACGTCCAATGTACGAGATGACTTCAAGGTTAAGGAATTGAAAAGGGATTCCACGTATTTGCACCCAGAATGGAATAAAGTCGATGAGAGGTGGGTTGTCGTTTGGAAACCAACGTTGAAGGATCAACATACGATCGTTGAAAGCCCATGGACCACGTCGAAGAACCAATTCCATTTCACCTTCTGTAGGAAAGATGAATTGAAAGTGGTTCCCACCAACAATACGACCATGAACAATACCAGCCTGCCCCCAAATTTGAGGCATAGACGCAATGATTGACCGAACGTTTTGACGACGAGGCATAACTGGCCGTCCAATGAGTATGAAGCGGTTCTCCGCCGCTGCATTGGCCACCACAACTTCTGGTATTGCCAGAGGAGCATCATCAGTGCCAAGATTGATATCTTGAACTGCTCTTCGTAAGTTATCAGCCATTTGGAGTTTGATGAGATAGTCGTGTAAAGCAATGATCGTTGGTGTAAGCAAAACAGAGTGATGGATACTACGACAAACAGAGGCTCGGTATTTATAGTACAGGTTCTTCATAGGAACCGTCAAAAGTGCATCACGAAGTGGGAGACACTTCATGGAGATAACTGTCACACGATTGTAGAGAGTGGATATCCCCACGTCACCGACGAAACTGCAGATAACCGTCTCCGGAGAGACGAGATTCAACCACCAAGAGAGATGCCAAATCGCCTTTCTAATCGCCTTCATAAAAAAATCGTTGTTATCTAAAGTTTATATTTTCTCTTTAGATAAAAATAATTATAAATGAATTTATATAAATAAAATTTTTAACTTTTTTTTTTAATATATGTGAAAAACACCAATATAGGACAGAGGAGTATAAATTAATTAATGGGTCAGTTTGGTTAAAGACCATTGAACCGAAATATAACCGCCCAAAAAAACTTGCGACTAAAAATTGAGATCTCTCTAGTTGTAACCCTAAATTCACAAACAGTCATCAGCCATCGATCCGAAACCATGTCCAAATTGCCCCCTGTGACCATCATCGGTAAGATGATTTCATATATAATATTTTGGTAGTATATTTTGTCTATGATCGATTTGGATTAGATACAAGTTTTGATTCATAGCGATCTTTGATTTTTGTTCGTAAATTGTTGTTTAATCCTTTTTTTTTGTTAGGACCTGGACCTCGTGGACCTAGATTGCGTGAAACACTAGTCGTATGGGAGATTGATAATTACACAATCCCTGAAAGTTTCGATCCTTTTCTTATCAACGAGCAAATCAAATCAGCTATTATGAAGAATAGTATTTTTAGGGGGAGGAAGGTGTCCATCTGGATTTTCGGTGCTGCTGAGAATACATGGTTGAAAGGAATGTTCGACCAACTTTGGGAAGCCGGATTTGAAGTCATTCTCCACAAAGGTGATTATCAATTCCCCAACTGTCCTCTTAACTCATATAATAAAACCCTCTCTCTATTGATACTATATATATATGTATATGTGTTATTATATATGTATATGTGTTATATATATATGTATATGTGTTATATATATATGTATATGTGTTATATATATATGTATATGTGTTATATATATATGTATATGTATATGTGTTATATATATATGTATATGTGTTATTATATATGTATATGTGTTATATATATATGTATATGCTATTATATATGTGTTATTGAATATGTATGCATTTATTTTTCAAAATTTCAAATATTTTAACAAAATACAAAAATACAGTAAAACCTCTATAAATTTAAAAAAAAAATCTCAACAAAAATATCAAAACTATAATATATTATTAGTTTATCAGTATACTAGATAAGGGCCCGCACGATGTGCGGGATTAAAAATTGTTTGAAAAAATAAATTTTAAATCTAAAACAATTTTTCAAAAATATATAAAGAAATTTTTGTTTTCTAAAGTAAATATATAAATAATTTAAGTTAGAGAATATTTGTATTTACCTTCATACATTTATTTACATTTCAATATTTCTAATATATTATAACAATTATTATAATAATTTAAAGCTAAATTATATCCCACTAAAACTTTTGCCAAATATTCATCATTACAAATATTACTATTGTCAAATTTCAAAAATGTTTCACAACTTATTCACAAAATATTTTACATGCAACAAATTCATCAAAGCAACATCTAATAAGTAACCACATACTATTTTACTCTATGTTTTACCATTAAAAATATGTTCTTACACCCAAAATTATTTTATTGTTAAAGTATGCTCTTTATCACCACCTATAAAATGTCTTCTAAACAAATTAAACAAATTTTATGTTGCTTTACTTTCATTTTGGCATAATTATAGTTCTTATAATTACTAAAATTGTTTTGCTCCAAATATATTGGATGAACAACTGGTAAAAATTATTTACTCAATCACTATGATTTTATGACTAACCCAATAAAAATTGAGAAATTGAAAGAAATTTAATATAATATAATAAAAATAAAAATTTGAAAATTATAAACATGATGGTATATATAAGTCTTAGATAATTCAGATATACAAAATAGAAACTTTATACTGTATACAATCCAAAACATGACATATGTCATAATCATGTTAAGGATCAACGACCTATTTACTCTTCAGAAGTATTCAATTGTACCAAAACAACTTAAAGTTATGACTTCGTCTCAAATATTCTCGAATCATAAATTCTCAACTTATTTTTACCCGAATCAAAAGTAGGGCGACGATATCCTGGAGAGGGGGATAATTTATTAATTATTCTCAACTTATTATATTGACATAATTTATTAATAATAATATACATGTTTAGTGAATTACTTTTTTGTTTATACATGTCAAAATCTTATTGACAAAACACGTATAACATAAGTAGCTTACAATGGAAAATATATTAGTTTTGTTAATTTTCCTTTTTGATTAAGAAATTTTTTTTAGATAAACATGTAAATTTTATTCAGATTTAATGTTATTTTTTAATTAGCTGTTTTGAAAAATAATAATTTTTTGACACTTGTCAACATTTCATCAGTATATTTGACATGTGGCTAATTTGAAAACCCAACTTTATATAATAAAATTTTTAATATAATAAAAAGAGATTAGTTCAAGCTTTTTTCTTAAGAATGCCAATTGGTTCTCCATGATTTTCGTTTTCTTCGCATGTGCCTTCACAAATCTTGAAAACTGTGATTTTTTATCCTTAAAATTGACATATGTCACGATCTGATGAATTACTAACTTTGAACTCTAATAGTTAAAATTGACACGTGTCATAATCTGATGAGTATTTAACTTTGATCTCTGATCGTTAAAATTAACACGTGTCACGATCTGATGAGTTACTAACTTTTTAAAATTGACATGTGTCACGATCTGATGAGTTACTAACTTTGATCTCTGATCGTTAAAATTGACACATGTCATGATCTGGTGAGTTTTTAACTTTGATCTTTGATCGTTAAAATTAACACGTGTCACGATCTGGTGAGTTACTAACTTTCAAACTAAGGTTTATATAATAAGATATATATATATATATATATATATATATATATATATATATATATATATTTTTAATCTTTTTTTTTCGGCAGGGGATGTACATGCCGGATTGCGCAGGATTTTAACGGATATTACTTTCTGGTCATTCAACTTGAAGGATCCACATAATACAAATTTGCTGATACTCTCAGAAAATTATGACAAGATTGAACAAGACCCAAGATTCTGCAGATTTTGTCAAGCTTTTGAATACAAAGGTTTGTACGTTGTCGGAACAAACTTTGAGTCTATCATTAACCCTGAATCTGCATCTGCCTTGGCAACTACCCTCGCAGAGCCACCAAAACCTTACGGATTCTCACATCCCCGCACCCCTTAAGACAAAGCTTAACTTGTATCATCGGCCTGTCTATATTTATTAGACAAATCCCTCTTTTATTTGCTACTTATTATTAGTATGTATAACCTTTGTTCATCACTATCAATTTATGCTTTTTGTATCCATATATATATGAATGATGCTTGCTTTGTTGCTTACTCCTTATCTTTTTGTCTGTATTGTTTACTCAACGCCTGTCATTACCAAAGCACAAGTACAACCACAGTAAAGATGTCCAGAACCACATCGTATTATAGATAAGACAATAATAAAAAACTTTTCAAACACTCGGCCTTGACATCTCTAACTAATATATATTAGATAGGCAACAAAAGACAACAATAACATAGAACATCCCTTGAGAGATAGATTTGCGAAGGGCGCACACAAAAAATGTTAGTCCTCAGGAAGAAGCAAGTTCTTCTTTCTCGGCGGAACCAGCCAGAACATCCGCTAGCTTCCGCTTACGTTGTGAGCTTCCGCTAATATCTCCTCTCCTCCATCAAATATGCTTGTCAAAAACGAGGGTGCGCTTCCAGTAGGCAAAAACCATTTTTGCTTAGGTTGGGATAAGAGAACACCATATGACCAGACAGTAGACAAAAATCCGATACCAGAACCGAAGTCATCTTCGATTATGTTTGCGAGCACAATCACATTTGATGGTGTCGGATTTTCCAGTGTCCACAACATAACGTCACAAAACATGGCGCAATGTCTCGCATATTTACACTCTGCAAAACAGGTAAATATGCATATCAACAACGTAGATCTTTAGATTTACAGATACATACATATCTTATATATGTAACAGATAAGAGCCTAAGTAATTGAGAAATAATGGAATTCTTACCTTCGGTAAAGACTTCGAATTCGAATCCAGCATCCAAAAATTGACGTCGCAATTCATCCGAAACCGAATTATTATCAGCATAAGCATGAATCGACACCTCCGCATCACAGCCATGCTTCTTGACAGCCTCTTTCATACTTTGGTAAATCGTAGCAGGATCGAGACCATCTGGGATTGGGTAATCTTCCACATCCCAAAACACACATCTCTTACCATCTACACAAATACACAACAATTAAACAATTAAGAATAAATTAGATTCAATTAGATACATAGGACTGTAATACATACATTTTTTTTTACTGTAGATACATACATATATAGCTAGAGATCTTACCCTTGTAAAAAACTAGCGGATAGATGTCCTTATACGTGTCTTCGTCCACATCGAACATCGCTTCATCGGAGGGCTGCGGATCACGATCACACATGGTCTCGTCCGAAAGCTACGAATGAGAGAATTTAGGGTTACTACAATTGTGCTCTGCCTGCGTCATTGGACGAGACCATGTGGAATCTTGGAAACCTAAAAGCTAAAATTCTAAATTAATTAATACTTTAAACATACAGTAAAACCTCTATAAATTAATAAGGTCGGGACCAATAAATTTTATTAATTTATAGAGGTTTTAATTTATCGATAAATTAATAATTATTAATTTATCGATAAATTAATAAAATATTAATTTATGAAGTTGACAATTCATGAACTTGATGATTTGATTAATAATTTTGGCTATCGTAATAAGATGGATGCCAATAGTTTACTAGATTATCCATGTAAAAATGATACATGTATAAGTTCATAGTTAAGAAAAACTCACTGCTACTAAAACTCTCTATAATTTTTGGATGCGATTTAAAAAGACAACACCAGAAGTTTTGATGCAATCATAAATATTATAGATAAGCTCAAACAAGAATACAAATCTATACTAGTATTTTTGCAGCAGTTTTTGCTCAAAAATACTTATATGGAAAGTTTATGCAATAAATGCCATTAATGCTATTAATTCATTCAACCTCTTATAATTGAAATCTATGGACCTTTTTGAAGTTTATGCAATTTATGGACCTCTTAGTATTTTATGGGCCTCTTAATAATTCATAATTTAAGGGCTTCCATTTAGGTTGTCGAATCAACGGTATCACCAAAATTCCATAGGACCCGCTAAAATATACTCTTTTCCTAATAATCTAGATAAAATTTCCGAAAAATGAATTTACAGATAAACTTTCCGGAATATTACATTGCAATAAGTACGTTAGTGAAATTGGTTAGTGAAATTGCTTGGGAATGAATCGATCGCGGATGAGTTTGTTTGTTTGTTTTTTTTTCTATGTAGGTGGCATCTGGAAGAACAACAAAACCAGATTAACCGTGAAAGTCTGTTTCTTTTTCTCAAATTCATTTGTTTTTTGCTTTTCCTTAAAATTTTGCTAGCCTAATAAAGTCCAGCAGGTAAAATAAGATCAAGTAAAAAAACAATAGCCCAATAAAGTCCAACAAGTAAAATAAGTTCAAGTCAATAAGATTCAAGTAAAATATAATTACTAGATTAACAGAAACTAGGCAAAAATTGTCTATATTATCAGATTAGAATATACCTAAAATTAAATAATATCATTCAGTTATATACATTAACTCATATTATTAAGCCACACAATGATGCAAGATAAATAGATTTTGAAAATAATTATACAACAAACTTAGAAACAAATAATATTTTAGTTATATATTGATTATATTTATAAAAAAAAAAAAAAAAAAAAAAAAAAAAAAAATTGTCCCGCGGTGTACCGCGGGTCCTGATCTAGTTCAATAATAAGAAAACAACAATAGAGTTATATATTTCATTAGATTTCTTATATATATCAGTTTACTTGATTATTAATTTATGATATTGATGGGACCATATTTTTACATTGTGTTTTCAAAAAAATTATTATTTTATTATTTTATCGAAATGTGTCATTTTTTATACCGGCCCAACTTGGGACCGGAAAAATTTATTAATTTATAGCGAGTATTAATTTAAAGAGTATTAATTTATAGAGGTTATACTGTATATTCAATTAAAAATTATTAACCTTTTTTTGGATATATTATTAACTTTTTTTTATTAACGTACAATATTTACTTTTGACCTATGTTGCATGAAACTCTTTTTGAGATGCGTTTCCCGTTTCCGAAACGTTTCGGAAACGGAAACTCGGGGAAATTCGGAAACAAGCCACAGAAACACGTTTCCTAAAAATCCCAGTTTGGAAACACGATGGAAACTTCGTTTCTGTTTTGGAAACACGATGGAAACTCCGTTTCTGTTTTGGAAACGCGACATAAACTCTTTTTTTTAATATAATTTAGAGGCAGTTTTGTTTGGTGAAACCAATAAAAATGAGAATGACATGCTGGTCAAAAAAATTGATTTTGAACGTTTTAGTTTTTTTTTACAGTTTTATTTTTAATTGAACTATTTAATATTTATCTTTTGAATTGGTGTTGTTTCAGAATTTTTTTTAAATTATGATTTTTATGTTTAGGGATTTATTATATCTATATTATATATATATATCTATATAAATATATATCTATATATATATAATATATATATATATATATACGTTTCCTATACGTTTCCATTATCTAATTTTCAAAAAAATCCGTTTCCCGTTTCCGAAACGTTTCGTTTCCACGTTTCCGTTTCCGTTTCCATGTAACATAGCTTTTGACCGAGAGAGAAACTGCTGAATCGTTACTCAAAAAATAAAAGGTAATTACTTTTTTACAAATTATTATTATTTATTTATTTTTTAAATCTGCTCCACTAAACAAGTGACACTTGTCTTGTTTGTTGAGAGTATTGATTCTCAAGTTACTCTGCCAATTAACGTTTTTCCTTTTGAGAATATTGCAAAGAATGCCATGAACAGTAGCATTCTTTCTCATTAGTGCCACTTACCCGATTGTCTTCTCCTGCCTGCCATAAAGAAATTGTGATAATACTATTGTGCCCTTCTCCATTATCTGTATTCCATGCCGGTGCAATTTATTAGTCAAGAAAAATAAAGAGTAATTACCCCTTATGTTCATTGGGTAATGCATTCGGCCACACAACACAAACCAACTGTTCTCAATACTGTTCTCATTTCTAGTTTCGGGGACAAATATTTTTTCTCTATTCTCACAATTCCATCTCTCTCTCTTCCGATTCCCGACTTTTCATCTTTTGATTGCATCGTTGAGGTTGATTCGAATCATCGAGACCGTGTCTGGGCGTCATGAATTTCATAATGAAGAAATTTCTACAGCTTTGCCACAACCCGCCGCGACAGCGCAAGCCCCCGAGACTAGGTCAGAGGTTAAGAAACCTGACGAATGGTATGTTTTCGAACTATCTTACCCTGTTTTGCTAAATATTGTCCAATCCATACATTTTAACCTACATTTTAATTCGTTTCAGTGGAGAATTCGAGTTAGATCCGGCTGTTACTTGTCCTGAGAGTATGACCGCCGCGACAGTTTATAGGTAAACCACTTTTTGAACAACGGAAAGACCAATTTTTTCCATTATATTCCAGGGTTTTAAACATAACGACACTTTCAATTGTCCAGCCCAACCGATCTGGTAGACAAGGACGAGCAACAGAGGTTGGTCCACTGAATCCTGTCGGTAGACAAGTTAGAGTGTGTTCATAGTTTCATGTTTACTAACAGAGATTTTGTCCACCACACAGGGACTCCGACGCGGAGGAAGAAGAACACCATGAAAGGTACTTGCCTAACACTTTGTCCCCCTAATTTTAAAGGGCCTCTACATTACTATGTACATCTGACAACATTACATGTCCATCATACAGGTCCTCACCGCGTATGGACAATACGGCTGTCGGGACCAACCCAACTGATCTGGTAGACAAGCACGAACAACAAAGGTTGGTCCACTAATGTGTTTTGATAGACAAGATACAGTTTGTCCTGAGTTTGGTTGTTTTCTAGCTGAGATTTTGTCCCCCATACAGGGAATCCGAGGCGGAGGAACATGAACACTATCAAAGGTAAGAAAAACAGATGTTGGGGCACTAAATTGTTGCGGTAGACAAGTTACATTTTCTGCAGAAATGCGAGATTTGTTGTCCACCAATCCCATATAAGCATCAATAATGTCTGACTAACTTGATTTTTCCCTTTTTCTAACGCGCAGGTCCCACGAAGGAGTGACTGCTGATGATGTGCCTTCTGACGTTGGCCAACAACCCCAACATTCAAGGTTTATGTCCCTGTGCATTTTGTCCTTCACATAAGTTTGTTGACTTTATATTTCTTTGAATACTTTTCACATACTAACTACTCCCATTACAGGTTTGATGTTGGTCCGAACTCTACAAACGGTGTCAACCCGATGGACCATATACAAACGCAAAGGTATATGTCCATCATATCCCCTTTGTTTGTCCTTTTGTTTAGTAGATGACATAGGGTTGCCCCATCTGAATCAAAAAACAAAAAATTCTGTTAGATGCAGGTCTCCTGACGAAGCAGGTTCTTCTCCAATGGACACATTAGACACTCGGACTGATTTGCCATCGATAGACCACAGCGAACTACCTACGTATGTCCATCCCCATAGTCCATTTTTTGATACTTGTCTACTCTCTTGTTTTTTAACTTTGGACATCATACAATCTTCTCCCTTTCGCAGGTCCGACCAACGGCCGATCCTGGAGGAAGCAACCCAGGATATTGATTCTTCATTACTCCCACGTAGGCTATTCGCTACCAACCGGTATCCGTGTAGAGGCCGTATCAACTCATACTCAAAGCCAGAGTATCTACTGGACATTGTTGAAGTTTTAGAGGGTACTCCGGAGCTTGTCTGGCTGAAAGCATCTTGCTTTGGTCATCTCTTTACACTACCAGTCCGCAAAAGCTCCCTTTCTGGCAAACTTGTCCACCAGCTTCTCTGTCGTTCCCTTGTAACCCGCAAAGGTTCACGAGATGTGGTTTGTCTTTGGTGGACACCCAATCCGGTTCTCTCTCAGAGAGTTTGGTCTTCTTACGGGTCTCAATTGTGGACCTTATCCTTCGTTATCAGAGACGAAGAAGCTCCAAACACCAGCCGAAGGGGATCAACAATACTGTTACACTCTGCTTGGTCCTAAAGAAGTGTACTCCATTCGGGACGTTGTGTCCATGTTGAAGCGGGACAAGTTGTTACCTAAAGCTGATAGTTGTTACCTAAAGCTTGCCCTCATTGTATTTGTTGAGGGAATACTTGTCTGCGACTCCTCGAAGGTTAGAGATACTAAGGAAGTTGCCGAGATGTTGAAGGATGTGGACGCTTTTGTCAACTTCCCTTGGGGGAGGAAATCATTTGAACGGACTATAGAGACGGTGACTGTTGGTGTGTTTAACCGGACCCCCGAAATTTTACGGAAAAAGCTGATGGGGTCCCATACAGCCACACATGGCTTCACCCTTGCTTTCCAATTGCTTTCCCTAAATGCAATTCCTATGCTGGAGACCTATCTTCCTGACGCAGAGGATATTTTTCTGACCGATCAGTTCAACAACTGACAATGCTGAAGTCCTTCCACAACCATAACATTCTACAGACGGAGATGCACAAAAGTGTAAGTTCTTGTATGTCCAATATTATAATATTTATTTCTTGATTATGATCATAATGTTTTTGTATTTATCCTGTTTTCACAGCTTGATGTCGAGTGTATAATGCACTCTAACGAAGAAGTGGACCCTCTTTCATTTGGTTGGGTTGATGAGGTCGAGGATGAGCGAGTTGATTACATTTGAAAGAAGCTTAAAAACGGTCACATTTTTCATGTGGATGTATGGCATGGTGGAATGGCTATGCTACCCCTTATGAGTGCATCTGAAGGTTTGAAAAGCAAGTCTGTCCTGCCTTCCAAACCCAAAGATAAGGTGAGTTCTCGAACCCGGAGAAACGAAAACAAAGGTAAAGGGAAAGCCAGTCCATCCGACCCGGAGGAAGATGATGTGAACCAAGATCGCATTGCTGGATGCACAGCCCATGAACTACTGGATGAGGTTGACCGAAGAAACAATGAGCATACATTAAAAATGGAGAAGATGTGGGCTGTTGAGAGGAGTTGTCTACAAGAGGAGATTTATGATCATGTTATCTCTAAGTTGAGGGCAAAAGGCGTCTTGCCAAAATCACCCACTTCGTCCCATCCAGACTCACATGCTAAGTACAACAATGTTTCATGGGAAAAATACGGGTCTGATCTCTCCAAAATCGTCAATAGTATTAACAAGTCATTCAAAGCCCGAGATAGAGAAGAAGTCCACCCGGAAGATAATGTCCACCTCGTAGACTCTTCTTCGGATGAGGTACTATGTTATCAATTTTGCATTCAAACTAACTCGTATATGTGCCAATCATACTCACACACCAACTTTTACACGTTGCACATCTATGCAGGACAATGACCGAGTTAGCAAAGAAGTCCACCCTGAAGATAATGTCCACCCGGAAGACTATTCTTCGGATGAGGTACTAAAATATCAATAAAGTTTGCAAACTAACTCGTATACGTGCCATCGTACTCACACACCGACTTTGACATTTTGCACATCTATTCAGGACAATGACAATCGTGGAAGCGCTTTTCCTCTGGAGCAAGATGACGTGGGGGTAAAGAAGTTTTTTTCTCGCATAACTTCACATTTATACCTTGTTATGGTAGATGTAACTAACTTTAACATGTTGAACAACTATTCAGGACAATGATGATCGTCGAAGCCTTTCTCCAATGGATCAAGACAACGTGGGGGTAAAGAACATTTATAATTTTTGGGCCAGGACGGACAAAATAGGCATGTGGACAAACATATCATCTACCCTAACCTTGGATTTTTTGACAGGGAATGGATAACACCAGTGATGACGACAAAAACAAGATGATGGTAATCTATACCCAATCGGATAACATTAGTGAACATGACCAAGCAGGCGATAAGGAAGAAAATGTATCACATGAGGCTGAGTTCACTAATGCTGACGACCTTGAAGAAGGTGGAGGGAAGAAGGAAGGCAATGATTCACAGGAGGAGGTATGATATAACGAAACTGTAGACCATTTCTATTGTAACCCAAGTATACTTAGTATCTGAAATATGTTCTTATTTTACAGTTCTTCGACAAAGACAATAGGAAACGACGTAACCCGATCGTTGATCAAGATATTACCCCACTTCCCAGTAAAAGAAGGAGGACCGCCCCTAGGCGATATAGCCAGTGTTCGACTACTGTTACTAAAAAACCACAAATAGATAGCTCAGAAGACGACAGTTTTATGCCTCTAAAAGCAGTCAGCCGTTCACTTCAGAGAAGATTTATCGCGAAGCTTAAAGCTTACCGCAAAAATTAAGCATCTAGTCATAATTAGCTCCCTTACTTGTGTCCATTTATAGCTTACGTTTACTTTTTCATGGATTATCATTAATGGACATATTTTCCTGCAATTCAGGCAGTATATTATTGATGGCATGCCTGTCAAGAGCAGTTTCTTTACCGAGATCTACACTCCTAAACACTGGGTGGATACTCCTGTAAGTTAATTCTTCCTCAAAGAAATCAATCACTAAACCCTTTGTCATAAAAAACATGAATTTTAATCAAACCTTGGGATGGCAGCACATGGAAGCAATGCTCAGCCTTGTGTGGAGGCGCTATGGGGGTCAGTTGCGTGAGTCTAGGATTGCTATTCTCGACACCTGGTTCTGTAACATGTTAACAACCGAGTTACATCGATACGAGGCTTCCAAGAAGAAATCAGGGTTCGCTTGGAACAACATTATAAAGAACTACGTCTTAGGTAATGTCCACAACCGATCCACCAACCTGGCATGGTACAAAGACGTTGATACTATATATCTTCCTATGAATTGGGGAAAACGGCACTGGGTGGCACTTGTAATTCGGTTGAGGAAGGGCAATATCTTTGTCCTTGATCCATTAATTGTCAACACCCCTCCCAAAAAGGTTCCGCGTCTTATGCGCCTTGTCATGGATCTGCTCCCAGTGATTGTTAAAGAGTTCGTCGACCCAGTATCAGTTGACTGCCCTCTCCCCCATGTCTTTAGTCTTGAAAGGCTTCCCGATGTTTACCAGAATGACAGGACCGGAGACTGTGGTCCTCTTGCTGTCAAGTTTATCGAGCTCCATGCATTGAAGGTCATGCCTGATTCACTTACTGAAGATCTTGTGGACAAGTTACGCATGTTGTACGCAGTTGATGTCTACCAAGAATTCGTGGTCCCTCTAACAAATTGACCCTATTATATCTCGGTGAACTGACATATGTCCTACTATGTTGATGTCTACCAACATTATGTTTCCCTTTTGCGAACCTGAACTTGTGGTGTGTGATTAATTACTACGGTTTATGACTTTTGGTCCCTATGTTTGTGTTTGTGTTTCCCTATATCAAACCTATTTTGTGTTTCCCTATACTAAACACGTTAAAATAGGTTAGCCCCACCTTTATCAGCTTAATTAAATGGTCTACGCTGTAGTTATGTAGCCCTCTGACTCATAAACACAAAAGCTACAATTGAGCCTAATCAATCACTTCTCAGTTGCGTGTTGATATCTACACTACTGACACAAAGTCAAATTTCTCGCAAAACCCCTTCTCATAAAATTTAAACCAAATAATTATAATTTTTAACTTTTGCTTCCGTTTCCCATTAAATAGACAACTCTTATCCTTTCCATTTAATATCCACTACGCCACACATACTTACTTGTACGATCATAAGAAAAAAATGGGCCAGTATAGCTACTCTCAACCATCTTCCTCATCGGCAGCATCTGCTGATTTCCCTGTCATTGCTCCGCCATCCCCGGCGTCTCCTTCATCGGCATCTTCTATTTTCTCGCGTCGCTATGGGGATCCAACCTACGGCCTTCCTCGTAAGTTCATATGTGGAAGTCATCTCAAAACTGGCACACGTCTCGAGGAAGGGGGTATTGTTCGTATATACTACGAGTGTAAGAGAAGTGGTGTAAGTCCCTAATATATATCATCTTCTTATCTTTGATTGTCCTTCTATTATCTGCACAACCTGATCCCCCACCTAAAAACTTTTTCAAGGCTGGAGGTGGTCACTTCAGCAAGATGTGGGACAAAGCCATTATGGAGGAAATACAAGACATCAAAGCTAGGTTTGCCGAGAACGATGACCGGATGATGAAGTTGCTCACTTACACTGACGAAGGAGAGCGTTGTGACCCGCGCACGGTCCTGTCTCGTGTTGCCGCGATTGAGGAACAGACCGAAAGCCTGAATGACATGGTTCTTGAGTTAAGTGCAGGCATGGCGGACTTCAGGGGAGTTGTGCAAGGTCTCCAACCACCGCCATCAACCCCAAGACGCAAACTCTCTGACTTTGCGGTGGCTATTTCATCTGTTATTGGCCTTGCTTGCTTCATCCTCGGGTTCGCCCTCTGCATCAGACACATCTCAGGTTGATGGACATCTATTATGTCTATCCTCGGTGGACATTATTAAATCAGATGCCCCTGCTTAAGTTTTTAACCATAATATCCTAATATTCCCTTCCGTATTTGACTACTTTTCCTCTTCTTGAATTCACGTTGTTTTTAGAGAGATTAAGGTCAGTTCGTAGTAAAAAAATTATGAGTTTACCGATGCAGTATTGATGGACATCTGTTCATTTATGTCTACAGTGTCCATTGTATCAAGTAGCAGTGTACTTCATTATTAATGTCTCCTAAGAAGGGTTGTGGACTAGTAGACTAAAGTGAGTAATGTCTATTAAATAAAACTAAACAATATCTATTGTATCAAGTAGTACTGTACTCCGGAACATGTCAATCAAAGTAATGTCTACAAGGAAGGGTTGTGGACAAGTAGTTTAGAGTGATTAATTTCTATTACAAGGAAAGGTTGTGGACAAGTAGTTTAGAGTGATTAATGTCTCTTAAAAAAAATGATACATTTAAGAGATCCCAACATTCAATCTCGATAATATGATTGGATCATTATAGTTATAAGTACCATAGAATATTATAACAGACATGCAATTTGGAAAATGTTATGAGATGGCTACTAAATATAGAACATGGGATACCAGTTGAGTTGGCGGATACATGGAAGTTGTTACTCTTAAAACATACAGATAAACTAGATAGTGCGCCACCAAACAAAGCAAGCTTCACATCGGGAGTCAATCGTGCATATGTAGCCAGGTCCAACACACTTTGGAACATCAAAAAACCTCCACGTGTCCCTATACCTTTTGATACATGTAATACCAATTTCCCTAATGTTTTCGAAGACCAACTCCGAATAATATTCGGCCATTGAATAGGACCCAACTCTGTCTTTAAATGAGTTCATTGTGGATACACCCTCGCGGTAATGACCACAAAAAATTAGAAACAGCCCTAGTGCAAACTGCATCTCCTCAGAAAATGGTGTGGTATTGAAGAGCAGATCAATGGATTCTTCAATCATACCCTCTCTAGCTACAAGGCGAAGACTCTCAAGGTAACACGCGTCAGGATTGCCAGCATTGACACACTTTATGAAGAATGGATGAAAATTTGAGGACTTGTTTACAAGAATAGGGGCATCTTTCAAAGTAATGAGAGAAACTTCTTTCAAAACCTGATGGTGGCAAACAAGAGACATACCGGTTTTATTAGTGCCCAGAAGGGGACCTAAGTACTTGAATCCCTGCTTAGCCAATTTTTGTATTATCAAAAGTAAAATCTGTTCAGGAAGCGAATAGAGGAGGTTCGCATTTGAACTTAAAAGGGAGGACATGTTTGTTTTGTTATGAATTGTAGACACTGGCGAGTGCCATGCAGTTGAAACCGTTTAAATAGATGTGTATATTAGGGTTTCAAGTGTCATTAATATACTATCTAATTTACTGAGTTTCTGGTTGGGACGGTTACAGTTTTAAAGTTGATGTGATAATGTTAACTTTGTGGTTGGTAAAAGTGAATTAAATTCACAATAACTATTGAGTTACTTAGATTGTTAGTGGACATGGACTATGCTTTAGTCCTCCATTGGAAGGTGGGTATCGTAGAGTTGTCCACCTTAACTGGGTGTTTTACCAAAAAAGACATTTGTGATAGGTTAGTAGACTAAATGTTTCTGTTACGCAATATTTTCCATAGTTGTGTTTATAGTGGTAGAAAAGCTGTTTTGTTTTGACCGTTGGTTATAGAAGTTGAACATGTTTGTGTTCGAAAGAATCGTAGAAAGTGGTGGACAAGTTTACGGAAGATTCTCCACAGTTGTAGTTATAGGGGTGGAGAAGTTTTTGGGTTTGCATCGCTAGTTTGTTTTGCAACCAAATAAAAAAGAGGGAGAGTAATCAAAAGTCTATGACAAAGTTGAAGATGAGTTCAGTAGGAGAGCAAAGTACTTCACACACAAAAATAAATAAGTCCTACAGAAAGTAGACAAACACAAATTAAAGTGGAACAACAAATTCCTAGAAGACGTCGATTGTTTGCTTGATACAAAATACAAAGATGTCCTGGTCCCAGTGCTGGCTTTCATATTAGCTGCGAACAAGTCTTACTGTTGTGTCCTTCTCCGAAACATCTACCACATTTGGGGGCTGTCTTTCGCTTCTTACGCTGGTTTTAATTATTACCAAGATAGTTACAAAACTAATTCAGCTACTGGTTAAATGTTTAAACAGTTATGCCATATCTGTACATGATCACTAAAGAGAAACTTACTTTTTGCTTCTCCCCCTTGGAAGGTATCCTTTTCTTTTTCGGCCTCCCCCCCCCCCACGTTTTTTTTTGGTGGATTAGCCGCCTCGTCATGTACAGCCGGTGGTATGTCGCTGTCCCTTTCCTTTGGGACTGGCATTATGACCTCCGCATATTTTTTTCTCCATGTTTCAACAAAGTAGCACTCATTAACTAGAGAATATATATCAATTTGAAGCACACCCCTGGCAGCCAACGCATGGCTGCAAGGGACCTTTAATACATCAAACACACGACAAGTGCAAGTCTTCTTATCCAAGTCAACAGTGAACACTATGCCCCTCCCATCGTTTACTTGATAAATCCACTCACTCGCTGATAGCACACGACAGTCCACCGCATCTTTTAGGTGGTCTATCAGGATTTCTTCTATTTCTGGTGTGCACCTTGATTTTGTTTTACTTGACAGTCTCCTCCTACAGTAAAACCACCCATTAACATTGCTCGTATGAACTCCACCATCGACACAATAGGGTAATCTACCGCCGTTTGCATTGCTGCACTCAACGCTTCTGATATGTTGCTACTCATTATATTGTAACGATCTCCGGGGAAGTGAGAGAGTGTCCAGTGAGGAAGTCCGATTTCGGTGAGATACGCAGCGCATGCTGGTTTTCTGCTTTCTATTTCTCTCCACCAATACCTGAAATCACCTACCGTGTACGCTCTAGCAGCTTTAGAAACAACTGTTGCCAAACCTTCACAATGGAAATTGTGCTTCACGTTTCTAAAAAGATGTACAGAACAGGCCCCATGTTGGGCCAACGGATACACTCGACGCAGCCCTGCATATATTGACGCATGTCTATTAGAGACAAATACCAGTCCTTCGTCATCTGGTACAAACTTTTTAAGATTCTCAAAGAAACACACCCATCCTCCCTCATTTTCACCATCAACGACTCCAAATGCCAAGGGGAAAATTTGCATATTGCCATCTTGTCCACTAGCTGCAACCAAACACCCTTTATACTTCCCTTTTATTGTTGTGCCATCAATTACAATTACCTTCCTCAAATACTTAAATCCCGCAATGGAAGCTCCAAATGCAAAAAATAGGTACTTGAATAAAGCATTGCCATTCTTGTCCACCGTATTGTGCATGGCAGTCAACGTTCCTGGGTTAGTTGACTTCAAAAGATGCAAATAGGTTGACAGAAACCGATAACTCTCCTCTTCATTCCCTCGGGCCGATGCAATTGCCAGCTCTTTGGCGTTCCATGCCTTCGTATAAGAGATAGGGACGTGTAATTCCGACAACACTATATCAGGGAGCTCGCAGGCTCCCGGCCCCTTCTTGCCATTTGCGAATTTTGCCTTCAGCAGATCTGCCAATATTTTTGCAGTTGCTTTCTCACCATACCTCGACCTTGCACCAACATCACAAGTATGCTTCAATGTCAGTGTCCTTATTTCCAAATTCTGTGAATTGGCATGCGTTGTTGCATATATTCTCCAGCCGCATTTCTTGTCTACACATGTTGCTATAACTCTTCCCGGATCTGATTTAGATATTCGAAATGTAAAAAGCCGTGTCATCGCATAAAGTGACAACATTTTATGCATCTCCTTTTTGTTAGCAAATATACGTCCAACGTATAGTCCATCAGTTGCCATTTTAAGATCCATGTTCCTTTCTTCGTTAGGAGCTCCTCTGACATTGTCATGCACAGGTGGAGCATCATTCAACAGATGTGGATTGTCTTCCCTTATAATTGCCATATTACTCCGCATAAATCCCATTCCCTCGATGCCTCGCTCATCATCCATGCCCTCCGCTGCACTGCCAACATTCACCTGCGTCTGATCTATAATGTTGTCACGTATAGGGGGTGCATCACACCATAGTGTAGGATTGTATGGCACCATAGCTCCCCCTGTTGTATCACTGACATCATCAGCTAAGACGTTCTGCTCCCGACTTTGCGACTCTAGCTCTATACCAAGTCCAAATCCTATTGGTTCCATGCTACCTCCCTCTTTTCCTCTGTAAGGATCCCAATTAGGCGGGTAATCATTGTTGATCCGTGCCGTCCACTCATCAAAATTATAATCTGGCTCATCGTCCAATCCCTCCATTGGATCGCCTCCTCCGTCTGCTCCCACCAATGAAGAATCAGACTCATCGTCCAATCCCTCCATTGGATCGCCTCCTCCGTCTGCTCCCACCAATGAAGAATCAGACTGTTGTCTTCTATTAGCCGGTGATGGACAAAATTCATCTTCCTGCACTTCCACTATATATTGTCCACCACGACTCTCTCCAGTATGTCTTACCCTTTTGGATGGCTCCGCAATATCAAGTACACTTACTTGATCTCCGCCACCATTGTGGGTATCCTTCTGCACCACTGCCCCTCGGTCCACTTCGTCGACAGTTTTCAAATACTCTAAAAACACTTCCTCGTCAGAGTCCATTGCACCCGCCTTTCTTACCCTTGGCGATGATGGACAAATTCTCCCGTCACCAACCTCTTCATCATGTCCACCATTCACCTCTGCAGGTTTCCTTGCAGTTTTGGATCCCTCCGCAATATCAACTATAGTTGCGCCCGAGTTCACTTTCCTTTTCTGAATAGGATCACTGATCTCCACCAACCGTTTCCTCTTGCCATTATTTTCAACTACACTTCCATGATGATAGCCTCCTACGTCTGACTTCTTATGCATCACTCCCTCGCGGTGGACTTCCTCAACAGTTCTCAAATACTCTATAAACACTTCATTGTCAGAATCCATTGTTGGAAAGTCTTCACCTATCGTTGGACATTTTGGTGAGTCCATTGCCTTCCCCGAAACTTGGTTGTCGTCTTCCACGATGGACACAACATTCGCATCTGGATTATGTCCATCCACAAGAGACATTGGGGGTATACCAACATAAGACATCATATTTAACTCGACGTTCTGTTCACAATCTGTACCCACCCCAGCAAGTCCTTCGCCAGTAGACAACCCGTTTTGTCCTTCCTCGACTGTGGACATACCTTCCTTCTTAATCGTTACATACAAATACAGTCCACCACACTCCTCATTTTTCGATTTAAACTGTTCAAACTCAACTTCACTACTTACTAAAACTGGGGGCATCTTACCTTGTGTGAATACAATTGTTTCTCCTGGGTGCCAGAAACTTAGCTCTACTTTACTGCTCACCGGATTCACCCCCAAAACCTCTACTACATTTTCTTTCACATCTGTCAAACTCGTTTCTCTGTGGATAGACAAATATCTCGCCATTTGCCCTCTACGAACACAAAACTTCCACATCCCCAACTCTGAACATGTCCACTCACCCACCAGCAGACACACTCTGCCCTCCATCTGCATAAACATGGAAAACATTTAAGATCATAATCAATGAAAGGCCTAGTCCCCCAACCGACAACAGACAGTTAATGCAGTTTAATGGACCCTTAATGGAAACCGTTTATTGAGAATTACTCCCTCCGATCCCTTTTAAGTGTCGTTCTAGACTTTTTTGAGTGGATTAAGAAAACAAACAATTTGACTGTTTTAACCTCTGAAATTAAAGTAATTTACCATGTTTTTTTTGTTTTTTTTATTCAATAAATTATTTTATTTTTCTTCTCTTTATCTTTTTCTTTGCGACGACAATGGAGTCACAACTCCAATTTATTTTGTCTGCACCGATTAGTTGATTAAGAAACAAAGATCTCAATTCACTTGATTCCTCAATTGATCTCATCAGGGAGATAAGCAATTGGGAGTGCGAGCTGATTTGAAGCAAATCAAACCACATGCGGACTCCATAGCTGTTTTCAAAGCCATGGCTTCGGTCGATAAAGCTGACGCCGTGAATCGATGGGAGCTTGAACCTTCAAAAAGGGAGAAACCTAGGGCATCTTTGATAATCCAACCCAGTCCACATTTTTCTGAGGATCTGGTCTCCGTCGCCGTCTGCTTCTCTCCTTCTACCTCCCAAGCTTTCCGGATTCTCGACTCTGCGTACGCGCCGTTGCGTGAAAGCTCACCGATTCTCCAGAAACCCGTTCACCATTGCCATGTCTTCACGTTCTGCTTCTACTAGGCTTCGTTGTCTCACATCTGTCTGTCCTGAAGATGGTGGTGGCAGCTCTAATGGCTCCGTTTCATCCTCTGCTACGGCTACTGAAGATGATGCTAACTTAGTCCTTCCATCGACCCAAGTTCTTTTTTTTTTCTAGGGTTCTTTTTTTATTTTCCTTCTCTGTGTTGTTTACTTCACAGTCATTTGAAACTACTTCGTGTTCTTGTCTTTGGAAAGTTAAACCTAGTTGACTTTCAGAAGCTTAAAGAGTTATGCTTTTTTTTTTTAATATAGAGTTCGTGAATTTGTTCTTAATTTTGTAATTTGGATTTAAATGCTAATCTTTAAAGTTCTGTTTTGATGGTGATTTCTTGGTTTGAATTCGTAGCTTCAGCTTTATTTGAAGTTCTCGATTGAGCTAGGATTTAAATTCTTAGTCTTTTTACTTTGCTTGGTGTAAATACTAAGTAGAAATCGAGTCAACTCGGATGTGAGTGCCTAGGTTGAGTTTGTTTTTAGCTAGAGTTGCAAATTAAGCTATTGGAGTTACTTCAGTGTAATTAATTTTCTGATTAGGTTTGGTTTCATCACTCTACTCAATGAATTGAATTGCTTTAAAGGTTTAGTTTTTTTTCTAGGACTATGATGGTGTATATCAGTATTTGGTACACAGAGGATCTTCGTTGTTAGTTTTACTGTTCTTTTAAGTGACATCTGCATTTATTTAGCTTGCTTCTGCACATAAGTTTTGCGTATTTTATTTCCCTGGGGTGGATACTTCTGCGTTGATTAAGTAAAGCACTCTCCAGCATTCATTTTTCTGGTTTGTTAACCGAAACAGAAGTGGCCACTTTTCTAGAGAACCTCTCTCTTGACTTTGTATAGGGCTTGATTGAAAACTATGTTAGTGAACGAGATGGTACATAATACTGTTTTCCTGTGTTCATTCAGCACAGCCAATGGTCCAGATGACCAACATAATACTGTTTTCTCTGTTTTATACTTTTTCTTAATTTCTTTCTGAATCTTGGCAGTCTTAGAAGCAAGAGAATCTCAATAAGTTGCTACTACAAGGGAGGTCACTAGTGAAAATTGTCTCTGTTATCACTTGTTAGTACAGATAAGTGGTGAGAAAGTAATATGGCTGGTGTTAATTTCATGCAGTCCGAGGGAGCTTTAGCAAATACTGCTGCTTCTGATTCTAGTGACCGCTCGAAGGGCAAGATGGATCAAAAGGTGATATGTCCATCTCTGTACATTATTAATTATTTTTATTGAGCCAATGTATAATCTGTTTTTTTCTTTCCTTATATTTTGATCCATAGACCCTTCGTAGGCTTGCTCAAAACCGCGAGGCAGCAAGGAAAAGCAGACTGAGGAAAAAGGTAAAGCTTTTCACTGGTTCTTGCCTCTTGGTTTCTTTTTTCTTCTCTTACCTTAATTTTTTTCAACTGTTCCCTCCATAGGCTTATGTTCAGCAGCTGGAGAACAGTTGCTTAAAACTTACCCAGCTTGAGCAGGAGCTGCAAAGAGCAAGACAGCAGGTTCAATTTTGTTTTCTCATTTCCATTGATTATTAATTTGTGGTTCTGTATACATAAAAGGAAATTTCTCGCTTTTAGGGCGTCTTCATTTCAAGCACAGGAGACCAAGCCCATTCTACTGGTGGAAATGGTTAGTTGCTTATTCTCTATTAGTGTGTTTTTTTTTGGCTTGTAACTTGTTGATAAGGTGTAGACTGATCAATGAGTTACATCATATCATCCCATAACAATGTGGTGGCTTGTCAGAGTAATTGGCTGACTGACGTGGTTCTGATAGCAAAAGCTTTTCCATCTAATTAGCACTGTTGTGGATTTAGACTTGCAAGATCGAAACTCATGGAATTTGTTCTTGTTTATAAGTATAACAATATGGTGGCTTGTCAGAGTAAATGGCTGACTGACGTGGTTTTGATAGCAAAAACTTGGTCTATCTAATTAGCACTGTTGTGGATCGAATCTCATGGATATGTTCTTGTTTTAAGTATAACATCTTTTCTTCCAGGTGCTTTGGCTTTTGATGCTGAACATTCATGGTGGCTGGAAGAAGACAATAACGCAGGAACTCTAACAATGCAGGTTATGATTTGAATAGATGTGAGATGTGTTTGAGATTGACAGTTTCTAATGTGAACTAGTAGTACTAAACAACATTCTCAGCTACGTAGAGCAATTGGTTGCAAGTGCCGAGGCTTTATCATTGGATTCTTTGAGAAGGTTGTGATGCTTTATCAGTCGTTGCAGAGGTGAAAGGTATTGTCTTTGTAACCTCTTATTCTAATTGTGATTTTTAATCTTCTCATGTCTAGACCTTTGTTAATTTGGTTTCAGCATCTATAGATCATTATGGTATCAATGGTGTTGAAATTTACAGATTCTAATTCATTTAATCATTGCAATTTGGCCTTTTAGTATTCTTCCCAATTTCAATTAACAACTTTTACTAAATTAAATACTTCCATGACTACGATTAATAGAAGTGGAGGGAAAGGAAAAAAATTCATAAAGCTAATGGAGGCAACAATTAAAATTCAAATATTTTCACAATTCTTTATATTTGGAGTAACGTGAATTTGATTGATCATCTTCCATGGCTAACTTCGATCTAAATCTTTCACCTTCAGAAAATTTCCACCATTCCTTTGATTTGAATACCATTCCAGCGAATAATGATGATCATGATTCTGAATATGGAGGTTTAAGAGATGACGGTGGCTACGTTCTTGCGGGTGAGGAAACAATGGAAGCAGATGTAGATCCAGTTGTAACGATTATATCATCATCTGAAAGTACCATCATTATCAATCTCAACGTCAATCCAACAGATGAATCAGTTGCTGATATTTTAGAACTACATGCCGATGAATTGTATGAAGAAAATGAAGATCACATTGGAGACCAAGGTAGATTCTGATATTTTTTTTAGTTGATTTATATGTACTGTTATTGATGTCAATCCATATTCTCCATTTGGGATCATGAGCAAACGAAAATGAAGAAACTCAAGATCACTTTGTTGGAGAACAAGGTTAGTATTCTTGTTAACTTGAAGAAGATTTTTTAAAAGATTACATTTGATCTCAAGTCTGAAGCTTTGTTTAGTTGCAGCTTGATGATGTGGTAATTTCAGTTTGGTTGTAGCAAATGCTAAGTTTGTCAACTAGGTTATTTTGTTTAAAGGACAAGCAAACACGGAGCTTGCTGAGGCACTACTTCATCTATGCTGAAACTCTCCTTGATCGATTTGGATAAAAAAAAACATTACAATTCATAACTTCTATTTTTGGTGATTTTACTTGAATTTCTAGTTTCTTCTTTAAAAAAAATGAACAAGCTGTGGGTATATAGATAACAAGGATTGTTAGGTTGTGTTTAATACACGTACACTTTTGATTACAATTTGTTGATCTATGTTTCTACAATTTGGAGCAGGACATAATGCAAATGTAGGAAGTCAAGACCACTTGGTTGAAGACCAAGGTAAGTGCTTTCGTAAACTTTTTTATATATTCTGATTTTAATTGTAAGTATAATGTAATATGCATTGTGATTTGATTATGCATCTGCTAATTTATAAAACAATTACCTCTTGGAGCAGGACCTAACGCAAATGGTAATACTGTTGCTGGTAAGAAAAGGAACTACACTGATAGTCAAAGGTGGGCAGTCTATAACGCTTTACTTGAAAGGAGTGTGAGAGGAAATCTGGGCAGAGAAACCACAAAAGAGGTATCGGATTTACTTTCAGTGCATATTCGAACAGTTCAAAGGATATGGAAACGAGCTAAAGACACTCTTGCTGGTGCGTCTGTTGATGTGTCTCAAAGACGGAAAAAAAGATGTGGGCATAAGAAATTTCCAATAGACATAAAACAGATCATCAATACACCTCTATCTAAACGGACAACTTTGAGGACGTTGGCTGAAGCCCTTGGAATTAGTTATGGTGTACTTTACAGGCGTGTGAAAGAAGGTCTTCTGCGACGTCATTCGAATGCACTAAAACCACATCTCAGAGAAGAAAATAAGGTAGCAAGATTACACTTTTCCCTTAAAATGTTGGATCCTCAGAGTTTGAGTCACAAACCACAATTTATTGATATGTACAACATTGTACATATTGATGAAAAGTGGTTCTATATGACCAAAAGAACTGAGAATTACTATCTACTTCGTGAAGAAGATGATCCGATACGGACATGCCAAAGTAAGAACTTCATTGGCAAAGTTATGGTGTTAGTAGCAATGGCTCGTCCGAGATTTGATGCTGATGGAAACGAAACTTTATCTGGAAAGATTGGGGTCTGGCCGTTTGTTACAATTCAACCTGCAAGAAGACGGAGTAGAAACAGAGAAGCTGGAACAATGGAAATAAAACCAATTACATCTGTCAAGCGAGATGATGTGAGAAGAATGTTGATAGAAGAAGTTCTTCCCAATGTTCGTGAGAAATGGCCTCGTGAGGATGTAGATAAAGTTATCTACATTCAACAAGATAATGCGAGAACGCATGTGGATCCAAGTGATGTAGAATTCAAAGCAGCAGTGTCCCAGAACGGTTTTGATATTCGATTAATGTGTCAACCGCCAAATTCTCCAGACTTAAATGTTCTTGATCTTGGATTTTTTAGTGCTATCCAAGCATTACAGCATAAGGTATGTCCGAAGAATGTTGAAGAGCTTATTCACGCGGTAAAAACAGCTTACGAAGATTATCCATCGAGAAAGATAAACCACATTTTCTTAACTCTGCAACTTTGCATGCAAGAAACAATGAGAATTGGAGGGTCTAATAATTATAAAATCCCACACATGAGGAAAGAAGCGTTGGAACGAGAGGGTCAGCTTCCTAAGCAAATTAAATGTAATTCTACTATAGTAGAAAATGTGAGAAATCAGCTAAGAGAGTAAGGTTTCATTTTGCTATTGGTAGATGAATTATGTGGAATTATCTTACTCTTATTCAAATTGAATGTGGTTTGTACTTGAATACTTTCAAATTTAATTTTTCCTTCTGAAGAATTGTAATCCCCGTTTGAGAATCAGGATGTGATGAGATTGTGATTCATGTGATGTTCCCAGGTTTCTGTTGGAAACAGGTGGGTACTCTTGATAACAATTGCAATGCTTTCTGTTGGCATCAGGTAGTATAACTCTGAAAATGACTTCATTTCAGGCATATCATGTTCCTGTTCTTGTAGAGGAAGTTGACGGTATCATATAGTAGCTGCAATCATCTTAAATGATGATTTATGCTCTCTTGAGAAGTCAAATCCTTTTGTAAGCTGACAATATTGTGTTAGGAGTAAATAATTGGATGTCATCTTCTGCTTGTAGGTATTGTTAGCTTAGCAGAGTATATACTGGTCGTGGAAAAGAAACAGGTAGACCCTCAATCTATATAGTAACCAGGAAGATGTTTTTCCTTTTTCATGACTATCACACATTGTTCAATCACTTCATCTTTGTGACTCTTTCTTTACTGTTTCCATTTTTTCCAGGTTCTTGCGACTCCTTGTTTACTGCTTCCATTTTTTAGACCGGCCATTTTTCACTCACAGATAAGAAAAGAAGTGAAGCAATGTTGTTTAGATGCTACCTGAAGCGTGAAATGCCACAATGGAGGTATCCTCACTTTTGTTACTCAGCAACTAGTTAGCAAGCTTTACTTGTCTTGTGATTCCTTGTTTTCATCTCTCTTTTTCCTTGAAAATTTAGGATTTAGTTAAGTCCAAGATGCTATCAATGGATGAAGATAACTTCAAAGAAGCCATTGAAAGGAGTAAAAGATCATTTCTTTTTACGTGTTTAAGGTTCGATGCTATCAATGGAAATGTGTTCAAGGTTTGATGTACTACCTTATTCACTTTGCTGATAAATCAAATTGGTTTCATATCGTCAATCATAGATCTCTCCACTTATTTTCTCCTTTTCTTTTTCTCAGGTCTGTGACCAACCTCACCCACTTTGTGTCAAGAACATTGTCCAGATTTTACATGTATTAAGGTCAGATCATGTTGCTTTAATTTCACTGTTTTTTGTTGCTTGTTTCTGGTATGGATATGTGAACCTCTGATATTTAGAAACTGGATTTCTCTTTTTTTTATTATTTGGAGAACAAACCATAGGATAACTTATTGGTGATCATTTAAAGAAGAGATCACTAGTAGAAAATTCAACAGCAAAATCTAGTAATAATATGGAAAATAAATTTTATAGAAAGTCAGAATCATGTCTTGCATCTCTTTGTCAGGATGAATTTCTCCTTCCGCAATGAAGCGTTTGTTGAGATCAAAGTCATGCATCACTTTTGGCTTCACATCAGTAATCTCCTTGCTCAAATGAAAGTCTTCTTCTTCTTCTTCAGAGACTTTGTTGAGATCAAAGGCATGCACCACTTTGACATTAGTTTGCTTATCTCCATTTTCTTCTACTTGCACCGGATTTGTCATTTTTGTTGCTTTTCAGGTTTGTGACTAACCCAATATATATTGTTAAGTGACTCTTCATATTGTGTCTATTGATATCCATCGTTAATGCAGTATGTTGATGTAATATTTTCGATATTTGGTATTTTCAGTTTTAGTAATCTGTGTTAGTTTAATTAAGGGTATATTAGTAATTTTGATTGTGTTATTCCATTTTCCAAAACCAACGACACTTAATTTAAAAAAAAAAAAAGTCATAGAACGACACTTAAAAGGGATCGGAGGGAGTATGAGTTTTTGTACCCAACAACATCCATAATTAATGTGAAAACATACCTTCGACAGTAGTTGCCTCAACCAACTCCACCTCTTGACAAATCGCCGATTTTCAGAACCGTTTATGTTTTCCAATAAACTTTGGCATCATTAACTACAATTATCTTTTTTCCAACCTACAATTATCCTTTGGACCATAGCCTCTCTCCCATTATAGCTTGTCATTTCAGCATTAATGGCCATTAATGTGCCAAATCGTTTGAAACTGGCGCTAAATGTTTTCCTCTTTAAAGCGCAGGACAATTTTGTCTTTCTTAATGTCTCCCAAAAGTCAAATATGGCATTTCTTACAAGCCAAAAAAAAGTGGCATTTTGTACAAGTTTTTAAAATAATATGGCATAACTGGCCAAATTCCCTTTCCTTTTTATTCTCTTCTCTCTTCATTTTATTATTTTTTAATAAGAGTATTGACAAAAGAATCTACCAGTAAAAAAGTTTAATTTGCATGTCCTTTGGGAAGTTCCACCTATCAATAAAAAGGTTTTTCTAGAATATATGTATATGTGTTTTTTCGGCAGGGAATCTACATGCCGGATTGCGCAGGATTTTAACGGATATTACTTTCTGGTCATTCAACTTGAAGGCTCCACATAATACAAATTTGGTGAAGTGACCTTGGTGCAGTGGCAGAAGGTAAGTCCTTAATGCACAAGGCACCATCACACCCGGGATCGAGTCCCGGCTCCTACGAATGTAGGAATTTGGCTAATGGGCCGGCCAGTTGTGGCCCATAATGCAGAAATGTTGAAAAAAAAAAAAAAAATACAAATTTGCTGATACTCTCAGAAAACTGTGACAAGATTGAACAAGACCCCAGATTTTGCAGATTTCGTCAAGCTTTTGAAAACAAAGGTTTTTACGTTGTCGCAACAAACTTTGAGTCACTCATTAACCCTGAAACTGCATCTGCCTTGGCAACTATCCTCGCAGAGCCACCAAAAACCTTACGGATTCTCACATCTTCTCGCTCCCCCTAGAACTGCCCGTACCTCTGAAGACAAAGCTTAACTTGTATCATCGGCCTGTCTAAATTTATTAGACAAATCCCTTTCTTTTTTATTTGCTACTTATCATAGTATGTATAACCTTTGTTCATCACCATTTATTTATGCTTTTTGTATCCATATATATATGAATGATGCTTGCTTTCTTGCTTACTCCTTATTTTTGTCTGTATTGTTTACTCAACGCCTATCATTACCAACGCACAAGTACAACCAGAGTAAAGATGTCCAAAACCACATATCGGTATTATAGATAGAGAACAATAAAAACGTTTTCAACCCTCTTCACATCCAAAAGCTTGACATCTCTAACTAATATATATATATATATATAAGCACCAAGACAATAACATACATCCCTTGAGAGATAGATTTGCAAAGGGCACACAAAAGTTAGTCCTTGGAAGATCCGCTTTGCTTCACACAAAAGTTCCTTCTCGAAATCAGCCAGAATATCCGCTAGCTTAGCTTCCGCTTACGTTGTCTTGTGAGCTTCCGCTAATACCTCTTCTCCTCCATCAAAGATGCTTGTCAAAAACGAGGGTGCGCTTCCAATAGGCAATCGCCATTGTGGCTTAGCTTGGGATAAGAGAACTCCATAGGACCAGACCGTAGTCAAACATCCAATACTATCACCGAAGTCGTCTTCGATTATGTTTGCGAGCACAACCACATTTGATGGTGTAGGATTTTCCAGTGTCCACAACATAACGTCACAAAACATGGCGCAATGTCTCGCATATTTACCCTCTGCAAAACAGGTAAATATGCATATCAACAACGTAGATCTTTAGATTTACATGCAGATACATACATATATTATATATGTAACAGAAAAGAGCCTAACTAATTGAGAAATAATGGAATTCTTACCTTCGGTAAAGACTTCGAATTCGAATCCAGCATCCAAAAATTGACGTCGCAATTCATCCGAAACCGTATTATTATCAGCATAAGCATAAATCGTCACCTCCGCATCACAACCATGCTTCTTGACAGCCTCTTTCATACTTCGGTAAATTGAAGCAGGATCGAGACCATCTGGGATTGGGTAATCCTCCACATCCCAAAACACACATGCCTTAAATCTACACAACAGAGAACGATTAAAAAGTTACGAATAAATTAGAACCAATCAGATGCATATAGCTAGAGATCGATCTTACCCTTGTAAAATATCAGCGGATAGAGGCTCTTATACGTGGCTTCGTCGCAATTGAACATCGTTTCGTTGGATGGCTGCGGATGATCACGATCACACATGGTTTCGTCCGAAAGCTACGGATGAGGGAATTTAGAGCATCATTAGTGGAACGGTGCTTGCAGAATTTAGAGCATCATGAGGGAATTTAGAGCATCATTAATGATCAGATCAATTGGTGACAGCTTGTCCTGTGGGAAGGTTGTTAAAGGGTGGAAACCAGGGTTCGAGGAACGCCTGGCGCACCAATAACCTACTGGTGGATGTGGATTTCCACAGTGATGGGTTAGGATCGATGCCCTGCAGGGCCAGCTTGGGGTCCGTTTGGGCGGCTAGCAGTGAGGCTAGCGGGCTAGCAGTGAGGCTAGTGGGGTCCACGGGACAGGTTGTTACATAAAAATCAACTCTGGATGCATCTGTATAAACCACATAGGGTTCTCCCTGCTCAGGCAAAGCCAACACTGGCGCAGTAGTCACATCTCCTTCAGGCTTGCAAAGCCTTCCTCACACTCCTCCGACCAGACCAAAGGAACATCCTTCCCTGTCAACTTAGTCATAGGACGTGCTCTGCTTGCAAATCCCTGCACAAATCTCCTGTAGTATCCTGCCAAGCCAAGGAAACTCCTTATCTCTGTGGCATTCTGCGGTCTAGACCAATCTCTGATAGCCTGAATCTTCTCTGGATCTACAGAAACCCCCTCTGCAGAAACAATGTGACCCAGAAAGCCCATCTCACGCTGCCAAAAACTACACTTGCTCAACTTAGCATACAACTTCTGCTCCCGCAGCTTCTCCATAACTGCTCTAAAATGCACTGCATGAGTATTTTACAAACACTCAGTAAGGCAATCCTCCCATCTACTGGGCTATACACACAAGCAATAGAGTAACCAATAACCACACACAACAATCAACGAACCAGGACTCAGCATCGACCGATGCCAACATGCATCGACCGATGCCAACTGAGGAAGCATCGATCGACACAGAAGCTGCATCGACCGATGCAAGTTGCACTTGCATCGACCGATACCCAATCTGCATCGACCGACGCATGCTCGATGCAACACGAAAACCCTAAAGTTTATCGCGCCGTCCTCGCACTTGCATCGACCGATGCAAGCAATGCATCGATCGACGCAACGTCGAGCACCATGATTTCCCCGAAGCTTCTCGCCGGATCTCGTTCCTACAACCACAGAAACTCATTCCCAAGCCACAAGAAAGCCTCCTAACGTCCTTAACTACGATCTAACACGTCTAACCACCTAAAACAAGCAAGTTAAAGGTTCCTCTAGCTTAGATCAGCCATGGTCATGCACTTACCTGTGCCAAGACGAATATGAACAATAAACACGCAAGAAAACGCTTCTAGGAAGCTCCTACAACGATCCCAGCTACAGATCTCTACAGGAAAACACCAAATCTCCAAGAAAACTCCAGAAACTCTCAAGAACTCTTTTTCTCTCTCGCTCTCTCTTAAAAACGGCCAAACCACACTAATGGGACAAAACTCGCATCTAAGGGTTTTTCCCTAACCCAAAACGCAGCGTTTGACTTAAGTCAAAACGCACAGAAACAACCTTGCATCGACCGATGCACAACTTGCATCGACCGATGCAGATCCTAAACCGGGATTTTGGTTCACGGATGTTACAAAACTGTTAATAGTTTTGTTTTACATTTGGAAGTTTACAAAGGATTTTTTTCTTTAAAATATTTTAAATAAAATTATATTTTCTTTTCTCTATTTTATTTTTAGAGAAATACTCCGAAATAGTACTAAACCAAGTTTTATGGACAACTATAGCACAAATTCCATAAATTTCCAAAATAGCACTATTTGACCCATTAAAGTATTTAAAATTAATGTTTAGAATTTGTTTTGATGTTTGGGTCCTCAATTTCACATTTAGGGTATAGTTTTGAGGGGTAGGGTTTAGTATTTTGAATTTAGGATTTAATTTTATAAGATTAATTAGTGATATTTTTGGAATTTTAGAGATGTTGTGCTAAGTTTGGAACAAAACTTATTTTGGTGCTATTTTTGAGAATCTCCCTTATTTTTATATAAACCTTTTTATGGTAGTTTTTGAATTTTAGATTTTATTTTTAAAATTTTTACTAGTCACTACCCCAGGAACATACTTTTGATTTAAAATAAATAAACTATATTATAATTTCGAATTTTATGATATATATTTATATATATAATTTCCTTATAATGATCTTTTAAAATTTTAAAGGTGTTTAAATTTTATAATTTTCTTATATTTTTTTAATAGTTTTATTTTACATTTGGAAGTTTACAAAGGTATTTGGATATTTTTGGATTCCAAAATTTTTGTGGATGTTAACTGATTTTTTGATTGTTTTTATTGTTAAATTTAAAATACTAACCAATATACATATTATCTCATATGATGCTCATATTATTTTTGTTATTAAAATTTTTACTCTAATTTTGGAGTTATTTTCTAATTTAATGTTTGGTTGACAGTTTTTTTTTTTTTACTATAATCCATGAAGAAGTGAATTATGGTTTTACGATGAAATAGATAGTTAAATGTGATTACAAAACTGAATGTTTAACAATAAAATTTATTTTAGAATAAAAAATTTCAAATATTAATATGTATCATTTAAAAAAATAATTTAAGAATATTAGTAATTTTTTAATGTTTAATTTTATAATTTCAACACATGTATTTTTGTAATGCATATGTCAAAACATAAGATATTTCAAAATAAATTATAATTTATAGGAATGAATCTTTAAAATCTTCAGTTATTTGATGAGAATGTTTTTATATCTTTTATGTTTTTATTTTACTTATGAGATAACAACATAATAAATATATCTTAAAAAATGTTGATTCAGTGTTTTTTGTGAATTACATTTTGTTAATTTTTATTTGTATTTTCCATTCTTACTAAGATATAGATTTGATATGATGTATTAATTATGTTTGATATAAAATATTTAGTTCTATGCATTAAGATGATATATGTAATTAAACTTAAAATATGGTTTATTCTGAGGGTATAGATATTTAAATGGTATTGCTTGTCCTATAAGAGTTTTAAGGTAAAAGCACAAAGATTAATAAACAATAAATATTATGTCATTTATAAAACTTCAACCAACAGAAAAATATACTGCATAGTTCAAATAGTCATAAATTGTTATATTAATAAAAATTGTACATAGAATTTGAGAAAATATTATAAAATAGAGCAAAAAAAGCCTTAAACCTCTTATATAAGAGAACTGAAAGAGTATTAAAATTAAATATGAGAATATTAAAATGTTACAAGATAAAATCTAAAAGCATGTACATTACTACTTAATTATTCTTAATATTTTTTTCAAATTTTTACCCAAGTAAAAACGTGGGCCTCATCTAGTGTTTTATATAAAAACATACAAATGATTAAATATAAAAAATGAAGTGATAATTGTAATTAATTAATAAATCTATTTTTATCTTCTTTTGTTAAAGGCTAACCATAAAAATGATTAAATATAAAATGAAGTGATAATTGTAATTAATTACTAAATCTATTTTTATTTTCTTTTGTATTAAAGGCTAAACTTTTCTATATATAGTAAAAGGAAAAGGAAAAGAAAAGTGCAAAGGGTTAAACAAAGTGTTTTCATTTCACATCATTTTTATTAAATATGAAGGAAATTAATAGATTAAATCAATTAAAGCTACAGCAAAAAAATCTACCCAATTTTTTTGAACATGTATTATAAATAAAGGTTATATTCTTGAAACATAATACAAGAGTCATAAGATTAAAAAAACAAAAAACAAATTTTTGCTTTTCTAGGATTCTAAGACGGTCAAAGATGGCAAAATGGAATGCCATAGTAGTGATAATGATGGTAGTGATTGTTGTGATGGCAGTAGAAGCAAAATGGAATATAGAAGAATTTAAACGCTGTTTTCGCAATTGTTCAAAATCGTGTCATGAACATGATGGTAATTGTTTCGAACATTGCAAAATCAAATGCGGTGGCCCAAACCCTCCTGGCCCTCTTCATGGTTCCTCACGGTACTACAAGTTTATAACTTAACGTGTACTTGTACTTACGTATTATTCTAATTTTTTGATATTGTCTATCTGTATATGCATGGATAATAGAATCTCACATGGGGTTGCAGCTGTGGAACTTCGTGGAAGGGAAGAATGATACAAAATAATTTTCGTAGTAGATTTGTTGTTGATCATGTCTACCGTTTATTTAAGTTTTATGTTTATGTTAAAAGTTGAATAAAAAGAACAATATTGATAAAACGAAGACACAGAAAACTTATTTGTTTTTACAGGCTATCTAAGTCTCAAAGACTAATAATAACTTTTGTTAAAAGAAAACAAACCTAGAAAGTTACATACAAAAATAATAAAAATAATAATTTAATTATATTATAATACAAAACTAGGGGTTTTAGAATTACCATATAATGATCCATATATATAGTAGATATTTATATATATAATTTTTTTATAATGATCTTTTTTAAAACTGTTTAAATTTTATAATTTTCTTATAATTGTTTTTTAACATTTTAAAACTGTTAATAGTTTTGTTTTACATTTGGAAGTTTACAAAACTTTTTTTTTCTTTAAAAGATTTTAAATAAAATTAGATTTTCTTTTCTTTATTTTATTTTTATATAAACCTTTTTATGGTAGGTTTTGAATTTTTACATTTTTATTTTTAAAATTTTTACTAGTCACTACCCCAGGAAACATACTTTTGATTTAAAATAAATAAACTATATTATAGTTTCGAATTTTATGATATATATTTAAATATATAATTTTCTTATAATGATCTTTTAAAATTTTAAAGCTGTTTAAATTTTATAATTTTCTTATAATTGTTTTTAAATATTTTAAAACTGTTAATAGTTTTGTTTTACATTTGGAAGTTTACAAAGGTTTTTTTTCCTTAAAAGATTTTAAATAAAATTAGATTTTCTTTTCTCTATTTTATTTTTATATAAACCTTTTTATGGTAGGTTTGAATTTTTACATTTTTATTTTTAAAATTTTACTAGTCACTACCCCAGGAACATACTTTTTATTTAAAATAAATACTATATTATAATTTCTAATTTTATGATATATATTTATATATATAATTTCCTTATAATGATCTTTTAAAATTTTAAAGCTGTTTAAATTTTATAATTTTCTTATAATTATTTTTAGTACTTTAAAACTGTTATTAGTTAAGTTTTACATTTGGAAGTTTACAAAGGTTTTTTTCTTTAAAATATTTTAAATAAAATTAGATTTTTTTCTCTATTTTATTTTTATATAAACCTTTTTATGGTAGGTTTTGAATTTTTACTTTTTTATTTTTAAAATTTTAAATAAAATTAAAATTGACACATGTCAACATCTAAATGATACAATTGACATGTGTTACGATCTAGTTAATGAGTAACTTTGATATTTATATAATAAGATACTATACTTAAGTTTCAATGTCTTTGAACTATATGTTTGATTAGAGTATTAGACTCTTATAACTGGATTGGTTTGTGAGTTTTAAGATAAATTCCCTTTGTATCATTTTTAACTTTGAAGTAATGTTTTAGAAAATTTTTATTTTATTTGAAGTCATGCTTTTAACATTTTATGTAAAATTTTAGCTTATTTGATTTTTTGACCATTTTTATTTTTCATTATGTTCGTTTATTAGATTCACTTTACTTAATGGTGTTTAATGTAAACAAGGTAAATTAAATAAATTAAATGATTTTTTAATCAAAACAACTCTATACCTAAGAAGTAAGCACTTAGAAACTTGATGAAATAAGATTATCTTTTGTATATTACCCAACTGACACTTGTTAAAATTGTAGATAGCATGCACATCTTAAATAATGTAGAAAGACAAATGTCTGACTTTCTATATCTAAATAATTTATTTTAAAAGGTTTATTTCAATTTGTTTTCATCTTCATATTTATGATCTTTTACCAAACAAAAAGAAAATTACTATTTTTTTCAATCTAGTTTTCATATTACTAATTTAATATTCACACCTTCAAGACATGTGGGTGTGAACTAATTAGAATGCAACTATAATTGAAAGAGGTCCTCCAGTTATGATAAGACGTTGTATGTGTTAGATATTTTTTTTGCTATGAAATATTAGATATATCTACAAAATATTTAGTAACTACACTTAAGTGCTTGTAAGTATTTAACGTTACCCAAAAAAAATTAAACAAATAAACACGAGTCGTTTATATACAAGAATATAATATACTAGAATTTGAATCCGCGCACGCGCGGGATTTTAATTTAAAATATGTTTTATCAATACAAGTTTTTGAGCTCAAATATATTTATTGAAAAATTTAAGTATAAATCTATATAAATACTAAACTTACTTTACTAAGTAACGTACAACATATATATTGTTAAAGATAATGTTTATTTGTTATAAATATTTTGCGAGGGATTTTAGTTTAAAACTTTTAGGAAAAAGAATCATTAAATATAAATATAATTAATCATTTGAAGTTTAAAATATAAGTCCAAATAAAAATCATACTTATTTTAAAATATAATTAATCATTTGAAGTTTAAAATATAAGTCCAAATAAAAATCACTTATTTTACTAATCTATATAATATATATATATATATATATTGTCTAGTGTCGCAATAATGTTTTTCTGGTAAATCAATAATATATCACGTAGTAACAAAAAATGACTCGAAGAGTACATTCCATATTCATATCCAATGAAAACATCATTTTAAAATTTCTAACGCCGAATATCGATCATTGACCTAATTATAGAGATCATTTAAACATATTAATATCCCACATTAAATGTAAATATACAAAGATTCATAAACATTTTTAGTGTTATGTCATTACAACGGAGTTGTCCAAGTACATCACCTGCCATAATAGAATTTTCGACCATGTCAAGAATGCTTAAATGGTGAAATGATTAAATCCGACATCCGTTTACTAATCCAAGTTACATATTTTTCTAAAACCCTCATATGTAATTTTCATATGTTAATTTTGTGATGCAACCTTAGCTTCTTCTTCTAAAAAAACATGGTGTACTTTAATAATATGATGTTTTTGGCAATATTTTTGGTTAAAAGTATTTGATCATAAAATTGATAAAATCTCAAGCCTGTTTATATATATATATATATATATATATATATATATATTTAATCATGTTATATAATTGTAGCTCCGATTGATAATATGCATTCTGAGATATATTATACATGTCACTTTTTTGTAACGACTTACAAATCATTTTTTTTATATTTTGTGACCATTGATTTTGTGTTTTTTTAGATGGATTAATCTTTCAAGATTCTTTTCATAGTTTTTCCCCAAAAAAAATTGTGATCTTTACAATGTCTTCGTTTTAGATCAAAATTTTGAAGTTGAGTTGAATGATTAATCTTTTATTTTTCTATAATTGAAATTGTTTCTTAGAAACTAATGTTTCACTTCAATTTTATTTTTATGTTTAGAATTTTATAAATACAATTACATAAACTTTTTTTTTTGTCAAACATAAACCTTTTTACTCCACCATGCATTAAAATCTTGCTTATATTCTAAATTTTGGAATATGATTGGTTAAAATTTGAATAATAATATTACTACTAAAATAATAATATTATTACTAAAATAAATCAATAGTATTATTTTTACTATTTTAAAATGTTCATTTATTTAAAACATTTAAGTTTAATATGGGCTTTTAAAGTTCTATGAACTAATAGATTAGAAGCTATATAATGGATTAGTGTTTAGGATTAACCCCAAATAAAAAGAATGAGTTGTTGATGTGACAGTACCAGGAGTGATGAAAGGTAACTTTATATATATAGATATACAAAAAATTATGATACAAAAAATGTTGGATTGTTTTTCAAAAATCATCATAAACAAAAAATTATAATAAAAGGTTGCAATTTATGAGGTTAATTTGTAGATATATAAAATTCTCATTTTAAAAGTATTTTAGAGGTTAACTTAATTATATGAAAAATGGGGGAATTGTTCACTCTGAGCTAATTGGTTAACGAATTAGTATTCATAGCATGCATGCAAAGTTTATATAAAGCCATAAAAAACTTTTTACAGAAACTGTCTCAGTATTAGATGGTTATGGAGTAACGATCTAGATCTAGACAATGCCAACAACTTGTTGGACTTCAAATCTCTGCAGCTATGGTACAAGTAAATTGGTGGGTACAAAGTTGAAAGGTTGTTTACGTATAGGGAGGGCCACGACTCCTGTCGCATAATACCAACCAAATCAATATAACTGTCATTTTACAACCTGTTGGTAGTTTATCTTTCTTTATATTAAAAGAGACGTTGTGAGATGAAAAATCGAAATAATATCTATCAATAAGCAAAAAAAATGCTCGGAACAAAATGCGGACCGATATGCAACTTCATAACTTATAAATGAGATGGCGAGAATGAGATTTTGAATATTGTTATTCAATAAAGACATGTCAACTTGTGAGTTTGTTATCAAAGGAGATTGTTATAATAAAGTTCTTCTAAATGTAAATTTTGTGTTTTCTAGGTAAGGTGCTCTTCTAACTATTTCCTTAAATCCTTGAAAAAAAATGAATTATAAAAGTAAAAAAATAAAAAAAAGGGATCACAAGATTGGGGAGGAAAAGAATCCCAAGAGTAACTTGATATGTTTACATCAAGCGTTACGACAATTAAATGATGGTTAATTAAATTAGGTTGTGCTGAAAGAGACAAAAGAGTGAGAAGAGGGAGTTAATGCATATGTTGTAATTGAGCGGTGGGTTTTGGTAAGATAGCGAGAGGAAGGTGACAAATGTGAATTCGTCATTTTCTTCATCAAGACGGAAATCTATATATCATCTCCATCGGGAATCATTTGGTTTAATTATTTCAAGCCTTTCGGTTCACTTGACTTGCTTCGAAAGGTTACTATACTGTTCACATGAGATAAAGTACCTTTAATTAAAATGAAAAAATCCGGAATTTACGGTCCAAAGTCTCCTTGAACAAAATCAAAATAAGTTAAATGAACTAAGGAAATATTCAGTGAATGAGAAGAAGAAAATACAATAGAAAATGGGTCAAATGTGAACCCTTGCAACAACTGGATTTTATGTCTAAAACGGACAACAAAAATTTATCCTTAACTGCGATTTGTTTTTATCACGTACAATAAGTTAAGTACATTATTATGTGGACTTGCGTCAGTTTACCACATTTGATTATAGGACTCTGTTTATAGATATCATGAGCATAATAATAAACACATACATGTATAGTTATACTCTATGTTGTGTATAATTGTTTCTTAAACTAGTCACATTTTCAATATATTATAGCATGCTGTTTATGGAAATCGTCACATGCGTAATAAGCAAATAACATGTTACTTAAACATATGTTTACTTATTTAAACAACATGTTTTTTTTTTTTTTTTGTTATATTAACGAGTGTGAGTTGAGTTTCCCCGCAGTGGCACGTAATGCTTAGACACCTAACTAAGAGTAATATCGTCAATG
Organism: Camelina hispida; assembly: GCA_023657505.1. Classification (NCBI taxonomy): domain Eukaryota; kingdom Viridiplantae; phylum Streptophyta; class Magnoliopsida; order Brassicales; family Brassicaceae; genus Camelina; species Camelina hispida. Next base: position 10,494,603 of record CP094635.1, on the reverse strand, counting down.
GCTTCTCATTGTTGTTGCACATGCTCAACTAGATCTTATCTTCTTATTTTTTTTTTTTCTTATTTCTTTAGTACTTTTACAGATAACCTTAAATTAATACTACATTTTAACCTCCCTAGCTATAAGCTAAATGGTAAGTTTTACGTAGGGACTATAACTGAGGATTGCTAGCTCTCATTATCATTTTATTTGTTTGTCAACAATATCTATGTAACATACGGGTTTAAGAGTTTAAATATAGTTCTAACACAACAACAACAACACTATCACATATTGAAAGGCTACAAATCTTGATCAACGGCTCCTTATCATCTAATTGACATATAGGAATATATGGCAATAGTAATATAGGGAAGTAGTAAAGAGGTGCTTTTCTAATGTTTACCAAAGATGGTTTGTGTTTACAAAGATACAAAAAGCTAAGACAGCTGAGGTTGAAACTCATTGGTCTACAACTCTAGAAGCACCGTACTTTAATTTTTGATAGTTTAATTGGTCTATCACTCAATTACGATCGTTCAGTAAATTATAAAATTAACCATTTGAACCAAACGTTACTGATGATAATTAATTAATCACAATGTGTCCTAAGCTGTCCCAAACTACTAGATACGGTTATTAAATATAAGAAGAAACTACGTCCAGAAAAACAAAAAAACATAACTACTAATTAAGCAAAAGTAGTTACAGAAAGAGTCATACCAAAAACGAAACAATTATGATCTTCTAACAATTTTAAATAATGTCTGAGCAAAATTAGGGTTTCTTACCAAGAGAGTTTTTGTTGTTATGCATCCAAATTTTAAGCACTTGTCTCCTAACACCAGTCTCCGCACAGAACTGCTCAACAGCTACGTCATCGTGCTTCTGAATTCGCCACCCCAACCTCTCCGCAAAGGCTAACATCTTCTCCTTCTGCTCCGCAGTGAACTTCGTTCTAAACCTCTTCGCCGTTGTCCCGCCGCTGCTACTCGGATTCGATGTATCCTCCTCGTCCGCCGATCCCACAGGTGGCCTATAAGGCTGCCCTGCGGCCGGGGGAGATGTTAGATGAAGATATCCAGGCGGCGGATGCGGCTGTGGAGGGCGATTGTAGTACGTGGGAACTCTATGAGCCCTGCCGCCGATAATTTCAGTTTCCTTGCGGTGGAAGTTGCGGTGGCAGCCACAAGCTGCACACTTGAGAGCGTCGAGCGTACCATCTTCACCGGAAGGCATGAACTCGCAGCATCCGTCCACGGCGTGGCCGCCTATGTTAACGGCATGGTTCTTCAAGCACTCTCTATACCTCGTCTTCCCTCCGACCCCTTTGTTCCTTCCTCCTCCTCCGCCGCCGCTCGACGTAGCTCCCTCGCCGCTCAGAGAGTCGTAACCACCGGGGGATTAGCACCCGACATCTCCATATCTTCTTCTTGCTCCTCAAAATTCATCTTCCCTCTATTTTCTTTATTTCTCAATTCTTCGGCATCACAAGAGACATCCGTACAATTAGATTGTTACTTATAAACTATTCTAGAGACCAATAATTCATGAGAGTTAAGAGTATAAATTATGGTAGGAAAAAATAATAGATATTTTAATTTAATCCGAATGAAAAGATGAAACAGTGAAGATAAGAACGAGAGAGAGAGAGAGAGAGAGAGAGAGAGAGAGAGAGAGAGAGAGAGAGAGAGAGAGAGATGATGAGAGTGTGGACAACAATTCCCAAGCCTGCCGCTTAATAAAAGAGAGCCTCAACTTTTTTTACGTTTTTTTCTAAGCATAATTTTGATACAGTTTCATCCAAGAAAAGACACCCATAAGCCATAACCTTTTGAGGGTTTAATGGAAAGTACAGTTTATAGAAAAATATAAAGTTTATGTTATAGTATTGTATGATTTAATTAAATGGTGGTTTGAGGTTGATTAATGATTAAAATGACGATTAGGGCTTTGTTCAAGGTACGTTTGACTATGGCGACTTTGCCGTAAAAAGAGGATCAAAGTGGAACTGAGGTGAAAGCAAAAGTGTCTCTTTAGGACTTACTGATCACAGCAAAATGGCAAAAGCATGGGGACGTTGAGATAACGTGTCATTAGTTTAAATCCGGCCCTCATTTTGTTTTTTTGTTTGTGTTCATTATCAAACAAATTTCTTAATTTGGTAATCAGCTCTTTCACAATTGATAATATTTAAATCGCTCCCTATCTGAACACAATGAAAATTCAACCATTCCATAAACCAAAAATTGTTCAACCATCCCGACCAAATGACCGTCTCACCGGTAGGTAAAAATCCTACGACCCATAGTAATTCAATCCGGCTATGCAGTTCAAAAAAAAAGTTCGATTTCAAAATTGAACCCTGACAATTATTTAAATTCACCTACCAGTATATCAAACATTTTTTTTCAGAAACGAGCATGCCTATATAGATGATGATAATAATTGTCGGTATTTCTAGTCTTAAGCTAATCCTTAAAACATGTGCACTCTATCATTTTATTTATCTTGATGTAACAGAGGGCTAAATATACTTCTTAATAGTATATATAACTTGTGACAAAAAAAAAATAGTATGTATAACAGTTGTTTGAAATCTAAAAACTTGCTCAGTAAAGTTTGTATATCTAGTTTAAGTTTAACATCTACTTAACCGTTCTATTAATTGTGTGACTTTAAATGAATTTTTTTTTTTTTGGATTTTTGTATGCATTACTTACTGTTATATACTAAGTTTTTTTTTCTTATACTGTTATATAGAGTGTTGTAGTGTAATATTTAGGAATACTAGATTAAAACCCGTGCTAAAGCACGGGTTAAAATTTATTTTATTTATATTATAATTTTAGAATAAAATACGATCCCAAAAATCATGATTAATTCTAGATTAAGATCTCAAAATTTTTTAAAAATCAATCATATAAACTATATTTATTTTAAAATTATAATATAAATAAAAGGAATTTCAACATATGCTCTAGCATTAAGGTTTAATTTTTAATAAATATAATATGATCCCATAAATCATGATTAATCTTGTTAAATTAGCATTCATTTTTTATAATTGAGAGTATATTTTTATCCCTCTAATATTGTGATTCTAGATATTTGAACCATATACGTGATCTTCCGAAAATAAAGTTTGAATATCCCGTTTAAGATTTCGGTTTTATTTGTTACAATTAATATATAGCTTAATTTATAACATGTATAACCTATTTGTAACTATTTATTAAAATTATAAAGTCTACCAAAACAATGTTGTGTACTTCCCTTTTATTATAAATGGGATTATTGTGATCCAACCGGTGTAGTCTTGTTTTGTTTTTGCTCTTAAAGAGATCATGTTGCAAGTTGCAACAATTTTATTTTAAGACCTGAAAGCATCATTTATCCTTAAAATGGAATTCAAACACGTTTTTTGTAAGACATATTAACAGCTTATATCATCTATGATTTTATTCCAACTCTTAATCATGTTTTCTCCCTCTCTCTAACTCTTTGTCACTAATTTGTAGTACAAAATTACAAAACAATTTATATAATTTGTTCGGCTTACTTATGGTGAAGGTGAGAAACACATATCTTGGTTACAACCTTAATTTTTTTTGTGTGTCGATGATTATTTAGATTTACAACAAACAAAACAACGAACATGAGGATCATTTGTGTAAGGATGAATAACAGGAATGGAAACAATTACAAGATGCTATCAAAATTCAAGAAATGGGTATAAATAATGGTACTCAAACTGAGATTAGGATCAATTTTGGTTTCAAAATAATATTTACATCTCTCATCAAAGACAAAGACTAATTTGTCAATAGGGAAAAAGACAAGTATTGTTATGTAGACGATCATCAAGTTGATAAAGAAGGGAGGAGTTAATTTGTGGAAAAAGACAAAGACGACGGGCGTTTGACGACGGAATAGTACCACAAACAAATGTGATGTGGCGTAGTCAGGAGAAAGTTGATGATGAATTTTGCAGAAACAATCACGTGAATGGTTTGTGTGGTTGTGTCTCACCTTCTTCTCTATTCTTCCTCATCCATATATATATTTTGTAAATTTATTTTGTTTCTAGAAGTTTTATTTTATTTTTTGTTAGTTGACGCTCTTTAGTTGTTTTTCAATTTATCTTTTCATAAACTTTTAAAGCATGATGAATGGGCGGTTCTTTTTAAAGTATTTTCACAGTGTTAATATTTTAAATAGTTTGTTGGTGTTTATCGAAGAGAGCAAAAGTGTTTGATGTAAAAGATACAGTTTGTTAGTGTTTTTTTTTGTTGGTTAAATTTGTTAACACTTTTGATATACAAATTAAATGACGCAGTGGAAAAGCTGATACAATTGTAGAATGGACAGGTTGCAACAATGATACTTGCACCATAGTTGACATGACGATGAAGGATATGATCACCTAATTAAGGTTGGAGTTAAAAATTGAAAAAAGAAAAGAAAAAAAAAGAAGCTATAAGTGAAATGTGTTGGATCTGGTCCTTCAAAAGATTACAAATTTACAACCAACCTTTTAGACCAACATGCCGACACACTTGAACAAACGCTCGGTAGTGAATGAATGTTCTCTAGTAGGGTGTAATAAGTTTTAACTTGAGCTTGATCATCAGTATCCAATCTATACTATATATTCATTCATCCGAGAGACGAATTAGTTGGCCCTTTTGATCTTCACATTATTCAAATTTCCAATAATTTAGAAAACACTTGTTGCAAAGATCATCATCAAATGCACAATTGCACTTACAAAGTTGAATTAGAGGAAACTGAAACCCTGTGAAGGAAAATATTAAAGTTAGTATCTCTATCCAACATGCTTATCCTCACATAACTTTGGTCATCGCCGAAGTGCTTTCCACTTTTCGTTAAAATCTTCTTTTCTTCTCTTAGAAACTTCTCACAATCCACAATCCCTTCTTCACACTTAAACCATGCAAAAGCTGCACACAGTATATAATACACCAAATCAAATGAGGAAAAAATAAATGGTTCCATAATCATATACATTGTTTTTATTTATATTTACCTGGTTGTAACTCAAAGACCTTGCCAAAGAAATTGCAGCGTTGAGAGACGAAATCAGGAACGGTAAAACGTTTAGTGTCCTTCGCTGCTTGTTTCAATAGCTTCCACCTCTCATACATAGCATCATAACTGTGTTCAAAGAAGGATTTAGCCGTTTCATTCCCACAGCTGTCTGACACAGCCTTTAGAACCTTGGCTACTCTAAGCTGTGAGTCCTTTGAAACCCCAATCGTGTTGAGTTCAATGTAATCTGTCATTTTCCTTGCTGTCTCTCTGTCTTTGACTAAAGCCCATCTGCAAAATGAAACAAGAATGCATGTGACGTTTAATTAAGAGACTTGTTTTTTGTTTTGTTCCCATGAAGTAAAACGTAACAAAAATGTACTTACCCAATGCGCATCCCTGCATGGCCAGTGCTCTTTGAAGCAGTGAAGAGCATTACATCGTGATCAGCTGCTGATGTTATTGGCGTATACTGCGGCCAGTAGTAAGCCAAATCATGGATCAATATACCTTTACTACTGTTTACTACCGGTTCTCTCAAGAACCCATCAGGGTTGTTTGGAGATGTAACAAGTTCAATGTATGGACCTTCTTCCTTGTATGTTGTTGCATCTCCGCCCCATCGATATAAACCCGATTTAAGGCAGTCAGTAATCAAAGGGTATGACTGCAAACAAACCGCTTATACATGTTAGATTGATATATATGTGTGCTAAAACAACCCAAGAAAGCTAGTGTGTCCAGCAAAATGGCGCGTCTATAACAAGACATACAAATAGTTTGAGTAGACAGCTCTTAATGTGACTCACACTATAATAAGGTGCAGCTGAGACGACATTAATAGGACCAGAGTCATCATGTGGGGAGAGAGCATAGAGAGCAGCCTGATACAACTGTGTTGAGCCAGTGCCAACAACAATGAAGCGGTCTTGCGTTACAGCATTCCCAACAACCTTATGCACCCTCACAATCTCTTTGCCAAGCTCTGGTTCAAGAAACCAACAAAGGTTGTTGTTGTCAGAAAAATAGCTGAGAGATTGCCATCCAGGTATCACCATTGTTGTCACATCTCCCATTTCCTGCCAGTATCTCTCATACACTGTTGGATCGCCACTACGTATAGATACCACATCAAGGTTGTTAGCATACATTATGTTATCGACAGTGTAATAAGAATTGATCTTTGAATCAAGGAAAACTGTGAATATAGGTAAAGAAAGTATTCGTGGGTCCTTTTCTCTAATGGAGAACATAAAACAACACATTCTGATTTCTGAAACAGTGAAAAACATGGTCAAGTACGTACTAGATCACCAAACTAGTCCTTTAGATTCTCTCAAAGGACATGAAATATTTATGTATTCAGAGAATCATGTCCACCAAAATGTGGGCTCTCTTTACTTTTTCTTTTTTTTTTTTTTCTCTTTTACCTATTTATAAGTTTTCCCTTGACAATAGAATTGAAAAGAATCAAAATAGATTTTGATATATATTCTGATATACCATATGTGTCTCCTCAACCTAAACTTTCTAACTCCATTGGCTATGACTAACTAAATTAATTGCGAGAGCATCCAAAAAGAAACATCACTCGTCAACCTCCTTCCTCTCACAACATACCACATACCAAATCCGTATTAAAAAAGAGTCACTCTCTTCTTTACTTTCTCATCAACGAGAAGAGTGGCCCATTTCCAATTTATTTTAATACTCTTTAACAGTTGACATTTATGATCAATTTATCTAAATTCCTTAAACAAAGAAAACAAATGGACCACCACGATCAATTTGCAAAGATTTTTTTTTTTTTTTGACGACTCATAAGTCATAACAAAGTAAATAATAACAGAACCAAATATTCAAACTAGCGGCGTACGTCAAGGAAAACAAGGATACGCAGTACTAAGACACAATTACAGTAACTTGTTAGAAAATATAGGCGAGTCAAGTAATGATCACCTTCATCAGTAAAAAGGAATCACAACCTTTAGGTTGACAAAAAAAAAAAAAAAAAAAAAAAAAACCTTTAGGTTGACCATTTTGCCCCTTTTTGAAGTTTGCATTAAAAATCGAATGGTGACTATGGCATTAAAGCGTGGAGCTTCACTTGCGTGCTTATAGGATAATCTCAGATTCTTTGCTAGTATTAGAATCAGTGACTTTCAAAGCAATCAAGTATGGGATAAGGAAGAAATTTTGTCTACAGATTCTAGAGGATACGCCATTAATTCACTTTTATTATTCTGAAAACACCAAGAATGACTAAAAAAACCAATCAAGACTTCCACCATATAGTGACAAGAACATACATATACTTTCTTCAGGATAATATTGTAGTCTAGAATATGAAAGAGTAAGTAAAGACGTACAGCTTAAGGTTGATAATTCTATCGTCGTCTTCTTCGATCTTGCTATAGTTGCAAGATGCTGAAGACACCAAAGAAGAAGATCCTGAAGCCGTGGTGGATACGACAGGCCATATGCTAGAATACACCGTTCTGTCCCAAGAAGAATCTCCTCGTTCTTTTTCACCTTTCAAGATCTTTAGAATCAAGCTGAAGTTCACGGCCAACGAGAGGACCAACATATTCCTCCAAGACAGGAACCTCGGAATCTGTTCCATTTTCTCTCCAAACTAAAACAAAAAAAGCTAGGAAACAAAAATATGCAAATTAATGCTTGAAAGAAGAAGAGCAGAGGTGAGATAGCCTGGAAAAGACCTCTTCATTAAAAATGAATATATTATAGAATCTCATTTTATCAAAGGAAAGCAAGTGCTGTCCAACGAGACTGAACCTTTTTTGGCTGATAAATTCAAAAATCAAAGTTATGAATATTGAAAGAGATTAAAATAACCCTTGAAGAATCTCAAGAGATAAAGGTGTCCTACGTAACATGTGTTCATATTGAATTATGAACCTAATTAGATTATATAACTCATACTTAACTCAATTACGTACAAATCATTCAATCAAGATTTTTTTTTTTATTAAAAGATTTGAAACCTTTATCCTCGCAGATAAATCTAAACCAAGAGTACTACCTATCAAAATATAAAAACAAAGACAAAAGTACCTGTCAAATTCCAAACAGAGGGTCCAAAGGTCTTAAACTTGGCCACGGTGAAGGGGTCACTGGTGAAGGGGTCACTGGAGAAGCTTTATATATAACCTGAACAAAAAGAATTTGTGATTAGGTGGAAGCTCTTTGTTTGTTTCTCTCCGCCAGAAAAGGTTTTTCCCATTGAGAAAAAAAAAAAGATTTTGTTTTTGCCTTTGGCGTGAAGAGTTTCAGCTTTTTCGTTTGTCAATGGCAGAACCTTGGAAACGACAGTACATGAACCGAATGAGAGACACTGAATATATTCAGGATCTATGTTTACTACAAGACTGGTGAATGCTTTACGTGTAATACTTTATAGATTTACGTCACTTCTCAGTTTCACATCTAATTCGCTATTATTTCTTGATTAGCTAGGCTCATTGACTATGTAATTTTTTTTTGTCGTTCGGAGACATGTTTTAAGGCAATTTTACAATTTTGAACAACACAATTCAGGGTGAATATTGTCGTAATAACATTTTTTGGGGTGTTAATTATGAAAGTAACAAAGAGAATATAATTATTTGCAAAGATAAGATAGATGATAAATGGGTCATGAACCAAGATTATTGTCACGGCCCAATCTGCCCAAGGAATTTATCAAAGATCATATGGGTTGGATCCAAGAAAAATCCACCAACACTTGTGTTCAAGCATTTTTCTTTTGTTTATGTGCATTTTTCCGAATATTTCAGAATTCTGTAAAATGTCAAAGAGAGATTGTAGAAAAGGGTTGAAGAATTTTGCTGGCAAAAAAAAAAAAAAAAAAAAAAAAAGAAAAAAAGTTTTAGAGACCTACCTCTAATCTTAAATATGCTTGAGATTATATCCGAGCACTAGACACGCTTTCCATCCATTACAAAACAATGGACTTGTGGTCGACCCTAGTATATAGGCCTGTAAACGGAGCGGATATCCGGTTTTTTTGAGATATCCGTATCCGTATCCGTTTTATCCGTAATTTGTTATCCGTATTCATATCCGAAAATTTCGAATATCCGTTATCCGGATATCCGTTAAAAATTTGATTATCCGCGAATATCCGCGGATATCCGTAAATTTTTTTTTTAAAAAAAAATATACGTATTTTGGACTAAAATACATCGTATTTGTATAAAATACCATGTATTTTGGACAAAAATATCGGATATCCGTATATAAATACCGGATATCCGTGAAAAACCGAATATCCGTTTTAAAATTTACTATTATCCGTATCCGTATCCGAATATATTATATGGTATCCGAGAAAAAACGGATATCCTTTATCCGTTTTGAAATTTAGCACTATCCGTATTCGTATCCGTATCCGTTTTATCCGATATTTCACTATCCGTATTCGTATCCGTTTGTCCGGATATCCGTTTTTTCGGAGCGGATTCGGATACAAATACGGATATCCGCGGATAGCGGATAATAATCTCAGGGCTACTAGTATATACTTCACAAAGAAACGCAACAGGTTGGTAAAACAAGTAAATTAGACAAAAAGATTACCATTTTTTTTTTGTTGGTCATAAATTAGCCGATCAACTTTAATTTCTTAATAACTAAATGAGGACCGCCCGATGTGCGGATTTACAGTTTTATAAATTATTAAAATTTGTTGTATGTTATTTATAAATTTTATTTTTGTTATAATACACTAATTTATATCCCATTTACAAATCTTTTATGTATTTTATCATTAAAAATATTTTTTTTACACTTAAATATACTCTTTGTTACAACCCACCTAGAAAATGTATGTATGAACACGTTAAGCCAACTATTTTACTTTCACTTCTACATAATTTTTTTTATTTTACTTTTATATAAGAAGATTTTACACTAAAGAAAAGCTATATGTAAAAGAATTACTAAGAATATGCTATATAAAATGTGATTTTTGCGATATATATTTTTTGTTTATGTATACCTTTTTATAATACAGTTAGGTAAATACATAAATGATGCATATCCTAATTTATCAGTCATTAATTTTTTTTTGGTTGAGATAGGTATGAACCTTTTAATTTTTTGGGCAGCAGAATTTAATTATTATTCGCTATTTTACCTTTTTATCAGAACGCAATGCAATGGTCACTAAATTCATTTACAAATTACAGAGAAGTCCAAAAAAAAAAAAATTAAAAGAGAAAAAAAAAAAAGAAGAAGGGCAGAGTAAAACCGTGCAGGCAGGCCCTGAAACGAACTTCGACGCTTTCTCTCGTCTTTCAAACCAATCCGTTGAACGTAAGCTTTCATCTTCTTCATCATCATCGTCACTTTGATTTCCCCCAACATCACAGATCCTTTGTTTTCTCCTTCATCTCCCTTTTTCTTCGTTTTCATCGCAGCCTCTCCGATCTGCCTTCCCCTTTGTTTGATTCTCTCAATATCTAGGGTTTCCCGACGAGGACCCCCCTCCGTTATAATCCCCTTTGGTCAGTTGTTTCTCTCTCTCGCTTCCCTTTTTTAATTTTCCAGAGGAATCGAGTGACGAGTTTTATAGAATTATCGACTTATAAAAGTCTCTTTTTAAGTTGGGTTAGCCTCAATTGAATTGACATTAGTGGATTTGCATTTGTATGTTTTACAAAGGTCTCTTCTTCTTCTTCGTCTTGTGATAGCTCTTTGATTGATGCAGAAATTTCAACATTCTGGGGGTATATGTAGCTTTAGTAATGAGGTCATCTAGCCTCGAATGCCTTTTTTTTTTTTTTTTTTATTCGCAGTTAGATGATCCTTTTGATACGTTTTAGGTTTCTGTAGCTGTTTGATTGTTCTGTAGCAATTGATATGGGTGTTTACCAGACTACTTCGTATTGTATGCTTTTCTTTTCTCATGGTAAATTTTAGAAAGTTTTTGATTGTTCTGGATTCTTCAAGTAGACTTTCAAATTTCATGTTGGGGAGCAAATGTTATCTCTGCATTTAGCTTTGTGGATTTAGCACTGAGAGGTGCCAACGGTTTTGTTTGATTCTTTTGAATTCGAGCTTGAAATTTCGTTCCTGAATCTGATTCTGCCCTTGACTTGCAGGTTTCAAGAGGTGTTATTGGATCTTGTAGCCGCTTTATAATGACCTCTAGCACCACTGGAGATCGAAGGTTTCTTCTCTTCTTTCAAGTTTTCTGTGTGTTTAATACTGGATTATGGGTTATATTTTCGCTTCTTTTCACGATGCTTGCATGATTCTCTTTTGATGTGGCCTTCTCTTAATATGAATTTCTTGTTTCAGTGTTCTGCATATATTCCAGCTGCTGTTAGAAATAGAATCACTATATGTGCCTGGGGTATTGAAGGAAACTCAGTGTTTGTTTTTTGCTTTCTTTGAAAGAGCTTGCTTGCATGATATACATTCACCATGTATGGAAGGAGTTTTTTTTGTTTTTTTTTCTTTCATATTACTTGGGTTAAAAGTGTAGAATCATTTTATTCAAGATGATTATTGATTTGCAACATCATCATTTAGAGTATCAGAAGATAATTGTTTTAATGTTTATAGAAAACATATTATTAGGGCTGGTCGTTTTTTAACTACCGAAATGTGTAATCATTTATACCTTTTCTCATTTTCACTTAAAGAGCTTTGTATCCTCTGTGGTGGTCTTGTATCATTGGTTTGATGAGAAATTACATTTCCCGGATATTAGCAGATGGGGTACTACAAGAAGAAGTGGCATGACTATATTGGGAAAGGTTGCTGTTCCAAAACCGATTAATTTACCAAGCCAAAGGTATTTGATGAGTGCAGGATCATGTTTATTATTAATATATGTATATATAATCTCGTTCCCTGAACATTTCTCTTCTGAATTTAAGGTTAGAGAACCAAGGCCTTGACCCTAACGTGGAAATTGTTCCAAAGTAAGTTTGCACCTGTTTGAGATGCTATTCCGCTCATTCTTCTTCTTCCTCAAATTTTGGATGGTTTTAATTTCTTCTGGACATCTATTGTAGGGGAACCCTTAGTTGGGGCAGTAAATCATCACTGAATGCTTGGGGGACATCATCGTTGTCACCACGAACTGAAAGTGGCCCTGGTTCACCAAGCCACCTCAGTAATCGACCTTCTTCTGGTGGAAGTGTCACTCGACCTTCAACTGCTGATAGTAACAAAGCACATGACTCTTCTTCTTCTGTTGCATGGGATTCAAACTCTCGGCCTTCATCAGCATCTGGGGTGTATCCATCTAATCAGGCATCAGTTGCACTACAACGTCCACATAGTGCAGACACAAGACCAGGAAGTTCCCAGTTATCCCGATTTGCTGAACACGTGTCAGAGACTTCTGAAACATGGGGTCAACATGTGCCGGGAGAGAAGTTGGTATGGTTCTTTTATTTTATCCTTTTTTGTATCCTTATATCTGTTGAGCTCCATGTCACTCTTCTCTTACGTCTTCTGTTTTTGGGACTGTGAATGGTAATCAGTTATCAATCTAGGATAGAACTTTAATTACTGGTATATCATTCGTGTTTGCAAAGGGAACAAGCGTAGGATACTTCATCAAATTATAGGGCACTATTGTTTCGCTTAGAGAAATGTTTTGTAGTGCCTAACATAATCATCTGGCAACTGAGTCTCATATGTTCTCCAAGAAGTCTAGAATTCTGGTTGGGCAAATAGAATTTGATGGAAGGGTTTTTCATTATTATTTAGCAAACTTAAAAGGTTATTTTTTTTTTTAGAATAGTTGTTTACAAGTTACCCACCTTTTGCATTATTTATCCTCATTCTTCAAGACTCGTTTTCTGCAGGGAGTTGCTCCATCAAAGAATGATGGATTTTCTTTGACTTCTGGAGATTTTCCTTCCCTTGGTACTGAAAAAGAGAGTTCTGAAAAAAGCACAAGGTCACAAGGTACTATCGATTAACAGTTAAAGTTAATGTGTCATTCATGCATTACAATACTTCCATTTAAGAATAGTTCTATGTGCACTTTCCAAAGAATACAATCAGCGCGTAAACTAGGAGAAAAATAAAATGTTTCAATTTGTACTCAATTCTATCTTATACTCGTCGTCCTTGCCTTCAAGAGAGTGACGTTAGCATAGTTTGAAAATTTGTACTTTTAAATGCGATTCTGTTGAGAAGTTTATCTACACGGATATTCAACAAAGTCAAAATTATCAGGCATTGCTTATCTGGCTTGATGTTGGTTGAAACACTGTTTCAATCTTAGATGACCTCCTAACATGTGCTACTTGAGGGTTTTAGGATTACCTAGATAGAATGTGATGTGAATTTATGAAGTAGATACGTTAGACATGGCTCTAAGAAACTACCAATTTGCAGATGCTGGACCTCGCTCTCGTCCTCCATCTTCGTCTGGAAGATCTGTGGAAGAGCAAGGTGTAGATTGCACAAAAGGTTCTTACTTTCAAATCTCTTTTGGGGATGTACAACAGATGTTGGCATCTCATTTCAAACCTATTTTTATAATCTTATCTTATGGAGGGCCATGTTACCCTCTCAGGTTCTCTTGGACACTATAGCTGACCATATCTTCTCTTTTATCTGCAGAAGCTAATGAACGGATTGGAGATGCCAATTCCTGGAGAAGAGATGATCAACCATACAGTGAAGATGCACATAGACATTGTAGAGAAGAAGGGAAATTGGACTCCCGTGGTCCACAATCTTATCCTAATGCTAATTTTCCTCATCAGTATGATGCTTGGCGTGGTCCTCCAGTAAATAATCATCAAGGTGGTGGCTGGTACAGAGGGAACCACCCATATGGTGCCCCAATGGGTCCTGGGGGTTTTCACATGGATCCTTTTCCATTTTATCCTACACAAGTTCCACCTGCGCCTGGACATGTGGCTGGTCCTAGGGGTAATCACTCTAGTAATGAAAGGATGTTCAGACCTCCAATGCTTGATTCTTATGTACACCCAAGGATGCAGTCTAGGCCTGGGTTTTATGTTGGTCCAGCGCCACCCGAAGGCTACTATGGTCCTCCCAGGGGGTATGGCAATCCCAGCAACAGAGACCTGCCTTTTGCAGGTAGGCCTGCTGGTCCGCATACTTATAACAATCATTCTGGTCAAGGTGGATATGATATGCCTGGAAGAGAGCCACCACATTCGCAAGAGACACATAGGCCATACAACGAGCCATCACATTCTCAACAAACACAAAGGCCATACAACGAGCCATCACATTCTCAAGAAACACATAGGCCATACAAGGTTCTCTTAAAGCACCAAGATGGGAGGTTCGGGGAAGATAAAGCAAAGCGGGAAGAATTTCTAGAAAATAGGCTCCCGAATGCAGAGAAGGTAACTCAACAGCTGCAAACTTCAAGAAACGAGAGGATAGAAAACAGAAATGAGGCAAGTGGTGAAGTACAACCAGCTAAGGCAGAACTTTCTGCTTCCGGAGATTCCAGTTTGATTCAGAAAATCGAGGGCTTAAATGCTAAAACTAGAACTAATGATGGTTGGCAAAATGCATCATTTGTCGTCAATAGAGATGATCAGGAAAGCAAACCACGTACAGTCAATTCTGGGAACGCCGTAAATAAAGTTTCAGCAAAAAGTCCTCGAACTGGTCATGCCAGTGATAGTAAGAACTCATTACACTCTAATCAAAGTGATCCCGCCACAAGCAAAAATGCTGAGCTGGCAGCTACGAGTGGAAATGCCGTATCCAGGTCAGTTATCATTTTTCTTTAGTGTTTCAGCCAGTTATGCCATCCTTTATGACGGGAAAGTTTTGATTTTAGTACCTACAGGAGATCTACTCAACAGACTCAAGGCAGAGCAGACCCTCAGACCAAACGAATAGTGAACAGTGAAGGCAATGATGGTTGGCAGAAGACAACTGTAGTGTCAGGCTCCTCCCGTGCAACTTTAGCTACAAACTCAGAAAGCATTCGCGAGGTTAATGTAGATGACTCTTCAAATACCGATTTCATCAGGAGGCCTGGGTCTGGAATATTAGCAGACCCAAACGATAACCAGGTATAAACTAGTTCATATGATTTTTGTTGTTATTTATACTATTATGTGTTTCTTGTCTGTAGTCATCCTTTTTTTTTGTTTGACTGAGTGTTTGCCATGTTCTCTTAAAGCGTTCTACGATGAGAGAGTTAGCCAGGCAGCGAGCTCAACAGAGGCAGAAAGAGGAGGAAGAAAGAGCAAGAGATCAGCGGGCTAAGGCTCTTGCAAAACTAGAAGAGTTGAATAGACGTTCCCAAGTATCTGAGGAGGGTTCAGTCAAGAACATGGAAGCTGCATCTAATGCTTCTCTTTCTGACATGCCAAAAGACCCTGGGTCTCACTCACCAGACACTGTTACAGCTGCAAATTCCGTACAACCTACTTTAGGGTCAGGAAAAAAGACGAGGGCTTCAACAGAATATGCAAATAATGTTGGCCCTACCCAACAGGATAATCTTCCACGTGATCGTGATGGCACTGCCTTAAAACAAAAGCGTTTGGGTTATAAGCAGGTATTTGAGAAAAAAACGGCAGGAAGCTCTGTTGCTACTACAGAGGTGTTCGATGTTGTTCCATCTCCTCAGGTTGTTAATGAAGGTGTCTCAAGCCATAACTCAGACATGCCAGCAACGTCAAGCGTTTCAACTGAGTCAACTTTCACGAAAAGAAAAAATAACAGGAATGGTAAGAAAAAGCACAAGGCTGAGGAGACAACAATGTTGAATACGACAAGAGCTGCCATTGGAAAAGAAAAAAAATCGGGAGATGAGTCAACTGAGGCTGGTAAGGCAAGGGCAGTTGAAATGGACTTGGGGTCTGTTTTAGTTCCAAGCTTGGATATCAAAGTGTCTGGTGATTCGTCTGAACAAATCAGTTCCTTCACTAATGAAGAGTCTCAAAACAGAGCAAAAAACAACTGGAAATCTCAACATGTGCGTAGGACTCAAAGAAACTCGCTGGTAAATAAGCCTGCAGAGAAATTTCCTGGTAACAATGCTGTTATGTGGGCTCCGGTACATCCACAGCAGAAAGCTGATGTTTCAACAGGTGTAGGGAGTCAGAACACTCTCCCTGAATTTGGCACCTCTTCGAAGAGTCAGCATCAAGGGCAGACTAGCTCTAAAAGTAAAAGAGTGGAGATTGAAAGATATGTAGCGAAGCCCATAGTAAAGGAAATGGCTGAGCAAATCGTCAGTAAAAGTCTAGTAACCGCTGCTGCTCCAGATATGTCGGAGAATGTAAACCAGAAAGAAAATCGTGGAGGTGAAGGTACAGGAATTCTCCAACCTTCTGGTTCAACTGCAGGCAAATCTAGGTCTCCTTCAAAGTCAAGACACGGGAATGGTAGGCAGGGAAAGCATGGTAGAGAACATGGATCATGGCACCAAAGAGGTTCTGGAGCACCTAATAAAGCTTTGGAGGATGGACAATTTGTAAACTCAAATCAGCCCATCCAAGGAACAGTGAACTATCACTCTAGTAATCAAACCGAAAAAAATTCTTCTAAGGATCAAACCACATGTAATGATGATGGATGGAACGATGGCTGGTATATGACTCCTGAAACGCATTACTCTGCTGCTGAAGAAGTGGAAGCAAGTGCTGTTGGAAAAGGTCAAGGAATGGGCATTCACGGCAAGCAGCATGCTTCCAGAAGCTACAAAGATGGAGGAAGTAACTATGGAGACCCTAAAAAAGCCAATAAGAAGGATTTCAATAAAACTCATATGCAGAACTCTGGCCAGGGGTTTAGTCAACCAGATCTTCCCGTTGCTTCAAAAGAAAGCCGTGGCCCTGGAGATCAAGTGTGGCATACAGCTAATAGGACAGCTAAGTATGGAGGTCGTGAAAGTGGATCTCAGAAAAAAGATGTTGCTGGACACGAGCATCAAGGGGTTTCTACAGAACAGAAAATGACGCCAGCTGATACACAACAAGCCCAGTCGCAAAACCGATCTACCAATAAGGATGTCCAGGTTGAGCATAATCCGAATAGTATGTTCCAAAAGAACACAGGGCAGGGTCGACGATTTGGAAGAGGGCATGAGTCACAAGGAGGCTGGGGTTTAGCGGCGCAAGAGAATATGCCCCATCACCATCAGAGGCCAACTTCAAACAGAGATAGACAGAAGCAAAATGTGCATTATGAATACAAACCTGTTGGGTCTCATACTTATGATGGAGAACGTAACCGAGAACAACAACCGAAAGAGACAGAAGGTCCAAGATACAGGGAGAAGGGACAAGGGCAGCAAAGGCATGGTGGATACCAACAGCAAAGGGGTACGAGTGGGAGAAACACTGGTCATGGATTCGCAGGTGAGAGAAACTAAGATTGGCCTCTCGTGTTAATTAGGGTAGTAAGAGCTGCGAATGCTGAGGATAATTGCATTTTGTGAGATATGGCGATTGAGGAAGCTGTTTCGTAGGCACATAAGCTTGTGGGATTGCTGAGAGGGAGACGTATCCGAGGAGGCATTGGCAGAATCAGATAACAAAAGTATTTGCTCATGAGGACCATATATATTTTGAGTCACTTGTTTGAATATGCATAATTTACTGTAGTCTTTTTATTATGTATACATTTGATGGCAATTGGACTGACCTTGTTTCGTTTAAGCCGTTGCTTTTTATTGCTGCGTTTTCCTATGTATGTCCTCAGAGTGCGGGAGTCATCTTACATGACGTCCTAGGCTACTTTGATTCCAATTTTTTTGGTTAACGTTGAGACTGAAGTTATGTATGCCATCCCAACTTGTTTGGTATCGCTCTGATCGTTTCCGCATGATAATCCCAAGTTCTACTAATGTTCTGACATAACTAACATGCAATGAATGATTTATTCGTTTCCCAACTCTCTCAAATTGTATATACGTACATAAATCCAGAAATAAACATTTGGAGTTGGTGTGGTTAGTTTCTCGAACTCTCAAAATAAATGAGACTTGAGAGGTTGTTCTTTTTGAGGTCGGCATGAGTGATAGACGGTTTAATAAAATAATTTAATATTTATAAATATGATCATTTATTGGATGAAAATAAATAAAAATTATTATATTTAAGCTAGAATTGGTCAAATATTAGTTATTAATTTATTTTTAAGTTAAAAAAAAAGAAAGAAAAGGAAAATATCTAATAGAATTGATGTTGGTTTAATGGGTATGTCCTAGTGGATAAGGCAGTGGTAACCAGAAAAGTCAAAATCTTGTTGGCTAAGTCAGAAATCTATTAAAAATTAAATTAATTAATCAAGAGAAGAGAGAATCCTAACATATATAAACGTGACGGTCTAAATTCCTCTGGGTTGGTTTACGATATAAGCGGATTACGGGTACGCTTCTTTTGCATCATCATCCTAATAAATCTTTTCCTCTCTCTCTCTCTCTCTCTCTCTCGAGATTACTTTCTCAATCGTCGATTAGGGTTTCTTCTTCCTTGCGCTTCCCCTTTTTTGATTCTCTTCTCTCTAGCTTGAATCCGATGGAGTCTACTGCTACTGCACTCGTCGTCAAGGTTTGCCATACCTTTCTCTCTTTCTTTCTCTTTTACTTGTCACACTTTTCTTCTCCTTTGTTTTTTGTCAGTAATTTGTCGATGATTCTTTGTGTTTCTCCGTGCGATCGTCTCGATTCTCATGTTTTTATCTTTGTTCTAGGTTTACGAGCTTTTTATTGTTGCTTGTAATCGGTCCTTTTGTTTTTAAATTTTCGCTATTGATCGGTTCTATCTCTGTGTCTTTGCAATTTTAAGTCTAACTCGAATTATAAACCCTATTGAATGATTAAAACTTGGATTGTTATATCGTTTTTGGAATCGTAATTTGTTTTTTTTTTCAAATCAATATCAAGGTTGCTTGATTTGGATCGCTATGTTCTTTCTATTTTTTTATGTTTTGATTGGGATCGCTTACTGTAACAACCTGATGTTGCATAGTTGTGTTTATTTCATTAAACTGATTCTATTTATGTTTGTGGATCCATACAGGTGAGCTATGGAGGTGTGCTTAGGCGTTTCAGGGTGCCTGTTAAATCTAATGGACAGCTTGATCTTGACATTGCTGGTCTCAAGGAAAAGATCGCTGCTCTCTTTGACATCTCTGTTGATTTTTCTCTGACTTACTCTGATGAGGATGGTGATGTGGTGGCTCTCGTTGATGACAACGATCTGTTTGATGTTACCAGTCAGCGCCTTAAGTTCTTGAAGATCAATGTGCTGTTGAAGACTGGCTTTACCACTAACCCTGTTGCTCCTGAGAGTAGTGGGAGTTCAACACCTTCGGGTATTCCCAACAGCAGTCAAAACCCGGTTTCCAAAATCCAAAAGGGTTTAAATGATGTTCTGATGGCTGTGCCTAACCCGATGCGTGATACCATATCGAAGGTATACATGGACCTTGCATCCAAAGCTGCAACTTCTAGTCCTGTTGTTGGTGAGATGCTTGATTGCATCTCAAAGCTAGGGCAGCTCTCCCCTGTTACTAAGCCTGGTTCTTCAGGCCCTTCCCTGAGCAGGGATGTTCCTTCCGCTGGTGAGAAGACCCAGACCGGAAAGAAACCTGCTAATATGACTGAACCCTCTGATTCAAAGACTTCTGGTCATGTGCCAACCTCTTCTGGGCTGGGTGCTAGCTTCAACGAGTGTCCCTTTAGTGGCAGTACCGTGAATGACTCTTCTCCTTATCCTGTCAACTTCAACAAGCATGCTCGTCGTGGATGCCATCCTAAAAAGAACACCAACGGTGATTACTGGGCCTCATTTGGTGTATTCCATAAGGGCATCCGTTGTGATGGATGTGGAGTTCTTCCTATAACTGGGCCTAGATTTAAATCGATGGTGTAAGGACATCTCTTACTTACTATTGTAGTGACTATAGACATGTTAGAGAACTTATTGTGATTATTTGTTTCTCTGGTGAATATTTTGCAGTAAGGAAGACTATGATCTTTGCAACATCTGCTTTTCGGTGATGGGTACTGAGGGGGATTACACAAGAATGGATAAGCCCGTATCATTTCAACATATGCATCCTTTCAAACACCGTGCCCAAGTATTACTCTTCTCCTATGTTTAAGATTCCTTTTCTTCTTGTTTATTCTATGCGTCTCTCTCTGATACCTATGTTGCAATCTTACCTTTCTTTTTTCCTTATAGATGTCAAATCCTCTGCTGAACCGGCCAGGCTATGGGGGTTTACATTTCAAGTGTACCCGGCCTAGACTAGACAGTCGCTTTGTCCTTGATGTGAATGTACTTGATGGAACAGTTGTTGCTCCATCCGCTCCATTCACTAAGATCTGGAAAATGAGGAACAATGGTTCGTTGGTGTGGCCTCGTGGCACACAGATTGTCTGGATCGGTGGGGACAGATTCAGCAACTCGTTGACTGTTGATTTACAGGTTATTATCTATTTTTTTAGTTCTCGTTTTTTTTCTTCTCTTGATTCTTTCCACTAACAACAGATCAATTGTTGTTTCAATTACACGCCGTTGAGTTAGCGTCTTCTCTACACAGTGAGAATAGCTGTTTGTGTATATAATCCTAATTTTGCTTATTTTTCTTTACACCTATGGCAGATTCCAGAAGGGGGTGTGCCTATCAATGGTGAGCTTGATGTCAAAGTTGATTTTATTGCACCACAGTTACCTGGCCGATACAATTCTTATTGGAGAATGGCTTCCTCTGATGGTGATAAGTTTGGGCAACGTGTTTGGGTGTTGATAAATGTACTTTCTACTTCTGTGCTCTTTCTTTCCTTGATTCTTTGACTCTATGAAATGTCTTCAATACCGTTTTTCTTTTTGTGCATGGTTAGGTTGATGCATCCCTGAAGAATACTGTTGTGAATGAGTTTCATGGACTGAACTTGAATGCCTCCCCCTCCCCTGATGAAAATTTTTCAAGCGAATTTACAGGGATGATGAATTGTGAGTCAGCTCAACATGGCAGCTCCAGTGTCAATCCCGGGACAAAGAAAGATGCTGCTGATATAGAGGGAGAAGTTGGTGAACCACAGGTCCCGGAAAAAGAAAACCTGGTGATTGGTGGATTTCATCCTGCTATCCCTCAAAGTCATTCTCCTTCATCTTCATCTTCATCATTTAACATGGTGGAGTTCCCAAGTATTCCTGCTGTTGAGATCTTGTCTGGTGGTTCTTCATCTACAAAAGACATTCCAGTTCCTCTTCAAGAGGATTTGGAAAAGAATGACGTTGAGATAACCATGCTCAAGGAGCTCGAGGAAATGGGTTTCAAGGAGATAGATTTGAACAAGGAGATCTT
Source organism: Camelina hispida (assembly GCA_023657505.1). Lineage (NCBI taxonomy): Eukaryota > Viridiplantae > Streptophyta > Magnoliopsida > Brassicales > Brassicaceae > Camelina > Camelina hispida. Next base: position 10,473,255 of record CP094635.1, on the reverse strand, counting down.
GAGGGACAACGAATACAATTTGGAGCAATCTGTTGATGCGCTTTGTGGAGTTAGCGAGTGGGATCCTATCCTAGAGGAGCTTCAGGAAATGGTAAGTGTGTCTGCACTTTGTGAATTTAACAGTTTGGTAAACAGAGATTGGGATGTTGAAAATGTTGTGATTTTGCAGGGCTTTTGTGATGATGTAACGAACAAGAGGCTGCTCAAGAAGAACAATGGAAGCATCAAAGGTGTGGTGATGGATCTTCTCACAGGGGAGAAGGAGGCTTAATAATACTTCTGGCAACTCTAAACCTATCTATCTATCTAATCTATCAGGAATAATTATTATGTTATTATAAATAAATAAAACCTGATCTCTCTAGTTTGGTTTCGTGCTGCGTCACAACATGGTGCCTTCCTTTGCTTTGGACCTTTTTGGTGTTGAATGATATTACTATTTTATATAAGACGTGGAGTTTCACCTACTTATATTTCCATTTAGTTATTTCGATTTGGTTATGTCATTTCTTCTGCTCTATCTACTAGTTGAAGAAGGAATGGTTCAGTCTATCTAATTCTTCTGTGACATGTTACATTTAGAAGCTCATCTCCCTCGATAATGTCACATGTTCACTCTGCTTGGTTGAAACATGGATGGCAATTAGCCAATCAGTCATGATGATTGGCTGTATTGATAAAAACTTTGCTATTCTTCTGTTGCAAGTTGCAACCATTGAGAACCATGTTTTGAGGATGTGATTGTGGTGCGGATACAACTTTGAGCAAAACCATTTAGAACTAATAATTGATTTTACGTTTTGTTTTAGAACAATTTACAAGTTTGAAGGGATTAACCAATAATGGGTTTGTTAAAATCTCTTTGAAGAAGAAAGACTGAACAAACTTCTAAGGCTATTTCTCTTCTTCTTCTTCTTGAAGGTTTGTTCTTCTAAAGTGAGTTCGCGTTCCAATTTCTTGGAGACCGAAATAATCTCGTAAGGATCCCACAGCGACTGTCCGAATTCCCAATCCAAAAACGACGGATGATGCTTTGTGGACAAGGCCTCCATTTTGAAGCGTGAAGCTTTGCCTTTGATAAAAGCGTGCTTCCTCTGCGCCTCGAACTCTAAAACCGTGTGTTTAGAGGTTTGGGAGTGGCTGAGCCAAGCCTGTGCAGCTGCCTTCATCAACTCTACTCTCTTCTTCTTCTCATCTTCTTCTTCTTCCTTTTCATCTTTAGCCTCTCGTTTCTTCCTCATCTCTCTTCTTCATCTCCATACTGGACTTTTTGGGGATCCAAGCTTTATTATGTCAGGTTTAATGTCAGCCTTACGTTTCTTGTTCGAATCTACTCAGCTCTGTCTTGTCTCTTCCTTTTTTTTTTTTCTTTTTTTTTTCTTTCTTTGTTTTATTATTTATTTTCATGCCTCGTTTTTTCTTAGTATCTCTTTATTAATTAAAACCGACTTTATGAATATGTGCGTTTTGATTCTGCAAAGTTTCCAGTTCTATTCTGAGTAGAAGTCTTCAGTATCTTCTTCACCATTATTATACTAAATGATTTTTCCTTACCACTAAGTTAACTCCCATAAATATTAATTGGGTTCTGCAGCACCAGCTTATTGGATTTTAGAGGGCCAACCAACAAACAAAAATTCTTCATCCATTTGACTATTTGAGTCTTGGCTATGATACCGGGTTTGTGACAAATAATTGACTAGAACTTTTTCCTAATGTTTATTGTTCATAAGTTAACGTGGTTAATTATATAAATTCTTCATCCATTTACAATATGTAATCAAATATATATGGTCAAATTGGATTTTTGTTAATACTATGATTATTTTGAGTTTTTAACTATTTTGTTAGAAATTTCTTTTTTTTTTTTGAAAAATTAGAAATTTCTTTACCAATGTTAAAATCCGATAATAGATATTCATCTTCAATGCAGCGGAAGTCTATACCGTACGATTCGATTTGGCTCCAACTGGTCCAAATAATGCATACACGAAAGTCGAAACCAACCGAGAAAGGAAAGTAGAACAATATATATATATATATATTGCTTCTAAGTTCTAACCAACCGAAACAAAAGACGACCATATATAAAAGCCACAACTCACTTCAACCATCGTTATTAATCCACTCACTCCCTTTGCTCTAACTTGGCCTTCTTCTTCTCCTTGACAAAGAAGACTAAGAGAGAAACAACGGAGAAGACGCTGAACAATATGGATGCTATGTCGAGCGACACGTGTCCACCACTAATAGCCTGAACGCTGAAGAGATTCGTCGTCCTTCCCTCGTCCGAGCTCTGCCCGTATGCTACTTCGTGGCCATCTCCATCAATTCCATAGACACGTACGAAGTAGGTTCCAGTGGGGATATCGAGCTCGACGGTCCAATCAATTGATTGAGGGGTCTTGTCATATGGCTTGGACACAATCTCGTAAGGGCAGGTTTTGTCCTTCAAGAGCTCGTTATGAGTCTTTCGCCACGGTCTATCAACTTGGCTGATTGGTGCATAACAAAGCTTGACTTGGATTGTCTTGAACGTAGCATCGGCATAGACCTTGGCCGACGACTTTAGCTTCCATTTAATTGTCACCATATCTTTTCCAGCTTCCAAAACTAAAGAAATACATTATTATCAAATAATAGTACAGATAGATGTATAGTTTTTATTTACTATAAATGTATTAGTGACCCAACTCATTTTAAAAAGTATGGAGAGATATGCATAAATGGAAATAAAGAATTCTAAAATAAAATAGATAGCATATCCCCATTACTGTATTGCCAATTATATTAGTTAAAGTCTAGCTAATAGAGAGTTTGAATTATAAGAAAAAGGGTAAGATAAATTCGCAAACCTACGCCATCTTGTATGGGTTTAGCGGCGACCTCAATTGAGTTTTGGAGCTCAGAGAATAGTCTATCTTTGTTTTCTCCATGGCTCGACTGGTTGAATGAAAATATGAGAAGTGAGGCGAAGAGGAGAGTGTGGATGGCCATCGTTGAATTTTGAAATTTTGGTAAGAGGATATGCTTTTTGATGAAAAAATGGGTGCATGTTAAGTCTTTATATAGTGTGTGATCTTTGGCCATCATAAAATAAGAAACGCGAGAAAGACAATGTTTCGCTTAGCAGTTAAGCCAAATTGTGTGAGAGAGATTACCCTTTGAAGATTTGGAGGAAATGGGGGAAAGTGAGTCTTGTGTTTCTATAAGGCTACATTTTTCTCTATTGTCTCCAGGCTCCAGCTGAAGAGCGATGTTCATTGAACATGACGAGGGAATGAAAATTCAGTTTTGAGTTCTCTTAGATATCATTCATTTTCTTTGTTTTTTCTGTTATGTTAGACCACCTTTAATGGAGAAACGGTGAAACATATCTCGAAAAATTAAAAAGATATTTTATTACACAATTTCCTTATTTATTTATATTTTAGTATGTATATTATTGGGTAAATGACACATGTCTGTTTATTCTTAAGAAACGTTTCACAGGTACCCAACACGAAGAATGATGATCAGACGCAAAGAACGATGCTAAATAAAACAAAAATATTTGTTTGGGAGACTATTTAAGCCAAATATCATTAAATGCAAAAACTTGAACATAAATTTTGGACACCATTACTCGGTAGTCAACACAAACATAGTTGATCTATCAAACTATGTTTAGGCATAAAGAACAATGTTCAAGAATAAGAAAATAAAAAACTTCTCATCATACAAATCTGACCTAGTTAGATCAAGATCTGAAAATATGGTATCTAAAGTCATATCACCGCACATCACTCATTAGGATTACGGCCCTGTTCTTTTTTAAGTCGCTACTGTAGTGATGGCAACTGATTTTAGAATATCTTCTTTTTAAAATTCTAAAAAGTATAATAAAGAGTATAAACTATGTTTAGGCGTAAAGAACAATGCTCAAAAATAAGAAAAGAAAAACGTCTCATCATACAAATTTGACCTAGTTAGATCAAGATATGAAAATATGGTATCTAAAGTCATTTTTCCACACATCACTCATTAGGATTACCTTATCCATGTGTTTGGGCCACTATCTAAGTAAAACATCATTAAATGCAAAGGTTTTAGTAGAAATTTTTATTTATTATAAATGTATTAGTGACCCAAGTCATTTTTAAAAGTATGGAGAGATATGCATAAATGGAAATAACGATTTTTAAAATAAAAGGGTAGCATATCCCAACTACAGTATTGCCAATTCTATTAGTATAGCCTAGCTAATAGAGAGAGTTTGAATTATAAGAAAAATGGTAAGACAAATTCACAAACCTATGCCATCTTGTATGGGTTTAGCGGCGACCTCAATTGAATTTTGGAGTTCAGTGAAGAGTCTATCTTTGTTTCCTCCATGGTTCGACTGGATGAATGAAAATATGAGAAGTGAGGCGAAGAGGAGAGTGTGGATAGCCATCGTTGAATTTTGAAATTTTGGTAAGAGGAATATGCTTCTTTGATAAATAAAAAATGGGCGCATGTTAAATCTTTATATAGTGTGTGATCTTAAGCTATCATAAGATAAGTAATGCGAGAAAGACAATGTTTCGCTTAGCAGTTAAACCAAATTGTGTGAGAGAGAGATTACCTTCTGAATATTTAGAGAAAATGGGAAAAAGTGAGTCATGTGTTCTATAAGTCTACATTTGTCTCTAATGTCTCCAGCTGATGAGCGATGTTCCTTGAACATGAAGAGGCAGTTTTGAGTTCTCTTAGTTATTTTCTGTTGTATTAGACTATATTTAATGGAGGAGCCGTAAAACATTTCTTAGAAAATTAAAAAATATATATTTTATTACACATTTTCTTTTTTATTATTTTTTAATATGTGTACTATTGGATAAATGACAAATGTCTATTTATTCTTAAGACATATTTCTCAAAGTTCTCACACAAGCAACAATTCTCATATGACTTTGTTGCTTTATCTAACTAGCCTGTGCAGCTGCCTTCATCAACTCTACTCTCTTCTTCTTCTCATCTTCTTCTTCTTCTTCCTTTTCATCTTTAGCCTCTCGTTTCTTCCTCATCTCTCTTCTTCATCTCCATATTGGACTTTTTGGGCATCCAAGCTTTATTATGTCAGGTTTAATGTCAGCCTTACGTTTCTTGTTCGAATCTACTCATCTCTGTCTTGTCTCTTCTTTTTTTTTTTTTTCTTTCTTTCTTTGTTTTATTATTTTTTTTCATGCGTCGTTTTATCTTGGCCTTCAGATTTTCAGATGACTTTGACAAGAGTGAAAGCATATAACAAATCAGATTACTTTATTGTAAAAAAAAAAACAATCAGAGGACTTGGTTTAGTAAACTGCTACTCAAAATATAGAACTGCATGATTATTAACAAAACAAAATGTTTTGATAGATCTCCAGACTTAGTTAGAAGCATGAATTCTCTATTCAATCAAATACAAAACAACCCCTAAAGTCTAGCATTCTAGCAACAAGCTTGGCAGAAGAGACGAGTAAAGCAAAAAAAACTAATTCAATGTTGATAGTGTCAACTCAACGATTGGGCACCTAAGTGAGTAGTGTGGAAACTTTCCAAAACAAAATGGCTAGTGATAAAGGAGATGGCCCCCATTAAACATTTTTTATTTGATTCAATCACAGAAGGAGGATCGTAAAAGCTTTTCCATAGGGAGGAGAGAGACTCTCTCTCCTCAACATTGAGATACTAACCTTCTATTTAGTTTATGCGAAAATTAAAATATAAGGTGAAACAGATGCATAATTTGAGATGATGAAGAGATGCATAAATCAATAATTAGCTTAACACTTTTCTGAATAAACCATTTCCATTGCTATTTGTTTATGACCTCACTAAAAAGAAAAAAAATTCATTCAGGCAGTTCAGACTTCTCTCTCTTAGCTGTTTCTATCATTGTACACAAGAACTCACTTGGATCATGGCTATATGGATCTGCAAGTGCTGCGTGCGCTAAAAACGGAAGTTTCCTCAGTGATCTCCCACTTAAACTCTGCACATTAAGAAGTTGATCCGAATCATACTCAGTTTTTTCAGAGTATTCTCAGGCTTTTGTCACTACTCTACAATCAGTATAAAAGTATTCCCAAAGACTGACCTCACACCCTTTTGCCGCTTCTATCAGCTGTTTACAGAACCAGGGAACTGCATTTGTATCATGAACCTCACTTTCATTTGCCTTTTCTTTCAAACTTGAAAAGCTTGGAATAGAGAATCCATCACAGCCCTGTACCAAGATATCATGAAGCTTGTAAGATATAATTTCTTCTCCTTCAGTGTTAACAGGAAACTGTGGAATTAGAAACGTATATGGGGTGCTCTTATGTGGTACCTGGAAACTTGAGATGATCCCTTTACTTATTAATTCCTCAACACAAGACCTTAATATTTCATAACGAACATGAAGAGTTGGAGGCCCAACATAAGCTTTTATGTCGGCTCGATCCACAAAAGCAACATCTGCAACAAGAATATTGATGTGTGAAATCTCACAAATCTAAATGAGGAACACAGTTCAGAGAGAGACTGAGAACTGAGAAGTTAAAGCATTTTATATTAGTAGCAAGTCAAAGTCATAATTCTATTGCGAACTTGGTGCTTAAGATCATCCGGATGAAAAGAAGGACTTATATAAGAGTACAAAACATGAGGCTAGGACAGGATCAAAATGGGCAACCAAGCTTACCAATAGCAGTAGTTATATTTGATGTTGTAAGGATGATCACATTCGGTGCAGATTTCAATTTGTCCATTTGGGTGAGTAGTGCATTCACAACCTGCAAAGTACACAGGAAGATTTGGTCTTCTAGGATTAAGAATTAATTCTTTTGCAAATACTAGGTGCATATGAAATTTAGAAGTTAGTTGGATTACCCGGATAGAATCTGAAGGTTCTGAGCCAGACAAAGCCGCTTTTCTAGCAGCAGCAAGACTTTCAACTTCATCTGCAACCATAAAATTCCTGACGGGATAAATAAGCCTGCAACCATAAAATTCCATGATAAAATCATCACTCACCGATCAAAACAAATACTAAATTGCCATCTTCCTCCACCATCTCTTGGATTTTCTGGAAAAGCTTGGCAACCTATATTATGCAATTAGTAGACATAGTGAGAATAACATAATATTCCAATATAGTTTTTATCCTAAGATAGGTCTGATAACTATACAACTGTTAGTGAAGCTTGTGATATCACTACTTAAACATGGAATAATCCATGAGTACAAAGTCAGCTTGTTGAACAAGTCTACTGTGTTAAATGCATGCTAAAGGGAAAACATAAGACAAGAGCTAAAGAAAGGACAATTCTGTATCATACCAGCTTGCCACTTTCAGAGAACCATTTACTAAATAGAGAATGAGCATTGACTTCAATCAATTGGCAATGTGGATATCTGATGGAGGAAACATAAATCGAAATCAAAACAGAAAGATAAACGAAATAATACAGTCAATATATATTAATCTGGCAGAGTAAGATTTTGTCCAGAAGAGGACCTGGAGTTGCACCGAATTGAAAGCTTTTGAGCCAACGCTTTGCAAAGAGATGTTTTGCCAGTCCCTGGTGGTCCGTGCAAAAGAATAATCCTGCAAAAAAGTTTCAAAAAATCATGAAGACTAAATAGTTGAATCAGGCACAAGAAAACAAATATCAGACTTAGACACCAAAGAACAAACAAAACCGCATAAAACAAATTTAGCTTTTGAAGCAACTCAGTTATACGAAGTTTTGCGTAACAATCTCATGATGTCGAACAGAGCCAAACATAAATAAGAATTGCTAGGTATGTTAGGAGAATAGTATGTACTGCAAAACATGCAAACTTCCCTCACCTATTCCATGAAACAAGATTTGGATTAACACCCTTCTGCGTGAACAGCAACGCACTTGCAGCGTAACGTAGTAACCTTTGCTTGAGTCCAGATTCATATATTAAGCTACACAACAAAAAAGACCAACCACTGAATAAATTGATTCAACGCCATCACTGCTTTCTAACGAAGGCAAGACCATACTTCTAGACAGACCTTTCCCATAAGCCATCAAACTCTTTTGCAGGTAGAATCCATTCATTAAAGCTAGCAGGTTGTCCATCAGCGCACAAGTCCTCACATGGTCCTTCTTCAATGAGCTGTATGTAATTATAAAAAAAAAGTCATGATCTGTATGGATGGAACCTAAAAGATAACAAAGTTGACAGGCTATTGAACATAATCAGGTTTGCATATAACCTGAAAGGCGTGGACAACTGGCTTCACTTGCCAGAACAAGAGAACATCATTGTTTTTCACCCATTCCTCTAGATACAAGAGGCAATTAAAATATCAGTAACATCAAACCCTCATATTGGCATATGACTAAAAATTTTCCATAACTATGCATATGAAATGTGAAATCCTCACAAAATCTGAAACAATACCTGTATCACAAATGCATATCCTTTGCACATTTTGAACGAGAAACAAGTCGTCAGCAGGAATCAATACAAGTCCATCTGCATAGCTCATGCTCCTATTCTCAAGCATCCTAGAGCAAACACAAAACTATCCCCCATTTTTAACCAATTAAAAAAGAAACAACCGACACAAAGAGCTATTCCAATCAAAAACAAACCGTTCAACAGCTCTCTGCACATCCTCGAGGCGAGCGGTGCTTGAAGGCTTTAAGCAGACCTCCACTAGAGAGAGAAACACAGAGATTTGAAAGATGAGGAAGAATTCATAAAAAGAGAAGCGCGCAGGTTAATCGAATCCGAAAGGGAGAGGAAGGAGAATTGGGTGTACCAGATACGAGGAATTTGTTCTCGCGGAGGCAAGGAGGAGGAGTAGGCGGAGGAGGAGGATTGGGTGTAGCGATTGGCTCTGTTTGCTCCGGGACAGTTGTTGATACAGTGTGAATTTGGTGAGAGGAGACATCCATGGAAGGGTTGGGAAGAGTAATCGTATCCTCCTCGAGCATAGGGTTATGCTCGGCAATCTCCATGGGAGTGCTCATGCTCGTGCTCGTGCTCGTGCTCGTGGTGGTGTGTTCTCTCTCTCTCTCTGGATTTGGGGAAAAAGGCTGACCTGAGAGAAATTTCTCAATTTCAATTTTTAGATTTATCCCTTTCCGCCGGAAATAGGCGGGATTCCCCAGCTCCCTTTTAGAATTTTTTCGCAATAATAAATTAATAATGCACTGAAATTTTCAGGTTAATTGTTGAAAATGAAAAGTAAGAATAATAATAATAATAATAATAATAATAATAAATGAAAACAAAATTGAAGAAATTGGTGTTATTGTTAGAATAAAATGATGGTTAAAAGTTTAAAACTAGAAGATTTTTTTTTTTATAAGAAATGCCACTGTATAGTATTTTTTTTTGGGGTTAAATGTTAAATTATACTATATAGTTTGAACGAATCATAATACAATCGTTTATGAATATGAATATGTGCGTTTTGATTCTGCAAAGTTTCGAGTAACTCGACAGTGTAGAGCTTCTTGTTACTAGATAGTGTGGGATATATATATATATATATCACAACCCAATAAAAATATTTGTGGCCGAATTAGATGATAGATGACCACATAAAATTTATTGAATCTCTGGAATAAGTTGTTTAATCCAGTTCTATTCTGAGTAGAAGTCTTCAGTATCTTCTTCACCATTATTATACTAAATTACTTTTCCTTAACCCTAAGTTATCTCCCATAAATATTAATTGGGTTCTGCAGCACCAACTTGATGGATTTTAGAGGGCTGGAGCTGGTCGTGACTTGATGAGTGATCCAACCAACAAACAAAAATTCTTCATCCATTCGACTATTTGAGTCTTGGCTATGATGATACCTGCAGGTTTGATGACAAATAATTGACTAGAACTTTTTCCTAATGTTTATTGTTCACAAGTTAACGAGGTTAATTATATATATTCTAAGAAATTAAGATAAATTGTATGGAATGAAAAGATCTTGAGGAAAACTTTTTTCTTTATCTAGTTCTACAATATGCAATCAAATATATATGGCCAAATTGGGTTTTTGTTAATACTATGATTAATTTGAATTTTTAACTATTTTGTTAGAAAATTCTAAATCAATTTAAAAATCCGATCATATATATTCATCTTCCATGCAGCGGAAGTCTATACCGTACGATTCCACTTGGCTCCAACTGGTCCAAATAATGCATACACGAAAGTTGAAACCAACCGAAAAAGGAAAGTAGAACAATATATATATAGCTTCTAAGTTCTAACCAAACGAAACAAAAGACGACCATATATAAAAGCCACAACTCACTTCAACCATCGTTATTAATCCACTCACTCCCTTTGCTCTAACTTGGCCTTCTTCTTCTCCTTGAAAAAGAAGAGTAAGAGAGAAACAACGGAGAAGACGCTGAACAATATGGATGCTATGTCGAGCGACACGTGTCCACCACTAATAGCCCGAACGCTGAAGAGATTCGTCATCCTTCCCTCGTCCGAGCTCTGCCCGTATGCTACTTCGTGGCCATCTCCATCAATTCCATAGACACGTACGAAGTAGGTTCCAGTGGGGATATCGAGCTCGACGGTCCAATCAATTGATTGAGGGGTCTTGTCATATGGCTTGGACACAATCTCGTAAGGGCAGGTTTTGTCCTTCAAGAGCTCGTTATGAGTCTTTCGCCACGGTCTATCAACTTGGCTGATTGGTGCATAACAAAGCTTGACTTGGATTGTCTTGAACGTAGCATCGGCATAGACCTTGGCCGACGACTTTAGCTTCCATTTAATTGTCACCATATCTTTTCCAGCTTCCAAAACTAAAGAAATACATTATTATCAAATAATAGTACAGATAGATGTATAGTTTTTATTTACTATAAATGTATTAGTGACCCAACTCATTTTAAAAAGTATGGAGAGATATGCAAACGAATTCTAAAATAAAATAGATAGCATATCCCCATTACTGTATTGCCAATTATATTAGTTAAAGTCTAGCTAATAGAGAGTTTGAATTATAAGAAAAAGGGTAAGATAAATTCGCAAACCTACGCCATCTTGTATGGGTTTAGCGGCGACCTCAATTGAGTTTTGGAGCTCAGAGAAGAGTCTATCTTTGTTTTCTCCACGGTTCGACTGGATGAATGAAAATATGAGAAGTGAGGCGAAGAGGAGAGTGTGGATGGCCATCGTTGAATTTTGAAATTTTGGTAAGAGGAATATGCTTTTTGATGAAAAAATGGGTGCATGTTAAGTCTTTATATAGTGTGTGATCTTTGGCCATCATAAAATAAGAAACGCGAGAAAGACAATGTTTCGCTTAGCAGTTAAGCCAAATTGTGTGAGAGAGATTACCCTTTGAAGATTTGGAGGAAATGGGGGAAAATGAGTCTTGTGTTTCTATAAGGCTACATTTGTCTCTATTGTCTCCAGGCTCCAGCTGAGGAGCGATGTTCTTTGAACATGACGAGGGAATGAAAACTTAGTCTTGAGTTCTCTTAGATATCATTCATTTTCTTTGTTTCTTTCTGTTGTGTTAGACCATCTTTAATAGAGAAACGGTAAAACATATCTCGAAAAATTAAAAAGATATTTTATTACACAATTTCCTTATTTATTTATATTTTAGTATGTATATTATTGGGTAAATGACAAATGTCTGTTTATTCTTAAGAAACGTTTCACAGGTACCCAACACGAAGAATGATGATCAGACGCAAACAATGCTAAATAAAACAAAAATATGTTTTCGCGGAAGCAAGGAGGAGGAGGAGGCGGAGTAAGAGGATTGGGTGTAGCGATTTGTTCTGTTTGGTCCGGGATAGTCGTTGATGTAGTGTGAATTTGGTGAGAGGAGACATCCATGGAAGCGTTGGGAAGAGTAATCGTATCCTCCTCAAGCATAGGGTTATGCTCGGCAATCTCAATGGGAGTGCTCATGCTCGTGGTGTGTGTGTTCTCTCTGTCTCTGGATTTGGGGAAAAAGGCTGAGAGCCTTTTTAGATTTTTAGATTTTTCGCCTTTCCTTCGGGAATAGGCGGGATTCCCCCAGCTCCCTTTTCTTTTATTTTTTTTGGCAATAATAAATTAATAATGCACTGAAATTTTCAGGTTAATTGTTGAAAAGTAAGAATAATAATAATAAATGAAAACAAAATTGAAGAAATTGGTGTTATGATTAAAATCAAAATGATGGTCAAAAGTTTATAACTAGAAGACTTTTTTTTTTATTAAGAAATGTTACTGTATAGTTTTTTTTTTGGGGGTTAAATGTTAAATTATACTACTGTATAGTTTGAACGAATCATAATACAATCGTTTATGAATATGAATATGTGCGTTTATGAATATGTATTACTTAGCATATCTTTATTCATTAAAACCTACTTTATGAATATGTGCGTTTTGATTCTGCAAAATTTCGAGTAACTCGACAGTGTAGCTTCTTGTTACTAGATAGTGTGCGATATATATATCACAACCCAACCGTTTACTATATAGTTTGAACGAATCATAATACAATCATTTATGAATATGAATATGAGCGTTTATGAATATATATTACTTAGCATCTCTTTATTCATTAAAACCGACTTTATGAATATGTGCGTTTTGATTTTGCAAAGTTTCGAGTAACTCGACAGTGTAGCTTCTCGTTACTAGATAGTGTGCGATATAGATGAGAGATGACCACATAAAATTTATTGAATCTCTGGAACAAGTTGTTTAATCAAGTTCTATTCTGTGTAGAAGTCTTCAGTATCTTCTTCACCATTAATATACTAAATGATTTTTCTTTAATAATACATTATTTATTATTGAAGACGACTATAGTATAGATTGATGAATAGTTTTTATTTATTATAAATGTATTATTGACCCAAGTCATTTTTAAAAGTGTGGAGAGATATGCATACATGGAAATAACGAATTCTAAAATAAAATAGGTAGCATATCCCCAATACTGTATTGCCAATTATATTAGTTAAAGTCTAGTTAATAGAGAGTTTGAATTATAAGAAAAAGGGTAAGACAAATTCGCAAACCTACGCCATCTTGTATAGGTTTAGCGATAACCTCAATTGAATTTTGGAGCTCAGCGAAGAGTCTATCTTTGTTTTCTCCACAGCTAGACTAGATGAATGAAAAAATGAGAAGTGAGGCGAAGAGGAGAGTGTGGATGGCCATCGTTGAATTTTGAAATTTTGGTAAGAGGAATATGCTTTTTGATGAAAAAATTGGTGCATGTTAAGTCTTTATATAGTGTGTGATCTTTGACCATCATAAAATAAGAAATGCGAGAAAGACAATGTTTCGCTTAGCAGTTAAGCCAAATTAGGTGAGAGAGAGATAATTACCCTTTGAAGATTTGGAGGAAATGGGGGAAAGTGAGTCATGTGTTCTATAAGGCTACATTTGTCTCTATTGTCTTCAGCTGAGGAGCGATGTTCGTTGAACATGACGAGGGAATGAAAAATCAGTCATGAGTTCTCTTAGTTATCATTCTTTTTTTTTTTTTTTTTTTTTTTCTGTTGTGTTAGACCATCTATAATGGAAGAGCGGTGAAACATTTCTCGAAATTTTAAAAAGATATATTTTTATTATACATCTTTCTTTTTTATTTATATTATAGTATGTGTACTATTGGGTATATGCTACATGTCTATTTATTCTTAAGAAACATTTATAAGGTTCTCACACAAGCAAAGATTCTCCTTCTTTTCTGTTCTCTCTCTTTTTTTTTGTTTTTTTAATAAAAACATTGACATGAGCAACCCCCGATGGGGCTGCCCTTAAATTTTTAGAGTGTCATTTGTAATCTAAATTACCAAAACTATTATAAAGAATGTAAAAAAACAAATAAAATTGTTCATTAAATATATTTAAATTTACGTCATTATTTAAGCCGATCGACATGGCTAGGTTAAAATAGAAAATTTGGACACTATTACTCGGTACTCAACACGAAGAACGATGATCAGACGCAAAGAACGATGCTAAATAAAACAAAAATATTTGTTTGGGAGACTATATAAGCCAAATATCATTAAATGCAAAACTTAAACATAAATTTTGGACACTATTACTCAGGTAGTCAACAGAAATATAGTTGATCTCTCAAATTATGTTTAGGTGTAAAGAACAATGCTCAAAAATAAGAAAAGAAAAACATCTCATCATACAAATTTGACTTTGATAGATCAAGATATGAAAATATGGTACCTAAAGTCATATCACCGCACAACACTCACTAGGATTACCTTATCCATATGTTTGGGCCACTATCTAAGTAAAACATCATTAAATGCAAAGGTTTCAGTAGAAATTTTTATTTATTATAAATGTATTATTGACCCAAGTATTTTTAAAAGTATGGAGAGATATGTATAAATGGAAATAATGACTTCTAAAATAAAATGGGTAGCATATCCCAAGTACTGTACTGCTAATTCGATTAGTTATAGCCTAGCTAATAGAGAGTTTGAATTATAATAATAATGGTAAGACAAATTCACAAACCTACGCCATCTTGTATGGGTTTAGCGGCGACCTCGATTAAATTTTGGAGCTCAGTGAAGAGTCTATCTTTGTTTCCTCCATGGCTCGACTGGATGAATGAAAATATGAGAAGTGAGGCGAAGAGGAGAGTGTGGATGGTCATCGTTGAATTTTGAAAATTTTGTAAGAGGAATATGCTTTTTTGATGAAAAAAATGGGTGCATGTTAAGTATTTATATAGTGTGTGATCTTTGGCCATCATAAGATAAGTAATGCGAGAAAGACAATGTTTTGTTTAGCAGTTAAGCCAAATTGTGTGAGAGAGAGAGATCTCTTTGAAGATTTGGAGGAAATGGGGAAAAGTGAGTCATGTGTTCTATAAGGCTATATTTGTCTCTATTGTCTCCAGCTGAGGAGCGATGTTCCTTGAACATGACAAGGGAATGAAAAGTCAGTCTTGAGTTCTCTTAGTTATCATTCATTTTTTTTTTCATATTGTGTTAGACCATCTTTAATGGAGGAGCGGTGAAACATTTCTCAAAAAATTAAAATATATATTTTTATTACACATTTTTCTTTTTTATTTATTTTAATATGTGTACTATTGGGTAAATGACACATGTCTATTGATTCTTAAGAAACGTTTCTCAAGGTTTCCACACAAGCAACAGTTCTCCTTCTTTTATGTTCTCTCTCTCTCTTCTTTTTATTATTTTTTTGAATATGACAAAGGAATGAAATGTCGGTCTTGAGTTTTCTTTGTTATCATTCATTATTTTTTCTTGTTATGTTAAACCATCTTTAATGGAAGAGCGGTGAAACATTTCTCGGAAAATTAAAATATATATTTTTATTACACATTTTCTTTTATTTATTTATTTTTAATATGTGTATTATTGGGTAAATGACACATGTCTATAAATTCTTAAGAAACGTTTCTCAAGGTTTCGACAAAAGCAACGATTCTCCTTATTTTCTGTTATCCCTCTTCTTTTTAATATTTTTTTAATAAAAACATTGACATGAGCAACCACCGATGGGGCTGCCCTTAGGGTTCCAGGGTGTCATTTGTAATCCAAATTACCAAAACTATTATGAAGAATGTAATAGAACAAATAAAATTTTAAATTAAATATATTTAAATTTACTTCATTATTTAAGCCGATCAACATAGCTAGGTTAAAATAGAAATTTTGGACACTGTTACTTGGTAGTCAACACGAAGAACGATGATCAGACGCAAAGAACGATGCTAAATAAAATAAAAATATTTGTTTGGGAGACTATTTAAGATAAATATCATTAAATGGAAAAACTTGAACATAAATTTTGGACACTATTACTCGATAGTCAACACAAATATAGTTGATCTCTCAAACTATGTTTAGGTGTAAAGAACAATGCTCAAAAATAAGAAAAGAAAAACGTCTCATCATACAAATTTGACCTAGTTAGATCAAGATCTGAAAATATGGTATCTAAAGTCATTTTTCCACACATCACTCATTAGTATTACCCCATGTTTTAAAAATCGCTAGGCGTTAGTCGGGCGGTGAGGGAGGTCCTAACGATTAATCGAGAAATCGGATTTAAATCAGGGATTAATCAAAGACTTAGTTTTAGGGTTTTTATTATTATTATATATAATAAATAATAAAATATTTCAGTTTTAGGGTTATATAGATTGTTTATCGTGATATTAAAAAATTATTTGACAGCTCAGTCGGTATAGGACTCACTATAAATGGTTAAGGTTTCCAGTTTGACTCCTTTCTGCCTCTATTTTATTGATTTTTTAGTTTTTATCTGCAAGGGCAAAACAGTAATTTTATAGTCGTCTTCTCCACAACAACCCCGCGACTGTAAAACCCTGATATATGGCCGTTGACTTTTTTTCTCAGTTTCTATCAATTTTATCTTATTTTCAATTAAATATAACGTAAAAATAGTAGATTTCCTCACTTAAACATCATATTTAAGTACAAAAACAAATCAAAATCGAGAATTTTTTTCCCCCGATTTTCTTTCCGATTTGAGTGTAATCGCGGCAGCCCCTTGGTGCCAAGGGATTATACGCCGTGTAATCGGCCGATTTGGCCGATTTTTAGAACAGGGGTATTACCTTATCCATGTGTTTGGGCCACTATCTACGTAAAATATCATTAAATGCAAAGCTTTAAGTAGAAACTTTTATTTATTATAAATGTATTAGTGACCCAAGTCATTTTTAAAAGTATGGAGAGATATGCATACATGGAAATAACAAATTCTAAAATAAAATAGGTAGCATATCCCCAGTACTGTATTGCCAATAATATTAGTTAAAGCCTAGCTAATAGAGTTTGAATTATAAGAAAAAGGGTAAGACAAATTCGCAAACCTACGCCATCATGTATGGGTTTAGCGGCGACCTCAATTGAATTTTGGAGCTCAGCGAAGAGTCTATCTTTGTTTTCTCCACTGCTCGACTGGATGAATGAAAATATGAGAAGTGAGGCGAAGAGGAGAGTGTGGATGGCCATCGTTGAATTTTGAAATTTTGGTAAGAGAAATATGCTTTTTGATGAAAAAATTGGTGCATGTTAAGTCTTTATATAGTGTGTGATCTTTGACCATCATAAAATAAGAAATGCGAGAAAGACAATGTTTCGCTTAGCAGTTAAGCCAAATTGGGTGAGAGAGATAATTACCCTTTGAAGATTTGGAGGAAATGGGGGAAAGTGAGTCATGTGTTCTATAAGGCTACATTTGTCTCTATTGTCTCCAGCTGAGGAGCGATATTCCTTGAACATGACGACGGAATGAAAAATCAGTCTTGAGTTCTCTTAGTTATCATTCATTTTTTTTTTTGTTTTTTTCTGTTGTGTTAGACCATCTATAATGGAAGAGCGGTGAAACATTTCTCGAAAATTTAAAAAGATATATTTTTATTACACATTTTTCTTTTTTATTTATATTATAGTATGTGTACTATTGGGTATATGCCACATGTCTATTTATTCTTAAGAAACATTTATAAGGTTCTCACACAAGCAAAGATTCTCCTTCTTTTCTGTTCTCTCTCTTCTTTTTTTTTTTAATAAAAGCATTGACATGAGCAACCCGCGATGGGCCTGCCCTTAAAGTTCCTGAGTGTCATTTGTAATCCAAATTACCAAAACTATTATAAAGAATATAAAATAACAAATAAAATTGTTCATTAAATATATTTAAATTTACGTCATTATTTAAGCCGATCGACGTGACTAGGTTAAAAACTTAAAATAGAAAATTTGGACACTATTACTCGGTACTCAACACGAAGAACGATGATCAGACGCAAAGAACAATGCTAAATAAAACAAAAATATTTGTTTGGGAGACTATTTAAGCCAAATACATTAAATGCAAAACTTGAACATAAATTTTGGACACTATTACTCGGTAGTCAATGCTCAAAAAAAAGAAAAGAAAAACATCTCATTATACAAATTTGAACTAGATAGATCAAGATCTGAAATATGGTACCTAAAGTCATATCACCGCACAACACTCACTAGGATTACCTTATCCATATGTTTGGGCCACTATCTAAGTAAAACATCATTAAATGCAAAGGTTTCAGTAGAAATTTTTATTTATTATAAATGTATTATTGACCCAAGTCATTTTTAAAAGTATGGAGAGATATGCATAAATGGAAATAATTTTTCATTATCTTCATTGACGTAATCAGCCTCCAAATATTTGGAGGCTGATTACGTCAACTAGTCCCCGTGTTCCTCGAATGGATCTCTTAGTTGTTGAGAGGGTTGCCCAAAGGCAGTATATAGAGCATACCCAGTAAAACTTACAAGTAACCCAGATATAAAGATGGCGACTAGGGTTGCTGTTTCCATTATTATAGAATTGAAAGACCACACTGGATCTATGCTAAGATCATTTATTTACAACGGAATGGTATACAAAGTCAACAGATCGTAATGAATAGAAAATAAGATTTATGGCTACACAAACTGTTGAGGATAGTTCTAGATCTGGTCCAAGAAGCACTACTGTAGGGAAGTTATTGAAACCATTGAATTCCGAATATGGTAAAGTAGCTGCTAATTTGATTAGTTATAGCCTAGCTAATAGAAAGTTTAAATTATAAGAATAATGGTAAGACAAATTCACAAACCTACGCCATCTTGTATGGGTTTAGCGGCGACCTCGATTAAATTTTGGAGCTCAGTGAAGAGTCTATCTTTGTTTCCTCCACGGCTCGACTGGATGAATGAAATATGAGAAGTGAGGCGAAGAGAAGAGTGTGGATGGTCATCGTTGAATTTTGGAAATTTTGTAAGAGGAATATACTTTCTTGATGAAAAAAATGGGTGCATGTTAAGTATTTATATAGTGTGTGATCTTTGACCATCATAAGATAAGTAATGCGAGAAAGACAATGTTTCGTTTAGCAGTTAAGCCAAATTGTGAGAGAGAGAGAGAGAGAGAGAGAGAGAGAGAGAGAGAGAGAGAGAGAGAGAGATTACTCTTTGAAGATTTGGAGGAAATGGGGAAAAGTGAGTCATGTGTTCTATAAGGCTATATTTGTCTCTATTGTCTCCAGCTGAGGAGCGATGTTCCTTGAACATGACAAGGGAATGAAAAGTCAGTCTTGAGTTCTCTTAGTTATTTTTATTACACATTTTTCTTTTTTATTTATATTATAGTATGTGTACTATTGGGTATATGCCACATGTCTATTTATTCTTAAGAAACATTTATAAGGTTCTCACACAAGCAAAGATTCTCCTTCTTTTCTGTTCTCTCTCTTCTTTTTTTTTTTAATAAAAGCATTGACATGAGCAACCCGCGATGGGCCTGCCATTAAAGTTCCAGAGTGTCATTTGTAATCCAAATTACCAAAACTATTATAAAGAATATAAAATAACAAATAAAATTGTTCATTAAATAAATTTAAATTTATGTCATTACTTAAGCCGATCGACATGACAAGGTTAAAAATGGAGCGGTGAAACATTTCTCAAAAAATTAAAATATATATTTTTATTACACATTTTCTTTTTTTATTTATTTTTAATATGTGTACTATTGGGTAAATGACACATGTCTATTAATTCTTAAGAAACGTTTTTCAAGGTTTCGACACAAGCAACGATTCTCCTTATTTTCTGTTATCCCTCTTCTTTTATTATTTTTTTAATAAAAACATTGACATGAGCAACCACCGATGGGGCTGCCCTTAGGGTTCCAGGGTGTCATTTGTAATCCAAATTACCAAAACTATTATGAAGAATGTAATAGAACAAATAAAATTTTTAATTAAATATATTTAAATTTACGTTATTATTTAAGCCGATCAACATAGCTAGGTTAAAATAGAAATTTTGGACACTATTACTTGGTAGTGAACACGAAGAACGACGATCAGACGCAAAGAACGATGCTAAATAAAACAAAAGTATTTGTTTGGGAGACTACTTAAGATAAATATCATTAAATGGAAAAACTTGAACATAAATTTTAGACACCATTACTCGATAGTCAACACAAATATAGTTGATCTCTCAAACTATGTTTAGGTGTAAAGAACAATGCTCAAAAATAAAAAAAATAAAAACGTCTCATTATACAAATTTGACCTAGTTAGATCAAGATCTGAAAATATGGTATCTAAAGTCATTTTTCCACACATCACTCATTAGTATTACCCCATGTCTTAAAACTCACTAGGCGTTAGTCGTGCGGTGAGGGAGGGCCTAGCTATTAATCAGGAAATCGGATTTAAATCGGAGATTAATCGGAGATTAATCGGAGACTTAGTTTTATGGGTTTTTATTATTATATATAATAAATAATAAAATATTTCAATTTTAGGGTTATATAGATTGTTTATCGTAATATTAAAAAATTATTTGACAGCTCAGTCGGTGTAGGACTCACTATAAATGGTTAAGGTTGCCAGTTTGACTCTTTTCTGCCTCTATTTTATCGATTTTTTTAGTTTTTATCAGCAAGGGCAAAATGGTAATTTTATAGTCGTCATCTCCACAACAACCCCGCGACTGTAAAACCCTAATATATGGCCGTCGACTTTTTTCTCACCTTCTATCAATTTTATCATATTTTTAATTAGATATAACATAAAAATAGTAGATTTCCTCACTTAAACATCATATTTAAGTACAAAAGCAAATCAAAATCGAGTATTTTTTTCCCCGATTTTCTTTCCGATTTGGGTGTAATAGCGGCGGTTTCTTGGTGCCTAGCGATTATACGCCATGTAATCGGCCGATTTGGCCGATTTTTAGAATAGGGGTATTACCTTATCCATGTGTTTGGGCCACTATCTACGTAAAACATCGTTAAATGCAAAGGTTTAAGTAGAAATTTTTATTTATTATAAATGTATTAGTGACCCAAGTCATTTTAAAAACTATGGAGAGATATGCATAAATGGAAATAACGATTTCTAAAATAAAATGGGTAGCATATCCCAAGTACTGTACTGCCAATTCTATTAGTTATAGCCTAGCTAATCGAGAGTTTGAATTATAAGAAAAATGGTAAGACAAATTCACAAACCTACGCCATCTTGTATGGGTTTAGCGGCGACCTCGATTAAATTTTGGAGCTTAGTGAAGAGTCTAGCTTTGTTTCCTCCACGGTTCGACTGAATGAATGAAAATATGAGAAGTAAGGCGAAGAGGAGAGTGTGGATGGTCATCGTTGAATTTTGAAATTTTGGTAAGAGGAATAAAGCTTTTTTGATGAAAAAAAAATGGGTGCGTGTTAAGTCTTTATATAGTGTGTGATCTTTGGCCATCATAAGATAAGTAATGTGAGAAAGACAATGTTTCGCTTAGCAGTTAAGCCAAATTGTGATAAAGAATGTAAGAGAACAAATAAAATTTTTTATTTAAATATATTTAAATTGACATCATTATTTAAGCCGATCAACATAGTTAGGTTAAAATAGAAATTTTGGACACTATTACTTGGTAGTCAACACAGAACGATGATCAGACACAAAGAATGATGCTAAATAAAACAAAAATATTTGTTTGGGAGACTATTTAAGATAAATATCATTAAATGGAAAAACTTGAACATAAAGTTTGGACACCATTACTCAATAGTCAACACAAATATAGTTGATCTCTCAAACTATGTTTAGGTGTAAAGTACAATGCTCAAAAAATAAGAAAAGAAAAAAATCTCATCATACAAATTTGACCTTGTTAGATCAAGATCTGAAAATATGGCATATAAAGTCATTTTTCCACACATCACTTATTAATATTACCTTATCCATGTGTTTGGGCCACTATCTACGTAAAAATCATTAAATGCAAAGGTTTAAGTAGAAATTTTTATTTATTATAAATGTATTAGTGACCCTAAGTCCTTTTTAAAAGTATGGAGAGAGATGCATAAATGGAAATAACAATTTCTAAAATAAAATGGGTAGCATATCCCAAGTACTGTACTGCCAATTCCATTAGTTATAGCCTAGCTAATAGAGAGTTTGAATTATAAGAAAAATGGTAAGACAAATTCACAAACCTATGCCATCTTGTATGAGTTTAGCGGCGACCTTGATTAAATTTTGGAACTCAGTAAAAAGTCTATCTTTGTTTCCTCCACGGCTCGACTGGATGAATGAAAATATGAGAAGTGAGGCGAAGAGGAGAATATGGATGGTCACCGTTAAATTTTAAAATTTTGGTAAGAGGAATATGCTTTTTTAATGAAAAAAATGGGTGCATGTTAAGTCTTTATATAGTGTGCGATCTTTGGCCATCATAAGATAAGTAATGCGAGAAAGATAAGGTTTCGCTTAGCAGTTAAGCCAAATTGTGTGTGAGAGAGAGAGAGATTACCCTTTGAAGATTTGGAGGAAATGGAGAAAAGTGAGTCATGTGTTTTATAAGGCTACATTTGTCTCTATTATCTCCAGCTGAGGAGCGATGTTCCTTGAACATGACAAGAGAATGAAAAGTCAGTTTTGAGTTCCCTTAGTTATCATTCATTTTTTTTCCTGTTGTGTTAGACCATCTTTAATGGAGGAGCGGTGAAATATTTCTCGGAAAATTAAAATATATATTTTTATTACACATTTTCCTTTTATTATTTATTTTTAATATGTGTACTATTGGGTAAATGACACATGTCTATTTATTCTTAAGAAATATTTTTCAAAGTTTCCACACAAGCAACGATTCTCCTTCTTTTCTGTTCTCTCTCTTCTTTTTATTATTTTTTTGAACATGACAAGTGAATGAAAAGTCAGTCTTGAGTTTTCTTAGTTATCATTCATTTTTTTTCCTGTTGTGTTAAACCATCTTTAATGGAGGAGCGGTGAAACATTTCTCGGAAAATTAAAATATAAATTTTTATTACACATTTTCCTATTATATTTATTTTATTATGTGTACTATTGGGTAAATGACACATGTCTATTGATTCTTAAGAAACGTTTCTCAAGGTTTCCACACAAACAACGATTCTCCTTCTTTTATGTTCTCTCTCTCTTCTTTTTATTATTTTTTTTTGAATATGACAAGGGAATGAAATGTCAGTCTTGAGTTTTCCTAGTTATCATTCATTATTTTTTCTTGTTGTGTTAAACCATCTTTAATGGAGGAGCGGTGAAACATTTCTCGGAAAATTAAAATATATATTTTTATTACATAGTTTCCTTTTCTATTTATTTTTAATATGTGCACAATTGAGTAAATGACACATGTCTATTTATTCTTAAGAAACGTTTCTCAAGGTTTTCTTTTATGTTCTCTCTTTTCTTTTTATTATTTTTTTAATAAAAGCATTGACATGAGCAACCCCCGATGGGGCTGCCTTTCCAGGTGGTGTCATTTATAATCCAAATTACCAAAACTATTATAAAGAATGTAAGAGAACAAATAAAAATTTTTATTTCAATATATTTAAATTTACATCATTATTTAAGCCGATCAACATAGCTAGGTTAAAATAGAAATTTTGGACAATATTACTTGGTAGTCAACACAAAGAACGATGATCAGACGCAAAGAATGATGCTAAATAAAACAAAAATATTTGTTTGGGAGACTATTTAAGATAAATATCATTAAATGGAAAAACTTGAACATAAATTTTGGACACCATTACTCAATAGTCAACACAAATATAGTTGATCTCTCAAACTATGTTTAGGTGTAAAGAACAATGCTCAAAAAATAAGAAAAGAAAAAAATCTCATCATACAAATTTGACCTTGTTAGATCAAGATCTGAAAATATGGTATCTAAAGTCATTTTTCCACACATCACTTATTAATATTACCTTATCCATGTGTTTGGGCCACTATCTACGTAAAAATCATTAAATGCAAAGGTTTAAGTAGAAATTTTTATTTATTATAAATGTATTAGTGACCCAAGTCATTTTTAAAAGTATGGAGAGATATGCATAAATGGAAATAACGATTTCTAAAAATGGGTAGCATATCCCAAGTACTGTACTGCCAATTCTATTAGTTATAGCCTAGCTAATGGAGAGTTTGAATTATAAGAAAAATGGTAAGACAAATTCACAAACCTACGCCATCTTGTATGAGTTTAGCGGCGACCTCGATTAAATTTTGGAGCTCAGTGAAAAGTCTATCTTTGTTTCCTCCACGGCTCGACTGGATAAATGAAAATATGAGAAGTGAGGCGAAGAGGAGAATATGGATGGTCACCGTTAAATTTTGAAATTTTGGTAAGAGGAATATGCTTTCTAATGAAAAAATGGGTGCATATTAAGTCTATATATAGTGTGCGATCTTTGGCGATCAAAAGATAAGTAATGCGAGAAAGATAATGTTTCGCTTAGCAGTTAAGCCAAATTGTGTGTGAGAGAGAGATTACGTTTTGAAGATTTGGAGGAAATGGAGAAAAGTGAGTCATGTGTTTTATAAGGCTACATTTGTCTATATTGTCTCCAGCTGAGGAGCGATGTTCCTTGAACATTACAAGGGAATGAAAAGTCAGTATTGAGTTCCCTTAGTTATCATTCATTTTTTTTTCTGTTGTGTTAGACCATCTTTAATGGAGGAGGTGTGAAACATTTCTCGGAAAATTAAAATATATATTTTTATTGCACATTTTCGTTTTATTATTTATTTTTAATATGTATACTATTGGGTAAATGACACATGTCTATTTATTCTTAAGAAATGTTTCTCAAGGTTTCCACACAAGCAACGATTCTCCTTCTTTTCTGTTCTCTCTTTTCTTTTTATTATTTTTTTGAACATGACAAGGGAATGAAAAGTCAGTCTTAATTTTTCTTAGTTATCATTCATTTTTTTTTCCTGTTGTGTTAAACCATCTTTAATGGAGGAGCGGTGAAACATTTCTCGGAAAATTAATATATATATTTTGATTACACATTTTCCTTTTTTATTTATTTTTATTATGTGTACTATTGGGTAAATGACACATGTCTGTTGATTCTTAAGAAAAGTTTCACAAGGTTTCCACACAAACAACGATTCTCCTTCTTTTATGTTCTCTCTCTCTTCTTTTTATTATTTTTTTGAATATGACAAGGGAATGAAATGTCAGTCTTGAGTTTTCTTAGTTATCATTCATTATTTTTTCTTGTTGTGTTAAACCATCTTTAATGGAGGAGCGGTGAAACATTTCTCGGAAAATTAAAATATATATTTTTATTACATAGTTTCCTTTTTTATTTATTTTTCATATGTGCACAATTGGGTAAATGACACATGTCTATTTATTCTTAAGAAACGTTTTGTCAAGGTTTCCACACAAGCAACGATTCTCTTTCTTTTATGTTCTCTCTCTTCGTTTTATTATTTTTTTAATAAAAGCATTGACATGAGGAACCCCCGATGGGGCTGCATTTAAGGTTCCAGGTGGTGTCATTTATAATCCAAATTACCAAAACTATTATAAAGACTGTAAGAGAACAAATAAATTTTTTATTTAAATATATTTAAATTTACATCATTATTTAAGCCGATCAACATAGCTAGGTTAAAATAGAAATTTTAGACACTATTACTTTGTAGTCAACACAAAGAACGATGATCAGACGCAAAGAACGATGCTAAATAAAACAAAAATATTTGTTTGGGAGACTATTTAAGATAAATATCATTAAATGGAAAAACTTGAACATAAAGTTTGGACACCATTACTCAATAGTCAACACAAATATAGTTTATCTCTCAAACTATGTTTTGGTGTAAAGAACAATGCTCAAAAAATAAGAAAAGAAAAAAATCTCATCATACAAATTTGACCTTGTTAGATCAAGATCTGAAAATATGGTATCAAAATTCATTTTTTCCACACATCACTTATTAATATTACCTAATCCATGTGTTTGGGCCACTATCTACATAAAAATCATTAAATGCAAAGGTTTAAGTAGAAAAATTTATTTATTATAAATGTATTAGTGACCCAAGTCATTTTTAAAAGTATGGAGTGATATGCATAAATGGAAATAACGATTTCTAAAATAAAATGGGTAGCATATCCCAAGTACTGTACTGCCAATTCTATTAGTTATAGCCTAGCTAATATAGAGTTTGAATTATAAGAAAAATGATAAGACAAATTCACAAACCTATGCCATCTTCTATGAGTTTAGCGGCGACCTTGATTAAATTTTGGAGCTCAGTGAAAAGTCTATCTTAGTTTCCTCCACGGCTCGACTAGATGAATGAAAATATGAGAAGTGAGGCGAAGAGGAGAATATGGATGGTCACCGTTAAATTTTGAAAATTTGGTAAAAGAAATATGCTTTTTTAAAGAAAAAAATGGGTGCATGTTAAGTCTTTATATAGTGTGCGATCTTTGGCCATAATAAGATAAGTAATGCTAGAAAGATAATGTTTCGCTTAGCTGTTAAGCCAAATTGTGTGAGAGAGAGAGATTACCCTTTGAAGATTTGGAGGAAATAGAAAAAGTGAGTCATGTGTTTTATAAGGCTACATTTGTCTATATTGTCTCCAGCCTAGGAGCGATGTTCCTTGAATATGACAAGGGAATGAAAAGTCAGTCTTGAGTTCCCTTAGTTATCATTCATTTTTTTTTCTGTTGTGTTAGACCATCTTTAATGGAGGAGCGGTGAAACACTTCTCGGAAAATTAAAATATATATTTTTATTACACATTTTTGTTTTCTTATTTATTTTTAATATGTGTATTATTGGGTAAATGACACATGTCTATTTATTCTTAAGAAATGTTTCTCAAGGTTTCCACACAAGCAACGATTCTCCTTCTTTTCTGTTCTCTCTCTTCTTTTTATTATTTTTTTGAACATGACAAGGGAATGAAAAGTCAGTCTTGAGTTTTCTTAGTTATCATTCATTTTTTTTCCTGTTGTGTTAAACCATCTTTAATGGAGGAGCGGTGAAACATTTCTCGGAAAATTAAAATATATATTTTTATTACACATTTTCCTTTTTTATTTATTTTTATTATGTGTACTATTGGGTAAATGACACATGTCTATTGATTCTTAAGAAACGTTTCTCAAGGTTTCCACACAAACAACGATTCTCCTTCTTTTATGTTCTCTCTCTCTCTTCTTTTTATTATTTTTTTGAATATGACAAGGGAATGAAATGTCAGTCTTGAGTTTTCCTAGTTATCATTCATTATTTTTTCTTGTTGTGTTAAACCATCTTTAATAGAGGAGCGGTGAAACATTTCTTGGAAAATTAAAATATATATTTTTATTACATAGTTTCCTTTTTTATTTATTTTTAATATGTGCACAATTGGGTAAATGACACATGTCTATTTATTCTTAAGAAACGTTTCTCAAGGTTTCCACACAAGCAACGATTCTCCTTCTTTTATGTTCTCTCTCTTCATTTTATTATTTTTTTAATAAAAGCATTGACATGAGCAACCCCAGATGGGGCTGCCTTTAAGGTTCCAGGTGGTGTCATTTATAATCCAAATTACCAAAACTATTATAAAGACTGTAAGAGAACAAATAAAAATTTTATTTAAATATATTTAAATTTACATCATTATTTAAGCCGATCAACATAGCTAGATTAAAATAGAAATTTTGGACACTATTACTTGGTAATCAACTCGAAGAACGATGATCAGACACAAAGAACGATGCAAAATAAAACAAAAATATTTGTTTGGGAGACTATTTAAGATAAATATCATTAAATGGAAAAACTCGAACATAAATTTTGGACACTATTACTCGATAGTCAACACAAATATAGTTGATCTCTCAAACTATGTTTAGGTGTAAAGAACAATGCTCAAATTTAAGAAAGAAAAAAATGTCTCATCATACATATTTGACGTAGTTAGATCATGATCTGAAAATATGGTATTTAAAGTCATTTTTCCACACATCAGTTATTAGTATTACCTTATCCATTTGTTTAGGCCACTATCTACGTAAAACATCATTAAATGCAAAGGTTTAAGTAGAAATTTTTATTTATTATAAATGTATTATTGACCCAAGTCATTTTAAAGTGTATGGAGATATGTGCATTAATGGAAATAACGATTTCTAAAATTAAATGGGTAGCATATCCCAAGTACTGTACTGCCAATTCTAATAGTTATAGCCTAGCTAATAGAGAGTTTGAATTATAAGAAAAATGGTGAAACAACCCTTCCCGTTTTTTTTTTTTTTTAATACCTTAATTTACTAGTGGTCCCATACCCACTAACATCCTATCAACAATCAATAACCGCGGATAACCCAAAAAAACAATTTCCATTGAACCAAAAGAATTCCAACAATCATACCAATAACCAATACCATAATCCAAAAAGGGAATAACCAACAACTAACATCCTACAATGCTCCATTGACTTAATCTAGCAACCTATCAATAGCTAGACCACAATCAATCAAGCCTCTAGAACATCCCTTCCTCATCGCCTTGATTCCACGATCACACTTTGCCTTTACCTGTACCACAAACACATATTGCAATGCATGAGTATTTTATAAACACTCAGTAAGGCAATCCTCCCATCTACTGGACTATACACACAAGCAATAGAGTACCAATAACCATCACACAGCAATCAACAAACGACATTACAAGACAGGACTTAGCATCGACCGACGCCACACATGCATCGATCGATGCCAAAATAGGGAAGCATCGATCGATACAGAAGCTGCATCGATCGATGCAAGTGCAACTTGCATCGACCAACACCCAATCCGCATCGACCGACGCATGCTCGACGCAACACGAAAACCCTAAAGTTTATCGCGCCGTCCTCGCACTTGCATCGACCGATGCAAGCTATGCATCGATCGACGCAACGTCGAGCACCGTGAATTCCCCGAAGCTTCTCGCCGGATTTCGTTCCTACAACCACAGAAACTCATTCCCAAGCCATAAGAAAGCTTCCTAACGCCCATAGCTACGATCTAACACATCTAACAACACAAAACAAGCAAGTCAAAGGTTCCTCTAGCTTAGATAAGCCATGGTCATGCACTTACCTGTGCCAAGACGAATCTAAACCACAAACAAGGAAGAAAACGCTTCTAGGAAGCTCTTACAACGATCCCAGCTACAGATCTCTACAGGAACGTCCCAAATCTTCAAGAAATCTCCAAGAACACCAAGAACACTTTTCTCTCTTTTGTTTTCTCTCAAAAACGGCCAAATCCGTCGAATGAAACCAAAACACGACTTAAGGGTTTTCTTTTCCCTTTGTCCGAAACGCAGCGTTTGACTTAAGTCAAAAACGCACAGAATTGAACCTACATCGACCGATGCTCCTATTGCATCGATCGATGCACATCCTAAACCAGAAATTCCGGTTCGCGGATGTTACAATTCTCCCCCACCAATAAGGATTCGTCCCCGAATCCCGCAGTACCTTCCATCCTCCAGGGACCTCCGTGCCACCGTCAACACGGCCCACACGTCCCTAGACCGGACCAAACACCGTCAGCCAAGGTTTCCCGTGCCACTGTCGCAACAGCCCGCACACCTCCGACTGACCCTCGAGGTCTCCCTCAAGCCAATATACTCGCATCATAAACACTATTTGCTCACAACTCAGTGCTTCCCCCGTTCGTGGTCGCAACCAACGAATCATGCCGGCTCGCTATCAGGCCAACCGCCTTAAGCTACGGCATCCAGGAAGTCACTCACACACACTCCCCCCGCTCTCGGATCGCAACCCTTGAGACATACCGGCTCACTGCCAAGCCTCGGCTCACAGCTATGGTATCCAGGGAGTCTCAAATGTCCCGCTCTTGGATCGTCACCCTCAAGCGCGCTCTCGGATCGTCATCCGAAGCAACATACCACTCCCACTCTCTGGCCACAAAGTCCATCGAGCTATCGGTAACACATGAGTTGGGCCCACACGGCCTTGAGCGAAAAAAAATACTGATGCCAACGAGTATCTCCCGGCTAGATCTACCTCAACATTTCCACAAAACTTCCCCTTTTAGAAACTTTCTAATTCTGGAAACTTTCCTTTGTGGAAACTTCCTATTTATGGAAACTTCCAAAAATAGAAACCCGAACTATTTCTCTTTTCCCATGACATTAACAGTCAAACATAAAGAAAAATACTCATCTTATTAATCTCAAAAATGTCATAATCGTTACAAACTTAACGAAAATACATCAGGGAAACAAAAATACAACAATAGGAGCCATCAACCCGCATCCCGAGCACCACCTCATCCTGATACTTAGTCGCACAACCAACCACCCCTAAGCGACCAAATACCAAGAGAGATGGGCTGGAATACTCCGTACCCGCTCCAGCTACGGACTACGACTTGGACCCGGCTAAACAAACTCAAGTCGCGGTCTGCTTCTCAAACCACTTCTTAAACCTTGCCTTCATCCTCGCCTCGGGCTCCCAAGTCTGCTCCTCTACTCCATCAAAGTCCCACAGGACTCTCATCAAAGGAATCTTCTTCTTCCGAAGTTCCTTGACTCTCCTCTCGAGCACCCTCAATGGCCTCGTCTCTAAAGTCATGTTAGGCTGAAGATCCTCAGGAATCTTAGCCAACAACTGATCACCCTCATGAAGACACTTCCTCAGCATCGACACATGAAATACTTTGTGGAACGCACGCATAACCTCAGGCAGTTCCAGCCTATATGCCACTGGTCCCACCCGCTCAACCACTCTGAACGGACCCATGTACCTCGGACTCAACTTAGTCTCTGTCAATGACCTGTTCGGACCCCGCAACATGGCCATCTTGAGGTACACTCTATCACCAACCTGAAACTCAAGATCCTTTCTCCTCTTATCAGCATAGCTCTTCTGCCGATCCTGAGCCTCCTTCATGTTCAGCCTCAAAACCCGAATCTTCTCCGAGGTCTCCTGAACAAAATCTGCACCAAATATGCTCCTCTCCCCCACCTGAGTCCAACATAATGGTGTACGACACGGCCTCCCATATAAGGCCTCATAAGGAGCCATCCCAATACTAGCCTGGTAGCTGTTGTTATAAGCAAACTCCACCAAACTCAAATGATCTGCCCAATGACCACCCCAATCCAGCACACACATCCTCAATAAATCCTCCAAAATCTGGATTGTCCTCTCTGACTGACCGTCCGTCTGAGGATGATAGGCTGTACTCATATGCACCTTCGTGCCCATCTCCGCCTGAAATGCCCTCCAGAACACCGAAGTGAACTTGGAATCTCTATCAGACACAATACTAGCAGGCACACCGTGCAATCTGACTATCTCCCTCACGTACTTCTTGGCCAAAACCGCTGCCCCATCATTTTTCTTGATGGCCAGAAAATGTGCAGACTTAGTCAAACGGACCACAATGACCCAAATAGCATCAAACGTCCTCGACACAGGCAAACCCACCACGAAGTCCATCGTGATCAAATCCCACTTCCACTCAGGAATGGGCAAACTCTGAAGTAATCCTCCAGGAACCTGATGCTCCGCCTTCACCAGCTGGCAAGTATCACACTTTGCCACCCAGTCAGCTACGTCCTTCTTCATCCTGACCCAGTGATAATACCGCTTGAGGTCACGGTACATCTTGGTCGCCCCTGGATGAATAGAGAACTTGCTCGAATGAGCCTCTCTCAGTATCTCCTGCCTCAAAACCTCACCCTAGGGCACACAGATCCGACCATGCACAAGGATAGTACCATTAGCAGAAACCTGATACTCTGCACCCGCAGCCTTAGAGGCATTCACCAGCCCCTCATCGCTCTCCTGAGCTAACCTCACTCTACTCAACAAATCCGCTCTATCCGCTGCCTCCAAACCCAAAGGTTCCTGTGAGATAGCACACAAACTCAACGCATTAATCTCACCTACCAATGCCTCCAAATCCTGCTCCTGAGCCGAAGCCACCCTCTTTCGACTCAAGGCATCCGCAACCAAGTTAGCTTTACCAGGATGGTAAGCTATGTCTAGATCATAATCTGCTACTAACTCCATCCAACGCCTCTGCCTCAAATTCAGCTCAGGCTGAGTAAAAATGTACTTCAGACTCTTGTGATCTGTAAATACCTTTACCTTCCCACCATACAGATAGGATCTCCAAATCTTAAGAGCAAAGATCACTGCTGCCATCTCTAAATCATGAGTAGGGTAATTAGCTTCATGCTTCCGTAACTGCCGCGAAGCATAGGCTATAACCTTCCCCTGCTGCATAAGTACACAACCCAACCCCACTCTAGAAGCGTCTGTATAAACAACATAAGGCTCGTCCTGCTCAGGCAGTGCTAACACCAGCGTGGTAGTCAACATCTGCTTGAGACTTGCAAAACTCGCCTCACACTCTGGTGACCATACAAATGGAACATCTTTCCCTGTAAGCTTAGTCATCGGCTGCGCCATACTCGCAAAACCCCGAACAAACCTCCTGTAGTAACCTGCTAACCCCAGGAAACTCCGAATCTCAGTGGAACTCTGCGGCCTCGGCCACTTCCTGATGGACTGAATCTTCTCTGGATCCACTGAAACTCCCTCCGCATAAACAATGTGTCCTAAGAACCCCATCTCACGCTGCCAGAAACTGCACTTACTCAGCTTAGCAAATAACTTCTGCTCCCGCAGCTTCTCCAACACTGCTCTCAAATGTACTGCATGCTCCTCAGGACTCTTAGAATATACCAGGATGTCGTCGATGAAAATGATGACTGACACGTCCAGAAACTCCTGGAACACGTTGTTCATCAATCTCATAAACGCAGCTGGCGCATTTGTCAACCCAAACGGCATCACCACAAACTCGTAGTGCCCGTACCTCGTCCTGAAGGCTGTCTTCCTCACATCTGCCTCATGAATAGGAATCTGATGATATCATGATGCCAAGTCGACCTTGGAGAACCAAGTAGCACCCCTCAACTGATCCAACAACTCATCAATCCTCGGGAGAGGGTACTTGTTCTTCACAGTAACTCGGTTCAAACCCCGATAGTCAATACACAACCGAAAACTTCCATCCTTCTTCTTAGGGCATCTCCAACCCGCACTCTATTTTAGAGTCAAAACTCTATTATAGAGCAACATTTGCTCCAACCCTACTCTATATTTTACTCTAAAATAGAGAAAATGGTAGGATTGCTCTATATATAGAGTAATTCTATTCTCACCTCTATTTTTTTACACTACCTCTATTTTCAACTCTAAAATAGAGTAATACATTGGAGGAAAACAATGCTCTATTTTAGAGTTACTCTATTTTAGAGAAAAAAATAGAGATATACATTGGAGATGGTCTTAACAAAGAGCACCGGAGCTCCTCACGGTGAACAACTAGGACGGATAAAACCCTTACTTAGCAAATCCTCCAGCTGCTTCTTCAGCTCTGCCATCTCTGCTGGAGCCATCCTGTAAGGAGCCTTGGATAACGGCATCGTCCCCGGTTCCAGCTCAATCGTAAAAGGATCCGACCGAGATGGTGGTAATCCCTGCAATGACTGGAACACATCCTCAAAGTCCTCCACCACCGGAATACCGCTAACCGTAGACTTCTCCACTGACTCTGGCATGGATATAGTAACCAGATAAGCCTCACGGCCCTTCTCGATTATCTTCCCAGCCTGAACGGCAGAGATCACGAGACTCCCCGAAGTTGGTCTAATACCCTGAAAAATCAACTTCCCTCCTGGACGCTCAAACTCCACTCTACCCCGATAGCAATCCAAATGCACCTTATACCGATGCAACCAATCCATACCAAGAATAACATCATACAACTCCACTGGACTGATAAGCAAATCCGCTGGCCACGACTCTCCCGCGATCTGAATATCAACTCCTCCAGCTCGTCCAATAACCCTCAGGAACTTGCCTCCCGCAACTCTGACAACTCCTGAACGCTCTCCAGAATCCCCTATGATC
Organism: Camelina hispida; assembly: GCA_023657505.1. Taxonomy (NCBI): domain Eukaryota; kingdom Viridiplantae; phylum Streptophyta; class Magnoliopsida; order Brassicales; family Brassicaceae; genus Camelina; species Camelina hispida. The sequence continues at coordinate 10,439,413 of CP094635.1, read as the reverse complement.
CCCGCACTCTCGGCACACTCCGGAGTAATGAAGCTATGAGAAGCTCCAGAATCAAACATAACATGGAACTTAAACCCGCCCACCAACAAGGTCCCTACACAAACCTTCTGTGTTGAGAACCTAACACTTGACCACAAGCAAAAACAAATATAATCTTAACTATTGAATTGACTAAGTTCGAATCTCAGAAGTTATACCTGTGATCGCTCGTGCACTAGTGCCACCGGGCTCCTGGGTCGAGTACACCTGAGACGTCGGCTCGATCCAACCCACCGGCTGCACACCGTCATGCACAACCTGCTGCATCCCTGGCTGAGCCCCAGCCTGCAACACCGCTACTGCCCTCTGCTGCAACTTGGGACAACGAGGCTTGATATGCCCCGTCTCTCTGCAGTAGTAACACACTCGAGTATCTGTCCGCGGCTCCATCACTGCCCGCTGCTCTGTCACTGCCCGCTGCTCACCTCTCTGTGGACAGCTAGTCACCTTGTGGTCCCTGCTACCACACCCAAAGCATCTCGCACCCCCGTGCCTCGATCTCTGCATAACATCAAACTTTCGTTTCTGCCCTTGCGCAGGCTTGCCGCCCTTGCTAGGAACAGAAAGCGGCTGAGACTGTTGTGGCTGCACCGAAGAACTAACCACGACCACCTGTGACCTCAAGTCATCCTATATCCCAGCTGCAACCTCAACCAACTCCGCTCTCGTAGCATAGCTTCTCACTCTGCACCGAGTCCTCAAATCATCCCGCAGAGCCAACAAAAACCTCCGCACCTGAGCCGACTCTGGCTCCCATGCCCTGCCTGCATACCCCACAAGCCGACTGAACTCTGCATCCAGCTCCCGCATTGTACGGTCCCCCTAAGTCAACCCCAAGAACCGTGCCTCCATACGATCAAGAGCCTCCTGAGGAAAATACTTGGAGTTAAACTCCCTAACAAAATCTCCCCAAGACATACCCCGCTGCACCCTCCGTGTTGTCACCGACCTCCACCACACACGTGCATCTCCTGACAAGTACAACACTGCCAGATCCACCCTGTACCGGTCGGGACACCTAAGCGAAAGGAAAATATCCTCCATCCGCTCTCTTTACTCATCCGCTACACTTGGATCGGTACTTCCTGAGAAATACCCTGCTCCCACATGCTGCAGCTGCTCTATCATCCGCACATACTGAGCATCCACTACCTCGGCCCCCGGCTGCACACCTGCCTGCAAACCCGCTGCAGGCTGCACCACTGGAACCTGTCCACCACCCACCGGTGGCACTACTGGATCCTGCCCACCAACCACTGGCGGCACTACTGGATCCTTCCCACCGACCACTGGCGGCACTACTGGACCCTGCCCACCATCCACTGGCGGCACTACTGGACCCTGCCCACCAACCACTGGCGGCACTACTGGACCCTGCCCACCAACCACTGGCGGCACAACTGCTGGAAATCGCTGCAAAACCTGAGCTAGCAAGTCCATCAAGACATCCTCCCTGCCTGGAGCACCTCCTGCTTCAACCCCCACACCCGGGGCAACACCGTGACCGACACCGGGCCCATCCGCTCTGCCGTCACCCAAACCAGCCTGGTCTCCAGAGACACTAGGATGAACCTGTGACTCCGCCACCTCCTCACTGGCCATGCTTTGGGTCACACTCACACTGGCCTCAGGAACCTGACCTCGTCCACGCCCACGACCACGACCGCGACCAACAGCATCCTCACCTCTAACCATCTGTGCCATCCAAGAACAGAAGGCTAAGCAAACAATAATTCTAATACACAAAAACACAACTTACCGTGGAATCACAAACAGGCTCGAAGGGGAAGTTCTAGGACTTCATGCCACACACAATTGACCAACTCACACAATCAATCTTAGCATGGAATCCTAAACATCAACAGCAAAAGCACAATGAACCCTAGACCTAGAACCGTAAGGGCTCTGATACCAAAATGAAACAACCCTTCCCGTTTTTTTTTTTTAATACCTTAATTTACTAGTGGTCCCATACCCACTAACATCCTATCAACAATCAATAACCGCGGATAACCAAATAAAACAATTTCCATTAAACCAAAAGAATTCCAACAATCAAACCAATAACCAATACCATAATCCAAAAAGGGAATAACCAACAACTAACATCCTACAATGCTCCATTGACTTAATCTAGCAACCTAACAATAGCTAGACCACAATCAATCAAGCCTCTAGAACATCCCTTCCTCATCGCCTTGATTCCACGATCACACTTTGCCTTTACCTGCACCACAAACACATATTGCAATGCATGAGTATTTTATAAACACTCAGTAAGGCAATCCTCCCATCTATTGGGCTATACACACAAGCAATAGAGTACCAATAACCATCACACAGCAATCAACAAACGACATTACAAGACAGGACTTAGCATCGACCGATGCCACACATGCATCGATCGATGCAAGTGCAACTTGCATCGACCAACACCCAATCCGCATCGACCGACGCATGCTCGACTCAACACAAAAACCCTAAAGTTTATCGCGCCGTCCTCGCACTTGCATCGACCGATGCAAGCTATGCATCGATCAACGCAATGTCGAGCACCGTGATTTCCCGAAGCTTCTCGCTGGATTTCGTTCCTACAACCACAGAAACTCATTCCCAAGCCACAAGAAAGCTTCCTAACGCCCATAGCTACGATCTAACATATCTAACAACACAAAACAAGCAAGTCAAAGGTTCCTATAGCTTAGATAAGCCATGGTCATGCACTTACCTGTGCCAAGACGAATCTAAACCACAAACAAGCAAGAAAACGCTTCTAGGAAGCTCCTACAACGATCCAAGCTACAGATCTCTACAGGAACGTCCCAAATCTTCAAGAAATCTCCAAGAACACCAAGAACACTTTTCTCTCTTTTGTTTTCTCTCAAAAACGGCCAAATCCGTCGAATGAAACCAAAACACGACTTAAGGGTTTTCTTTTCCCTTTGTCCAAAACGCAGCGTTTGACTTAAGTCAAAAACGCACAGAATTGAACCTGCATCGACCGATGCTCCTATTGCATCGATCGATGCACATCCTAAACCGGAAATTCCGGTTCGCGGATGTTACAAATGGTAAGACAAATTCACAAACCTACGCTATCTTGTATGGGTTTAGCAGCGACCTCGATTAAATTTTGGAGCTCAGTGAAGAGTCTATCTTTGTTTCCTCCACGGTTCGACTGGATGAATGAAAATATGAGAAGTGAGGCGAAGAGAAGAGTGTGGATGGTCATCGTTGAATTTTGAAATTTTGGTAAGAGGAATATGCTTTTTTGATGATAAAAATGGGAGCATGTTAAGTCTATATATAGTGTGTGATCTTTGGTCATCATAAGATAATTAATGCGAGAAAGACAATGTTTCGCTTAGCAGTTAAGCAAAATTGTGTGAGAGAGAGATTACCCTTTGAAGATTTGGAGGAAATGGGGAAAAGTGAGCCATGTGTTCTATAAGGCTACATTTGTCTTTATTGTCTCCAGCTGAGGAGCGATGTTCCTTGAACATGACAAGGGAATGAAAAGTCAGTCTTGAGTTCCCTTAGTTATCATTCATTTTTTTTCCCTGTTGTGTTAGTCCATCTTTAATGGAGGAGTGGTGAAACATTTCTCGGAAAATTAAAATATATATTTTTATTACATAGTTTCCTTTTTTATTTATTTTTAATATGTGCACAATTGGGTAAATGACACATGTCTATTTATTCTTAAGAAACGTTTTCAAGGTTTCAACACAAGCAACGATTCTCCTTAATTTCTGTTCTCTCTCTTCTTTTTTTTTTTAATAAAAGCATTGACATGAGCAATCCCCGATGGGGCTACCCTTAAGGTTCTAGGTGGTGTCATTTGTAAGCCAAATTACCAAAACTATTATAAAGAATGTAAGAGAACAAATAAATGGTTTAATTAAATATATTTAAATTTATGTCATTATTTAAGCCGATCAACATAGCTAGGTTAAAATAGAAATTTTGGACACTATTACTTGGTATATAGTTGATCTCTCAAACTATGTTTAGGTGTAAAAAACATTGCTCAAAAATAAGAAAAAAAAAATGTCTCATCATACAAATTTGACCTAGTTAGATCATGATCTGAAAATATGGAATCTAAAGTCATTTTTCCACACATCACTCATTAGTATTACCTTTTCCATGTGTTTGGGCCACTATCTACGTAAAACATCATTAAATGCAAAGGTTTATGTAGAAATTTTTATTTATTATAAATGTATTAGTGACCAAAGTCATTTTAAAATGTATGGAGAGATATGCATAAATGGAAATAACGATTTCTAAAATAAAATGGGTAGCATATCCCAAGTACTGTACTGCCAATTCTATTAGTTATAGCCTAGCAAATAGAGAGTTTGAATTATAAGAAAAATGGTAAGACAAATTCACAAACCTACACCATCTTGTATAGGTTTAGCGGCGACCTCGATTAAATTTTGGAGCTCAGTGAAGAGTCTATCTTTGTTTCCTCCATGGTTCGACTGGATGAATTAAAATATGAGAAGTGAGGCGAAGAGGAGAGTGTGGATGGTCATCATTGAATTTTGAAATTTTGGTAAGAGGAATTTGCTTTTTTGATGAAAAAAATGGGTGCATGTTAAGTCTTTATATAGTGTGTGATCTTTGGCCATCATAAGATTAAGCCAAATTGTGTGTGAGAGAGAGACTACCCATTGAAAATTTGGAGGAAATGGGGGAAAGTGAGTCATGTGTTCTATAAGGCTACATTTGTCTCTATTGGCTCCAGCTGAGGAGCGATGTTCCTTGAACATGACAAAGGAATGAAAAGCCAGTCTTGAGTTCTCTTAGTTATCATTCATTTTTTTTTTCATGTTGTGTTAGACCATCTATAATGGAGAAGCGGTAAAACATTTCTCGGAAAATTAAAATATATATTTTTATCACACATTTTCTTTTTTTTATTTATTTTTAATATGTGTATTATTGGGTAAAGACACATGTCTATTTATTCTTAAGAAAGGTTTCTCAAGGTTTCCACACAAGCAACGATTCTCCTTCTTTTCTGTTCTCTCTCTTCTTTTTATTATTTTTTTAAACATGACAAGGGAATGAAAAGTCAGTCTTCAGTTCTCTTAGTTATCATTCATTTTTTTCCTGTTGTGTTAAACCATATTTAATGGAGGAGCGGTGAAACATTTCTCAGAAAATTAAATATATTTTTAATTACACATTTTCCTTTTTTATTTATTTTTATTATGTGTACTATTGGGTAAATGACACATGTCTATTGATTCTTAAGAAACGTTTTTCAAGATTATCACACAAGCAACGATTCTCCTTCTTTTCTGTTCTCTCTCTTCTTTTTATTATTTTTTAATAAAAACATCGACATGAGCAACCCCCGGGGCTGCCCTTAAGGTTCCAGGTGGTGTCATTTGTAATCCAAATTACCAAAACTATTATAAAGAATGTAAGAGAACAAATTAATATTTTAATTAAATATATTTAAATTTACGTCATTATTTAAGCTGATCAACATAGCTAGGTTAAAATAGAAATTTTGGACACTATTACTTGGTAGTCAACACGAAGAACGATGATCAGACGCAAAGAACAATGCAAAATAAAACAAATATATTTGTTTGGGAGACTATTTAAGATAAATATCATTAAATGGAAAAACTTGAACATAAATTTTGGACACCATTACTCGATAGTCAACACAAATATAGTTGATCTCTCAAACTATGTTTAGGTGTAAAGAACAATGCTCAAAAATAAGAAAAGAAAAACGTCTCATCATACAAATTTGACCTTGTTAGAACAAAATCTGAAAATATGGTATCTAAAGTCATTTTTCCACACATCACTCATTAGTATTACCTTATCCATGTGTTTGGGCCATTATCTTAGTAAAAAATCATTAAATGCAAAGGTTTAAGTATAAATTTTTATTTATTATAAATGTATTAGTGACCCAAGTCATTTTTAAAAGTATGGAGAGATATGCATAAATGAAAATAACGATTCTAAAATAAAATGGGTAGCATATCCCAAGTACTGTACTGCCAATTCTATTAGTTATAGCGTAACTAACAGAGAGTTTGAATTATAAGAAAAAATGGTAAGACAAATTCACAAACTTACGCCATCTTGTATGGGTCTAGCGGCGACCTCGATTAAATTTCGGAGATCAGTGAAGAGTCTATCTTTGTTTCCTCCACGGCTCGACTGGATGAATGAAAATATGAGAAGAGGAGAGTGTGGATGGCCATTGTTGAATTTTGAAATTTTGGTAAGAGGAATATGCTTTTTTGATGAAAAAATGGGTGCATGTTAAGTATTTATATAGTGTGTGATCTTTAGCTATCATAAGATAAATAATGCGAGAAAGACAATGTTTCGCTTAGTAGTTAAGCCAAATTGTGTGAGAGAGAGAGATTACCCTTTGAAGATTTGGAGGAAATGGGGAAATGTGAGTCATGTGTTCTATAAGGCTACATTTGTCTCTATTGTCTCCAGCTGAGGAGCGATGTTCCTTGAACATGACAAGGGAATGGAAAGTCAATATTGAGTTCTTTACACAAGCAACGATTCTCCTTCTTTTATGTTCTCTCTTATCTTTTTATTATTTTTTTAATAAAAACATTGACATGAGCAACCCCCAATGAGGCTGCCCTTAAGGTTCTAGGGTGTCATTTATAATCCAAATTACCAAAACTATTATGAAGAATGTAAGAGAACAAATAAAAATTTTAATTAAATATATTTAAATTTATGTCATTTTTTAAGCCGATCAACATAGCTAGGTTAAAATAGAAATTTTGGACACTATTACTTGGTAGTCAACACGAAGAACGATGATCAGACGCAAAGAACGATGCTAAGTAAAACAAAAAATATTTGTTTGAGAGATTATTTAAGATAAATATCATTAAATGGAAAAACTTGAACATAAATTTTGAACACCATTACTCATAGTCAACACAAATATTGTTGATCTTTCAAAATATGTTTAGGTGTAAAGAACAATGCTCAAAAATAAGAAAAGAAAAACGTCTCATCATACACATTTGATCTAGTTAGATCAAGATCTGAAAATATGGTATCTAAAGTCATATCACCAGACATCACTCCTTAGGATCACTTTATCCATATGTTTGGGCCACTGTCTAAGTCAAACATCATAAAATGCAAAATTTTAAGTAGAAATTTCGAACGCTATTACTCGGTGGTCGACACAAATATAGTTGACCTATAAAACTATCTTCATGCGTGGAGAACGATTCTCAAAAATAAATAAATAAAGAATGTATTGTTCGAATTAAACCAAATTAGATCTCAATACAGAAATTTGGTATGCGATGTCATATCACTAACATCACTCATTAGAATCGCCGTATCCATATGTTGCACAACTATGTTGAAATATCAAATTATGCGCAAAAGGTGAAGAAAAACGCCAAGAATATTAGAAGAAAAATTCATCTCATCATATAAATTAGACCTGCTTAAATCTCAGTCCATAATTTAGTATTACATTACACACCACTCATTAGGATTACCTTATCCTTATGTTTTTTTTTCTTTTTCACTCCTTCTGTTTAGACCTATTAGAATGTTATAAAGTATTTCTTTTCTATGATTGACCTCTAAGCATTAACAACGCAAGACAACTATGCACTTGCAATCTATGTCTGAAGATTCCATAACATTGAGAGAGTCCCATGTAATTTAGGATCATATCACTTAGACACTTTGACACAAAATTTGAGTAGTTTTAGGAGCGTAAATTAAAAATATGAAATCTTTTACACACCATTGTCTGTCGTCTGAGATTGATTGTTGGTCCATTGAAAACATTCATGTCCTAGATTAATCATACTATATAGAACAAATACTTTCACTAACTTTACTAGCCAAAGCAGTCTCCAATTAAATTCTCTATATGAAGCTGGTTTAGGCAGCAGTTTAAATCAAAGACTTGTAATTATTACAAACCAGATTACAACTGCGTATCATTCGATTTGACCTCAAATAAGAACTTCTCTTTTAGGGTAGTCTCACCAAAAAGATTCAGCAAGACAGTTACCACTTTCAATCTTCCAGAGAATTACCAAATATAGTATCATCATCACTCATGTATCTTCAGGGACAATGCAATTGCTACTTAAACCAAGCTATTTCCGTGCAACCGAACGCATGAGCCTTGTAGAGACCATTTCATTACACATTCATCTGAATCAAGATCATTTATCCCATAGCCGAAGCAGTCAGCTATAAACAAGTATCAATAATTCCTTCCATTTAGCCCCCTTATCATCACTTGCCTCCATGAATTGAGTTTGTTCAAATCCCTTGAGCAGCTTCAGTATACAGAATACTACTACCTAATATCTACTGAACACTTGATCTAATCAACATAACAATACTAATAGTTTTGCTAACCGTTACTAATAGATCTAAAGTACAATGAAGACAAAACATTACCTATATTTCTTATTTTGTTTCCACTGAATCAGCTGAAACAGAAGTACACCTAAATTCAGCTAAACACTACAAAAGATTACCTTTCGCTATAGACTTCCTTTAACTTGCATAACTAAATCCAACACACAACAATAATAAAAATAACCAAATATTCAATCAGTTGAAACTAATGTATATTATATTCGTCTTATTTGCAATGGATCAAGTACATAGGTATGTAGCCATATGGAAGTACAATAATAAAGAAGTGCTCGTTACAAAATAATCATCATATAAATAAGGATTGGTGAGGATTACACATTCTGCATTTCAGATAATTTGATCATTTAGGAAAAACTCTAGTTCTCAAAATCAGTGTTTTGCATCCGATCAGTACCAACAAGAGATAACTTGTTCTCATATACATCGATATATCCAAACGAATACGTACCTGGGGGGCATTCCAAGGCAGCTTCCAAGGATCTATGGTGAACACCGTGAGAATCAACAAAGTATCCTCCTTTATGATCGTGTCCGGACAAGCAAACTTTGACAGAGTCATACTTGTGTATAATGTCCATCACTTCATCAAAATTCCACAACAAAGCTGCTTTGGATGCCACACCGGGGCTCATAGGCACATGCCCACAGACAATAACTCTCTGGTTTAAGTTTGATGCATCCTGAAGCACACTGTCAAGCCATTGCAGCTGTTCCTCCCCAACACCACCGTTATACTTGACAAATCTCCTCGCAACATCCACAAGCCCCTCAGGGCTATTTTTGTCTGAGTTTGGGTTCTTTTCATCAAGTATCTTCAATGCAGCGATTGTTTTAGGATGGTCCTGTGGCCATCCGACAGCACTGATGTCATACCCATCTAACACAACAATTCTATAGCCTGGAGTTGGTGAAAAATCATAATAAGCATTGCCATCACGACCTGGGATCTTCAGCAAGGGAAGCAACTCTTCACGGGGGAGATTGTAGAGGCAGTGATTACCGATCATATGATAAACAGGACCATTGAATTTGTCGAATTCACGGACCAGTTTCTTAGTGGCAGCCAAAGACTGATCCTTGGGACAAAAACCATCAACAATGTCACCCATGTTGATAACAAATTTGAGGTTTCCATGTTGGTTCCAAGTTTCAACAGCTCGTTGTAGGACAAGGATGCTGTTCCTGTAATACCTAGGAACACCTAGAAAGGAGCGGCCATCTGGAATATCAGCATACTGAACATCAGCTATAACACCAAACGAGAAGAGTGGCTGTCTGACTGCAGAACCCATTATAACCTATTGCTCTGTAAACATCAAAATTTATGTAAGCACACAACAAGACAGTCATAATGAATCACATTTCAGCTTCATATTAAGAATAAAAAAGCCACATTTTTTTTTTTTTTTTTGTAAAATTGTGGCTTTTTTATTCTTAAAGCCATTATAAGCCATAATGAATCACAATTTTTTTATTCATATTAAGAATAAAAAAGCCACAATTTTTCAAAACTTAGATGCCACAAAATGGAAAAGCTTGTTCAGTAGCAGCACATGACAAAAAGTTTCTTCTGATCTCACAAAAATTTGAGCAGAGCCCTTTTATTCAACACTTAAGTTGAAAAAGTCACAAAATAAAAGGGTAAAAGAATGCAATTGCAGAAGTATAATGACAAATCGTAGAGTCAATACTCGATCTCGGCTTATAGATCGTGAAAGAAAAAGGAAGTCGTATGGGAAAAAAGAAACATTATAGTGAACGACGGACTTACAACAAATACAGCTCCGCGAGGATTGGATAAGGGAACGAGCAGAGGTGAGCAGAATCAGAGAGACGAGGCGCATATTGGCTAATTGCAGAGACACACAGCTAAACAAGAAAACTCTTAAACATCTGAAACTGAATTTTCTTACAAACCGTGCAGTTTTCTTACTCCTTAAAAAACTACGTGCTGTTTCTTATCGAAAAATAAACTCCCCGTTAATTTTGGTCATCAAATGGGATGAGCTGTTTAGCCTTTGCCTTGTATGTAGTTTTTTTTTTTTTTTTTTTTTTTTTTTTTTTTGTAAAAGGTGAAATATTGTATGTAGTTCTTAGAGGGGTATTGAATTTGACATTCTAAAGAATTTTAGAGTATTCTTAAAATCCTTTGATATTCAATTGAGGATTTTAAAAATCTTCTCAAATCTTATGTTATTCAACTTAAGATTTATGTAAAATCCTTTAAAATAATATCGAATCTCTTGTTATTCAATCAATAATTTTTAAAACCTACTTGAAATCTCTTGTTATTCAATATATCACAATTTTTAAAAACTTTGCTACTTTAGATGATTTTAAGAGAATTTCTTTTGTTTTTTAGTTGAAAAGTATGACAATCAAAATCATACCTATAGAGGTGGAATTTTGAAAGATTTCAGAGAAAAAAAAAAAGGACTGAATATCTTGAAGTCAAAACCCCCGCCAATCATCAGCCACCTTCTCCACCAGTCTCAACATGAGCCATCAAATTTTTTGGGTTTGCCGCAGCATCACCAGAGGCAGAATAAAGGGATAATGAATTTTATTGGTTTGGATCAGTTTCTGGGTTTGAGACCATGGAGAATTTGATCATATTATTATTTGGACACACACAAAAAAAAAACATCACATTGATCTAACTATTGATCAGTTTATTGGTTTAAGTTTTACATGAACTTGAGGACATAGCTCCAACTATTGATCTGATTTTCTTTTGGTATTGTGTTGTAAAATATTATAAAATCATCCAATGTTTAATAGTCAAATCTCATAGAATCACATTTCATTTTCTTTTCTTAAAATAGAAAAACTCTAAAACACAATCAAATCTCCTAAAAACTTTACTAAATATTTCAAAATTCTAAAATATTAAAATCCTACCAAATCCTTAAAAAATCAAGTTGAATATCCCCTAAGTCTTTCTGAGTTTTTTTTTCTTTTTTTTTCACTAGTTAGTTTTCTTTATATTATACCAAGGGTGCTGTTCGTTTGGTGTGTTGGATGCAGTATCTGGATGCAGATACAGATTATTGTTCGTTTAGTGATATTTAAGAAATAAACCAGATGCGATATCTGGATCCATTTTAAAAACTCATCCAAAAATTTTTGAATATCTGGATGAGATATTTTTGAGAGTTTGGCTACAGTAATCTCATCCAGAAATTGTAAATGACGATAATACCCCTAATTTTAATTCTCATTTTTACAAACCCTAATCCCAAACTCGATTTCAAGCTTCTCTGTTTCGGACTCCATTGAAGCTCGCAGCTCTGGTTTCATTATCCACCATAGAAGAAGCTCGCAGCTCTGGTTCCGATTCTCCAAGCTCACAGAACTCGTAAGATCTAGCTCTTGTTCTTATCAGTTTTGCTATCTCAGATATTTTTCGATTCTCTGATTTTGCTTTTGGGTGTTTATGAAACGATGAGATTTAGCTTTGGTTCTTAAGAGATGTGTTATCTCTGATTTTTTCCATTTGGGTGTTTATGAAACGATGAATTTAGCTTGTGTTCTTAAGAGATTTAGCTGTGTTCTTAAGAGATTCATTGTTATTTCAAATGCAGATTGTGCAATCAAAGAGTAAACGATGACATCTGTACCAGGCAGTGATGTAAGTATCCTCTTCTACTTCTCTGCAACTTGTGTTTGTGATTTGTGATCTGATTTAAGGAGTGGGATTAGATTTGTTTTGTTTTGTGTTCTAAAATAGAAACCTCTATCTCTATCTCTCTCTCTGTTTATGATTGTTTACTGATTTCTATAATGATTGTTTCTGCTTCTTTGTTGTTGTTGATGTTCTTAAGCTGTGTTTCTGTTGTATCTCAAGGTATGATTGTTTACTGATTTCTATAATGATCTCTTTCTTTGTTAAGGTTGTGATTGCTTTAGGCTTTAGGCTTGTTAAAGTTGTCTGATATAGACTGATCTCTTATGATGTCACCAAGCAATTTCTTTTGTCCGTATAGACTGATCTTTGTGTTGCAGGGTTGACCTTTAGGCTTGTTAAAGTTGTCTTTTGGCTTGCTTTTGGCTAGTTATCAAACTGTATTTCCATTTCAGTTGTAGTTAGTATGGTCTTTGTCATTTGTTTCTGATTTGTGATTGCTTTATGTGTTTGGTTTGTTTCTGATTTGTTTCTCAATTTATGTATCTTGTGATTGGTTTGTGATTGGTTTAGAATCTAATATGGAGTGATGAACAAAGCCGTTTTTATCTTGAACTTCGGCTTGAAGAGAATCTAAAAGGGAATATAAGAAACCACATAGTGAATGAAGCTGGGAAACAAACCATTACATCCAAGTTCTATGATGCATTTGGTGAGAAGCATAATTGGAAAAAATTTAGGAGCAAGTTTAATACTTGCAAGAAGCAATACACAGCTTTCAGGAAATTGACTCATAATAGAACTGGAATGAGTTATCATCCCAATGGGTCCATAGACATGAGTGATGATTGGTGGGATGAGCGTTGTAAGGTATATAGCTTCCTCTTTAGAATTTTTCTTCTTCTTTTGTGTTCTCTAGTTCTTCTTCTGTGGTCTTAAGTATAAATTTTATTTTAGGAGTGGCCTGGAGCTAGAAAGATAAAGGATAAACCAGTGCCAAACACTGATTTAATGGAAAAAATGTTTGGGTCAGTTCATTTAACTGGCGCTGAGGGTTGGAGTGCTCAACAGGGTGAAAACCATTTAGACAACAACATGATGTTAGATGACGATGAGGCTGCTGAATCAAGACAAGAACATGATGCTCCCGCAGCTTCCAATGCTCCTGCAGCTTCCAATGCTCCTGCAGCTTCCAATGTACCAAAGTATCCTCGAAAAAGACGTGCAAGACAAGCTGTGGAAGGACAAGCAGTGGCAGATGTGATAAGGGATAGTATTCAATCACGTGATGAGTTACTTACCTACAAGAATCAACTCATGGAGAGTCACCCTGACTATAGTTGTAGTCAGCTTAGGGCTATGAGGGTTTTAAATTCGCTGTCTAGTATAAGAATGTGGTCTCCATTGTTCAAAGCAGCTATGAAACATCTCAAGGAAGACGCTACCAACCGTCAAACGTTCATAAGCTTTGAAGATGATGAGAACAAAGTTCTTTACTTGGAGTTTGAGACTGGTGAAAGCAGAGACTGGTGAAAGCAGACGATCAGTAAGACGGTGGAAGTAGAGAATTTGTTTTTTTTTTTTAGTTTGATTTGTAGACAATCTGTAGTTTGGTGTGTGTGTGTGTGTGTATGACTTTGATAAGAACATAATCTGTCTTTTATCGATAATGATGAAATAAGTGTTCTTGTTCACTTCTCTCTACTTCTTATTACTTATATGCTCATTCTCTACTTCTTATTACTTATATGCTCATTGGTGTTGTTGACTCGGGTCTCTACTGCATTGGTTAAAGAGAAACAGTGTAACAGTTGTGAGTTATCAGAACTTTGATCATAAACAGTTGATATCAACAGTGTGTTATCAATAGTGTGTTTTCATTAGCTTTGTGTGTTATCAACTTTGGTCAGAACTATATGATATACGCAGCTTTGATCAGAACTTTGTTTCTTTTGTTTTTATTGCAGGATACATTTAGACTATCATTTGAGGATGATGACATCGACTTGATATTAGAGGAAGAAGAACATATGTATTCCGCAATACAAGAAGTTTATGGAGTTAATACTAATAGAGAGATGCAAAGGACAGATCGAGGTGGAGGCTGGCGTCGGGTGCAACGGTTTATGCATGAGTCTGAGAAACAGTGTTTTGATATCCTCCGAATGAATCAAGGTACATTTCTGAGTTTATGTCAGGTGCTATCACAGAAATATAAACTTGAAGAATCATGCCATGTCTATCTTGAAGAGAGTGTAGCAATGTTTATTGAAATGGTGGCACAAGATGTAACAGTCCGGGTCTTAGCTGAACGATATCAGCATTCTTTGGATACAGTAAAAAGAAAGCTAGATGATGTTTTATCGGTTCTGTTGAAGCTTGCAGCAGATATAGTGAAGCCATCCAGAGGTGAGTTTGCAAAACCTAGTCCTAAACTAGTAAAAGATAGTAGGTATTGGCCTTTTTTTGAAAACTGCATTGGTGCTTTGGATGGAACTCATATATCTGTTCGCCCTCCATCTAATAGTGCAGAAGCATATAGAGGTAGAAAATCTGAACCAACAATGAATGTTCTAGCAATCTGTAATTTCAGCATGAAATTTATATTTGCTTATGTTGGAGTTCCTGGTAGAGCACATGACACTAAGGTTTTAACACATTGTGCTACTCATGAACCTTCCTTCCCTCATCCACCAAATGGCAAGTACTATCTAGTAGACTCAGGTTACCCAACTAGAACCGGTTATCTAGGGCCTCATCGTAAAGCTAGGTATCATCTTGATTTGTTTCAAGGGGAGGACCACCTACTAGCACTAGAGAGCTGTTTAACCGTAGACATTCTAGTTTGCGTTCTATGATAGAGAGAACATTTGGTGTTTGGAAAGCAAAGTGGAGGATTTTAGATAGGAAACATCCTAAGTATGAGCTGAAAAAGTGGATAAAGATTGTGACAGCAACTATGGCACTTCACAACTTTATTCGAGATTCACACTTTGAAGACCGTGACTTTGCTTATTGGGAGATGGTAGATTTTTATGAGAATCATGGTGACCAAGCTGTAGAAAATGAAGAAGAAGGTAACATTGAACATACTCCATACATTCCAACTGGTGATAGAGCAATGGAGACTCTCCGTGATGTTATAACTGAAAAGATAGGAAGAGGACGTCAACTTCCGTATTAGCATCACAGCAGGTTCACAAAAGACTATGGTACGACACTCCTTTCAATGATTCTTGTGTTTGTTTTGTTTGTTAATGTCGCGGAGAGGTTTTGGTTGTGATTCTTGTTTGGTTTTGATACACTAATACTTGATATTGTTCACTTATGATGAGTTCTGATTGTTGCAGGGGAACCATGGCACTCTTGTCTCAAGGAGGAGGATCATCACTCATGGAACATTGAGAGAAGTGGATACTTATTTTTCAAATTGATAGCACACTCTATTTTTGTTTAAAACTAATTGCAAACATATTCTGTTGTATTTGTTTAATTTTGAATTATGTTTGTTTTGAAGAATTATTATAAGATTCTAGATGTTGATTAAACATAACCAAAATATTTTAAATATAATGTGTTTTGTGTTATTTTAGAAAATACATGTTTAATATTAATTGTTATAACCAAAATATTTTTTATAGTATATTTTTAAATTATAAAAGATGATTTTAATTTTAAATATTTATTAGATGTTTATTTAAATTTAATATAAAAATTATTTAACTATAAACATAACCAAAATCACTAAAGTTACTAAACCACAAAATGGAGGGTATTTTAATCATTTTCATGTATTGTATCCAGATATCTAAACCAGATTACAAAACAAACAAAGCTTGTTCCAGATACAATTTCTGGATGAATTAAACCAAAAACTCTAACGAACAATATCTGGATGCTGCGTCTAGATACTGTGTTCAGATACTACATCCAGATATTGCGTCTAGATCATGAAACGAACAGCACCCAAGATGAAATATGTTTATGAAATACTAAAGCTGAGATATTCCCGAAATCCTAAGCCCGATATTTTTGTATATCGAGGATAAGTTAGTTTTCAATAAGTGTTGCATCTTAGACATATTGTACACTAAGTATTATTCTATGAAATATGTGGCTGCATGCATAATAGATTTTTCTTATATCACTGAAATTTTTTAAAAATAAAATATTGTTCTTTTTCTATTAATAATAACATAATCAAAGGAAGATATTTTTTTCTACTAAAATATGAATCTTAAAAAATTTAATAGCAATGATTTGCAAGTTAAACCCTACATTTGTCAACATATATTTGGTATGGTTATTTATTATACAAAATATTCTATAGAACAAAAAATTAACAAATAGTAAAAAGATATTACAAAATTGATAATTAGCTATATTAATATAAATAGTAATATATAAATTTAAACATTTTACTAATATGAGTGGATCTATCTTTATCATGTTTTATAGAGGTTAAGAATTAATTTAAAGAGTTGTTTCTTAATGTAGTATAGTAAAACTGAATCAAATAATTAAAAAAACAAACTCATAATTTTAAAAACATTAAAAACAATGTAAGATATACATATTATACAAACTCTAAAATTAATAATTAAAAATTAAAATTAACCTTTTACAATGATATTTGAATTGATAAAATAATAATTGCACATAATCTTTTTCACCAAAAAAAGATAATATTTTCACATAGATTTCTTTAACCTACAAATGTATAAAATTTCTTTTACTAAAAACATAAAACCCTTGTCAATGATTCATACACGTTGATAAACTGGAATCTCTAAAGTACAAAATCTTCTATTTTTTATTTTTATGATTATTAAGATATGAAATACAGCTAAGATCAATTTTTTTGGAAATCTAGTACCATATATTTTAACTTTTCCATTAATTAAAAGGAGTTCTAATCTTTCTATTTTTTTTTTATTTTTTTTTTCGTTTGGTTTAACTTTTCCATTAATAAACCGAATCAAAATTACCAATAAGAAATTGGAATTGGTCAGATAGATCTGTATAAATACTAGGGAAACCTTCAACACCAATTCCCCAAAAACCTCTTTGACCATTATTATATCAATCGCCTCGCCGCGTCTTCCTTTTATTTGCTACGTACGAGTACGACTATGGCGTCCAACAAGATCATCCTAAAGAGCTCCGACGGTGAAATCTTCGAGGTAGACGAAGCCGTAGCTGTTGAGTCCCAGACGATTAAGCACATGATCGAGGACGACTGCGCCAGTAACGGAATCCCGCTTCCCAATGTCACCGGAGCCACCTTGGCTAAGGTTATTGAGTACTGTAAGAAGCACGTCGAGGCCGCCGCTGAGGCTGACGATGCTGACAAGGATTTTTGTGGTAAAACTGAGAACAGTGAGCTTAATACTTGGGATACCGAATTCGTCAAAGTCGATCAGCCTACACTCTTTGATCTCATCCTGGTTTGTGCTTTATGTTCTTTTTGGATTAGGGTTTCTTTTTCTGATTTGGGATTTTAGGTTTTCCGACTCTGTTACTTAGGGTTGTTGTTGATTTTGTGATATGTTGTGGTTTTTTTTTTTTTTTTTGTTGAAGGCTGCTAACTATCTGAACATCGGTGGACTTCTTGACCTAACGTGCAAGGCCGTCGCTGATCAGATGAGAGGCAAAACTCCAGACGAGATACGTGCTCACTTCAACATCAAGAACGATTACACCAAGGAGGAAGAAGAGGAGGTTCGCAATGAGAACAAGTGGGCGTTCGAGTAGTGGATCCGGTGTTTCTCTAGGACACAACCTAGTCTTTTTAATTAGTCTTCTTCTTTCTTAAATATTTTGGATTTTTATTTCTTTCTTTTTGGTTTGGACTTGTCTTTAGAATTCAACCGAATGCTTTGTTCTACTAACAAGATCCTTTGGAAATATTTTAAGATCCTATTAGTTGGTCTTTGCTTAATCTTATTATACCCTGGTTTCTCTCCTCCAATGGTGTCTTTGGTTTTATTCAAAGACATTGTGGGTTTCTCTTTAGATTTATCATTAATCTTCGCGACTGGTTACAACGAATGGACTCCTTACGCTTAACATTCCATTTGACCATGTGATTGTTAGCTAAGTTTATCTCCTATCTATCTTTCTCAAGTATAGTCTTCTCTGACAAAGTAACCCCTCTGGTGCATCGATGCTCGTTGAACCTTGATTGCTTGTTGCATCCCAGATCGAAGTTTTATCCAAAAATTTGTTCAAAGATAGAGAGCATCATAAGTGCAAACCCCATACGGGGGGGCTAGAAGAAGCTTAAGTTTCTTGATGCAGTTATAGCTCCATGTCTTCTTCAACTTAGTCGCAATTAATGTATGAGGAACAAAGCATAGAGTCAAACAACGTCCACTCTCTGAGAGAAAGCATAAGCCTAGGCTCTTCTTCATAAGAGATTCTTGAGCAGTCTGGTGCTCGGATCTTGGTTCCGTCTTTCAGAGTAACACAAGTGATCTTATCAATGTTTCCTGAGCTATTGATGTGTTGTTCAAACTTCCATAACCGCAGCTTGGTATCTTTCATCAGTCAGCCTCTCGTGAACAAACTGATCAGTCAAAGAAACACAAGCCAGCCACAGCAACTCATTAGTGTTCTTCCTCAACATGTGGGACAGCCCAAACAACAAGCACCCACATGGCTACTCAATCTCGGCGTATAGATCGTGAAAGAAAAAAAATCAAAAACATTATGGTAAACGACGGAATTACAACAATACAGCTCTGCGAGGAGTGGATAAGGGAACGAGCAGAGGTTAGCAGAATTAGAGAGAAGAGGCGCAAATTGGCTAATTGCAAAGACACACAGCTAAACAAGAAAACTCTTAACATCTGAAACTGAACTTTCTTACAAACCGTGCAGTTTTCTTACTCCTTCAAAAAACTACATGCATAGTTTTTGGTCTTTCTGAGTTTTTGGTCGTACCAACGCATCTCTACTTTGATTTTGTGGTCGAAAATTAAAACTTAAAATTTAAAAAAATTCAAGTTTACAAGATAGACAAACAATTGCCTATCACTTTAAAAAGAGTGATCTAAGCATTTTTGTTTAATTAATATCAGAATTCGTGGGGTTGTGGAGGTAAGACCTTTTGTAAAGGCTTTTACTACAATCATACATATCTTACTCTATTTACACTCAAGAGCCTGTCATCTCCTCCTTGTGAAAAAAGGATGTCTCAAGGCTTCACGAGCGGTTAGTCTCTCTGATGGATCAAATCGTAGAAGTCCTTGCACCATATTTATCAATTCTCCCGCTGAGTGGTCTACATGTTGCATTATCAGATTCTGCAACAACACATACAGGACCATTTGTAAACACAGAGAATCACTTCGCCAAATCAAACTCAATATACAACGCTTGACGAACCTGAAGCCGAGGAAGCTTCAATACTGCTTTGAGGCTGTCTCTTGAGGTGGCCCCATCAGGCCAATCCAAACGACCTCTTCTCACATATTTCTCTGAGTGTCGACTTTATCACACAACACAAGAAAGAACAGTTAAACACCCGACCATGATGTATATATACATCACTTCAGAGCAAATGTTTGATTCAACTCACTCCACTTTCTTCAACATTTGTTGAGGGAACGACCCAAGAACACGCTCCATCATCGCTAGATGCTCCAGGTTTTCATGTGTTTGGAACAATGCTTCTCCCTGAAAATCCCAAAATTTTCAATTAAAAACAAAAAAAAAAGGGAGTAAATTCCCAATCTAACATTAAAATGAACTAGTTCAAACACATACCGTGCACAGTTCCACTATGATACATCCAATACTCCAAACATCGCATGGATAACTCCAGCCAAGACCTGCACACAAACCCATATTTCTCCATCAGTTTGTAATATAATTTAACAGAATCTAGAGATCTGAATGAGTTATTTACAACATCAACTCACCTAAAATCACTTCTGGTGCCCTATAATGTCTCGTAGATACAATGTAGGTTTGGTCCTGACGCTCATAAGTTGTGCTACCAAAATCAATCACCTTTATTGCACTTGATTTAGGCACTCTTTTATAGCACAGATCCCTCTGTAATCGGGAGCCCTGCAACAAAAAACACAACAAAATCCTTTAGCACTTAACTAGTTGGCAACATTAAAGTCACACACAAGTAAATTCAAAATATACCTTGTACTCAGGAATTTTCACATAGTCCGAGGAGACTAACAGAATATTTTCTGGTTTAAGGTCGGTATGAATCATGCGCAAGTCATGCATAACTGCAAAATCAGACAAAAATAAACAAGGAAAATGCCATAAGAAACGGAAAGAGCTAAAATTCAGAAACTTATGTGGTAACCATCACAATAACAAGCAAAACTCAGATGAAAATGCAAGAGCATGCAGATTGATTGAAAAGACTGCAAAGACTACACACATGCTACACATTCCAAGAGTTGCCAGCCAATCTCACGGACAAGATCAATGGGAAAGGAGCGATAATTGTTTTTCCGAAGAAAATCGTATAAACTTGATCCAAGCTTCTCAAATACCTGTTGCAACCATTTAAATTCATCCACAAAATTTAACCCCAACTATTTCCCAAACCAGGGAAAATCATAGCCATCACAAAATTGACTAAAATACTTACAATACAGATATGGTTACGATAGTCAAACCAGTTCCGAATTTGTACACAACTGCAAGGAATAAACTGATTTAACCTTTGCAAAAAAAAAGAATTTGAAAAACCATGTCCGACTCTATCAGATTTGTGATGCATGATGAAAAGTAACTCACCGATTGCCACCTTTGTCATGTTTACCAAGCTGTTGAAGCATTTCAATTTCGATCATAGCAGCCTCGCGGTATTTCTTCACACCACGGACAATCTTGACAGCCACCATTTCCTTCCTCTCCCTGTCCCAACATTCTAGCACTTGACCAAAGGTACCTACAAGGACAATTTAAGTAACGTTCGAATAAGATATGAGTACTACAATGGGACATGTGAAAAAACATAAGATAACTCATACAACAACCAAAAATTCATACCTTCTCCCATTTTGCTATAGATTTTATCTGCGAAACAAGAAGAGCATAGAGCAATCAGAATAATGAAATAAAAAAAATATATATACACAAGTTCACCACAACATCTAGAGTTTGTTAAAGAAAGCCATTGAAAAAGAAAAATCTAGAAATATATATTAAAGGTAGCTTCATGATTATCAAAACAGCTCTTTGGTAATAGAAAAAGTGGGATTACAGCGTGGGGTTAAGTCATCTCCCAGTTCAAACATGTAATGTCCATCCTTGTCATCTTCTCGCCATGGGGGCGAACCATTTCGAGCCACAGCCTTAACACAAATAGAAGAGCTACTATTGTCTGTAGGAGCTCCGGAGGATGCAAAGCTTGATATATTTCCAATCTCTTGCCCACAAAACATTCCTACCTGAGCCTACACATATCCATGTACCATAACAGACAGATGAAAACCTGCCACTATCCTTCTACGCTAACATGTTTTGAGTCATATTCTATACTATCTTAATACCTAACAATTAGGGTACTTGCAAAGTGCATCAATTTATCTATTCTTGAGAAATAATCATTTGTTCTGAGTGAAACTGATAGAAGTTATAGCATTGGAGAGGGAAAGACACAAAAATCTACATCCAAATTCACAAATCATCATCCATCTGATCACAATTTCTTCACCATCTACAAACAAAAAACTAGAAACAAAACATACCACAGCAAAAAAAAAGTTGAACCTAACCACTCTTGACATCTAAAATACGTTTATATAGATCTGAACAGGTACAACAACACCTAATTCTCACACGAAATCAACCTAATCACACAAAATTTGGTATCTTCAAAAATAAATAATTGACAAACACAACCACAACAAAAAAAAACTAAAATCACAGATCCATAAGAATCGACAAAAGAAAATAATCAAACAATCTTCAATTTTAAATCAAATCAAAGGAAATAAACACAAAATTGGAACCATGGATAAAAAAGGTGGAGATTAAAAAACTATACCTTGGTTGCAGAAGGCAACACATCCCAACCGAGACGCGCTCTCTTCCTGGGACGACGATCCATGTGAGTATGAGGAAACTCATGCACGCGCTCCATCTCCATAATCTCAGAAAAAAAAAATTCTAATCGGTGGTGATTGTTTTTCAGAAAGCCAAAACGGCGATGACGAAAGCTTTTTTTGGGTGGTAAACAGAATCGAAAAGCGTCCTAACCCTAGTTTTTAACCAGAGAGCCTATTTGCGAATTTGCGATAGAGAAACAGTCAGAAAACATCTCCACCGTCCACGTGGAAGCACCCTATGTAACCAGGGTTAGTTGTAACTGCGCTGGATTTAACCAGAGTTGAGTTGTCTGTCTCAATTATTGATTCAGATTGATAGGGGAATATGCTCTTCCACTTTCCAAAAGATGAAAACTACAAGAGGTGCTTCTTATTTCTCTTCAAACGACACGCATTCTTAGTTCGCTCGGTCTTTCTAATCCTCGCTTTTTACCCGGATCGAATATTCCAAACTATTTTTACTTAATTGACCGTATTTTTTTCCTTTCTAAATTATGGTATTTTACTATTTTTGTCAACAATGAATGTTAAAGTAGAATTTAAACCGGAGTCTCCTTGGTTTAGATACAGTTTAAAACGCAATACATGTGTTAATTGCGAGTCATGGCTTATATAATAAGACTGGTAAACCGGTTTTCTAAATTTGTTTGTGGGACATTGCTGACTTGTTTCACAAGTGCATGCAATAGCCAATAGGATAAACGGTACAGTACAAACCATTGGAATGAAGCTAGATGTGATTGAGGGTAACAATTCTACCGCCGGATACTCAGAAAGTCAGAAATCAAATTAAGATGTCTATTTTCACTACTCCCAAGTATTCGAGCGAACTTCAAAAACTACTCTTTTCAACACAACAGGATTTACAGTTTCTTTTGAAGAGAAGTACAAACCAGGTGGAGATATCCTAATGGCCTCTTAACTCCTGAATATAATGGCCTAATTGCTGAGCAGCAACGAACAAGGCATCGGCTGCGAGAATAACTCCAAACTACATATATGACATCACATGACATGAGATCAGCAGTCATGAGGAATATGGCTTACAAAATCTACAAAAGATTTTGATTCACAAAACTCACCAGACGCGCAGTATATACTAAACGGTATCCCCAACCTTCTTTGGCAGCTTGAGCTCTTTGCTGGTCTGTCCAACTGCAAGCAAAAGAGGATACATGAATACAATGCCAAATCCTGCGTATGATGTACAAGATAGCTAGGCCATTGACTTAGAGTCACTTCAAACAAATTCAAGGCCTATCCGTTTTTCTCCTCATTGTCTTTCAAACCATTACTTTTCAATGTTGATCGATAATTGAGTTTATGTTAAGAGTCGTGACTTTTAGATTAAGTTGTGTCGTTTGATTATAGAACCACAATACACAACTGTTCACATCTTGTGTCAGTTTGTTTCCTATATAAACGTATTGTATCGTGGATGTAAAACCATAAGTTTGAGATCAATAAAAAGTCTATTTTTATTTTACTGAGTTTCTTATATCACAATCAATACAAGGTTGTGATATATTCATACTCTGTTTTTCTTCCTGCTTTCTTACTCTGTTGGAATCAACTTTCTAACATGGTATCGAGCTTTATTGATTCAAGGGATAAGAAAAGCAAAATTCTGCACAAGCAAGCACTAAGATCAAGCAAAAAGAGAGAGTAGCGATGGAAGCAACATCGCATCAAGTGATTCCCATATTCGATGGGGATAAGTATGATTTCGGCGTATTAAGATGACAACCATCTTTAAAACCAGAAAGTTGTGGTCGGTGGTGGAAGACGGAGTTCCAAGCCAACCGATGGAAAGAGAGGAGACTGCGGAAGTGTTGCGTTTGAAAACTAAATGGGAAGAAGCGACAACACATGATATGATGGCTTTGCAAATTTTGCAAACTGCCGTGTCCGATCAGATCTTCTCTCGCATAGCACCAGCAAAATCATCAAAGGAGGCTTGGGATTCTCTTCAAACTGAATTCCAAGGCACTCCGCAAGTTCGATTGATCAAACTACAATCGTTGAGAAGGGAGTACGAAAATTTGAAGATGAACGACGGTGATAACATAAAAGTTTTCACAGAGAAGTTAATTGATTTGGGAAATCAATTAAGGGTTCATGGTGAAGAGAAGACGGACTATCAAATTGTCCGTAAGATTCTCATATCTCTCCCAGAAGATTTGACAGCATAGTGGCTGTGATGGAGCAAACAAAGGATCTGACTTTGTTGCCGGTAACAGAGTTAATAGGAACTCGAAAGCACATGAGAAACGTGTGGAAGCCCGAAGCGAGACCATGTCGGAAGGGGCGTTTACTGTTAGAACAAGAGGAGGAAAATCTGATTTAAATCATTCAACAACCAAAGCCATGGGTATCAAGGCAAAGGCAAAAGATGGTGTGGCTTCGTAAAAGAGATAATCATACAGGCATATTGCTGGGAGAAACCGCATAATGAAGATCAAGGAAAAGATCTAAGAACCAAAATGATATGCTACAAGTGTGGCAAACGTGGTCATGGTGCAAGGGAGTGTCAGTCTAAGAGGTATGAAAGGGCACACATAAGTCTTGAAGATGAAGATGACGATGAAGATGAAGGAGTTCATATGCTTTTTAGTGCAAGTGAAGAGAATCCAACATTCAAGAAAGAAGATGTTTGGTTGGTCGACAGTGGTTGTACAAATCATATGACAAAAGAAGAAAGTTACTTCACAAGACTTGATAGAAGTGTCAAGGTTCCAATAAGAGTTGGAACGGAGCAATTGTCATGACAGCAGGCAAAGGAGATATTACTGTCATGACAAACAGAGGAAAGCGAGTTATAAAAGATGTGTTCTTGGTGCCGGGGTTAGAGAAGAATCTGATCAGTGTTCCACAAATTTTATCTTGTGGCAATCGTGTGATGTTTGAGAAGAAGCTGTGCATAATCTTAGATTCCATGGGAAGGAAGATTATGGAGGTACGAATGAAGAATAAGAGTTTTTCAATCAAATGGAATTCATCACAAGAAATGGCGATGAGTATGAGTGAACAAGAAACAGCGGCGATATGGCATAGAAGATTTGGTCACGTGGGAATTCAAGACTGCAACAAATGCAGAACAAAAGAATGGTAATTGGACTACCAAAGTTACAAGTCAGCAAAGAAGTGTGTGGAGCATGCAAACTTGGGAAACAAGCAAGAGATGCGTTTCCAACGGAGTCTCAAACAAGAACGAGGGAGAAACTTGAGATTGTTCACACCGACGTGTGCGGACCGATGCAAACCGTTTCACTTGATGGAAGTCGGTACTTCTTACTGTTCGTAGATGATTATACTCACATGTGTTGGGTATATTTTCTAAAGAACAAGTCTGAAGTCTTCTCAATGTTTCAAAAGTTTAAAGCTTTAGTGGAGACTCAAGCGGGATGTCAGATTAAAAAGCTACGATCTGATGGAGGTGGAGAATTTACTTCAACTGAATTCAACAAATTTTGTCAAGACTGCGGAATCGAGAGACAAGTAACAGTGCCATATTCACCTCAGCAAAACGGTGTTGCGAACGTAAGAATCGATCGCTTGTGGAGATGGCGAGAACCATGATTACAGATCAAAGTTTACCACATAAACTGTGGGCTGAGGCGGTGTACACATCGGCTTATTTGCAAAATCGTTTACAACAAAAGCCATTGAAGATGACATCACACCGATTGAAAAATGGAGTGGGCATAAACCAGCAGTTGGACACTTGAAGATTTTTGGAAGTCTATGCTTTGTTCATATACCCGATGAAAAACGAAGCAAATTAGACGTGAAGTCCAAACGTGGAATTTTTATTGGTTACAGCAACCAATCAAAGTACGAATTTTCATTTTAAATAATGAAAAGGTGGAGATTTCTAGAGACGTGCATTTTGAAGAAGGAAGAAAATGGGATTGGGATAGACATGAAGAAGTCAAAAGGAATTTTGTCTCTCCTTACTAATCAAGAGTCACGTACAGAGCCATGTACGCCATGCACGGAGCAAGTTCAAGACATTTCCAGTCCAATTCATTTTCAACAAAATGATGGTGGTAACGATGAAGAAGACGGAGAGACTTCGAGCCAGCAAAAAAATACAAGTCAGTGAATGAGATTGTTCAAAACACACCGAGGTGATTCTAGCGAAGAAGCTCAAGCAAGTGAAGCATGTTATCTTGTGTCAACGGAGCCACAAACATATGATGAAGCTTCGAGATCAGAGAATGGAGGGAAGCCATGAAAGAGGAAATAAAGATGATAGAAAAGAATGGAACATGGCTACTTGTGGATAAACCGGAGAAGAAGAATGTCGTTGGTGTCAAATGGATATATCGTATCAAGACAAACGCAAATGGAGATCATGTCAAGTATAAAGCAAGGTTAGTTGCAAGGGGTTTTCTCAAGAATATGGTGTTGATTATCTCGAAACGTTTGCACCGGTATCCGGACATGACACATTCGTGCCATTCTCGCTCTTGCGGCACAAATGAAGTGGAAGCTCATCAAATGGACGTGAAATCGGCATTTCTTAATGGAGACCTTAAAGAGGAGATCTATGTTTCACAACCACCGGGTTTGTAGTTGAAGGTGAAGAAGATAAAGTTCTACGGTTGCGTAAAGCATTATACGGCTTGAAACAAGCCCCAAGGGCTTGGTACGGAAGAATCGATTCATATTTTCTCCAACGTGGTTTTCAAAGAAGCATGAATGATGCAGCCTTGTATGTGATGAAGAAATACAAGGATATCATGATCGTGAGTCTCTACGTCGACGACTTAGTGATCACTGGCAACAATTCTCAACTCATTGCAAAGTTCAAGGAAGACATGAAATTGGAGTTTGAGATGACAGATTTGGGGTTGTTGAATTATTTTCTTGGAATGGAAATAATTCAAGATAATCATGGAATTTTTCTGTCACAAGAGAAATATGCATGTAAACTCATTGAGAAGTTTGGCATGAAAGAGAGTAAGAGTGTAAGCTCCCACTTACACCAAACGACAAGAAGATTGAGAATGATGAAGAATATGGTGAACCAACAAAGTTCGAAGCATTGTCGGTGGGCTATTATATCTTTGTGCATCAAGGCCGACCTGATGTTTTCAAGCTCTTATCTCTCGCGATACATGACTGCACCACTCATGAAGCACTACCAAGAAGTGAAGAGAGTTTTAAGGTATATCAAAGGCACATCTCACTTTGGAGTTCAGTTTACAAGCGTTGAAAACCAGAGTTGTATGGTTACTCGGATAGTGATTGGGGAGGCTCTAATGAAGACAAGAAGAGTACGTCCGGTTACGTTTTTACTCTTGGGTCTGCTGTGTTTTCTTGAAATCAAGTAAGCAGCAAACAGTGGCTCAGTCTACTGCGGAGGCGGAGTATATTGCAGTGTGCGCAGCAGCAAATCAAGGTATTTGGTTACAAAGACTGCTGAGTGATATTGGATTCGAGTCTGAAGACGGTGTTCCTATCTACTGCGACAACAAGTCAGCCATTGCAATAGGCAAAAATCCAGTGCAACATCGAAGAACGAAACACATTGAGATCAAATATCACTTTGTGCGTGAAGCAGAACACAAGGGACTTATTCAGCTGAAGTACTGCCAAGGAGAAGTGCAGCTTGCCGATCTCCTTACAAAAGCACTCAACGTCACAAGGTTTGAAGAACTAAGGAGGAAGCTTGGAGTGGGACCAAAACTCAATTAAGGGGGAGTGTTGATCGATAATTGAGTTTATGTTAAGAGTCGTGACTTTTAGATTAAGTTGTGTCGTTTGATTATAGAACCACAATACACAACTGTTCACATCTTGTGTCAGTTTGTTTCCTATATAAACGTATTGTATCGTGGATGTAAAACCATAAGTTTGAGATCAATAAAAAGTCTATTTTTATTTTACTGAGTTTCTTATATCACAATCAATACAAGGTTGTGATATATTCATACTCTGTTTTTTCTTCCTGCTTTCTTACTCTGTTGGAATCAACTTTCTAACATTCAAGGTATAAGAAAGTCTGAGAAGCAAAAGAGAGACTTACCCAAGGAACTCTGAAAAACCTCCAATACCAGCAAGCTTCAAAGGCTGAACACCTTCTGTGACTAGATCCTGCTATCACATAATGAATGAATTAGTAACTGATGCTTTGGGAATTCT
The DNA here is from genome assembly GCA_023657505.1 of Camelina hispida. Classification (NCBI taxonomy): domain Eukaryota; kingdom Viridiplantae; phylum Streptophyta; class Magnoliopsida; order Brassicales; family Brassicaceae; genus Camelina; species Camelina hispida. Next base: position 10,411,069 of record CP094635.1, on the reverse strand, counting down.
AATTCTAAAAGGAAACTGAAAAAAAAAACAAAACCACAAAACACAAGTTAAAAACAATTGTATAACCTCGTCTTGAGCGGATTCCAAACCGCCTTGTACCCAGAAAAGATTCTCATATCCTGCATTACGAAGCAGCTCGCAAGCAGCTAAGGATCTGACAACATAAAGTTTTGGAGTCAAGTATAAATATGAGGATCATCCAACAATATGAACCCTGTGATTTTTACAGTTAAACTATCAACATACTAACTCTCAATGTAATACTAATTTTTATTTCACAAGAGCTGATTTGATAATGAGAACCTAACCAGCCAATTATTCATGATTACATAAAAGTAACCACATATTTAAACATGGTTAGTTACTCTATTCTACTTAGTAAGGAGCAGTGAGTCCCTTTAGCATTCAAGAAGCACGTTGCTTGTATCAAGTACCTCAAACCTTTTTGGCAAGCAACAATCAGCTCTGCTTCTTTTGGGAATTTCTCCTCAACCTTTGACAAGAAGAGCCTACAAGCGAAATAGAAAAACAAGAAGCAAATAAGTATGTGAAAAGGCATACAAGAAGGTCAGCTAAATCTCGCAGACATACATATTAAAAGATAATGTAGGTGCCCCACTCCACCATCCCCCTGTAGAAGCAGAAACATGGTGAAATTTCCGCAAAAAGTTAATAAAATGGGTTTATACAAGTTATAGTCTCTATCCTAGGTGAAATTAGAGGATCATATACATTGCATAAACAACGAGTTGATCCAATATCCCTATATTGAGATATTCAATAGGTCAAAAATGGTGAAGAAGTACCCATAGCAAAACTGGTGACTTTTTTGGAAAGAGTTCCAGCGTCAAGGTTGTCATCATTGTCGAAGATAGGAACCCAGGTGGAGCCTTTAACCCATGCCTTTAGAGAAAAAGAGAACAGAAGGAAACGATGAAGAACAACTAAATCACTGAAACACTATAGTCCAAGAGTATATTCTGTGAAACAGTGACATGCTAAGGTGAGGTACATGAATCAAATTCTATGCAAATAACATGAAAAGTGAAAACTCAAAGGTGAAAGTGGACAATCATCATCTATGGATAGCAGGGAGTCTAATAATCCAAAATTCATCCATGAATGTACCTTGTTGCGCTCGCTAGAGGGGCGGACATCAAGTAGAGGTTTGTTTGAAAGAGAAATAGCATAGCCTGCTTCTCTTGGTGTAAGAAGCTTCACTTTTCCTTCCCTTAACTAAAAAGCAAAACAACAAATTTGATGAAACCCATGAACCATCTAGACTAGCTATAATCTATATAGATGGAAAAATGTGCATAAGGGGTGATTCAAGATTATTACCAAACCATCCCAACGCTTTTTAGCAGCAGCCATGTCTCTCATTTGCTTAAGATCAATATCTTCATCAACAGCTTGCATCCTAACAACACCTAATCCCTAAAAGAAAGCAAAACACATGTTTTTTTTTTACTTCCTCATTACAGAACACGATATAAAGACATAAAAGGGAAAGGGAGAATCAACTTACAAGGCGGCGAACAGTTGAAAGGGATGTGCTGCATCCTCTGGGGAAATTATTAAGTTGAGAGGTCATCCTCGAGCTCTGGTTTTTGGAAAGATTGGAACAACGAGAAGCTAATAGAGGATTTAGAACGGGGAGAGATAAAGACTCCATTAGGTTCCAGCAGTGAGTAGTGAGTGACTGAGAAGATAATCTTCTTCTTCGCGTTTGCGCATCAACAGAGAGACAAAAAGAAGAAAATATTATTGGACCGAGTGATCTGTTTTGGCTTTTACTGAACCAGTTAACCCGACTCGGTTCGTGACCGTCTCGTTTGGTTAGAAAATTTCGATTTGAGGTCCATAAACCGGCTCCACATCAGAATTGTGATTGGATTTAGAAGTTCGGCCCATGAGCCCATAAAGATCCACATCCACTGTCATCGCTTATGAAATTAAAATCAGGTTCATTTTGATATTACATAATAATATTTTGTTCCTTTTAAATAATTATCTTTCAAAGTTTAAAATTGGTACAAAATTTGTTCTCAATTGTTGTTTTATTTTTAGCTTTTTAAGCTACCAGTAGTCTTTCCACCCAGAAAAACATACTAAATATTACATATTATTTAGATTTAGCTACGGAGATATATATTGTTTTGAGATAAATGATCTAAATCAAAAGACCATTTTTCTTATATATCACTTTTTAGGCATTGTATTTTAGCTCTTTTCCATAAATAGAATATGCAATGGATTTTTTCACTAATTACATTATAGAATTGACAAGCAACATATCAGAAAAAGTGGAGCGATTGATAACCGGCTAAGTATCAAACCATTCTTGATTAACCATGGGCTGGTTCTGGAGTCCATATGGAGACACTTATCAGTTTCATAATGAATTGTTTCGCATACTTCATCTTTCTCTCATGGCTGGGGCAATGCATGTTTTGTTTCTTTTAGAAACATTGGAGGAGTAAGTGATAGATATAATACATTCCATGTCATGTTGCAACCTCTATTAGGTCATTAACACTGCAACCTCTATGAACCTAATGACCTATATTATAATTCATAAGATTAGAGATCTTCAGAGTGTGCTAGTTTCTATGGCTATGAGTAACAATGTTGTCATTGTTCCTAGCCATGGTGAAATGAGCAATGTATTATGGCAGTTGGAGCGTGATCTGACTCGCTACAATGACTGTCAAGGAAGGCTAAGGTTGTGTCTGCTAGGTGTTGGTGATTTGGTTGGTAATATCCTACCTATTGATAGGTATATGACTGCACATGAAAATACGGTTGAAAGAGAGTATTATATGTATATATATATATATATTATATTTTGTAATTTTGAAAAAGTAACTTGATATTTAAATAGAGTTGAAAAATTAAATCTGAAAATGAATAAAAACTAATAAATTATATATATATATATATAAGTTTTCTTAGCATCAAATTAAATATATATATATATATATATATATTAGTTAAAAGGTAGGTTGATTTTATAAGCTTCAAATTATTTAACTGATACAAATTAAGAGAAAATAACATCAATTTCGTCTAATCCATATAAAACAAATAAATAGCTATATCAGTTTTAACAATTGATACGAAATAATATAATTAACATCACTTTTTTATTGATGTAAATTTGTATCGATTTTTTGAGTAATGTTAATATAAATTATAGATTATATCGATTGTGTAAATGATGTAAAACTATATTTTGTATCAATATTTTTAAAATGATGCAAATTAATAGAAATTTATATCAATTATACTGAATTGATGTAAATCAGATTATTGATAGCATGAATTAGTTGAATCGATGTTGAAATTTATTATTCGTATCAATCATAAAAAAAAAAAGTAATTCAAAAATCATTTATTTATTTGACACAAATTAACTGATGCAACCTGCTCATTTTTTGTAGTGGCATTATCTAGGATTTACAGAACCAATGAGGAACAAATATGTTTGTTCCTAGTCAGCACATCAATAAACTTATTCAAGTGAAGTGAATAATGTAATGACAAGTGTAACTCTTCACAAGGTGGATATCATAACAGTATGGAATTCTTGAGCATATTTTCTGACGCAGCGGAAAGGAATTAGATAGGCGTGTTATAAGACATATGAGAATGTTAAGTAAGCTAAATCTAAAGAACATGCATAGAGAAGATTATGTATCCGATATCACCATTGAGCCCTTTTGCGACTGAAATGTTCATCCATTTACTTAGCATATCATGTCATCAGTGCAGGGAATATATCAAGTCTGTCAGAGACTATGTTCCACGAAATTGATGAAAAAATACAAGAACAAGAAAAGAAAAAAACCAACGTTGATTTTTTGCTGATCAATCAATTGAACTGTCTAGTATGCGATACTGCATGCAGAGAGGTCTGCTGTACCCCGCGCACCTATTCTACTATCCTGAAGTATTATATATGATGTGTACTGAATATAAAGCCTGGAAGGCAAGGCACCATTATCGGTCACTGGAATAGATGTAAAATTACCTAATCAAACAGGCCATAGTAGATAACGATTATTGAGCGTACTTTTATCATTCACACACAAACGTCATAGACAGTGGGCTTACTTGAACATCCAGAAGAAAAACCTAGAGGGCCACACACAAGTCATAAGAAAGAAACAAAAGGGTAAAAGGTTGCAGTGTATCACGATCTGAAAACACCAAAGAGCAGAGCTGACTCCTCCGTCAGTCATCTTATTAGGCAAAAGGAATATCCAATATTGTTGGTTGGTTTCCAACTTCCAAGCTTATATTTGCAGGATATTACGCTTCAAGTTTGAACAATAAGTCAAGAACAACCAGAAAAAAAACAGTCAAAAGTGTAGTGTTGGAAACGGTCAGAAAGTTACCGAATTGGTTAAATCTATTTTCCTGTTGTATCTGAACTTGACATACAAAACTACAATACAAAACACACACCCCAATAAATTGAACGACACACTCAAATACAATCTTGACATCAAACCCCATTTTCATTCCGTTGCTCGACTTCTGTCCAACCAATCCACGCTCTTACGTGCTCTCTCCATCGGCTGAGACTTATCTCTGTATATGTCCACGCTTCTTCTTGATCTCTCCATTTCCTCAAATGGAACCTTCAGCTTCTCCGGTTTCTCTATGTGGCTCAACTTGTATCCCTGAAACCTTAGTCTGTCTACGCTTTTCCTCGGTTTTTCTCGTCCGTCCTTACTCTTCCTTGGCGCATCTACACTATGTCGAGGAGGTTGTTCACACCCTTCCATGCTTCTTCTTGAGAAAGAACTGTTTCTTTTCGATGTGGATTTCTCCACAGCGCACACAAACTTCTTGAGATGGCCAATGTATTCTGGAAAGAGTTCAAGATCACAATGGTTTCCACCTTTGAGCCATAGCGGTTCATATTTCTCTTGGCAAAGTTCCCAAAGCTGCTTCCCATGTGAGAAGTCAACCACATCATCCGCTGTTCCCTGCAAACAGAAAAGCTTTCAACATAATTAAAACTAACACTGAGAAAGAATGGATCTTGCATGACAAACTGCTCAGCCTAGAACTTGGTTAACTCAAATATAGCAATGAACAAACTTCGATCTCGGAAACTTACATGAATGACGAGGACAGGACACCTCACCAGTGTAATTTTGTCAATGTTCTGAAGAAGAACAAACAAAAACGAATTCAAGGATGAAGAATGTATATAAGCAATACTATGTATAGAAATCAAAAAGGGTATTGTATATTACCTTGTATATGTCAAACCAATAAGTTCGCTTAACAGGATACATAACTCTAAGCCCAGAAAGAATTGGACTATGAAGAATGGAAGCTCTAAGTCGAGGCAAACGCGCAGCTAGGTCGACAGTTGGACCACTACCAACAGATTGACCATAGAGGATAATATTCTCCTGCTTTGCCCCATAATTCTCTTCAAGACATTTGTAAGCAGCCTCAATATCAGCATAAGTATTTTGTTCGGTGGGCTGCAACAAAACATGATATTTATGTTCACGGTGTAGAGATGGACCAAACAGTTGAATCACAAAACTAAAGAAAGCTTTGAGATCTGTAGTAACTCACCTTCCCTGATGATTGGCCATACCCTGAATAGTCGTACCTGCAAAACACCACAGCATATTCAAACTGTAAACTTATGAAGTAAAATCCTACTATATATTCAGGTTCATTTTAAGATACAGATCTTGAATTTCTAGAAATGGAAAAACTTATCCCATGACTACTTACTTGATGGCAACAATCAAAACTCAAACATCTCAACCTCAAAAACTACTTTATTGTCTCTAGGAGTAGTAGAGATCCCCGATTTAGAACAAACCCTAGCGACAAAACTCTCCCCTAAACTATACTCTTCCAGTAAAAACCTAAACTTTCAGTAGATATATGAATCACGATTCACGAACCCCCCAGCTTAATTAAAAAACCACTTCAGTCAACCAAATCTCAGCAATAAGTTGTGCCAATTTTGCATCTTGAAGCTTTGAATCAACTACTTTGCACAAACCCAGAAAGCAGAGCAGAGCAGAGCTAAATATAGAAAGAAAGAAAAAAAATCTGATCTGGGAATAGAGAGAAAGGAAGGGAACTAACCCCATAAGATTGACGCGGAGGTGGATACTAAGCTCGATGAAGAGCTCATACATCTGACCGATGTCGGCAGCATTACCATGAGAATAGAGAAGAGTAGTGACGGCCATAGGGTACCTGATGTACATGGCTACGATCTCGGTGCCTCGGCGCGTGGGCAGCCTCAAAATATCGACATTTTCTCGATGTGGAAAAGGGTTCATGAGAAGAAGGTCCGTTGTCTCGTCTCTGATAAGCTTGTACGACGGCGGATTCGGCGGAAAAAAAGCTAACTTGGCGGCCATTGAAGAAGTCACACCTCCCATCTTACTCTAAAAACAGAGTCCACCACCACCACACTCTCCAAACTAACTCTGTCTCTATGTGTTGTGTATGCGAATCGTTGTGGTAAGTAGTGTGTAAGTCGTTCAGAGAAGAAGACGAAGATGATGTTGATGATGATTGCGAGGAAACATTCTTTTCTTTTTCCTTTTGTCTTTCTTTTAGAGAGATAGAGAGAGAGACTCTGGACTCTGGGCTTTGCCTTTGAGACCGATTTGATTTGTTGAAGCTAAATAATTTGTTGTCAACAAATTTATTAAAATTATAAAAAAAAAAAAAAAAAAAAAAACGTTAATATTTTTGTTTTTATAGTACAAAATTTGCAAATTGTAAATGGTAGTATTTTAAATTGTTCATGTCCATAACGAAAATGGGGATCCTGTCTCTTTCTCTCTGTATTTGCGTCTTAAAGTATAAAAACAAAAACCATTATTTGGGGATTTCCAAAAACTAAAAAATTGACCTTTCTTTTTTTGTTTTCTTTTGTTTTGGATAAATGTTTATACATAAGAGACTTACAAGGAGTAACAATGAAGTTTACTTTGGTTAGCCATAGAGGTTTTTATTCATGCATTTTGATTAATTTGGTGTGATTTTTCTGAAATCTTAATATATTAGGTATTTCATTGAGCTATTGAGGTGAGTAAGAGAATGTATGTTTACCTAATCAATTTTGTTTAGGTATGTAATCGATTTATATATTTAAATCATTTGTATTGAAGAGTTATTATCTTCTTAGCCTCTTATACTAATACTACACATGATAAATCATGAGAGCATGTGTGATTCACATGGGATAACATCATCAAGTCCATTACAAAGTTAAAAGATTCTAAATATTCCCAACTTTGTGTAGGCTACATTTGTTGTATATAGTATGATTTCAGATTCAATAAAAGAAAATGTCTAATTTTTGGGGGACTATTAAAATTTTAAGATACAACAAATGAATTTAGGAAAAATGATTGCCACCTACTTGAAGTATACACCAACACATAGCCACACATACAAACAATATAAATGTCTTGTTAACTACGTGAACTATTGTAATCACATAAGAACATCCATAAACAAACATATGTTATGTCTGTAACACCATGAACATTCAAGGTTAGCAGGAATCTAGCGTCGACCGGTATTGACCGATGTTGACCAATATTTACCGGCGTTGACCGGAGTTGACTGCTGTTGACCAGAAAAAAATATTCAAAAAAAAAAATATTTTTTTTCTTAATAATAATAATTTTTGGTTTTATGTATTTTTGAAAATACAAAATTAAAAATGATATTTAAATAGAAAGAGTATAAATTTTTTTATTGTTTATGAAAAAATCTACTAAACATCAAATTTTGGTGGTATAGTTTTATTATATTATTTTTGGTATATTTTCTGTATTAAGAAACAGACAATTCGTGGGTTCACCCTTACGGGCGAACCTCTCTTATTCATCCCTTTAAATTAAGGAAACAAATCTTAATTAAAGAAAAAATATGTTGATCAATCAATTTTAAAATTGTTAATTTTAATATTATATTACAGTTTTTAATTATCACATCTAAAACCCTAACATTTATTATAAACTCAAACCGACATATAATTTTGTTTAATTGTAAAATCTAAACCCTAAACACTCTTTTATAAATCCAAACATGCATATAATTTTATTTAATAGTAAGATCTAAACCCTAACCACTCTTTTGTAAACCCAAACTGACATATAATTTCGTTTACCTGTAAAATGTATACCCTAACCACTCTTTTGTAAACCCAAACTGAAATAATTTTATTAATAAAATATCTCTTTTTAAAAATATGATATGACATGTCATATTATTGTATTCTGATTTGTTAATTAATAGGGATGAATGAGAATTTTTATATTTAAAAAAATCAATTTGAATCCAAGATTTTTCTTGTTCTTATATAATTCGTTGTTCACCCCTAGGCTTAACAAAATTAGTTACTTTATATACCACAAATTTTGTTTTTTCATATTATTTTTATTTTGGTAAATAATTTTTTTGTATTTTTTTGTTGTTATATGTTGTTTCTGTAAATTATACAAATCATTTATCTTTTTTATTTATTTATCAGAAATACATAAAAACAAAATCTTTATTATTTTTAGAAAAAAAAAAAAATATTTTTCTGGTCAACGCCGGTCAACATCGGTCAACGCCGGATTCCGGCAGATCTCGAATGTTTATGGTGTTGTACACATAACCTATGTTTGTTTATGGATATCCTTATGTGATGACAATAGTTCACGTAGTTAACAAGACATTTATATTGTTTGTATGTGTGACTATGTGTTGGCGTATACTTCAAATAATTGGCAATTATTTTTCCATGAATTTACAGGTTGTAGAGTTTGAGGGTACACGTGGATGGTTGGTTGCCTTAGAATTGTATTTACTGGCTGGATCATGGGATGGGGGACCAATACAATCCAATTAACCCCTCCATCTTTTTTTTGCCTTCAACTTTTATATCCCATTATATATAAAGATATAAAATTAAGTAGTATTTTTTCTATTTTCTAATAATTGAGTATATTACTAAGATATTAAGAGAGTTTAGGTAGCTCTATTGAGAATTTGTTTGTCCAATGAGTAAAATAGGTTACAAACATGTTTTGGACGGTTTTATATCTCTATTATTTTGTCTAAAAGAAATTGTGGATGTTCGAATGATAGTGACAATAATAATAAATTGCGAATAATGTATTCTAGTAATACAAAACGTTGACGATGGCTCCAAAAATAATTAATAGAGGAGATAAGAGTATGTAGAGGTAAGCAAAGAGACAAGTGTGGAAACTAATGGAATAGCTGGTCGAGAAGCTAAAGGCAAAGGTTGGGGATAAGAGAGTTCCAAGACAAGATCTGGCCTTGAAAATGAATCTTCAATGTCGCTCTATTCTCATACACTTTGTTTCCTCTCCTCTTTCTTTTATTATATTTAAATTGTGTCTATTATTTTTAACGCTGTTAGGAGTGTTAGCCTGTTACTCATGCATATGATGAATACATATGGACCATTTCTTGTATCCCGACAAATGTTGCATTTCCATATTCTGTTAAAGCGACTGAACAAGCACGATTGAGACTTTTTACTTCTTGAATTTTTTTTGTCTTTTAAATGCATATTTCACTTTAATATGGAATCTGCCATCATCATCAGTCGAGAATTTCATATAGATAAACGTGGGGAATATAGAGAATTATCTGTCACGCCTTAAGAGTTAGATATGAGGACTTTAGCTCGGATTAAGGTTATTTCTTTATAGGTCATAACAAATCAATCACCTAGCTCAAAGGATCATTGCATTGTAGCAGTTATTCACGATAACGAAAAGTCGTAAAAAAGAAGATTGATTCTCGCTGGTAGTATAGATCCAAAAAACGATCGATGCTAATAAAAAAAACAATTCACGCGGTTTGTTGTCACAATTACGGATCAAGATTCAAGGACAGACTTAGCTTGAAAAGTAACAGTGAGAGCAGGCTGGACTCATTATATATCTACTGGGCCATGTACAAATCAATTCAAGTTGACCTTAAATCCACGAGTAAAAATATGTTGCTATAGGTCATAGACACAAATAGTGTGTAATGGTATAATACTGTTACATTTTCAATTTCTCTACACAACTTACGCTTTAAAAACCATTGTGGGTCATTTGCGGCTGTCTTAGCACTCCCAGCACTAAGTAAAGAATCAGGCATGGGCGAGAGGGTAAGTGAGTCAGAGCATTGCATAAAAGGTGTAAGCTTTTTATCATTTGCTCTTAGCTGATCATCACCGACCAAACCAAGAAAACCACGCAAGATCGGCCAAAAACCTCGACTCCCTGAACCAGCCATCATGAACGCTTGCCTAGGTCGAAGACTACTGAGTCCCTGGCCGACATCCCTACTTGGTAATCATAACTTTCTTTTTATGATTCCTCTACTGAAGTCATAGCTCTTTTGCTATTTAATGACGTCGATGTCCTTGATTACCCAAGATTCATGAATGGCTCTGAATAAACTTTGTCATATATGTCGGTGTGATTTCAATCGGGACATAATGCTTACAATTAAGACTATTGTTCTCATGCATGATTTTGTTGGGTGTTGTTGGATCAGAAAGTGTGGCCAATCGAGAGACTATGACAGAGGTTCCTTTTTAAGAGCACAATCTATAGATATCAAACTTCTTGTTTCTTTAGGAACCTCTAGTACCAACTAAAGTTAGAAGATTAGGTTGGATTACAAGGTAGATCACGAGAGTAAATACCTACGAAACTATATCCCTAAGTTCCTTCATACCCTAGAGACAATGAAGATGTTATCCACAGATAGACAAAGAACTTTTTCAAAGGATTTCATAGAGTCTGAAGCTTGGTGATCGCTTAGTGCCTAGATCCAGATCACCTTTACTATGATTGCAGCCTCACATCCCCAAGTTAGTCAGAATGGAAGGCCAGCAATTAGGAGATTAAACTAAGAATGATAGATCATCAAACAGACGTAATACATATTACTTTAGAAGAAGCTTAACTTTCGCATATAGAGTTCAGCCAAAAACAATCGTTGAAGAGTGTAAGAATCTCATCTAAACAAAATGCAAGAGAGGGAGAGAGAGAGGGCACAGATAATCTCAGCTTTAAAATCCACGCCTTGGACGCTCTTCCGCTACATTCACTCTGATCGCTCTACCATCCATGTTCTGCAGATAAAGACACAAGGAAAAGATCAATTGAGAGCTACATCACAATATCATGTTAAGTGCATTAGCATAACCATATATGAGGAAAAGGAGATTACCTGTCCATCAAGAGCAGCAATGGCGTCGTTAAGTTCAGTCTCGTTAGACATTGTGACAAACCCAAATCCACGTGAACGACCTGTCTCACGGTCATAAACCACCCTAGATTCCACAACTTTACCATGCTCACTGAAAACCTGTTCTAGACGACTGTTGTCCACATCCCATGGGAGGTTCCCTACATAGACTCTGAATGCAGGTTCATATACCCGAGGTGCGCGTTCTGGACGTGATCCTCTTGGAGCTGCCTTGTTGACTGTCAGAAGACGTCCGTTCAGATCCTGATAAACCATGAAAATACCAACACAGATGCTCAGTAATGTTCTCACAGTTAGAATCACATGTTACTGAATCCCCAACTCATATCAGTTGCTAAAATGTCTTAGCCACAAACAACTCAATGTAGACAGAATACAAATAGGGGTAAGTAGTGAACAATTGAGACAATGCATCAATCGATAAAATGCAAATCCATCTTCAATTTACAAAAACAAAAACAGAGAACGTGTGACAAATAGTAACATACAAAGTTTCAGATAACAGAAATCCACAGACCCAAAAACAAAAACTGTTTTCTTGGAGCTAAAAAGACATGAACTCTGGTTGAACTAAGAACAACAATGCTACTTATGCACCAAAATCTACTAATACTTCAGATATCATTGAAACATATCAACTTACATAACGGTTGAACTTCTCGACAGCTGTCTCAGCTTCTTCCACGGTACTCATTGTCACAAATCCAAACCCACGACTCTGGTCGGTTTCCCTATTGTATATAACCTTCAACCAGAACAATTCAAAGAATAGTTAACAACATTATCTCTTAAGTAACAATATGACATCAACTGTATACACACACTCAAAAACCAAAAAGCATAATGTCAACAGATATGAACTCAACACACACAATTCTGACCACTTCAACAATTCAAAGAACCTCCAAACACACTTACAAGCCAAGCATTTCACTTTCCTCAATTCATTTGACTAATACTTCGATACTTACAGCAATGCACATAACATATATGAACAATGCTTAATGAACATAAACGCCATCATAACGAACCATAAGAGCACAAGAAGAAAGCAGCTAAAATTCACCTCAGCGATTTCAACAGTACCGGCTTGCTCAAAGAGCATAGCCAAGGCTTGGCTATCAACATCATAAGCCAAATTCCCGACGAAGAGCTTGGCTTCTTCCGGTGGCTCAGGGAACTCGGCTCCTTCGCTGACATCTCCTTCACCATCTTGTGACTCGAAAGCCCCTTCGTTCTCCTCGACGGCGACGCTTCCTTCCCCAGCTTCTTCACCCCAATCGGAAGTCTGGGCAACGAAGGAGACAAAAGGGGATTTTTTAAGGTGGGTTTTGGTTTTGAGGGATAGAGAGAAGCTTGAGAAAGAGAGGGGCATGTTAATGCGTCCGGTGAGGAGAGAAACATTGGAGCAGCGAATTCTGGAGGAAGAGATGGAAGTGGAAATGGAAGGATGGGAGAAAAGGGTAGAAGAGGAAGAATCCGCCATGGCTAAGGGCTTCAAGGTTGAGGTAACGATAGAAGAAGCCATTTGGTGAATGTGAATTTGTGTGAGAGAGAGATAGAGAAGTGGAAGGAGAGGAAGGGAAGGGTTTTAGAACGGTGGGGCGAGATAAGGATAAGGAGGGCCGAGACAGCAAGTCTTCAAAATGGGCTCTTATTAGTACCGAAGTGAAAAGTAATTTTATGAACCAGACAAAAAAATAGGGCAAACAAATATTTTGAAACAAAACAAAAAATGGAAAATTGATTAAAGCAAAACCATAATCTCTTCTTGGTATAACAGAGTTTAATTTCTCGGTTTAGAATATGTGTTATATTTTTCACCAAATGGTTAAGAATTTGCTAGTTCAATTGGGTATTTAAATATGATTTATAAGCACTGTAAATTTTTCTTTAATATATATAACAGTGAGCTACATTTTCTGAAGTTCTTGCCACATATCATTTAGTGATATTCTATATAAATGTGGACACTAATACATTTTTCAAGTTTTAATCACAATTCACTTGGTGAAACATGTTCTTCGCGCTTATATTTGATATATATATTTACTTTTTACTATGTAACTTAGAGATGTTAATTTGGGTAAACCCACCATATTAAAAACTTACTGTACATTCTTTTTAATCTAAATTTTTTTTTTAATATTTTAAAGCTATCTAAATATGCAATCCATTTAAAATTTGTTAAAATTACTTTCACTCAATTAATAAAATAATATGCAAAATTAATTATATAATATCATTAAATTATAATTATGCAAAACATATTTTCCGTCAAAACTGCAGATCTTTTCCCATAAACTTCCACTCAGACTATAATTTTTCTTTCACAATACAAAGTCTCATTTTCAATCTTATTCATGGACCTAAAAATTGATCGGAAAATGACTTCATCTTCTCTATAATCGATCAAGAACCAAGATTGAAGATTCCAATTAGGAAATTTCTTTTTAAACTTTCTAGCTCTCTAAAGAACAACCTCATAATAATCTGTTTAACCATTTAAAGAAAAACAATGAATATATACTAGGTAACAATTCGCACTATGTGCGGGATAAATCGATTTTAAAAAAATATTATAAGTAAAATTATTATCTTAGAACTAATATCTGTTTGTGTCAAACATAATATGTAACGAAAAAAATTTAAATATTAATTTAAAGCTGCATTTTTTGTGTAAAAAGTATGTTTAACCCGTGAAATTTTTAAATGTGTAAGAGGTTTTATGAAAGAAAAAATATTGATAAAATATTACATTTTATTGCAACATATCTTTTGTGTGGTTTAAAAATTAAATTCATATCTCTTATGTTGTATTCTCTCTGTCTCACAAAGATTGATGTTTTGGAATATTTTTTTGTCTCACAAAGATTGATGTTTTGTAAACTTCAAGAAGTAATCATTGAAAATATTTAAAATTTTGAATTGTTATTGGTTTATATTTTCTCTCTCTACCAAAAAGTAATTATAAATTAATTTATAAATAAAACTAAAAATTTTCTTAATATGTGTGAAAGTGTCAAAACATCAATTTTTGTGAGACAAAGTGAGTATTTTGTAATCATAACAATTATGCATGTTTCTTATGTAACCATAACAAAATATACTAAATTACTCAGTAGTTTAATTATTTCATTTTGTATATGTTAGTAATAATCTGATACGAAACTAAATTTTCTGAAGATAATCTAATTTATTGATTTAATATTTTTGATTAGGCTATTTAAATCTATTGAGTTAGTCAGTTTGTTAATATTTTCTATAATGACGGATTATTACCAACAAAACCATTATGAAAAATTAATGAAATTCCAAAATTAATTTATTTGTGTAAGAATACATTTCACCCGTGAAATATGTGGATGTGGTAAAGAAAATATTTATAAAATTTTACAGTTTATGGCAATATATCCTACTATATTAATTGAGAAGTACAAATATGAAACTAACCTTAAAATGTGTAAAAAATTACATTCAATTGCCATTAGAAAAATATTAATTAAGCTTAATTAACTAATTTAAATAAATATAATTAATTAAAAAAAATAAAAAACACTCACAGATATTAAAAAATTTTAAAAATCTAAAAAATGTTTTTCTCTCTCTAATAAATTATGGACGAGATTACTAAATATTTTTTAAAAAAATATATAAACCAATCAGAATTTTAAAAACTAACATATTGTATCCAAGTATACAATACAATTATTTTTAATAACTAAATTCGAAGATTTTGTTAAGATTTCAAATTATGATTCTCCTATCATCTTTATTTTCTTTTATTTACAAAATGTTTGGAATTTTCATATAATACTTATGATTAATAAAATGCATATTTTTCTGCATATATTGTGATTTGAAGTTTTTAAAACAAAGATATATTACTCAATGTATGAAAAATGTGTGTTTTAATTTCCACTTTGGTGGGTTGGTAAAACTAAATTTATATAGATGATAAATTAATAATTTTTATTTGCTCACAATTATAATATTGAAACTGTTTTATATTTCATAAAATAATGATGCAAATACAACAAACAAACAATATAAAACTGTAATAGTACGTCAAAAATAAAATACTATAATATTCTAAAATAACTAGTATTCAAATAGACTAATAGATTTATAGAAAAATTAAAAATAAATATTATCTCAAACAAAGTAATTTTTAAAAAAAATAAAATAATAATTTTTATTATTATATTATAAATTCTTTAAAAAATGTTGACTCGTGCTTTAAGCACGGGATTTCTCCTAGTGTATGGTTATTCGAGTAACTATAACAATTTTGCATAAGCTAATAATCACTTATTTTAAATATATTATGATTTTTTTGGATACTAAGTTTTATAATGATAAGGTTTATTGTTCCATTCCTTTTAATAGCACGTAGATTAATATACAACTATAACATATATTTAAAGAGGTTATCAATATTCCCATTTTTAATGAATCATCACACTAAATGTTGAGATTAATTAGTTTACATACTTAGATATATATAAATAATCACACATCATGATATCCCCTAATTTGTTATCATTTTATATTTATTTATAAATATATATATATAAAAATCTATATTTATTGGGAATTATGTTTCTTTTAATGAGTTAAAGATAATTCGGGGTAATATACTTCTTTTTATAATCAATTATAATAACTACTGAAAGTTTGTTATTTAAATTATTATGGTAATAATACTAACATAAAAATAACATTTTGTTTTTATATGATTATATTAATAAGTTATATGTTCTTTATTTTATTAACTTTATATTAATTGATATGTTTTTATAGCCTTTTAGAATAGTTTACTTATATTGATTTTAAGAAATCAATATAAATTTGACTTGTATATTTGTAAGTAAATTTTAGTAAAATTTTGTCTTAAAATAGTATGTAATTATTTAATTAGTTTTAATATGTGATATTTAAATTTGTGTCAGAAATGATGACATATCTAATTATTATTCAGTTAGTTGTTTTTTCTTTTTTGAAAACATAATGTCATGTTAAAGTAATTAAATAAAAAATTTAAGGGTATTTTGCTAAAATGTACACAAAGTCTCCAGAGACGATACATCAAATTCTTGAAGATTGTGCTTCTCTATTAATATATAGGGGATACTTTATTAATATACAAGGATACTCAAATACGAACTATATAGAGGATACTCGAATACGAACTAAGAGAATTTAGAAACGAAATACATATTAGCCTTGCCATTAGTAGTGTTTGTGTTTCCTTCGGTGGAGGCTTGTGTGCAGCATTAGTATCGGTTTTGTCACGGGTTCGAATCTCACTTTGAGTACTTCTGATTTGTTAAGCTTTAATCAATTATATGATTCCTTATCGACAAGCGTTACTGGTGGGATATCAAGTACATACTCGTGTTAATATATATCCAAATTATATAACAGAGCACTTAAGCAAATACTCAAATTCAAATATAAATGGATTTTTTTTTTTGTATAATCAAATACTGTACAATGGTACAACTACAAGTGAGAAGTGACAACTGAATTAAGTTAATTCAATTAACTGACTCCACGTGACTGCAGAAATGCAACTATTAGTTGCGACTTGCAAGTTTCCCAATAGCCAATAGGCAATAACTCTCAATATCTTGAATGAAGAAGATTTGTTAGTTAAAACAAGAAACAAGCTATGGAGCAATGTGAAAATTATCTACCTACTCTGATGATGCTTAAAAAAAAGAAATATTAATCTCTCTTTGCAAACTTTATATTAGCATCATATAATACTAAAAGACTTACCAAATCGAACTAGCCAAGCACACTAATCACACCAACTACGTCACATCATTCGTTGCGACCATTTGTTAGTTTCAAAATTATCTTCTTCCTTTGGTTGCTAAATGTCATTATTATTGTTGCACATGGCCTTCCTTAACAAATAAAAATGTTGCACATGGGCAAAAAAAGAGAAAGGTGGTTAGTTGTTTAATTAGTTACTTTCAAATTTTAAATGTTATGTATGATGTATCCCCCATAATCAGTGGACAGTAGTCAAACACGAATATGAGACAAACCCATCAAAAGTAGAGCTACTCCTCTGGTATTTGACTGCTCCAAATTTTTCTTTCTTTTTTCCTTTTTCTTTTATTCCAATCTATCAACTCCACTTTTATAAATTTTTCCCTATTTTAATGGGTAATTTTTTCTTTATTTAACCGGAATCGATGCATTGGCCAGAGGGAAGAACAAAAAAAAAGTCGCAAGAGTTGGTCAAACATTGACTGGCTCACCACAGCTTTGACTAAAAAAAGTTACCATTTTACACAACACTCCAAACTTCTGAATAAAAAAAGTGATTTTTTCGGAAAACCAAAGCCTTTTTTTGAACTTTCAAAATGGTCACATTGTAACTAACCTCTCCATCCATTTGTCATCTGTGTGTACGCAAATTGATAACTCCAAATTTTTTGTAACTAAACTAGTTTTCTTTGTTAAGGCTTTGCTCATAAGAAAAATACTAAAAGAGGAAGACACAAATTATATTTATATTAATATCAAAGATCAACACATCTCAACTTGTTCCCACACTTTAACCTAATATAAAAGATTCCTTAAAACAGAGAATCCTTAAGAAGGGTCCTAAAGATCAGAGCAAGCCAGAGGTTGTATTCTCCTTACAATTTTACCCGAAATGAAAAATTAAAAAAAAAAAAAAGGGGTAAAAAGATGGTATTAATCATCCCCTTAATTGGTGGGTGGCTTTTTAATTGCCTTTTCCTATATATAAAATTGGTAAAGTGTAACCCCAACTAAGCCACAATCAGCAACGGGAGCTCTTACGGCAATTCAGTGCACCAGAGCTAAACGTCAACGGTCCAACGAGTGAAGACGGTTTAGCACCAAGGCTAGAGGCCTTTGCATAACTAGACGAGGCTGCACCACCTGATGGAGTAAAAAACGCACCGTTTAGCAACAAATCTCCAGAAGATCTCCAATTCCAACTCTTCCACTCGCTCTCAGGCGCGTCCTCATGCTTAGTCACTTCTTTGCTGAATCTGATGTTTGGGGCCAAGAATCTGTTCCCTTGACTATTGATTGTAGGATTAGCACTTCCTCCAATCGCGTACATCTCCCAATGTGTGTAGTCGTTGTTCACCACATGGAAGTATCCATGTCTACACCTACACAACAACAACAGCAACAACACAATGGACCCAAAATTAATCTATATCCATAGTCACAACCACATTAACTTATAGCACAAAGTAAAAAATAAAAAATATCACATTTTGTTTTTAATTTTACCTGGGCATCCTTTGGACAAGGCCTTCACCAAAATGGTTAAAAGCAATGGTGATTTGCATATTCTTGTCACGAGTGTAAGTATCACTGTGACCAAGCAGCATGACCTTATCATGATGCGTCATGTGATTGTTAGACAACGTTATAGCCGTCGAGCCCATGATAGCATCAATGAGTCCGTCTTCACAGTTAGAAAGCGAGCAATGGTCAACCCAAACATGACTCCCACCAAAGATAGAGACACCATCACCGTCCGATATCGTTCTCCACCCGAAGTGCCGTGGGGAGCTTCGTACCATAGCGTTCCCACCTTGCTTACAGTCATGGATATGAATCCCATGGATGATAATGTTGGTCACGTACTGGATCGTGATACAAGGCCCACCAGAGATGTGTACGGATACGCCACGACCGTCGATGGTCTTGAAAGAGTTCATGATAAGCTCTTCTTTGAGACGAATCGTCATGTCTCGCTGGAAGATGATCCAGAGTGGCTCGTCTTGGATCACGGCGTGTCTTAAAGTACCGGGTTTGGGGGTAACAGGGTTGTCGTCTCCTGAGTCGGTGACAACGTAGATCCGACCGTCACGGCCACCGATAGCGTTTTTGCCGAAACCAATGGCGCAGTCGGCGAGACGTTGACGGTGTTGCTCCCAGTGAGGGTCACAACGCCAACAGTCGTCGATTGGGTTACCGGTCGTACATGAGAGATAACCTAACTTCCTTCTTGCAGCAACCGACGCATTAATGCTCCTGCGAGCGAGCGAACAAACACAACTTTTTATTAAAAACAGAGACTTTTCAAAATGGTCCCTTTTTTTTTGGGTAAAGGCGACAACTTTGTAACACTATGCTCAAAATGTAAAGCAAACAAATTAAATGACAAGTGGTTCTCAAGTAAATGTGAATGATAAAGTTGAGAGAAAAGATAAAAAGATTCATACTTGTGAACTTCTTCAACAACAGATTCAGGGTCTGGAACTGGTGAAGATAAGAGCAATGGAGCGTAGAGGAGAAAGGAGACAATGGTGATAAAGAGCTTCTTCGTCTGCATTTTCATTTTTTTGTTCTCTCTTTCTCGGATTAGAGTACACACAGTCTCTCTTTCTCTCTCTCTCGGATTTTGGGGAGAGAAGAGGAAAGCAAAGGAAGGACAGAGGAAACAGAGGAAAGAAGTAGTGAGTGGGGGAGATAGAGAGAAGAGGAAACTTTGGGGGAGTTTATATAAAGATATAAAAGGACCTCTCTCTACACTATACACTACTACTATTTGTTATTGGAAATTTTTAAGGTTTTGGTCCCACTTTTTTATATATCTTTAATAAAGAACCTTATAGTATAATAATGCCTAGGATGAACAAATAATATGGTTACATCCGTTACTCAAGTCTAATTTGTTGACAAAAATAAATAAAAACAGCTTCCCCCAATCTAATTAGGTCGAAATTTGTATACTTCTCAAAATAACTTCCACATGACCTGTTTTAGCCGAATAAATATATAAATTCAGGAAGTTGGTGTTAAGTTTATTATAAGCTTCCAAAACCAAAGTAGTAGTAACCATTCTAGTTGATGTATTATAATTATGCATGTATTTATAGTTGTGTTTTTAATGGTCTTATTATACATTTAAGAAAACAACAAAGTCAAGATTTAGAAAAACTCGACTTTTTCTTGATTGGGCATGTAGTACATGCTTTAAAAATGTATTACGAATTCATTAATTTAATTATCTACCGATGGCCTTCACAAAATTTCTATTTGTTTGAATAAACATGTTCTATTATATATGGTCGTCTAGCGGAGAAAGACATCAACGCAAATCCTTTAAGTCGAGATAAAGAAGCTAAAGCATGCCAAAAGATATCGAATTGGCAAGTAATGATCGTTTAGTTTAGTGGAAGCATCAGTGAAATACTGAACACTTTCAAGTAAAAGTTTGCAACACATTAGGCATTTAGGCCTATATGTTTCTTAAATTGTGTATTCCTTGGAGTGTCACTTTTTAAAAAATATACAACTTTTCCTTATAAACCTCTCACATATACCATAAATTCCAAGGAAAATCTTGAATACTGTATACAGAATCATAAGTTTCACCAAATTTCTTAGTTCTTGGAAAATATAGTCGACATTCACATATACCAATTTTGATGGAAGACGATTGGAGGCCAATAGAATCCTCAAAACCCTTAAAAGTGTTTTTATTATGTTTTTAATTATATTTAAACAGATTGTTGCACTGTATACGCTTTATTAATATCTCCTATCAATAGTTTGACACACTAAATAATTCGTGCGGCACCACTGGACACTTGCTGGATATAAGTATTCTAGATGTAAAATCTACCCCAAACGAGTTGGATTCTATTGCATTTATATAAACAATGATGAAACCTTAAAAGTGTGTGATATGGTTTGGTAAATTCGATATCTGTTAAGCGGTAATATCTTGTATGAGTAGTCGAATCTAAACAATTCGTATCCTATTACTTATAGATTGCACAATCCTTTTTATTATGCAGTTTTACATCTTAGTTTTTAGAATAATATGTCGGTATAGACATATAATTTTACAAACAAAAATTAAATAAATCATTGGAAAGTTTCCGTATTGTACCATTTACCTGATCAGAACATTTATTATTCAAAGAATTAAGATTTCCAACCATATATACTATAGCGACATGCCGGGTAATGTATATCAAGGGAACGAGAAGACAAATGAGTGAAGATGTTTTAAGTAATGAGGTATCAAGTACACAGAAATAGAAAAAAAAAAAATAATGGAATGAGATGATAAGAAAGAAAACAGTAGAATGATGTAATAAAATGTCGGGATAAACCATTTAATAAGTCGTAATGATTCTGTTGAAGACAATAGTACTGCTTGCATGATCTTTGCCATCTATCTTCAAATTCTGTATGCGTATACATATCTATATGGCTTTTTGATTAGCCTACTTTTAGATAGGGAATCGAGTGATATATAGTAATTTGAAAAACATAGAAATGATTTAAAATTGTGAAAAACATAGAAATGATCTTCAAATTGTGATAATAGGAAGAAGAAAGATGGATAATATTTAGAACAGTTGATACATATATATATAGGAGAGAAATACGAGAAAATGTGAAGTTTATAGGGTTATGTGAAAACAAAAGTATGAAAAAGACTATTAAATAGTAGTATATGTTTTAGAATATACTATATTAATCAACAAAAACTTTTAAAAACTAATTAAATAAGCATTGTCCAAATTTGAATTACGATATTGGCACACAAACTACTTAATTAAGTTATAGGTTTTGAGTTATGTAATTGTTTATTAATGTTTGGTTTTATCTCTCTCATTTTCTATAGACATTGTACTACTAGAAGAACTTAATTACAGCTATTTTTCTTCATGATTAGTATTGTCGGTGAAAATGTTTTGAAAACTAGTTGTATATCTCACCATATTCCCATTCCAGTTCATAGTGCACCAATCACGGTACGGGATTTTGAAAACAAATCAAAACTCTCTCTGGCCTCTGCCTTTAAAGTCCTTTAGGTAAATAGGTGTTGGTAATGATAGGGGGAAGTGGAAAGCATGGGGGGAGGGAAAGTGAGTGTGGGGCAACTCATGCCTCGTGATTTGCCGTTTTTACGGGATTCCTAATTGTTAGGTTCGTTTTTGACAGTTGAGCATGCTTTTCTCTGCTGGACACCGTAATCAACTGATACCGTTTGATTTTTCTAAAACAACATACTATATATAAAAGTATTGGCTACTAGTCTACTACTAGTACTACAAACGAAAAAAAGTAAAAACAACAATAGTATCACCTTTGTTTTTTCTTTGACGACAACAATAATGTCATTTTGTTGACACTTGAAGAAGTCTGGTAATAAGATTGCAAATAACATATACTACTCCATAAATTTATTTTGTGTTGACAAAACTAAATGTTATGGACTTATTTCTAACGAACTCATGCATGGCGACCCTTAATTAGCATATTTTGATTTCTTGTGGTTGTTGGCGCTCCTTTTATTTGATCTTTCATGGTGTGGTTTGACAATTCTAACAGGAAAAAGGAATGGAGGTCTTGTTTTGACCATATTTACTAAAATTTGCAAGATTGTAAAATTCTTAATTACCTCTTTCATCTTGGCTAAAAAAATGTTTGCTTTGTCAATATATTTTGCTTTATCAATAAGAAAACTTGACAAAGCTTAGATTATGGATTGACAAAACTTAGTTTTGTTTTCCCCAAAGTAAATGTTCTTAACACATGCTAAGTCGAAAATAACGACCATTTATTTAGCCATTTTAAATAAGCTACATTACATACCATTTCTCTTTTGCACGGGAGATAGTGCGATTGGCTAAAAGAAGAAGTGCAAGTTGAAGATTTTATAAACCAAAATAGGTGTGTTTTTGTCAAATATATTTTGCTTTATCAATAAGAAACGTGAAAGCAAACAATCAAAATCGACATAAAACACTGTTTAAGGAAAGATAATTACTCACATTGATCTTGGGGGGTCATATAGTCTCCATGAACGGATAAATTCGTCCTGTTACTCAAATTTTTTTCCAAAGGTTACATATTTGGTGATTAATTTATGGTTTGTCACAAGTGTTTAAAAAAAAAAAAAAATTGAAGAACCGATTGGTTGGCTTGTCTAAGCTAATAAGAAATTGCAATATTTATGTTCTGTATTATTTAGTCTTTGACTTATAGATTTTAAATACTTACTACACTCATATTCAAAACATATATAAATATGAAAGTGAATTACATTTGATTTTTTTTTTTTTCAATTTGATAGAGTAGTAGGAATCAATCAAGGAGAGAGGCCCGCTGAACTCAACAAATCTTCACCTTCACTCCACTCCACCAACAAGATTTGATCAATAAGATAAATGTGATAACGACAAGGAAGATTTGAGTAATCACAGCACATGCATCCCAAAAACTGATTATTGTTGAAGGGAAGGGGCAAAGTAGGCAACCCTATCATGCGACGTATCCTTTTTCTTTTGTTTATTCCTTTTCAGTCCGTAAAGTTCGCCGAGAATTCGAAGATAAGTAAAATATATGGTATCCAGCCATACATGTAATACGTGGCTAACTCATGCTCAGGTCAGGTTATCCTTTCTATTTTCTAATCATTTATTTTTATTTTTATTGTGGTGACCCATATGACTGGTATTTAACGGAACCTTGATTGAACCATGACATAGAGAGAACTTACAAGGATTCAATTAATGTCGTCACCTATACATGTTGACATAGAACTTCATAAGAACTAGCTAGAGATGATTCATCCCTAGATGCCAATGATACAAGGCTCAAATCTTCTGTTAAATCCCACACGGTTTGACCATTTTGATTTATTTCCATTTTGTATCTTGTAAATTTTATCCGAGCTAGTAAACATGAGATAAGTTTCTAATCCATGTATCAAATGGACCCAAATTACATGTTTGAAACATATTAAGTGGATTTGATATTATATGCATCCATTGGCCATTGTTGAGTTCCGTTTGTGTATGTGACTCACGTGAAAACACTAAAGCCCCGATAGCTAGTTTTGGTAAACAATAGGTCAACGTATCGGTGTTTCATCCGCCAAACGAAGCTATATTAGAGCAGCTGCAGAAGCTTTTATATTATGTAGAAATAGCATAAAGGTTAGTACTTAAGTCATCTAAATTAGGTTACAAAGTTTAAGACCCTGGACCTGCTGGGCAAACTTATAAGGAACTCAAAATCCGGTTTAAAATTTAAGCCACGTACTAATTGGTCAACTGGAAAAACACAAAGAACTTGCCTTGCATGCTGAAATGGTTACATCAATCCACAATGCTTGATTTAAGAATCCTTTAGCTCATGCATACGACTTTGCATTGAGATTAGGACATCGAGTCATCAACACGTCTATCTATTTATTTGGTCTATTGCTTCAGGAGTGAGGTTGGGTACTCCCTCTCGAACTAAACGCTTATTTGTCTATAAAGAAAAAAACTAACCACGTCCACATTGGAGAACTCAACGCGTATTTTATCTCACTTGTTTTTGACGCACGTTAATTAATCATCAACTCAATATCAGATCAACATAAACAAAATATATATAATGTGACTTTTAAAGGTATACGAAATATTGGTATCTTATATCTTATATTGTATAATATGAGAGGTTTTCTCCTAACTTTGCATAAGATGATGATATTTGCCAGAGTATATTTTCAACACATGTATTCATTTTTTAATTATTAAATTCTTTTAATTCATTTTTCTCAAAATTACATACATTATTTTTCACATTCACTAAATTTAAATGATATTTCTGTACTAAAAAATATATTGACATCTATGCAATGTCTTTTTAGTAATTATATGTAGATATCATTTATCAATAGTTTATAAAATTACAATAACATTATAATTTTGCAAATAAGAAAGAATTAAATATCTTATATAATATGAGAAGGTTTTTTTCAACTTTTGCTAAGGAGATGACACTTGGCATGCTGTATATCTGACACATGTATTCATTTGTTGTTTGGACCCAATTAACTTAAATTATTTGTAGTTTAGACTTTAGTAATTACAGGCCCACAAAATCAAAAAAAAAAAACTACATTTCCTTCTTATATAGATATTTTCAGTTTTACACAAAAATAAATATATAAATATATATTTTCAACAAAATATATATTTCAATTTTTTATCGTTATAAAGATGCATCAAACAAATGATCGATTTATCTGCTATTATGAAGTGAAAATGGTTTATGATCATTTTTGGTATCTTATTTGCTTGGGCTTTTCGTAATTTCTCACTAATCTGTTTTAAATATAAGCATGATTATGAGACCAATGATGGGGGTTCTGATTTGATAGTATTTTTTTTCGTAATCGATTGTATGTATTTAATTGTATTTAGATCTATGTGGATTTGCTTTTTATATTATTACTTATACCAATTAAGTGGCTCATAAGTATCTGGTAAATAATTGTATTATGTTTATTTTCTTAGTTTATCCAGCTAAAAGTTAAAAAATGTAGTTAATAAATACAAAAGATAAAATAATAAAGAAACTCCGTTAAAAAGCATATGTAATTTTTGATGGAATTTCTCTTCACTGCATAAGGAAGTGGATCACATATTTGGAGACACTACTACTGGAGTTACAAAATTAGGAAGAAAAAAAAATTGAGCAAACTTAAATTAGACAGAAATTAGAGATAAATTTAAATTGCCAAAATTCTAGAGATAGATTAGAAAAAATTGAAGATGTAATTTGTAAGAATCTTAAAATATTATGTAATTTGAAATAAATTATTAGATTTCAAAAAATAAATTAGCAAATTGTAATGTGTGAGAATAAATCAAGGTAATCAAATTATGAAAAAGGGAGAAAACAGACAGATATTAAGAGATATATTAGGAAAAAATATTGATGTGTTTTGTGGGAAACTTAATATATATCAGAGAGAAAAACTATAGAAAATAGGGTTTTATTTGGGTTATGGGGTGTTTGATTAAAGAACAATAGTGTATGTGATTTTTGTTAGAGGTTGTTCTCAATTGGGGAAAATGGTGTTAACATCAAAGAAGAGACCTGCGTTTTTGACTTATTTAGAGAAAATAAGGAGAGTAAGAAGATATTTTTCTTCGTATCCTATATAGTTGATTTCTAGATAAACTAATGTTAAACAAGCACACAATATTTTTGTTCAGATACATTTTTTGTATATGTAAACAACTATATTTTCCTCTGTCTTGATGCTATGAATTAAATATTAATTTTAAGTTAATCTTTATTATTATTATATTAATTTGTGTCAAGTATTAGAAAATATGATTTTTTGGAGGGACGACACAAAAATTTTATAAACCTGCAAATATTTAAGGAAAAAGTAAACAACATTGCATAAGTATCGATTGTATTGAACAAGAGAAAGAAGATGACATGTGCATAAACTTGAAGTGGATTTGTGTAAATTACAAGCTTGAACAAGTTGTTAGCAGTAATTTAAGACGGTAAGTCTTAATGTTACTATATCCTTTTGTTAATTTTAGTTGATGATTAAAGTTGTCGCATAAAAAATTAAAAATTAAGATATTATATAAATTTTGTTTCCCTAAATTAAATTATTATTAATTATCTATTAAAAAAGTATACCCTCTAGATAAAAATCTGCATAATACAAATGATGATAAAAATACATATAATTAACTATGTATTAAAATTTAGAAACATCAAATAAATTTTGTATGAAATAATGAATAAGAAATAACTACGTAATTACTTCAACTAAAACTTTTTACCGAGATGTCCTATTTATTTTATTTTACGTCAAAAAATGAAGACTATATATTAATTATTTTTTTAAAAAAATTTGAACATTAAAATTTTAAAATTATATATCTAGATTTAAGATATACAAAAATTAATAAAACTATAAATGAAATATATCTCGCGCATCGCGTGAGCCTACTTCTAGTATTAATATATGAGAAGGTCTTCTCCTAACTTTTCATAACACGACGACATTTGGCAGCGTATATTTTCAACACCTGTCCTTACTTCTCAAATATTAAATTCTTTTAATTCATTTCCTCAAAATTACGACGACATTTGGCAGCGTATATTTTCAACACCTGTCCTTACTTCTCAAATATTAAATTCTTTTAATTCATTTCCTCTAAATTAAATACATTATTTTCATATTCACTAAGACACTAAATTTAAATGATATTTCTGTACTTAAGAATATATTGACATGCAATGTCCTTTTAGTTATTATATGTAGATATCATTTATCAATATTTTATATAATTACCATGATATTACAATTTTGCAAATAAGAAAGAATTAAATATTAATATTATAATTTTGGACAAAATAAATTTCTGATAATTAAAGATTAAATATTAATATCATAATTTTGGAAAAATATAGAGTGATGGTTATTAAATTCTTTACTAATTTCAAGCTATAAAAATATTATAATATTATAATAATTATTTGTTGAAAAAATATTATAATATTTGTTTCACAGTTTTTGTGCCAAAAGATCAAATCAGTTTATTCTAAAATAATTTCAAGATATAAAACAATATGATATTTTATTTTTCTTTAATAGTAATCATTAACACAATTTATTGCATATTAATTCTTTAAAATGTAATAAATCTTTCATCATATGATTGCAATACAATTTGTATTTTACAAAAAAAAAACACAGACAAAACCTATGATATAGTTTTTTTTTTCCTGCACCTATGATATAGTTATTCTTTAAAAAGTAACCATAATTCTCATGATATTTGACCCAAAAAAAAAGTGAAAAAACTCTTATACTAAAACTTAAAACTTAAAACGACAAGGTGAAGCGTCGGTTTGGGAATCTCCTGAAGCGCGTAAGACAGAACGTCTTCCTGACATGTGCGGTCCAGTCGCGTGTCGTCTCTCCCTAGAGTGAGGTCAAGTGGAGTGAGTAGGAGTGGCTCCAGTAAGCGCTCGATTGTGGAAGTGAGGAGCGCTCGATTGTGGAAGTGAGGAGCGCTCGATTGTGGAAGTGAGGAGCGCTCGATTGCGGAAGTGAGGAGCGCTCGATTTCGGAAGTGAGGAGCGCTCGATTGTGGAAGTGAGGAGCGCTCGATTGCGGAAGTGAGGAGCGCTCGATTGCAGAAGGGAGGAGCAGCTCGATTGTGGAAGTGAGGAGCGCTCAATTTTGAAAGTGAGGAGCGCTCGATTGCGGAAGTGAGGAGCGCTCGATTGCGGAAGTGAGGAGCGCTCGATTGCGGAAGTGAGGAGTAGCTCGATCCTATGCGCTTCCAACGTCTCCTAAACACCTGAAAAACTCCGAAAGCACAATGTATGCAAGGATGATGCAGAAACTTCCTAAACATGCAAAATGTACGAAAGAGGTTCTAAAATGATGCAAAACAACTAGTTGTCCTAGCTAAATGCATGACAAATACAGGCTAAGGAGATGCAAAATACAGACATATCAACTCCCCCAAACTTATTCTTTGCTTGCCCTCAAGCAAACTATCAAGAACAAAGTATGGAAGAGAGGTGTGAAGATGGGGTCTCAGAACCTAAAACTTGCTGAATAGAGTAGTTAGAATCAAGGTCTTTGTTTTTAGTTCTATGATGCATGGTGAAGGAACTTTATTTCCAATCTACACATACAATCCTATCAATCATCCCCTTTAACATTCATTAACAGAGAACCGAGAATCAAGCTAAGCAATGTTATTGAACTCATTTGGCTAAGGTAAAGGTTCGAGACATAGATGGTCTCCTCATCACGTGGTTTTATCAATACAAAACAAGGTTCTCTCACGAAAAGGAGTTGAGCTTAAGAGAAGGCTAAAGGTTGAAACCAACTGATACATACAAGAGCAGCGTCATGTCTACCCAAAGAACACTCCAAACCGAAGTTGGTCCTATCTCTACCCTTCATCAGAAACTTCATCTCAAATTTTCTACACTTAGTCTTAGGAGGAGTTCACTTCTTTTCATTCTAGCGGATTGGGAAATCTTTATTATCACTATGGTTCGTTTTTTTTTTTTTCTTTGTCTAATCTTTTTATTTTATGCCCAGAACCAATAACTCTTTTTACTTTGCTCAACCCAAATCCTTTACTAGACTTGTAAACTATGTAAACACATCCCCTTCCTAAAGACTTTCACCTCTTTACTTTTCTGCACAAATCCATACCCAATACCCAAAATCGAGTTCTCACCTAGTCCTACTAGTCTGGATAACGCGAACTAGAACTACACAGGATCCTACTCTTGTCGGCTAGAACCTAACACTTTCTAACAAGCTCAACTCGGAAAAAGCCTGACACTCAAGAATACAATTGGCTTGAAAGAACGGTTGGTTAAGGGTGCGGGAAACTGTTCCAAAGATGGGAATCAGCTACTTGGATTGACAAGGGTGGTAAAAATGTGAAAGACAATCCAAGTATGTGTATGGTATCCATGAGTTCAACTTCAATGCATCACATGATAATTGCAAGTCAAGATTAGGTTCAGGTAGATAGGGAATGATATCAATTCAAAACATGCTTCAATCTTACATTTTCAAGTTCAATCAACAAGCATCAAAGAACTAATAACAAGGGCCTTGATCCTATCCTATAAAATCCAGCATGCTAACAAGGTTACAATCACCATCAACCCCTATGCTAAATGCAACAACCTTACATGCACAACACTAGATTCAATCCTAAAATGCAAGTGCAAACTACATGAACACTCTGTTTTTGTGGAGATTTTCGTTTTTTTTTTTTTTTTTTTTTTATATGCAATAGATGGATGCAAACTCAAACATGATATGATGCAAAAATTAAAATAAGAATCACAGAACACAACATCAGATACATTATCTCAAACCCTCCCCCAAACTTAAATTACACAGTCTCCTGTGTAAGAAAAATTTGCAGGAGAATTTAAGAATCACAACATAAACAATGCAGGAATGAAATGGTATGTACAAAGGAAAGGTCGGAGTACCTCAGTAGTAGAAGAAGGAGTCGGTGCTCGCCCAAGGAGAAGCGTTATATTGACTTTGTCCTTCACCTTGTGCTGGATCTGAAACGACCGACCTTTTTTTTTTTAATAAATAATAAATAATATTAATAATATAAACTACAACTAGTGGTCCCATACCCACTAGCCCCCTAACCACAATCACAATCAACAGCGGAAAACAATACCAATAAATAACAAATAATAATATAAATCCTAACCAATGTTCCCAAACAACATAATCCAAATAACCAGCAATCCTAGCAATGCTCTAAGACTCAACTCTAGCAACCTAACAATGCCAGATAAAACAATCAACCGAGTCCCTAGAACATCCTCCTCTTCATTGCCTGGATTCCACGATCACACTTTGCCTTTACCTGCACCACAAACACATATTGCAATGCATGAGTATTTTACAAACACTCAGTAAGGCAATCCTCCCATCTACTGGGCTATACACACAAGCAATAGAGACATCTCTAACCATCAAACAACATTCAACAATCAACAATAACAAACCAGGACTCTGCATCGACCGATACTAGCATGCATCGACCAACGCCAGATTGGAGGTTGCGTCGACCGACGCAAGATCTGCGTCGACCGATGCAAGGTTAACTTGCATCGACCGATGCAAGATATGCATCGACCGATGCATGCTCGACATAACACGGAAACCCTAGAGTTTACGCGCCGTCCTCGCATCTGCATCGACCGATGCACACGGTGCATCGACCGATGCAATGCCGAGCATCGTTTTCCTCCGAAGCTTCTCGCCGGATCTTCGTTCCTGCAACCACGAAACTCGATCCCAAGCCACAAGAAAGCTTCCAAACGCCCCCAATAACAATCTAACCAGCCTAGCAACACATAACAAGCAAATCAGAGAGATCTCTAGCTTAGATAAGCCATGGTCATGCACTTACCTGTGCCAAGACGAATCTGAACCACAAACAAGAAAGAAAACGCTTCCTAGAAGCTCCTACAACGATCCCAGCTACAGATCTCTACCAGAACGCACCAAATCTCCAAGAAACTCTCAAGGATTCTTTCTCTCTTTCGTTCTCTCCCAAAAACGGCCCAAACTCGCCGAATGAGACCAAAAGTCGACTTAAGGGTTTCCCCTAACCCAAAACGCAGAGAAACAACCTTGCATCGACAGATGCACAACTTGCATCGACCGATGCAGATCCTAAACCGGGATTTTGGTTCACGGATGTTACAATTCTCCCCCACCAAACTGGATTCGTCCTCGAATCCCGAACAACCATCAGTCAATGATCCCCATGCAACCGTCTCCACGGTCCGCGCTCCTCCGACCGATCTACAGAAGGTCACCTCTAGGCGATAGACTCACGCTCCAGGCGTCATTTGCTCTTGACTTTTTGGACTTTCCTTTACTCGTAGGCCTAAACCTTGAGTTTCATTGGCTCCTCATCAGACCTAAGTCTGCATGCCAATGTTGGCTCCTCATCAGGCCGAAGCCCGCATGCCATAATATATAAGGAGAAGCCCAAACTCGTCTCTCGGGTTGCCACCCTACAGCGCGCCCCCGGATCGTCATCCGAAGTCGATATACCAACCATATCCCCAAGCAACAAAGTCTCAGAATATGGCAGTACTAGGAGAACCTAAGTCCTCCAAGAGTCGCGAGCAAACGATTCTGAACACGTCTGAGTCCTATCCCTATCCAGGTTTCCTTCCCGTGACTCGCGTAAAAACATCTCAATGTTCTACCAGCCACATATTCCCTCACTGGAATACCTCATGACCACACAAGGACCATATACACGCCACAAGGGCCGCCACAAAGGCCAAACAAAATGTCCTAAAGAGGACCGCCACCAAGGCCAAACAAATGTCCTAAAGAGGACCGCCACCAAGGCCAAACAAATGTCCTAAAGAGGACGGCCACCAAGGCACTCTGGCTAAACAGCCCCGCCACAAAGGCCATCTGTCCCGAAGGACCGTCACAAAGACACTCTGGCTAAACAGCCCGCCACAAAGGCATCTGTCCCGAAGGACCGTCACAAAGACACTCTGGCTAAACAGTCCGCCACAAAGGCATCTGTCCCGAAGGACCGTCACAAAGACACTCTGGCTAAAGAGCCCGCCACAAAGGCATCTGTCCCGAAGGACCGTCACAAAGACATTCTGGCTAAAGAGCCTGCCACAAAGGCATCTGTCCCGAAGGACCGTCACAAAGACACTCTGGCTAAACAGCCCGCCACAAAGGCATCTGTCCCGAAGGACCGTCACAAAGACACTCTGGCTAAAGAGCCCGCCACAAAGGCATCTGTCCCGAAGGACCATCACAAAGACACTCTGGCTAAAGAGCCCGCCACAAAGGCCAAACAAAACGGCTAAACAGCCCGCCACAAAGGCCAAACAAAACGGCTAAACAGCCCGCCACAAAGGCCAAACAAAACGGCTAAACAGCCCGCCACAAAGGCCACACCCGGCTAAACAGCCCGCCACAAAGGCCACACACAAGCCCCTCCAAGGCTTTCCACCGCTAAACTGGACAAATTCTCTCTCCCGAGAAACTTTCCATATCTAGCTCTTTCCATTTCTGGAAACTTTCCACTTAAGGAAACTTCTATTTCGGGAAACTTTTCCCCAAACCCCGCCTCACGGAAACTTTGTACCCCGAGCACCACCTCATCTTGTTATTGAGTTGCACAACCAACCACTCCAAGCGACCGAGTAACAAGATAGATGGGCTAGAATACTCCATTCCCGCTCCAGCCACGGATTACAGACGGAACCAGACTAGGCAAGCTCAAGTCGTGGTTGCTTCTCATACCACTTCTTAAACCTTGCCTTCATCCTTGCCTCAGGTTCCCAAGTCTGCTCCTCCACACCATCACAGTCCCACAAGACTCTCATCAAAGGAATCTTCTTCTTCCGAAGTTCCTTGATCCTCCTCTCGAGAACCCTCACTGGTCTCGCCTCCAAAGTCATGTTAGGCTGAAGAACTTCTGGAATCTTAGCCAACAACTGATCGTCCTCACGGAGACACTTCCGCAACATAGACACCTGGAATACCTTATGGAAAGCACGCATAACC
Source organism: Camelina hispida (assembly GCA_023657505.1). NCBI lineage: Eukaryota > Viridiplantae > Streptophyta > Magnoliopsida > Brassicales > Brassicaceae > Camelina > Camelina hispida. Next base: position 10,377,858 of record CP094635.1, on the reverse strand, counting down.
TCAGGTAACTCCAGTCTATATGCCACTGGTCCAACTCGCTCAATCACTCTAAACGGGCCCATATACCTCGGACTCAACTTAGTCTCAGTCAATGACCTGTTCGGACCCCGCAACATGGCCATCTTGGGGTACACTCTGTCTCCTACCTGAAACTCAAGATCTCTCCTCCTCCTATCAGCATAACTCCTCTGCCTATCCTGAGCCTCTTTCATGTTCAGCTTGAGAACCTGAATCTTCTCTGAGGTCTCCTGAACAAAATCTGCCCCGTACATGCTCCTCTCCCCCACCTGAGTCCAGCATAACGGTGTACGACACGGCCTCCCATACAAAGCCTCATAAGGAGCCATACCAATACTCGCCTGATAGCTGTTGTTGTAAGCAAACTCTACCAGGTTCAAGTGATCTGCCCACTGGCCACCCCAATCCAAAACACACATCCTCAGCAAATCCTCCAACGTCTGGATTGTCCTCTCAGACTGTCCATCTGTCTGGGGATGATAAGCTGTACTCATATGCACCTTAGTGCCCATCTCTGCCTGAAATGACTGCCAGAACACCGAAGTGAACTTAGAATCTCTGTCAAACACAATGCTCGCTGGCACCCCATGTAATCTGACTATCTCTCTCACATACTTCTTAGCCAAGACCGCTGCTCCATCAGTCTTCTTAATGGCCAGAAAATGTGCCGACTTAGTCAACCGGTCCACGATGACCCAGATAGTTTCAAAAGTCCGTGACACTGGCAATCCTACCACAAAAATCCATGGTAATCATATCCCACTTCCACTCAGGAATCGGTAAACTCTTCAGTAACCCGCCAGGAACCTGATGCTCAGCCTTCACTAGCTGACACACATCGCACCTCGAAACCCAACTAGCCACATCCTTCTTCATTCCGACCCAATGATAGTACCTCTTGAGATCACGGTACATCTTAGTCGCTCCTGCATGAATAGACAGCTTGCTCGAATGAGCCTCTCTCAGAATCTCCTGCCTCAACTCCTCATCCTTGGGCACACAAACCCGACCGTGCACCAAGATAGTACCATTATCTGAGACCTGATACTCTGAATCAACATCCTATGAAGCAGTCACCAGCCCCAAATCCTTCTCCTGTGCCAACCGAACCCTACTCAAAAGATCTGCTCTGTCAACTGCTTCCAAACCCAACGGTTCCAGTGAAACAGCACACAAGCTCAACGCACTGATCTCTCCTACTAGAGACTCCATCTCCTGCTCCGGAGCCAAAGCTACCCTCTTCCGACTCAGAGCATCTGCAACCGTGTTAGCCTTACCAGGATGATAGGCTATCTCCAAATCATAATCCGCCACAAGCTCCATCCACCGCCTCTGCCTCAAATTCAACTCAGGCTGAGTGAATATATACTTTAGGCTCTTATGATCTGTAAACACCTGTACCTTTGCAACATAAAGATAAGATCTCCAAATCTTCAGGGCAAAAACTACATCACCCATCTCCAAATCATGAGTAGGATAGTTGCCTTCATGCACCCGCAACTGCCGTGAAGCATAGGCAATTACCTTCCCAAGCTGCATCAGAACACACCCCAAACCAACTCTAGATGCATCTGTATAAACCACATAGAGTTCTCCCTGCTCAGGTAAGTCAACACTGGCGCAGTAGTCAACATCTCCTTCAGGCTTGCAAAGCCTTCCTCACACTCCTCTGACCAGACAAAAGGAACATCCTTCCCTGTCAACTTAGTCATAGGACGTGCTCTGCTCACCAACCCCTTCACAAATTTCCTGTAGTAACCTGCCAATCCAAGAAAACTCCTGATCTTTGTGGCATTCTGCGGTCTAGGCCAATCCCTGATAGCCTGAATCTTCTCTGGATCTACTGAAACCCCCTCAGCAGAAACAATGTGACCTAGAATGCCCATCTCACGCTGCCAAAAACTGCACTTGCTCAACTTAGCAAACAACTTCTGCTCCCGCAGCTACTCCATAACTGCCCTCAAATGCACTGCATGCTCTTCAGGACTCTTAGAAAAATACCAGGATATCGTCGATGAAAATGATGACAGATACATCCAGAAACTCCTGAAACACACTGTTCATCAATCTCATAAACGCTGCTGGCGCGTTAGTCAGCCCGAAAGGCATCGCCACAAACTCATAATGCCCATACCTAGTCCTGAAAGCAGTTTTCTTCACATCTGCCTCATCTATCGGTATCTGATGATAACCCGACGCCAGATCTATCTTAGAGAACCAAGTAGCACCCTTCACCCGATCCAACAACTCATCGATCCTAGGAAGAGGATACTTGTTCTTCACAGTGACCCGGTTCAAACCCCAATAATCAATGCACAACCTGAAACTCCCATCCTTCTTCTTAACAAGTAACACCAGTGCTCTCCACAGTGATACACTAGAACCTATGAATCCCTTGCTCCATAAATTCTCTAGTTACTTCCTTAGCTCAACTAAACATATACTTAAGTATGCCGACATCAACTCGCTGCCACCCGAATATCAATCCTCTTGTTCGTCCAAGAACCTCTAGTAACTTGCCTCTTAGGAAAACTTCCACAAGATAGCTTAATCAAAAATTAGCTTCCCGCTTAGCAATTCTCCACAGAAAATCATCAATACGAGCGCAATAAAACAAACAAGTACCATACGTTCGCATATTCCGATTCACCGTATCAAATGCTTTGCAGGCAGCTAACTCAAACCACTTGACTTATTCCCTCCAACAAGCTTACCAAAACCTTGAATCTTGCAACCCTGTCCATCTCCAATGAACGTAATCCAACATCGTCGCAACGATTAGTTTATCCTGCCATGAAGGCTTCTCGTGAACTTATGTATCGGCAAATATGCCTTTCCCGGCTCAAACCTGTTGTAACTCCTTCTCGGGAATCCAGCACCACCGGCCTCACAATCTGGCGCATAGCCAAACATTCATAACCGCTCTGGTCATAAAATCCTGGCCCACCGGCCAACATAATCCTAAAATCCAAGATTAAACCATCATCACTCTCGAGGTCTACATTCCGTCGTTATGTTCATACTCACGTCCTAGGAATTGCTTGCTCCCAACTCTTCCACTCTTAGGTCGCAACCTTCGAGTCATACTGATCTCACTCTCAGACCAGCATCTTCGAGTTATACCGTCTCACTCTTGGACCACAATCCTCAAGATCTCGGTATCAGGGGAACTACTCATCCCCTCAGGAGAACAACATCTCCTCTGCCACTCTCGGAGCCCTCATCCCCTCGAGCTATCGGTATTCAGGGGAATCACCATCCCCCTCAGGAGAAACAATCCTTAACGACTATAAACGTCTCTCGACACAAGTACCTCCTGTGGTCCGAGTATAACTTTGCAATGTTACACTTGTCCACTCAACTTACATTATCCAACTGGATTAACCACCAAGCAGAGAAATATCTGCTCCAACTGCATAAGTCCACCTATCCGCCTCTCTAGGCCCGATACCCCTTGAGAATAATCTCATACCGGTCATCTACAACCGCACATCCTCTTAACATAAGATGGAAACTCCTCAACATCTGCACCCCGCCACATGCGGTACAACTGGAGCCTGCACTGGTACCCCCTCTTGGAAACCGCTCCCACAGCACGCCAATAGATCCGCCAAGCGATCATCTCGACCCTGGGCTCCACCTGCTGCAACCCCACACCTGGGTTCCCAGCACACCCGGCATTCACACCGGCTAACCCTCTCTGGTCCCTCCTGATACGCTTGCGACCCTCTGACGTACCTCCTCGTGGAACTCTGGACCACACACTCGCTGGCCTCGGGACCAGCCCGACCATGACCACGTCCCCGTCCACGACCAACAACTCAAACACCTTTAACCACTGCACTTCCAAGAACAGAGGCTAACAAGCAATCTTAACATAACACAAAAACACAAACTCACCGTGGAATCACACAGTCGGCTCGAAAAGGATGTTCTAGGACTCCATGCCACACACAATTGACTAACTCACATAATCAATCAAAGCATGCAATCCCAAACATCTACAACAGAAACCTAGTGAACCCAAACCTAGAACCGTAAGGGCTCTGATACCAAAATGAAACGACCGACCTTTTTTTTTTTTTAATAAATAATAAATAATATTAATAATATAAACTACAACTAGTGGTCCCATACCCACTAGCCCCTAACCACAATCACAATCAACAGCGGAAAACAATACCAATAAATAACCAATAATAATATAAATCCTAACCAATGTTCCCAAACAACATAATCCAAATAACCAGCAATCCTAGCAATGCTCTAAGACTCAACTCTAGCAACCTAACAATGCCAGATAAAACAATCAACCGAGTCCCTAGAACATCCTCCTCTTCATTGCCTGGATTCCACGATCACACTTTGCCTTTACTGCACCACAAACACATATTGCAATGCATGAGTATTTTACAAACACTCAGTAAGGCAATCCTCCCATCTACTGGGCTATACACACAAGCAATAGAGACATCTCTAACCATCAAACAACATTCAACAATCAACAATAACAAACCAGGACTCTGCATCGACCGATACTAGCATGCATCGACCAACGCCAGATTGGAGGTTGCGTCGACCGACGCAAGATCTGCGTCGACCGATGCAAGATATGCATCGACCGATGCATGCTCGACATAACACGGAAACCCTAGAGTTTACGCGCCGTCCTCGCATCTGCATCGACCGATGCACACGGTGCATCGACCAATGCAATGCCGAGCATCGTTTTCCTCCGAAGCTTCTCGCCGGATCTTCGTTCCTGCAACCACGAAACTCGATCCCAAGCCACAAGAAAGCAAACGCCCCCAATAACAATCTAACCAGCCTAGCAACACATAACAAGCAAATCAGAGATCTCTAGCTTAGATAAGCCATGGTCATGCACTTACCTGTGCCAAGACGAATCTGAACCACAAACAAGAAAGAAAACGCTTCCTAGAAGCTCCTACAACGATCCCAGCTACAGATCTCTACCAGAACGCACCAAATCTCAAGAAACTCTCAAGGATTCTTTCTCTCTTTCGTTCTCTCCCAAAAACGGCCCAAACTCGCCGAATGAGACCAAAAGTCGACTTAAGGGTTTCCCCTAACCCAAAACGCAGCGTTTGACTTAAATCAAAACGCAGAGAAACAACCTTGCATCGACCGATGCACAACTTGCATCGACCGATGCAGATCCTAAACCGGGATTTTGGTTCACGGATGTTACAGGATCCGTAGGGGTGTCCTCAGTGGTTTGGTCGACGTGCTGCTCAACCGCTTGCGTGTTCTGATACATGTTCGGCTGCTCTTCACAATGCATGTCGTCGACTCTGGACCATGATCTGATACTAGTACAACCACCTCTGCATGCTCATAATCCCCTAGATGTTTGATCTGCTGCTCAACTCCGTGCATGCCCAGATGCGGGCTCGAGCGGGTGTCGTGAGTGGCTCGAGAGAGGAAGTCGGAATGTGGCTCGATTGGAGCAGTTGGGAATGTCGGCTCGATTCGTTGGTTTGGAACAGCGAGAACAGCGGCTCGAGTGAGGTAGTCGGGAAGGTCGAGTCGCGAGCGTGATGTGCCGGTATCGGTCGAGTCGAGTTTTATAGACCCCTCTAGAATGTCTTGTCTAACCATATACTCTTTAGCATTCTGCCCAGGTTTAATAAGAAAAGATCTTCTCTTCTTCATTATCCCCAACCTCTGTCTTGCTTTTCTTGGAGAAGAAATTTTAACTTTATCCTGGAGCTGCATGATTTGCCCTCTCATCTCCTCCAACATGGCTGTTAACTCTGACACTGTATCCCTTAAAATCTTGGTTGTTTGGGGTTCAGACAAACTGTCAAGCGCGGGAGGACTTGTCTCTTGCGGTTGGTGATTAGGAAGTAGGTCTCGATGCTTAGGGAGGGTAACGACTGCACTCGAGTTGGAGAATGGTCGAGTGACACTTTGAGTTTTCTCTTTGGTTACCAAAACCTCTGTTTCTGCCTCATTCACATCCTCAAAGATGCCAAACCCAGATTTCTGATCTTTCTCTTCAATCACGAAGGTCTGTCCATCAATAGTTGGTTTCTTCTTAGAATCCTTGATATCAAACTTCATCTTGAAGTTTTTACCCAGATTGAGATCAATCATCTCCTTCTTTACATCAATGACTGCTCCAGCTGTAGCTAAGAAAGGCCTTCCCAGGATTAGTGGATCTTTAGGCTCTTCATCCATTCATAGCACCACAAAGTCAGTAGGAATCTCAGCTTGTCCAATTTTGATGGGCAGGTTCTCTAATAGACCATGAGGGAATCTAGTAGTCCTATCAGCCAATATTAAGCGGAGGTTGCATGACTTGTATTCATTGAATCCTAGCCTCTGAGCTACAGAGAGTGACATGAGGCTTACTGAAGCACCAAGGTCACATAAGCACTTTTTGAATGTCAATGGACCTAGAGAACAAGGCAAGGTGAAAGAACAAGGGTCCTCTAGCTTCTTTGGGATAATCATCTTCTGAATAACAGCTTTGCATTCATGAATAACCCCACCTATGTCATGCACTACCCTCTCATCTTCCAAAACCTTAGCTTGAGCTCTTTTAGCTATCTCCTCCTTCTCTTTGGTCCTTTCTGTTACCAAATCAGTTAAAAACTTTTGATATTGAGGCACAAGTGCAAATGCATCAAGCAAAGGCATCCTAAGTTCAATCTCCTTGACTTGGTTTTCGAACAGAGCTTTATAATTCTCAGTAAGCTGCTTCTTAAACCTCACTGGAAATGGTAGAGGTGGCTTGTATGGTGGAGGAATGAATCTCACAGGATTATCCTTGGGAGCAGTGGGTTCTTTAGTAGCTTCAGGATCAGATTGCTTTGCTGACTTAATTGGATCCTTGAGCACCTCGACAGGATCCTTTTTCTGAACTTCATGTTGAAGAAATTCATCCCCATCTAAACTCTCAGTGTCCTCAGTGAGCCGTACATCTACAGCTTGGGTGGTGATGGCATGCATAGTAACAAAGAGGTGTAAGGCATAGAGGTGTCAAAATTAATAGATGAGAAACATGGAGATACAACAAAGAGGTGTAAGACATAGAGGTATGAAAGAAAAATGTGTTAAAATTAAGAGGTGTGATTTTTGAAAGATGGGGGTGTAATGAAAAGACATGAATAATATGTACAACAAAGAGGTGTAAGACATAAAGGTACAACAAAGAGGTGTAACACATAGAGGTGTGAAATTAAAATGTGTAAAAGTTAATGGATGTGACTTTTGAGACCAGAAGGTACAACAAAGAGATGCAAAGACTAAGATGTGTGATTTAAAAAGGTGTAAAAATGAATGGATGTGATTTTTGAAACCAGGAGGTACAACAAAGAGATGCAAAGACTAAGAGGTGTGATTTTTGAAAGATGGGGGTGCGACGAAAAGACACGATTAATAATTTTAAACCGTTGGATTAAAACTGGAACCAATCTCATCCGTTGGATTAAAAGTTGACATAAAAAAGTGGGTTTGCTATTATATATAGATATGTAGATATCATTTATCAATATTTTATATAATTACCATGACATTATAATTTTGCATATAAGAAAGAATTAAATATTAATATTATAATTTTGGACATTATAAATTTCTGATAATTAAAATTTAAATATTAATATCATAATATTGGAAAAAAATAATGTGATGGTTATTAAATTCTTTACTAATTTCAAGCTATAAAAGTAATATAATATTATAATATTTTTTCAGTAATATGAGAAGGTTTTCTCCTAACTTTGCATAACATGATGACATTTGGCAGCGTATATTTTCAACACATGTCCTCACTTTTCAATTATTAAATTCTTTTAATTCATTTTTCTCAAAATTACATACATTATTTTTCACATTCACTAAATTTAAATGATATTTTTGTACTAAAAAATATATTGACATTTATGCAATATCTTTTTGTAATTATATGTAGATATTATTTATCAATATTTTATATGATTACCATAACATTATAATTTTGCAAATAAGAAAGAATTAAATATATTAATATATGAGAAGGTTTTCTCCTAACTTTGCTTAACACAACGACATTTGGTAGCGTATATTTTCAACACATGTCCTTTATTCTCAATTATCAAATTCTTTTAATTCATTTTCTCAAAATTAAATACATTATTTTTCATATTCACTAAATTTAAATGATATTTTTGTACTTAAAAATATATTGACATGCAATGTCCTTTTAGTAGTTATATGTAGATATCATTTATCAATATTTTATATAATTACCATGACATTATAATTTTGCAAATAAGAAATAATTAAATATTAATATTATAATTTTGGATAAAATAAATTTCTGATAATTAAAGATTTAAAGATTAATATCATATTTTTGGAAAAATATAATGTGATGGTTATTAAATTCTTTACTAATTTCAAGCTTTAAAAATATAATAATTATTATTTGTTGAAAAATATTATAAAATTTGTTTCACAGTTTTTGTACCAAAAGGTCAAATCAATTTATTCTAAAATAATTTCAAGATATAAAACAATATGAAATTTTATTTTTCTTTAATAGTAATCATTAACACAATTTATTGCATATTAATTCTTTAAATTGTAACTCCCATGATGTTGAAAATTTTTAAAAACAAATCTTTCATCATATGAATACACTTCAATGTATTAATTGCAATACAATTTGTACTTTACTAAAAAAAAACACAGATAAAACCTATGATATATTTATTCTTTGAAAAGTAACCATAATTTCCATTATGTTTGACCAAAAAAACCCGAAAAACCTCTCATACTACTACAAATTTATCTATAAATAGCTATAAAAAATCTTCATCAAACATCATATTCTACCTCTCACATAATTTTCTGAATATTTAACTTTTTCATTTGTGTGATATTTTTAGGTTTTGAAATAAATAAGTTGAATCTAAATTTTGGAGCATATATAGAAGTGAACATGTGAAATGTGGTTATTGATTAGAAAGAGTTAGATGAAGAAGGTCTTAGGAACATAACATATTCGCACTTGTAAATGTTGGTAAATGTTGTTTTGAATGCCTATTTTGTATATCAATATTGTAATTTGTTTTTCTTTTGATCCATTTGATAATTTTTTAATATAAAATTTTTAGAACATAATTCATAAACCCTAATAGATTTTATATCTTAGTCACAAACTTAATCTATAATCTATTTGTAATAAACTTATTAAAATTATATAGTCTATAAAATAATGTTGAGTTTATAATGTTATATAGTCTATAAGTTAGTTACAAATAGGTTATAAATTAATTGATAGATTAATTGGTTACAAGTTAAATAGTGGGTGCAACCTTAATTTATTTTCGGAATATTTTATTACTAGAGCACGTTGTTTCAGAAAATATTAAAGAGAATATTCTAAAGAATCATTTGATATCATCTAACTTACCATATTAATTCCTTTATTAAATTATTCATCAAATAAAATATCTAACTTAACATATTAATTTGTTAATTATCATTATACTTCACCTCTCATTTTTATATATGAGTCTATTTTGTGAAACAAATAAATTATCATATTATTTATTATAATTAAAATATACCATAAGTTGAATTTTTAAAAACAAATATAAATTGTTCAATCTATAAAATATTCAAGCTTTAGTAATATTATTCTTTAAATATAATATCTATTGAATTAAAAAATTTACCGAGTAACGGGTCAAAATTTGAATATTTAAATTCAATTTCAATTTTTTGTTGAATGTTATAATTTTGGATAATATAAAAAACTTTAAATAATTTATTTCGAAATATTTTTAAATATTGAACCTTTATAAAAGTTAGAAGTTATAAACACTCTAAATTGATTTGTTATAGCAATGTCAATGATATATCACTATAATATGAAATAATTTTAAGAAACCAAGTATATTAAAACAAAAAGTATAACAATATATTAAATTACTCATAATATAATAACTTGCTTTTTAAAATCCAAATTTTCAAAATTATGTTTTATAATGACATTTAAGTCATGATGTAGAATATACATTGTTGAAATAACTTCACATACATAAACTAATACAATATACTAAAATTTAATTTTAAAATATACAATATACAAAATTTTGTATAAAATAAAATTTAACCATTGTTATAGCACATATACTTATCTAGAATCATTAACAATATAAAACTTAAAAAATAAGTGTCTTTTTTCAAGCCATCATATTTAGCATATGATTTTATTGCATAAATTTTTTATCCATTTTTTTTATAACCATATAAATTGTTATAGCACATATACTTATATAGAATCATTAACAATATAAAACTTACAAAATAAGTGTCTTTTTCAAGCCATCATATTTAGCATATGATTATTGCATAAATTTTTTTTCCAAATTTTCTTTTATAACCACATAAGTTATATTTTATATAAAAATTATAATATAAATAAAATGAGTTTCAACCCTTCTCTAGCATGGGTTTTAATGTAGTAGATTAGAGAATTTATTTACAAATTCATTGGTGGTATATGCAAAACCTTACGAAGTTGTATAACAAATATTGATCATGATAAAATAGGTCTACGGCAACTTGATTTTAATAAAACGGAAGTACACAACATTATTTTATAGACTATATAATTTTAGTAAGTTTGTTACAAATATATTATAGACTAAGTTTTATATTATTTGTATAGTCTGAATTTATTGTTTCCAAAAATCTTAAAGAGAATATTCTAAAAGATCATTTGATATCATCTAACTTACCATATTAATTTCCTTTATTAAATTATTCATCAAATAAAATCCTTCTAGATCTAACTTAACATATTAATTTGTTAATTATCATTATACTTCACTTTTCATTTATATATATGATTTTATTTTGTAAAACAAATAAATTATCATATTATTTATTATAATTAAAAATATATTTATTTCCGCATATACCATATGTTGAATTTTTAAAAACAAATGTAAGTGATTCAATCTATAAAATATTCAAGTTTTATTAATATTATTCTTTAAAAATAATATCTATTGAATTAAATATTTTACTGAGTAACGGGTCAAAGTTTGAATATTTAAATTCAATTTCATACTTTTTAACTGAATTTTATAATTTTATAAAATATAATAAACTTTAAATAATTTATTATGAAATATTTTAAAACTATTGAAATGATAATGACATTCAAGTTATACATTGTTGAAATAACTTCATGTACATAAACTAATACTTTTTTTTTGAACAAAGTACATAAACTAATACAACATATTAAAATTCTATTTTAAGATAGAAAATATACAAAATATATCTAAAATAAAATTTAACCATTGTTATAGCACGGGTACTTATCTAAAATCATTAACAGTATAAAACTTACAAAATAAGTATTTTTTTCAAGTCATCATATTTAGCATATGATTTTATTGCAAAATATTTATCTAAAAATACTTTTAAAAACAATCACATAAATTATATTTTATAATATAAAAATTACAATATAAAGAAAATAAATTTCAACCCGTGCTCTAGCACGGATCTTAATGACTAAATATTTTAAAGTAATCTTTCATATTAACATAAATTTTCAGTTTAATACTTAACTAATCAATAGTCATTCATTTTAAGTTACTGAGAATACTTATTTAAAAACAAAACAAATAACAAACATAAGATAATTTAGCGAAACACAAAATATAGATTTTTAAATATTTTAATAAATCTAAAATATATTAAAATTATTATAAAGTTATCTCGCACATCGCGCGAATTTACTTCTAGTTATTTTATATCCAACAGTATCCACATAATATTGTAATCTCAAACTCAGATACAAACCTAGTTGAACTTAATATATTAATATACGGTATATACCAGTGAATATGTATTCTGTGGGATATATATAAAAATGGTTGAATGTTTGGTGTAGTCGGAGGCGATGCTATTTTAAAAGTTGATAATGCTAATGAGCGAGACACACAAATTTGTGCATAGACGTTGCTACAAAAATGCTTGTTATATACTACAAATAATGACTTTTGAGTTGGTTTTGCTAGAAAGAGAGCCAAAACTAATGAAGAAAACCAACGTCGTTTATGGAATGTGGACTTTAGCAGGGTTTTTAACACTTGGTGCATTATTTAGATATAGTTTCTTTGAATCCATAATGCTAGTAACCGACACAAAATTCATGTATTATTTCTTCAGTACATGCCATGCCAAAAGACTTGTAGTTGAAGGACGATTATGCCATACCAATATTAGTTGCTTGGTGTGTAGTTAGAGGAAGATTGTCCATACGTACGTATGTCGCAATTTTATCATTTACTAGGAGTTCTATCAACATGAATTACAGAAAACATAAATGCTATTTGCTGATATAATAGTTTAATTAATTCTTGGAAATATATTCACATGTACAATCCTTATCCGCACTTACAGAACAGAACACCACATATCTTGTTGTAAAACCAAAACCATTATCCCAGCAGTGTGAGTTTATTGAGCTCAACACTTGTGTTACCACTTCTTATGTTTTGTACCAAAGTAAAATTTATTGAAGCTGATATTCAATTCCACCAAATAATAGTAATAAATTATTGGATAGTTCATCTAGAATTCCAAGTAAGAAATTATTGAGAGAGTTGAATCAGAATTTATTGGTAGAACGAACACGTGAGTAGTACTAGTACCATACGAAGCGGACCATACGAAGTTGCAAGTGTGTGTTTTGTTTGTATCATTCGCCACGGAAAAAGCTAAAAAAAAAAGGGACTTCAAACTGAAACCGCCGAACGAATCTTAAATGAAGCGAAGGAACAACCCAAAATAACAAAATTAAAGTCTCTTTCTCTCTCTTTCTTACTGGTTGGGCTCTCTGTCCAAAGACTCTACCTTTTCTCTGCAAATATCTCTGCCCTCCTACTCTAACATGTCTCCCCTTCTCTGTCTCTCACACATACAACGACCCCTTTCCTATTTTCACCTCCTCTCACCATTACATTTACTCTTTGTATTTAGTACTATTTACTACTTTGCCCACCAACCTCTTCTTCTTCTTTCAAGAAGGGATTTTAGGGTTTTAGATTCTCCGCATTGTACGCCACTCTGTTCATTACATACACCTTGGTATTCCCGAATCTTGACGTTTGGGATTTTCAAGTTTGTCGTTTCTTTATTATAAAAGGTAATTTAATCCGTTCCAAGTTTTGGTTTGTTTGTTTCCATAGCTTATCTGGGTCTCTGTTTTATGCGTTTTTTGAGCTCTGTGAGTGTTAATATTATACATTTGATCCCCCATCTGTTTTTGTGCTATCACATTGTTTAGTGAGCTTAAATGCTGCGGAATATTACTAATTTCACAGTCACATTATATCAGGTAAGTGATGATGGGTGTCGGATCTTGAAGTTTCAAGAAAGTAAAAGAGAGCTTTAGGATTTGTATTTGCATCTGTTTTTGGGAAAATGGGGGAGACTAGGAGGCATTCTGTAGATGTTCCCATCACAAGAACCCTTGTGGCTCTTAGAAGGGTTAGGTCACTGAGAGATCCATGTACTACTTCAATGAGCAAGTTTGCTTCTTTGCTTGACAATGTCAAATGGGAAACTGGTTCCAACAATGGGATCTCACTTCAGTTTGTGGAACATGGTGATGATGCTTGTAAGGTTGATGGTGGCTCTGGGGGTTTGATTCCTTTTGGAGGATCTTACTCGATAATGGAGGAGCTAGAGAATGGTTGTGATCTTCACAAGTTGAGCAGCAATGTGGTAGATGTTGAAGGAGACGCCTGCTCAAGGAGTAGATCTCCGTCTAGTGAAAGATCTTGTGGTGATTTATCTGTTACAGGTCGGGAGTTAGCGTGTAATGTGCCTTCAGTTAGTCATGCTGAAGAGGCTGCTTCAGGGGGAAGATATAGAAACCATTATTCAACTAAGTTAGGTAGCTCAGTTGGTGAATATGGAAGCCGTTTAGGACCTTTAGGTAGTCCAATGACCTCAACAAATCATAGTTATTATGGGGATGAAGATGTTGACTTTGATAATCAATCTAACCGTGGTTGCGGGATAACGTATTGCTGGTCAAGAACGCCGAGGTACAGAGGATCAAACCAATCCTCAGATGTAGAAGAGTATCCTTTACTACCTGGAAATGAAAATGGTGAGAGTGATGTAATGACACCGAGTCACGAAGTGTTGCCAAGGAGTCTGAGTCAGAAATTTAGGCCTAAATCTTTTGATGAGTTAGTTGGACAAGAAGTTGTGGTGAAATGTCTCTTGAGCACTATACTGAGAGGAAGGATTACTTCTATTTATCTTTTTCACGGTCCTCGTGGCACTGGTAAAACATCAACTTCTAAGATATTTGCTGCTGCCTTAAACTGCCTTTCACAGGCTGCACATAGTAGACCATGTGGCTTGTGTAGTGAATGCAAATCATACTTCTCCGGAAGTGGCAGGGACGTGATGGAAATAGACTCTGGTAAACTAAACCGGGCTAGCTACCTCAGATCTCTCATCAAGAGTGCTTCTCTTCCTCCGGTTTCATCTAGATTTAAGGTTTTTATAATCGATGAGTGTCAGTTATTATGTCAAGAAACTTGGGGTACTCTCTTGAACAGTTTGGACAACTTCTCTCAGCATTCGGTTTTTATATTGGTTACATCGGAGTTAGAAAGGCTACCGCGTAATGTGCTCTCACGGTCTCAAAAATATCACTTCTCCAAAGTATGTGATACGGATATATCAAATAAGCTGGCAAAGATTTGTATTGAGGAAGGTATTGATTTTGATCAGGGGGCTATTGATTTCATTGCTTCTAAATCTGATGGTTCACTTCGAGATGCTGAGATAATGCTTGATCAGTTAAGTTTGCTTGGTAAAAGAATAACAACATCTTTGGCCTACAAGCTTGTAAGTTTACACATCTTTCTTCATACTTCTTTAATTGTCTTAGAAATGTTAGCTTAGTTTAGGAAAAAAGGAATATGAATGTTTCTTTTATTCTGCAGATTGGGGTTGTTTCTGATGATGAATTGCTTGACCTGCTTGATCTTGCCCTGTCTTCTGATACTTCAAACACGGTTATAAGGGCGAGGGAACTTATGAGATCCAAGATAGATCCAATGCAGCTTATTTCCCAGCTAGCTAATGTCATTATGGACATCATTGCTGGAAACTCTCAAGAAAGTAGTTCAGCAACCAGACTTAGGTTTCTTACAAGGCATACATGTAAGCACCCCAATGATTACCTATGATACCAGCTTCATATTGAACCTGTCTTAACTCCTTATCATATATTGTTAATTATATTCAGCTGAAGAAGAAATGCAGAAATTGAGTAATGCATTGAAGATACTGTCTGATGCTGAGAAACACTTGAGAGCTTCGAAAAACCAGACAACCTGGCTCACTGTGGCACTTCTGCAACTTAGCAACACCGACTCATCTTCTTTTGCAACAAACGAAAATGAAAGAAGCCAAAGAAGCAAAGGTCCTTGATTTTATATAATGCCTCCTTTATTTTTCCATTATCTAATGTCTCTTTCTCATGTTATCTTGGTTGGTTGCTAACTCTATAACTTACCTTGGTCCTGTATCTAGACGCTGAGCTCTCCAGTACATCATCGGATTGTCCTGGTGATGTCGTTAAATCAGAGACCGAGGATTGTCAAGAGAAAAACTGTAAAGAAACAGTTGAAACTGTATGGAAAACGGTTACAGATTTGTGCTGTTCTGATTCACTAAAGAGCTTTTTACTGAAACGAGGAAGGTTGACTTCACTTACTGTTGACAAAGGTATTTTATATTCTCCAAAGATACTCTGAAGTTTTTAGCTTTGTTTGCTTTCCGGTAAGTAATGCAGATTCGTTTTTTTCAGGTGTGGCAATAGCAGAATTGGAATTCTACACACCTCAACATGTAGCAAGAGCAGAGAAATCATGGAAACTGATTGCAGACTCGTTCCAATCTGTGTTAGGATGCAACGTTGAGATCCGAATGAATCTTGTTATATCTGCGTGTTCTCCACCAAAGAGTGCGAAAGCAGCAGCGAGTCTTTTCTTTGGACTTTTCAGTTGTTCTCGTAGAATGCTACACAAGTCGTATCTGGCTACTAGAACTGACTCTGATTGCGCATCTGAAAAGCACGTAATTACAAATTCTCTGAGAAGTTGCCAAGGAAATGTCTTAAGGGCTCGAAGTGTTCGTTCTTCAGCCAATGCATCGTCTCGAATGAGCTGTTCCAGTGACCAAGGCGATGTAACTTCTGCTATGTGTACTCCGCACATGCCTTCAGGTGACAAAAGGTAGAAGATGGTTTCATATATTTATTGCAAAAGTAAGTTGTTTTGTGATTTGGATAGCTACTCAAGTAAGTATGCTTTGCCTCTAACTTTGTGCAGGCTAGAAGACGACGCTAATGTGTTGTGCTGGAGGAGAACTCCCTTAGGGAAGGTAAATATCTCTACTAGGCCTACGAATTCCGTTTCGTTTGATTTTTTTGCCCACCCCTATATATATTATCTACCCTCTAAATTCATGAGGACTTGGTAAAGATCTTTGTCGTCTGAACCTTTTTTAAATTTGCTGATTTGTGATGATCTGATGTCTTGTAGGGTCAAGGAGAGACGCAGAACAGCAAGAGCTCACGGCTTATTGGCCGAGTCCTTCCCTGCAGCACTGCAGCTAGTTAAGTGAGCTTGATGACATTCCCATTTTGTGGAATCCAGTAGGCTTAGCAAATCCTGTTTTGGACATTCCTATTTTGTGGAATCCAGTAGGCTTAGCAAATCTTGTTTTGGACAATATGACACAGAATGTACAGTTGCAAAATGTGTTTCAAGACCATATTTTAGATTACCATATACTAATCAATCATTTAATGGACCAGAATTTTACTGTCTAGGAACCTTTTTATTGGCCGAGCTCATTTTCTTTTCACGTATATTCTCAGCCTAAAAGTGAACTAGATATTCGTTTTGGTTTCTAGCAACTGGTAATGCGCTAAAACTCCATTTCGAATGCTGACCATTGTTTTGAGTCTTAAACCATTTCTACTTGTAGTAAAGAAGATGGTTGGAATCAGTATCAAAAATGACTGCAATACCGGTTACATATCTTTTATAAGCATCTCATAATAGTTGAAGTGGAGAAGTGAGGTGCCCCGGGAAATCTATTTGAAGGACAACATGTACATGTTGCAGAACCCAGTCCACACCACTTAATCACTTATGCTATAACCCATATCTTTGATTCTCTTGAAACAACTCGTTAGATTAGTCTTCAACTTTTTTTTTTTTTTTGGTAATGTGATTAGTCTTCAACTTTTTTTTGGTGTATATAAAAGGCGGATTATTATTTTGGATAATATGCAAGAAACAGATTGAAATATGGATAATGATACATTATAGAGGCTATTTTTGGATAAGATATTATTGTAATTTATCTGATTAGACTGTTATTATCATTTTTGGATAAAGAAAGAAAATAAAACACCAAAAAATTAAATAATTGATGATAACCCTAGTAGTCCGATGCGTTTGGCAGGCCAGCACATGTTATGAACAATCACCACCGTTGGGACAGTAACACGTGGCGACAGTATCAGCGATGAGAGTTTTTTGATGAGAAACCGTAGCCGTAGTCTCCAGCTGCAGCCTCCATTCGTGTAAGCTTGCTTTTTTTTTTTGTTCTTCCTTCCCAAATCCATCTTTTTTCTATACTCCAGCTCCTAGACTCGACTATTTTGCTTTTTCGATCTACACTCCGACGTCATTTGTTCTTACCACGGATCTCGCCTGTACGACGGTCCGCTTTGAGGAGGTTCTTCACTTGCGTAGGGTATGACATTTCGTGATTTCTACTATTTGAGCATTACATTTTACTTGGGAGCTTCAATATTTCTCGGGTGGCTTGTCGTTGGATTCTCAAACGTGTTTTTGTTTTGGCATTTGATCATAGCGTGATTGATTGATTGATTGGTGTAGATTTATGCTTTAGAAGAAATTAGTTCTCGTTGGTTCCTGGATTGTGTGGATTGGTGATTTTAGATCTCTATTCACTTCATTTTTGGAAGATTCAGAACTGCTATAGCTGAAACAAGTTGTTCTCATTATGATTGTGGTGATGTTATCGTATTGTATATTTTGAGGTTAAAGGATTTGTTTAATGATGTTTCAGTAAACAGGGGGTGATTGCCTAAAGATGGAGGGTTTCTTAACGGATGAGCAGAGAGAGTTGATGAAAGTTGCAACTGAGACTGCAGAGAGTAATCCACCGGCACATAATCCTCACTCGGTTTTGCATACATCGTCTCATCTGCCTAAAGCATCTGCTGGTGGGAAACCTTCTGGTGGCTCAAATGCTGTGAAACACAGAAGGTCTCATGCGGGAAGGTCTATCCGCTCTAAGAAGGGTGAGTTTACTACTCTACTCTAGTTAAGTTGGATTTATTTATGTTACCAAACCAGTAGGACGTGAGGAATGGTAACTAACTAGTTACTAATTGAACAATGTGTTAGTTACTACTTTAGTTTGTTATGGATCTATGTTACTAAACCATCAAGTTTCAGGGGATGATTTGGTTAATACAATTTGGAGTTGATAGTTGCATAGATAGATATAGTTCCTTTAGTTCAACTTCCTTTGTTCTTCGGGTGGCAGTGATTGATACATTTTTGTTTCAGATGGCGGTGGTGGGAAAGGAAATTGGGGAAGACTTATTGACACTGATGGAGACTATCACATTGACCCTAATGATCCAAATTATGACAGCGGAGAGGTAGTTTCTTCACCTCTATGCTAATTTTTCATGATTGACTACTTTTGTCGCCAGCCAAAGTACTCTAGCAAAAACCTTTTCGGTTTCTATCCATTGTTCTAGTTCATTTTTTAAAATACTTATATATAAGATATATTGATATTTTGATGTCATCCAAGAATAGTATTCATTGCGTTTCTTGTTATATTAGGAACCATTCGAGCTTGTTGGTGCAACTGTTTCAGACCCATTAGATGATTACAAGAAAGCTGTGGCTTCAATCATTGAAGAATACTTCAGCACTGGTGATGTCGATGTTGCTGCAGCTGACCTCATTGAACTTGGTTCAAGTGAATATCATCCCTACTTCATCAAGCGGCTTGTCTCGGTATCCATGGACAGGCATGACAAAGAGAAGGAAATGGCCTCCGTGTTACTCTCCGCATTGTATGCTGACGTCATCAATCCGAACCAGATAAGAGATGGATTTGTCCTGCTGCTAGAGTCAGCTGATGACTTTGTGGTGGATATACCTGATGCTGTCAATGTTCTTGCTTTGTTCCTTGCACGTGCTGTTGTGGATGACATCCTTCCTCCAGCTTTTCTTCCCAGGGCGGCCAAGGCACTTCCAACTACTTCCAAAGGTTACCAGGTTGTCCAAACTGCAGAGAAAAGCTATCTATCAGCTGCACACCATGCCGAGCTAGTAGAAAGAAGATGGGGTGGACAGACTCGAACAACTGTTGAGGAAGTCAAGAAGAAGATTGCTGACATTTTGAAGGAATATGTGGAGACTGGAGAGACTTATGAAGCATGTCGCTGCGTAAGAGAGTTGGGTGTGTCTTTCTTTCATCACGAGGTTGTGAAGAGGGCCTTAGTTACTGCCTTGGAAAACCACGCAGCAGAAGCACCCGTCTTGAAACTACTAAAGGAAGCAGCTTCGGAGAACCTGATAAGCTCTAGTCAAATGGTGAAGGGGTTTCATAGGTTAAGAGAAAGCCTTGATGATCTTGCTCTCGACATTCCTTCAGCTAGAACCAAATTTGATTTGATTGTGCCAAAGGCTATCTCAGGCGGTTGGCTAGATGCTTCATTTAGCTATCCCTCTGAGGAATGTGGACGACAGCAGGTCGAGGATGAGAAACTAAAGCGGTTCAAGGAAAAGATTGTGACCATCATTCATGAGTATTTCAACTCCGATGACATACCTGAACTCATACGCAGTCTTGAGGATTTAGGAGCACCAGAGTACAACCCAATTTTTCTCAAGAAGCTGATAACACTTGCTCTGGACAGGAAGAATCACGAGAAGGAAATGGCATCTGTTCTCCTCTCATCTCTTCACATTGAGATGTTCACCACAGAAGATGTTGCAGATGGTTTTGTCATGCTCCTGGAGTCTGCAGAAGATACAGCACTTGACATTCTGGATGCTTCCAACGAACTTGCTCTGTTCTTAGCTAGAGCTGTGATCGACGATGTTTTAGCACCTTTTAACCTCGAAGAGATCAGTAGCAAACTACGACCTAACTCAAGCGGAACTGAAACCGTGAAGATGGCTAGGTCACTCATCTTTGCTCGACACGCAGGAGAGAGGCTTCTACGATGCTGGGGAGGTGGAAGCGGTTGGGCAGTCGAAGATGCAAAAGACAAGATATCAAATCTGCTAGAGGAATATGAAAGCTCAGGGCTGGTATCAGAAGCGTGCAAATGCATCCATGAGCTAGGCATGCCATTCTTCAACCATGAGGTGGTGAAGAAAGCACTGGTGATGGGTATGGAGAAGAAGAAGGACAAGATGATGCTGGATCTTCTGCAGGAGAGCTTCGGTGAAGGACTGATAACAACAAACCAGATGACCAAAGGGTTCACAAGAGTCAAAGACGGGCTGGAAGATCTAGCTTTGGACATCCCAAACGCAAAGGAGAAATTCAAGGACTATGTGGAGCATGGTAATAAGAATGGTTGGGTTTCATCTTCGTTTGTAACTTGCCTAACTGAAGACGCTAATCTAAACTAGAATCAAGAGGAGAGAATCCCACAATGGTGTGTGGGAACTAAAAACCTGATAGAATGTACAAGTTTCTTTCTTTCTATCTTGAGCAAAGCATCCCTGTGGTTGGTTTTTTTGTTGCACTTTTAAAAGCTTTGAGAATTCTGCAAAGGGGAGATAGATACTCTTTTCACCAATGTTAACAACTTTTGTTTTCTTCAGAACCTTTTTTTTTTATTGTGTTCTGAATTTTAGAGTCTAATTATTCCTTAATGACAATTAGACAAAAACTAATGTCTATTTATTCCGAATTTTAGAGTCCAACGGAGCTATTTTGGATCTATGTTTAGAGAGTCAGTAAGTTTTTAATGACAAGATTATTGAATAAAAAGTTTAGATTAATTTGGCAATTAGACAAAAAATAATGTATAATTATTCCACATTTGGTATTATTACTAATAATGATCCAACTTCACTTAATTAATTCCCATATATGAAGCTTCGATGACAGAGACAAGGAGAAAGAGAAGAGTGTCGAAGCTAAAAAAAAATGAAATTCGTAATACCAAAACTACCCTTCACACTCTCTCTCTTCATCTCACTCTCTCTTCTCATCGTCTTCTTCTTCGCCTTCCCAACAACGTACCTCCGCCGTCCTCTCTCATCATCCTCCGTCGTCTCCGTCGCCGTAGCCGAAGAAGGCATACGGATCCGTCACCACGGATACGCATCCTACGAAGCATACATCAAGCACCAGCTCAACAAAACTCAAAACCCGAAGCTACGTAAAGTATGGACAACGCGCGACTGGGACAGGAAAGTGCGCGTGTTCTCCACTTTCTTCAAACGCCTCAGCGATCACAACCTCCTCTCGAACCATTCGAAAGCTCTCTCGATCGGAGCGCGCGTGGGACAGGAAGTAGCGGCGCTGAGATTGATCGGCGTGGAAGACTCAGTC
Organism: Camelina hispida; assembly: GCA_023657505.1. Lineage (NCBI taxonomy): Eukaryota > Viridiplantae > Streptophyta > Magnoliopsida > Brassicales > Brassicaceae > Camelina > Camelina hispida. The sequence goes on along the minus strand of CP094635.1, from coordinate 10,356,132 downwards.
GGGATAGATCTGGTGCCGAGACCGCCTCTGGTGGTGAAAGGAGACTTCCACGCGCAGCCGTTCGAGGCGGAGACGTTCGATTTCGAGTTCTCGAACGTGTTCGATCACGCGCTGTACCCGGAGAAGTTCGTTGGGGAGATCGAACGGACGTTAAAGCCAGGTGGGGTGTGTGTGTTACACGTGTCGATATCGGGGAAGACGGATAAGTACTCGGCTAATGATCTCTTCAGTGTGAAACCGTTGGTGAATCTGTTCAAGAGATCTAAAGTTGTGGAGGTGAGGAACATCGATGGTTTTGGGCTTGATACTGAGATTGTTTTTAGGAAGAACCACAACAACGACTAAACCATACTACTACAAAAGATTTCTAAAATTATAGTGTTTTTGTTTTGATTGTTTCATAGTACTTTATTTAATACAGATATATATATAGATTCGTTGTTTAAGTTGAACACAAATTGTTTCTATTTTGGGGTGGTATGTTCATCATGTTCTATCGTTTTGCTACAAAATTAAAATGTATACATCTGAGTGGTGACATCAATAAATTATAGATTTTTTTTCCTCACTGTTGTTACCTTATTTGTAATCTCCTTTGTGTAAAATCTGTCTAGTTTTTGCGATGTCTGAATTAAAAAAAAAAAAGTCTTTAGTCGAAAAATAGAATGACAGGATAGTGAATTAGTGATGGTACAAATTTGATGCATTTTCTGATTATCATCTCCTAATTGCAATGGTTGTTGGTGTATCTCATCACAAAAAGCACAAAAGTATGAGTTTTGAAGCTTAATAGTACTCTCCTTGTGCTCAAAGCTAAGATTACTTTAATGTAGTAAAAATGACAAAACTTTTTAAACCAGCTAAGATAAGAGACAACTTGCTTGCCTTATCTGTATCCAGGAGATAATGTAATGATTGAGACTTGAGAATATCATTAGCAAGAGAAGACAAGAAAAGTTTTGAGGCTCATATGGGGGAAATGATTATTATTAACTCTCTCCTGCCCTTGGGTATAGCCTTCTCAGTGAACTAAATCGACGCTTCTGCTTTCTTCTACCTGAAATTTTTACTTCCATTATAAAAAGCTGATTTGGTTAAATCACTATAATAAGAGTTGTTCATTCATTGTCTTAACCTGTTGGGAGTCTTCCAGATGCAAGCAAAGCCTCTTCTGCCATAGACCTCCAATGTTGTGCGCATGAGTAATTAACCCCAATCCCTACACTGAGTCCTCTTAATAGAACTACCGTGCGAAGAACCGAGAATAGTTCCTCTGGAAATGCCTATTCACAAATCACAACCAACAAACAAACTCACTCAATTGTTGCAGTAAATTCCAACAACAACAACACACATGACTGTTAGCGGTTGTCCTTCTTTCTTGACTGAATAGGCGTGTTTGTGTTTTTACCTCAACCGAAATCTTTTTTATCGAAGAGTCGTCTGAGAAAGGTTGCAAAACTGTCGTACCCGGAGGCATCTCTGTGTCAAACATCGTTTTTGCTAACTGGAGAAGCTCTTGTTGCTCATTCTTACACTTAGCCATGGTATTTATACCAAGTTCCCTGAATTTTCACCACAGAAACTAAATCCGATCAGGTGACTCTAACCAATTTCCAGCTTCAACTAAAACAATAATCATGATAACAAAGTTACTTCACCTAAAGCTCTGTAAAGCCAATGAGGCATCGTTATCAGCTATGGCAATCACCAAATTTGCATAACCAAGTCTCAGCTGGTCAGGGAGTTCCTTCACTTGACCATAATCCAGCAGTGCAACCTGATGACGGGAAACAATATTACACACAACTCAAGATATATAGACAATAAAACCTATCAGAAGACCAGAGTAAGTCAATTAAGAAACTACTAAGGAATAACAAGCTACAAACAAAAGATGACTTGCCTCTGAACCTTTACAAATCAAGATATTCCCAGGATGTGGATCCGCATGAAAGAAACCACTCTTCAGTATCATTTGGCCATATGCTTGGGACAAACTGTTAAGTATATTGCTGGAAGGAATACAAAAATTATATTTTCCAGTGCAGCCATCAGAAAATATCCATAAGTTGCCAAAAAACAACCCTTAAATGCAAACAATGTGTCGATTTCTAGAACATAATATTAATAGCTATCAAGCATTGAAAAAATAAACTATCAGAGAGAATTGAGGAGCTTACAATTTTGCTGCCTCTGCCATTTTACCATGAGGATTTATCCCTCTTTTGGCCATCTCATCACCGAGGCTCAAGATTGGTATTCCGTTCATGTAATCCATAACCAGAACCTTCCTGTGCGTATTATGATTATTCCTCTGGTCAGCACTCATTACATTAGTTAAGCAATAGAACCAAGAATGAAAGAATTTTTGAATGTAAAGAGATTCTATCAAAAAATACAGGAACCATAACTTGAACACTGAAACAGGACAACTTAAAAAGCCTTAAACATTATAGAGATAACCAGAGTGCTGATATAATAAGAACCAAGTACCTGGTCACCAAATTTCGTACCACCCTGGGAACCAGAACAGGACTCTTTCTATTGTTCTCATAAAGAAAACGTCGGATCTTTTCCATTGCATTGGCCTCCCTTTTGAAGTCGAATTCATAACCAATCTAGAATATGAAAAACCAAGGATTCATAAAGACTTGGGAAGGCTGTAAGAATTCTTACAAGATATCCTCAAAAGATAGAAATGATAAATACCTGCTTCTCAATTTCCTTTGTTATGGAGAACAAGTCAAATTTGATATCAGTTTTTTGCATGTATAATGCAAATAGTTGCAAGTTTCTTATATCTATCATCATCAACTTCTCCACTCCAGGGTGTTGGACCTAGAACATGTAGTAGCATATTCAGAAACTAACTGAAAGTATGCTAGGAAAGATTCATTAGTACTCTCCTGATTATATCTCTCACCTTTACAACAACATCCCTTTTGTCACCCTTTACTCTTGCTCTATGTACCTAAACAGAAGCAAAAAAGAAAGTAAAAAGTATGTTGAGACTTACTTAACCATACTATAATCTTAATCTGACTCTATAAGCGTACAAGGTAATAATACTCTGCATAGGTTCTCAAACTATTGAGTGATAGAGAATGTAGTAATACCTGAGCAATAGAAGCAGAACCAAGAGGCTTAGCATCAAATGTTTCAAACACTTCTTCGATGCTTTTACCCAACTCTTTCTCAAGTACAACTCGGACAGCATCGAATGATGTGGCAGGAGCTTGATCACACAAAGTGACAAGCTTTCTGACCCACGCAGCTGGAGCCAGGTCAGGTTTCCCTAGAATTTGTGCAATCTATTGAAGAAAGTAAAAAAAACTCATATCATTGGCAACTGTGAACAATCCAACACTAAATGTACATCCTTTAACATCTATGATCTATGTTTATGGAGAATTGGGACACATTATATTACCTTAAGGAAGAACCCACCAAGGTCAGAGCACATAGAATAGATTTTGTGAGCAGCAAGTTCATGTTGTCTCTCCCACATTTCCTCGTGCTTGGTCACATCTTTGACAAAGTTCATCCGAAGTTGAAAGACCTAAGAAAAAGGCCCAGCAGAAACAACAAAGATTCAAAAATTACAGAAAACTCATAAGAAAATGTTATATATATAGTAAAACGAAACATGAAGAAGAAAAAGAGTACCATGAAAGAGAAACCTTGTATCCGGTGTAGATATCGGTGGCACGAGCCCAGAACTGAAACGATCGTTGCCAAGGTCGGAATCCATCTGTGAGCTTTTCCTGAATCTCTTTGAAATCGATCGCATGCATTTTTTCGAGAATTTTTTTTAGTGAAATTTTTAGGAAAAAGTGATAATAAAAAGGATGAGAGGATAAAGTCGTAAGTTAAAGAGTTTTGTTGTCTCTATGTATTGTATGGCTTTAAATGCTCACTTTTATTTTTACTGTGTGTTTGTTTGTTCATTTTTGGATTTAATTGATAGTTCACCTCTCTATAATTTGCTTAAAATCTTCACTGAAAAATAAAAAGTCACTTTGAGATAAAGACAGATGATGGAGGATAAGGTGAGAACAATAATAATCCACATACATTTTAATGCGATCTTGTGTATTTACAATTGAATTGTGGATGTGACTCAAGAACGTATTACAAAACAAAACAGTAAAGGTTTGTTATTAATGGTAAGCCATAAGTCTTAACAATAAGAACTTATTTGACAGTAAGAAACAAAATATGAAATCCAAAAGACAAAACCATAGCCTAAAATAAAAAGTGACTGTGACATGCATGTGATCAAGGATCCCACCTAACACAAACAGACGTCCGTGGAAGAATCAGCAAATTACCTGCTCACTCTTACCAAGTTTCAACCAAGGATACCATGTTTTTTACATTAAGATGATGAAATTGACCTGTTACATGGTAAAAACTAGATGGTCGGCTAATTTGCCTTGTTTAAACAAAAAGAAAATTCGATTGGAGATATTGATTACTTTTTTTTACAGTGGCTACGGTAGTCGTAGATATTACTGTATAGGATAGATACGATGAAACAAGAGTTTCAAAGACTGCGATGCGCGACCAATAATATAATGACTTTTTGAGATTAAACTTGCTCTTTCTTCTTCAGAAATTCACCACTAAAAAAACAAACTAGACTCAATAAGACGACAGGCATTCATCTCAAAATCCAAATTCATATCGTTTATCAGACCTTAAGATTCTACCATTCTGAGTTTGCTGCCAAAGCACGAAAGAAAGTGCGAAGTAAAAGAAAACATGTCGCATGCTCAGAGATCGATCACACGAGACAGCTTCTGGATCCTGTTTAGCAAGAAATCCCCTTGCTTGATCGTTGCCTGGTACAAAGCATTCTTTGCATCCGGGCGGTTAGTCTCCAGAACACCTGCAACTTTGTCTATTTTGCAGTGAAGCTTACCCGCGGCAATGAAGCGTGACAGCTCCCTGTAACATTCATGTGAAGCCGGTTTTAACTTTCTACTTTATCGCTTCTAAAGAAATAGCTAGCAAACTAAAAAGATACTAAAGAGTTTCATTAGTGTGCTTACTGATCAATGAAATCCACAGAAACGCCAAAGGCCTTTGCCATGGCTTCAACTGTCACACTCTTGTAAGATTCCAAAAACTGGGAGTAAACGACGGTTCTGACTTCCCTCATGTAGAACCGGAAATGCGGGTACAAGTACCGGTCAAATTTAATCTGCTCAGCCATTCCAGCTGTGACCATATCCCAATAATAATGTTAGTAAACAATAAACATGCACACCAAGTAACATGCATGCGGAAATATGACATCTAGTCCTTGTAATGAACTCACCGAATGCTGAGAAAAACGCCTTGTACTGGCACTCATACAAGGAGTTCAGAAATTCAGACAGGAACGGAATCTTCCCAAGAACGGTTAAGATCTCAGGTGCATCAACAACCTATCAAATCAGTAGCACTCTATTAGTTTCTAAAAAAGACTTCACATCCTCCGGAAGAAATTTCAACAAAAAACAAGATTCATCACTTTAAAAGTCACCCTAACTAAATTCAGATAACTCGAAGTAGAGGACTGAGCAATTGACGAAATACCTTTTGCTTAAGCGAAACTCTGTCCAGAGTTATGATGCTTGTCAGGACGGTGTAGAATATAAAGGTCTCATATGGAAAAATTTCATATGTTGTGAAGGTTGAGATAGAATCCAGAAATAAGCTGGCAGCCTTCTTAAAGTTTCTGGTGGACATGCAGTACAACCCTTCATACACCTTCAGCCTGTTCTTCCTCTCCCAGTCACCACCCTCTTCAAACAATCTGGCAAGGCAAAACGGAAACTGTTAGAACATAGACTTCAGACGTGTTAACAACCAAGAAGCGTAGTCTCAATGCAGCCAAATTGACACTTACTTCTTGGCTTTATCAATGCTCTTTGATACCAAGTCGAAGTCCATATAGAAAAAAGCAAGCTGCAATGTATAGAACACCAAGTCCATTTTTTGCCCAACAGCAACAGTTTTCCCTTCAGTGAGTTTTAGCTGCTCCAAAGCTTTCTCCTAGACAGAATTACAAACCAGAAAATTTAATGGCCAAGGAAGTTCTCTGAAGTAAAGAATAACTAATAACTAATGACATGCTCACATTCACATACCTTATCACTAATCCTGATGAAATACAGAGCCTTAGCAAGATGAGCTTCACGCACTTCACTTTCACCCAAATTCTCTTCTGCGTCAGCAATCCTAAACAAAGGAGAAGGAAACGAAAATGTAAGAAAACATCAAACACACTACATCATCGAAGCTACAAAGAAACATAGAGATTCCCAAAATCAAACACAATTCGAGACCTCAAATTCTACAGTGTTGCCTTACATTAATCTAAACCCAATGGAGAGTAGTGGTAATACGAGGACTCAAAATTTCAAAAATAGGAATACGAATCAAGGAAACTTACTTCTCGTCAAGCTTCTTAAGCTCCTCCTCGTTAGCGGTCCGCATCGAATCTAAGAAACTCTGATCCAAATCCAGAACCGAAGTAGCCGCTAGGGTTTCATACAAGGGAGCCATAGCTAACAAAAACACAAACCAAAAACATCAGGAATATAAAATCTCGAAGGTAATTGAAATCGATTAGAGACAAAAACGAGTTACGATACCATCGGATTTGATGAAGTCCAGGACCTCAGACTTGAGGTGGACTTTCTCGATGTCAGCAACATCGGGATGAGTTAGGAGGAAGAGCTTATTTGCTAGAATTAGATGAGGCTGTTGAGATCCTTCGGCACCACCGTCCATGGCTAATCAGAAAAGCTTAGACTCGGATCTGAGAGAGAGAGAGAGAGAGAGAGAGAGAGAGAGAGAGAGAGCAAAAAGAATGAGAGAAGTGTTTGCTTGAACAAGGAGGAAGAGCGAACTGTTTCGAGATGGGTTTTGTGTAATTATTTATATATTATTAAAAATAAAAAATAAAAAATATACATCGCAGTATCATAATATTAAAAATTTTATATCTAACAAATAAATGTAAATTTATGATTTGAACATAAAAAAATTGTTAAAATGAATGGAAATTCATATTTTAATATTTTTATCCAACAAAAGTCTTTTAATCTGATATATATATGTGTACAAAAAAATAAACTTGCAACTGATTTCAGAAAATAGAAGAATTTTAAATGCGTAAGTCTCAAAATTAACAGAAAAATATAAATCCAAGAGTGTGACACATGACATGTCATGGAAGAGAAGCACATTATTCAATCTCTATAACTTCTCCAAAAGTGAAGAAAGATGATAGAATTATTTTGACATTTATTGCAAAGTGGTGTTCTTATTATGTCAGGCTCTCAATTCCAAGTAGAGACACATGAGAATGAAACCCTTTCTAAATTCCTTTCTCAAGCATTGCTCTAACTCTCATAGGAAGCCCGTAAAGACGGATGAACCCTGCTGCATCAGCTTGGTTATAGATCTCACTCCCTTCAAACGAAGATATGTCCTGTCTATACAGACTGTTCGGACTCTTACGCCCTGTAACCGACACCGAACCTTTGTACAGCTTCAGTGTCACGGATCCCGTGGTTTTCTCAGTTATCTTCTCCATGAAGGCGTTGATGGACTCCCTAAGTGGATCGAACCATCTCCCCGCATAGACCATCTCTGTGTATTTCAGTGCTAATGAGTCTTTTACCTGAATACTCTCTCTGTCTAGGGTGAGTGATTCTAGTTCTTGTACTGCTGCAAAGAGGATGGTGCCTCCGGGAGTTTCATACACACCTCGTGATTTCATCCCAACCAGACGGTTCTCCACCATGTCAATTCGCCCAATCCCGTGTTTTCCTCCTATTGTGTTTAGCTCGGTCAGAAGTGCGGCTGGACTCAGAGGCTTCCCGTTCAGTGCCACTGGAAGTCCAGATACTATCCCGATCTCGATGTATCTGTTCAAGTATCAAAAGTTAGGATGCAAATTGTATAATCCATACTCTTGGTATATAACTTTGATAGCAGCTAAACCGGTTAACTCCTTTATTCAGCAAAAACTACACATCATATAGAGACTTGGCTATAGTTTTTTAACTATCAACACAGCTACAAACCACCAGGGATAACAGAAGGACTCTAAGAAATTCCGACCAGAGGTTTAGATAAAAGCAACTTACTCAGGCTGATTGGGAGCATCTTCAGGATCTACAGTTAACATGTACATATCTTTCTCCGGCTCGTTTGCTGGATCTTCCAATATATCACCCTTTCAACAAGACAAAAAAAAAAAGTTTGATATCAGAGCATGAGACACATTAGTATGAGTTGAGCAATGTGACAAACTGAATCAATTTGTTGTATCCAGAAAGGAAATGCGAACCACCATCTTTCTTCTACTTTACCTCATGACTAATGTGCCACAGGTTCCTATCCCGGCTGTAAATAGATTTCTTTGTCGCTGTGATAGGAACGTTATGCTTTTTCGCATACTCAATAGCATCTTCTCTGCCTTGGATTTCCCATTCTCTCCATGGTGCCACAACTTGAAGTTCAGGGTTTAGCGCAAAGAAGGTGAGCTCAAACCGAACCTGGTCAATCAATCAGTACAGAAAAGTAATGTGAGAATCAATGTGTGTGTTCTTCCAATGTGACGCATTAGCAAGACATTCCAAGTACATGCCTGGTCATTTCCTTTGCCAGTACACCCATGGGCAACGGCATCAGCTCCAACCTCTGCTGCTACATCAACCATGGCCTAATCATTTAGAAAATAGTATTAGACTATTAGTGACAATAAAATAATCCAAAAGATGTATACAGATATTAGAAAATATTGGGGGTTCCCTCACAACTCAATCATATAAAACAAAACGATACCTTAGCAATGACAGGCCGAGCCATGGAGGTACCAAGTAAGTATTTTCGTTCATAGATGGCACCAGCTCTAAGACAAGGGAATATGTAATCTTTAACAAACTCCTCCGTGAGATCCTTAACGACCAACTGAGAAGCACCACTAGCCTTTGCCTTTTGTTCTAAACCATCCAACTCTTGTATACCCTTCATATCAACCATTGAGACGACATACGTAAAATGCAAAACGTAACTTTAAATATCAGCATAAACATGTCACGTTTGGCATTTTTGTAATGTACCTGACCAACATCGGCAGTGAAACACACAACTTCACAACCATAGTTCTCCCTACAAAACAAAAGAGTTGCAAATTTATAACTTCCATGAAAATATTAGCACCGAAGCAATCTAAACTAGTTGTTTGATAACCACAGGACGATCCAAAATGTAATATTGCCAGAGGCCAGGTCAGATAATAAACTCGAGAGAAAAAAAAAAAAAAAAAAAAAGGAAAAACATACTTAAGCCATGGAACGATGACAGAGGTGTCTAAGCCACCACTGTAAGCTAGAACGACCTTTTTCAATTTTCCACGAAGTCCAGCCTCCTTTGAATCAGTAGCCAAGGGGGTTCCATCACTGGAGAGAACAGCACGGATAGCTGTGCAATATTCAAAGACCACAAAGTGTTTATAACGTACTTCATCAAGAGGGGGACAAAGAAATATGTTTTTAAAGGAAATGGGCTGATTGAAACTTCACCTTGATTTTTCTTGCAGGTGGTGCGGGATTGGGAAGCATGACCGGTAACAACGGCATTGCCAACAAGCTGGCTTCGTCTCACAGATAACTGCAATACCAGAGTAAAGAAATAAAGAACCTAGATGCAAGAATCGCCCGAGAAAACAACAAGCATTATTGTTAAATTCCAATTCCAATCACAAGTAAGTAAGTACCTCTTGGAACTGGGAAGTGGTTCTTGGACAGGCTACATTCTGACATTTTGAGCTACCTGCAAAAACATATATCAAGATGTCAAACTTAGATTACGATTATAACCTGTTGGAACATTATCAGATATCAATCAATCAATCACTCTAAGAGTCCCATTTGCAAGTATTCACGCGGATTAAAACAGACATTAGAAACGGCGGTAACTATCGGAAAAATGGAGAATTATGTATCCAAAGTATATATAACTTAAAAACAAAGGAAACGAAGCTGAGTAGATGAGAAATGAAGGGGAGAGAGAGTGAGAGAAGAACCATTGTGGGAGCTACGGAATAAGAGAGCAGAGGACGAAGAAGAAGGAAACGAAGTCGCCGAGATTTCAGCCATGTAAAATTTTTCTTCAGAGATGTCTGCGGTTGGTTGTGTTCGACAATGGGGTTTGGTGCTCTCTTGTTAGGTAGTAGATCCAATAGTGCCAAACACAGTGTTCTCTAGGGTTTTCTTTCTGTATTCGCGGCGGCTATCTCGTTTTTCTTTTTATTCTTTTTGTTTCTTTTCTTCAAAATATAGAAAACGTTTCCCATAATCCATATTCCATATATGGAAACGTGGAAAGAAAAATTAAAATATGTGGACTTATTTATTTTCTCTCAATTCCTCCAATTATTGTAAACTAATAGAGATTTTGAATGGCAATATTAAAATATCAGTTTAGTTTGTGTCAGACCATTGACAATTTCTTTGGTTTTACATAAAAAAACTAGAAAAATAAAAAGTTTCAATTCCCTTTGGTGCGTGTTATATACTTAAAATGAAATAGTCCTACAAAAGATTAGAATGGCCAAAGCTGGCACCTATGTCATGGATCTCTCAATCATAATCCAACTTCGGAAAACACCCCTCTCTTTCAACAAAACTCTCTTCCTCTTCTCTTAACAACTATAAGAACAACCAAACACAAGCAACAAAAAGAAGAAGAGGCCATTACTACTTTTCTTTATTATAAGACATGATACCGGATACCCCGTACGATGTATATAATAATGCAGCGTGAGTCCTCCTCAGACACTGATCGTGTTTTGCCTATCCGCGGGTGCAACGCATTGCCAAAAGGAACAATAAGCCGGGATATCTGTCGGTTTCAACCCCAGTGCAGAAATGTTTCGGCCATACTCCTGGCAAAGATATTATTAACCACATGATGTTACTTCCTTGGAAACTAAAATTTGCAGAAAATACTCACTAATCCCACATTTAAACTAAATAAAGAGGGTTACCTGAATATCAAGGAACAACTGCATACACATCTTGTCTGTTTCAGATACATTTTGATCAGAAACACCTGATGCTGCACCTGCTCGTCTCTGTGCATTTTGACGTAATTTCTGAAGCGATGACTCTGTTTTTCTTGCCTGTTACATCATACAATCAGTATCTCTACCGCCTTTCACCACTTATAAATTACTCACCATTTCTGCATCTTCATATAGCAATAATTGAATTTGAAAACGAATTTTAGGGACAGAGAAAATGCTTGTCCAAATCCTATCTTTAGTTTTGGTTAATCTCCTAAAACAGTGTTATAAATCTCAGTTTTATTTTTACTAATCAAAAATCCTCAAAAAGTGTTTAAAACAGAGTACTTACCACGCTAACAAGTTCAGCAGCTAATTCATAATACCGCCTGGTAATTTCAGTGACAGTACCATGCAGTAACTCCTCCCTTATTTTTTGGGTCAAGTACTGTCTAGCCTTATCTCCCTCCAAAAAAGCCTTGTAAAAGAGAAAGTAAAAAACCCAACCTTTCAGAATTTCACCAGTCGAGTTATTATGAACTTTTATCAATCGCAACACCAAAACTGAATGAATACCTTTACAGGACGCAATAGCCCGACGACGTATGGTGAGTGCCTAACAGGGAGTGGCTTATTAGTCATCCTATATGTAGCGGTTATTCCCTTGAGCTGCCTTAGGTCCTACAGGAGAGAAGAAAGCATTTACCATTACAGAGTTAAACATGTGTGATACATGCAGAATAACTCCAAGCTAATTCAGCTATACAGCAAGTTATACGCAACATTGTTATTGCAGGTGCTCACAAAGGCAGTCAAACAAAGCTGGATTTAATGCTTTTTCAGAGCTTTACCTCAACAGATTTATCAACAATGACGTCAATTATTGTCTTGGTAACTAAAGGTAGGACTTTCTCTAATGATGCCCCGCCTTGTTCTATGCTCATCCTCACTACATCAAGAACTTCAGTGGAGCATGAAGATAAATACTGTGATATATGTCCAACGTAATCGCCACAAACTTCTGAGACTAGACAATTTACATCGTGTATAACCTGCCGGGAAGGAAACGTGTAAATATTCCTAAAAAATCAATGATCAGCCAAATTGGTCTATGTGATCTGATTTCATGTATCTATGTGAAAAGGAGATATTCCGAGTTTACTTATTATCCACAGGATTCGTTTCATTCTACTATAAACATAATGGAAATTAAGCTATCCCACAGAACATAACTGCAGCTGATATAGTAAACAGGAAATTGCAGAGATCCAAAAATGTCCAAAATAAGAGGAGCTCAGACACAATCCACATAAGAAATAACTTACATATACAAAATCTTCTGCAGTGGCTGAAGCTGCCCATCCACATCCAGGACTCGGGTTGGCATTACTCTTTCTAGTGTTCAGCGCAGATGACACCCACATGCTATATCTACATGTCATTAACACATAATCAAAATTATAATTGAAACAAAAACCAGTAAACGTGGATAACATTACAGTCGAATTTCACAAACCTCGAAAGAAGCTGCAAGGTCAAGCGAAGAAATTTATCAGCAGCAGAGAAAACGAGAACATCTTCTTTCCAGCATGACCGCAAGCACTCCAAAAGAGTACCACTCTGTCTGAGAATTAAGTTGAGCAAACACTGCTTATCTGAATCCTGAATGAAAACCAGAGATGGAGAAGTAAGAGCAGAATCCAAGGCTCCAGCTATCTCCTGGAACCTGAAATTACGCATATTTGAGTTAGAGAAGCTGAGAAACCACTAATCTAATGGTGAAACGACAGCCATCTATGATATTTCTCAAGTACCTCAGTGAAAAATATACTCCCACATTCCATTGCTTCATGAATTCGATGTATATAGCTTCAGCTCGAAACTTAGTTACAGCAGACCTTGACGGACAATAACCTTCATAAGAAGTATAAGGTATGAGTCAACTGAAAAAGATCCAGATTATCACCTAGTATTAAATTATGTTTTATGCTCATATAAGCCACATTAATATCAGTTCACAATGCATCTGACATGCCATGTGATCAAGCTCAGAGGAAGATAAACATCAGTTACTCTACCTTCAAGATATGCTAGGAAATCCAAGCTTGCCTTGTAATTCTTCAAGAACTCTGTAGGCCTTCCAGGAGAAAATGCTCCTGGTTTGACTTTCTGGATTGCCCAAAGAACTTCTTTCAGGATTGAATTTGCCAAGAAGTTGAAGACGTGTAAACCCGACTTGTCTGTTTTAGCACAAGATACCAAGCAAAGAGTATGATGAGTGAAATATAAAACAACACCACTAAGAAGGAAATAAGCCATGAAACCTAGGCTACTGTGTTAATGGGGTAAACAATTTCTTGAAATGTTAACAGGAAAACAAATGTTCTTGACAAACATCGAACTTTAAGAAAGTATATTGGATGTCTACAACATATATGATCACACAGCGATTTTAGCGAATTACCCGTTGAAGATATTTCTAGCAGCATTTTACAGTCCTTCGCAACAAAATGCTTGATCTGTTTGTAATCGTTTTCAAGTTCATCTCCGGATGTTCCAGCAGCATCCGTTGATGTTTCATGTGTAATAATTTTATGAACAAATGGAGCCACAACCGTTGTACGAAAAAATTCTTCTGCATTGCTGGTGTTATCAATGGCAGCGTATGCACGTAAGCAGTTGTAAAGGACACTTGTATCTCTGTTGTTTAGCCCATCAATGAAGCAATGACCCAGGCTAGCATCCAATAACACACTAGCGCTCTGAATCCTCTTCTCCATGTTCTCAATGAAAGGCAGGTTCTGTACTGGCATAACAGAAAAAAGTAGTGAGCATCAGTCATAAGACTTTTTGTTGTCTTCTGAGGCTAACAACTATATTGGAGGTTTCAGAACACCAGTGATTTCTGAAGATTTTTTACTATGTAGCATTCATGTAACCCATTTTTTTTGTCAGCAATCTTCTCAAAGCCAATGAATTCTCCTAGCAGCATAGCCAAATTCAGCTAAATTCGATCCCCAATACACTACTGCTGCAGTATACTCGAAGCTTCTTGTAAAAAGAACAGAGGTTCATTTCTAATGCAATCTAGACATTGAGACTAGAAATTGCGACTTTGCAAAAAAAAAAAAAAAAAAGAAAAGGTAAAAATGCATGATGGAGACCTGTGCATGAGCCATATAGAACTTGAGCCGATTCATTTCACTAGCTATTCTTTCGAGAAGCATGCTCTGGGTTTCTCTCATGGTTGTGCCATCTTGCTGCGTAGAATTCTCATCATTCATAGAAATCCTTGCCATGGAACTCGCATCCTCACTTTGCCAGTCAGAAGGAGTACTTGGTAGAACTTTAATAAGCTTTTCAACCTACATTTACAATTAATACGCATTCAGATTATCTAAAAAAATCAATGGAGAAACATCTTTGCTCAGCATAAACGTAACAATAATGCATAACCATTACGGATCAAAACCAGCTGAAGATATTATCGAAATTATCATTGGAGAGTAGACTAAGAAGATCGACAAGCTTACATAAACCCTGTGATCTAGATCTCTAGAGAACCGACGACAAGAAGACTCGAGATTACACTTATTAAGAATGAGAAACCAGAATCATGTACCTTGGATACCACATGAAATGTGTCGAGCAACAATTCGAGAACCTCCCTAGCAGCAGCAGCATCAGAGCGTTGCTGCAACCCATTCCTTAGTGCGAAAAGTGCGGCCTCAACAGATCCACGAAATGCAGTGATCTTCTCACGGAGCTCAAGAAGCGGAGCGCGCATACGGACAACAGCCGCATCGATATCGACGAGCTTAGTGCTTAAATTGACGAAATCGGCGTAGTCTCGGTTGATGAGATCAACAAGTTCACGGTTAAGGGATGCAAGGTGGGACCGGAGCTCGGATCGGAGAGTGTCAAAGGGAACGAATGTACGGAGCTCTGAGATGTAGGACTCGGAGTCGAAGCCAGGGGAAAGGAAGAGAGAAGGCTTGAACCAAAGAGGATGGGAGTCGTAAGGATCCGAGAAGAAGTCTGTGGCGGATCTCGGTGCTGGCGACGGCGACGTCGACGTCGCGACCAGATCTGACATTTCTTTCGCTTCGCTGATTCCTTCTCTGAGTGGGAAATCCGGAAATGCTTCAGACTTCAGACTTCAGTTATACATCTGTGTGTGGACTGCTTGCCGAATCCATATTATAGAGATGAACTGCGTGTCGGCAGCACAAGTGCCTGTTCAATTGAACCAAACCGGACGATTAAATAGTTCGGTTTGGTCGACCCTGTGAAATTGGTATGTAAGATTTAAACATATTGATTGACGCCTGGTTTAATATCATTCGGGATTTTTAATGTATACATCATCTAGGAAAAATCTATTAACAGTAATAAATATTGCTATTGTGGAAAATCGAAGCTAAATAATATACGGTGTTAGCATATAATCAAGCTTAAAGCTTAACCGTAATTAAAATCAAGGTGGAGATTTCTTGCAATCTTTGGTTTGGCAAGATTAGATTGCAAAAGTCTTTCACCCAACAAACTAAACCGGTTGTAATAATCTCAATTTAAGAAGAGCTTCAGGAGTTAAGGCAGAGAAAGAAGATTTACTTTTCATCATCATGTATCAGTAAAGACTAAAGAGAAGGATCGATAAAGAACTCATCACCTTCCTTCCATGGAAATGAATCAGAGAGTGAGATTAACTTAAAAATAACGGCTAAGAGTTTTTTGAGATCCAAAGTGTTGGTTGTATAATTGCGGCTTTGATTGTTAATTAAGTTTATCAAAAGTTCTGACATTTGAGCCACGTGTTTACAAACTATTAGAAAAGTGACAACAGCAAGAATCTCATCCCCGCCAAGATATATTTAAGTCTGTTGGAACTAGTGACCAAACCTGACCGGCTTGTATCCAGTGGCGGATCTAGGAAAATTGTTTGATGGGTTCAAAATGAATTCAAACTCATAATTGGTTGGGTTCAAACTGATTTCTATTGGAAAAATTGGTGTACATTAGGACAATTTTAAAAATTTGTTGGTGTCAATTGCACCCATAGTCATCAATGTGCCTCCGCCACTGCTTGTATCAAAACAAAACAAATCTAGTTCAACCTCTTTCACTTATTGTTTTTAATCTATTCACCCTGAAAATTGTACATTCTTCTTTTTGAGACGAAAATTGAGCTATGGTTTTCTAACGTAGATTCAATCCTAGGGGAGGCTACATGTAGTAGCTGAGTGATTGCTGCTTTCTGGATCCACCTTCCCCGTAGAGTTCGTTCCATTGTTGAAGCTCTGTCGTGTTCACAGACTCTGATGAAACGCTCGAACCCACCTGATTCAACACCAATGAGAATGGTTACACTTCACTGAGCCCAAAAAAACCAATATGAAAAGATTAAACAAAAACAGCAGCATAATCAAGCAAATCTTACCCGTTCATGTGCGTATCTGAAATCCTCCATGTTCATAGCTCGGATATCAGAACTTCCACTTAAAGCTGGAAGATCTTTGCCTTCAGCCAGAGCAGCATCTCGCTCCTACCATAATGTCCCATCCATCATAAGCATATTTTTATTCTATAGACAAGTTTACTCAACATATATAAAAGTTATTCTTCGTTTAATACAAAGAAAACTCACTTTTTTTTCCTTCTCCAATATCTCCTTGATTGGACGGTGGGCAGCAGTAGCACATAGATTCTGAGCGCACCAGAGAGAAATTCAGAATATATATGAGCATTTCTTTTGCATTTTTGGCAGACCATAACAACAGAGAGTTTAAAGGAATTACTAGGAATCTACCTTAAGGTCGCTTCCAGAATATCCATTAGTCATCCTAGCAACCTCATCAATATCCAAATCAGGGGACAAGTCTTCTTTTGCAAGTATAACGTTTAATATATTTGCTCTATTTGGAGCATCTGGTAGTCCTAACATCAACCTACGCAAGTCAATACCACAGAATTTTCACAACCTCTAACTGTCACGTCAATTTGACAAAAAAAAAAATCCCACAAAAGGAAGCGATTTTTAGTTTACCTACGGGGCAACCGTCTAATGACAGCCTCATCAAGGTCATAAGGCCGGTTTGTGGCTGCAAGAACCAGAACACGTTCCATTTTCTTTGTCTTTAGACCGTCCCAGTGTATCATGAACTCATTTTTCATCTTCCGCATGGCTTCATGTTCACCCGGGGTTTCTCTTCGGCCTAGCATGCTGTCCACCTACAAGACAGCAAAATATTGTAGGACTGTCAGTGCTCTGATTACAAGTATGATGCGCCTAGGACTTGACCATGAAAAATTACCTCGTCCACAAATATAACGCTAGGTGAAATTTTACTGGCCAACGAAAAGACAGCTTTGACATACTTCTCAACCTCACCAAACCACTGCAGTATTGAGAAGAACACAAGTCTCGAACAAGAGATTCCGTGTATAAACCGGTAGATTCCAACTATTCAAGGGCATTCAGTTACCTTAGATGCGATGCTTGACATTACGAGGTTGATGAAGTTCGCACCAGCTTCCTTTGCCACTGCTTTTGCAAGCATGGTCTTTCCAGTTCCAGGAGGTCCAAATAAGAGAATTCCTTTACATGGCTGCATAGAGAAGAACCAGAGCGGACTGATCAAGAAGCCACCAATGCACAAAACGTTAACAACTAAATTTTAGGAGAGACGAATCTTTGAGAAAACCCAAATTATTAGCTGGTATAACTAATATCATTGTTACTCCACAAAAACCATGTAAGTACAGTGGCACACACAAATAAATTGTGTTTCCTTCATACGTCTATGAAAATTGACAGGACCAAATATATAAAAAAAACTATAGGAGTTTTCTGAAATCTAATGCGGAGAAGAGAACCACCTTTGTTAATTGCCCCCTGGAAAAAAGTTCAGGCCGTTGTAAAGGAAGCATAACCAGTTCCTTTAAGGTATCTTTGACTTTCTCAAGTGCCCCAATGTCATCAAATGTAACATCAATGTCACTGGGCTCAATAACTTCACTTATAAGCCGCTTCTCAAACCCATTATCTGTCACAATGTCCTGAAAGCAACAAAGAAAATTAACAGTTGTTACATGATATATGAGCCATGGCCATAATGAAAATAAGTAAACAACAATCCAATTTACAAGGAAATTTCCTGACCTTGAGAGACTTCTTTGAGCTCGTAGAACCATTTAGCACATCCCGGAAGAGTCCTATTGCAAATTCTATGCTGAAAGGATTCAAATGTCGCACTCAATACTAAGACAGATAATCAAGAGCAGTAATGCGCAGGGACAAGCTGTAAATTACCTATCACGAGACACAATAACCCTAGTATCTGGATCAGTATCAGGATTACGCCTTAGATGGTCGCTAAGAGCCCATCCAATGATCATTTCTGCACCTAAACCGAAATGTCAAAGTCAACTCTTAAGAATAGCATTCCATTGTCAATTATGGTCATCATGTCGAACAAAAGGAATATATACTGTCGCTTTGAAGTGCTAGATCCTTCATGCACAGCGTCTCAATTCCTTCACATTCCAGACCACATCGTCCCAACACCTGAATTGAGATGCAAATATGGAATCGTTTTTAAAACTTCTGTAAAGCCCCTGCTTTTAAATCAGGAAATGAGGCTTGAGAGTTTAGCTAACAGCCAAAATACCAAGGATATAATTTAGCTAGATACGTTATACGTAAATCCAAAAAGTTTCTCATCTATAAAACTTATAATGTACGTGTCCAGACATAGAATGCTCCCATAACCTTTTTCTAATTACATATTGTGTCCATAGGAGAGCCAAAAGCATACCAATACCATATATTCAGTGAAAGACATACCATGCGCAAGTGATTGAAATTAGCCTTCATTTTCAAAATCTCAGCATCACGATCCAGCTGATACTTCCAGGATGTAAGTTCTTCCTCATCCTGGAAATAATTAGCTCCTTCAAGTCTATGGTTTCTTTGACAGACAACAGACGAGAATGCTTATGATTCACAGAGTAACAGACCTGTGGGATTTGAATAGTAACTTTATTCCCAAAGAGCTCCGTTAGACGTTTTGATTTCTCTGGAACTTCCTTCCCTCGTGTATGTAGTCGTCCAATATCCTAGGAATATTACGCAAAAGTAACATTAGTCTCAGTATATATAGAAGAAAAAGGATACCCTCAGCATTGACACTAGCCAGTTGAAATAACAGTCGCTGGATCGAGCATGTTTAGAGGAACCAAGCAGAGCTGAAAGCCGGCTAGAAAACAGAATTGATACAGTTAAATGTAAACTCAAGATTCCACACTTTGGTCAAAAGTTTAAGGCATATATAAGCATAAACTAATATTACTAGTCCTAGGCAGGAAAAACAAAAGGTAATAGATAAATACAGAAGAAGAAACCTATGAACATGCATTGTTATGTATTATTTTCCCGCATACGAAACAATCGAAGAAAAGATGATTTACTGGTAAAGGTAAGCCAAGGAAAGCAGTGAAAGATAGACCTCCAGGATGAGACTGCAAAAGAGATGAAAAGAAATGAATTTCATTAATTCGTCAAAACACAATATTAAAACTCTACTTCACTACATGATTTTTTTAATTTTCTTTGCACTACATGATTTTATAATTTCCAAGAGAGATAATAAATCACTTTTGCGAAAGGAGCTCAATGCATGCAACTGGAGCAAAGCATCGCACAGTAACTACCTTCTCCTTGAGATTATCAGAATGTGTCTGTGAACTGATCACAATTATGTTTTGTGGGAGATATGCAAGTCTTCTTTTGAACGCACAGTACAAATCGTAATTTCCAACAACAGATTTCTCAGCATCTTTCAAAAATATAATAAACGGACAAGTTCTGCTCTCAGCATGGACAACCTGGAAACAGATGAAGATATAAGCACAATGATAACAAAAATTCATTACTTTGCAACTAAAAAGTACCTCAAACAATGTGTCAACAAGTAAGTTATCTAGATCCTCAGAACCCAAGCTTTCGAACTGAAGATCAGTAGCTATAACAAACAGAAGAAATGGTGTGTGAGACAAGGATCAGTAACTAATGCTGAGGATCAGTAAACAATGTACTACTGAAAATGAAGTACCTTTGCAGAAGAACCCATATCCCAGTTCACACAGTAGACCAACATCAACTCCATCAGGTATTGGCTCATCAAATCTAACACCCACTTTAGCTAAAGGATTCTCATCAAATACTAAAATTACTTTCCCTTTAGACCCAGGAGGAGGTCCCCTGAATAAGATTAAGTAAAAAGTGAATATAAAAAGGCAAGAGAAAAGTTCAGAACATAAATGGGAAACATATAGAAGCCAATATCGATCTCAGCAGCTGCCTTAATTAGAACTATGATAAGAAACAAACCTTAAGCCTAAGGTAGACGACTCCAGATAATCCTCACTACCAATGAATTCTACCCTGTCACCTGCAAGTGTTTTTGTTCTTCCAAATGAAGTATCCGCAAACCAGAAATCCAAGAAGATTTAAGTACAATCTTCTGTTGCAAACAATTTAATGGGGCCTGCCTTTCTTCAAAGTATGATTCACTGGAGTTCTGAATGAAGTCTCCGGCTCCAACTTTGTCTGGGAGTCGGCACCAGAAGAGGTAGCAGGAGAAGGGCTAGAACTAGAAGCACTGGCTGAAAAATCCGAGTTTTTCCCACGATCAGTGACCTCAAGACTCTGAGTGGGAAGGTTACATGACTTTCTAGAAGCAGCCAAAGCCTGCACGAAAACAGATATATGAGTGTAGAAACAAAACCTTTCCTTTTGTAAACTAACAACAATAAACATACAATATATTGCTTACCACCAGAATTGGATTACTGTCAAATATTAGCAATTTCGCCTCGAAGTGATTGGCAAGCGCTTTAGCTAACATTTCTTGGTATATTTCAGACCCTGAAACGATTACAACCGAAAAGCGAAAATGATGTTGCCGCCTAAAAGAAGTACAAGAACTACACAAGCAAGATACCACAAACCTGTGGGACCAGAAAGCAATATCCTTGGGTTCAAAGTGGTCATGTTGGAGGTATATTTGGCATATTCTTTTTTCTTGAGATGTACATATGAAGTAGTTATTAAGATACTCTTTGTATTTTCACTGCAAAAATAAACCCTTAGTCAGCATACACAAAACAGAGAACAGTATCCATGCAAAGCCCAAAATACCAAAGACAAGAGAAAACTGATGTTCCGTGTGAAAGACTACAACGGGGAGGATAGAATTAGAGAAACGAAAACCAAGAGAAACATTAGACCTCAGAATTCTATGATGCTATAAACAGATTCACATGCACATATCTTTAACTCTGCATAAATACCTGAAAAGAAAAGAATAATATTACTTGGTCTATACCTCAAATAATAGGGAAATTTTTTGAATGAAACTTCCAAGCTTTCGCCTCCGAAAATTCCAGCTTGAATGCCTTCTCTGATTATTGCAGATCGCAGATCATTGCCTGATGTTGAAGCTTGTTGTGAACTTCTTATCACCTCGTTTTCCTCTAATATCTGATACCAGCTTTGTTAATATAATACAAAATATTGTTGATGACGCCAGGGTACAAGGGAAATATAGAGTACTTACCTTCATATTGGAATCTTGATTGTGGCTGCTGACTGCTCCACTATCTGCAGCTTTATTACTTTGATTGTCAACAGATAAAATTCCTTCCACGCTGTCAACAGATGTAGCAGGCTTCCCTGGCGCTTGGTGGCTCTTACGGGATGATTTTCGATGAGATGAGTCCTGCTGTAAGGTTGCTAACGTTTTGATAATGGAATTGCCTGTTGGATCTCTTGCCTTTCTCTCTAAATCTAGAAACTTTCCTGCAGGGACCTGTACTAAACCAGCTTTTGCAGTAACTTTTGCTGTCATTTGCTGAAATATCTGGATAGAACTTAAGGGGAAAACTTATGTGCATTCCCATGGAGATATTCATCTTAAAACTGAAGTAAAATTTTCATCTTGCTCATTTTTTATACAAAAAGAAAGAAAGGATACAAAAGCAAAGCTCTTGAGAATACCAAAAGCCACTTCGTCACCAGAGTTTAGCACATGGCAATCATTCTTCACGACAGGCTTTCTGTTTATCCACACAGGTCCCCTGCTTCCTGTGGCCTCTAGAATCCCTACAACATTGCCTTTGCGCTGAACATGCATGTGCACAAACAATGAGAATACATTCTGCATAAAGGAGCTCACATATCTCCACACACAACTCAAAAGTAGAAAAAATCATAAGCACGAGACAGAGGAAGAAGAAGCAGGCATTGCATGGGACAGTGCTAATGTTTGAGCGTAACATTTAAGGACAAAAACAAAAAAAAAAATAGATAAACCTGAATTCTTGTGATTCTGCACAAGAAGGAACTGAGTTCGAGGTCATGTAATTCGCAGCCGCATGATCTACTAGAACCAAGAGTGAAGGTTGAATCAAGAATGTTTAGGCTTGGATACTGAAAATTCACAAGTAGCTCAACTTGTCAGGATATAGCATTGTGGTATTATAAAGAAAGTTAGAGAAAGTTAAAGAAAGGTAAAGGGATTAATTAAAACACCTGTTGAGACTCTGCTAGAAATCGACACCAGGGGCTGTTATAGCTACCGTGTTCATATATCCATCCTTTAAAAGTTTTCGTATCTGGCTTCTCTTGCAACTTCGGTGTTGCGACTACAATCCAAAACCAGAAAACACAAAGAAAGATTGAAAAAAAAAAAAAATCTCTAAAGGAAACAAAATACAGAAAGATTGAACAAAGAATAAGAGAGACTTACCTTTCGCAACAGATGGTGGTGACGCAGCTGCAGAGGCCTCAATCTTGGCGTCTCCGGAGGTTGGAACGTTGCATTTACCAGAACCCGCCGCAGGAGTCAGAGTATCAGTTTCTTTAGCCGCCGAAGCGCCGTCGCCATCAGAAACCTTTTGGCGTTTGGGTAAAGGAGGTTTATCTCCGGAAGAAGACGATGGAGGTCTCTTGCCGCTGCTGCTTCCGTCGGGCGGGGTTGTATCACTCCGTTTCGGTGACACCATGACTCTTCTTGATCTCTCTCCTTTGTTTGTTACGATTCTTTCAGTAGCTAATAAGACTTGCGATGCTTTGAGAGTTGAATGAATCAATCAATGCGAGAGAACGAGCGTTAACAAGAAAAATGGAATTTATATAGGCGTTTCTCAAAATCAAACCGGTTATAATTAATGATATGATGATAGAACCAAACCGGTTTGGTTAATTTAACCACCACCGGTTTAAATTTTGAACCGTACCTCACCATCCAAAAAGCAAAGAGTCTCTCGGAGAGCTTTTTTAGGTCGAGACCAATGGCGCCTCATGAGATTCGCCGTCCGTTTAAACGACGACCTATCTCCGATCAACAGAAACGCCGAGAGCTTTCCCTTCTCCGTCAGTCTCAGCATCGCAGTGACGCTCAGCAGCGAGCTCGAAACCTCGCCTCTTCAGTAATCTCGCTCCAATCCTCCTCCTCCACTCCCGATGTCGACCCGGAGATACTATCTGAAGCCGTGCCGGAGCTCGACGAAGGAACCGAATCGGAATCGAGTAGCTTTGACGTTCGTCATGCTTCGAGGCTAAAAGGACCTGAGGCTCGCAAGTGGTTCGCGAGGCAGCTTATGTTACCTGAATGGATGATCGACGTCCCTGATAATTTGAGCCGAGACTGGTACTGCTCCTATATTGATGCTTCTCTCCTCCTCTCGCTTCATAAAATGACTCTGATTATGAGAATTGGTTGGGTTTTTGTTAGGTATGTGTTAGCAAGGCCAGCTGGCAAAAGATGTTTCGTAGTTTCATCTGATGGGACAACGGTTAGTAGAGTACGCAATGGATCCATCTTGCATCATTTCCCTTCTGCGTTGCCTGGTGGTGCCAGAAAAAAAGGTGCTTCTGGCCCTGCAAACTCATATTCTATACTAGACTGTATCTTTCACGAGGTAAAAAAACTCTCTTTGTTTTTTCTTTCTTTCTCTGATTTATATCCTTGAGCTTACTAGGATGTGGTTTGTTACTGTTTATGCAGTCTGATCAGACATACTATGTGATTGATATGGTTTGTTGGAGAGGTTACTCGCTTTATGAATGTACAGCAGAGTTCAGGTTCTTTTGGTTGCAATCGAAACTTGCTGAGACTGGTGCTTGTGATCCGCCTTCCTTTTATCATAAGTTCAGGTTCAGTGCTGTTCCTTTTTATAACTGCGACCAAACCGGACTTCACTCCGCTTATACAGGATCATTACCTTTTGTTAAGGATGGACTGTTGTTTTATAACAAGTAAGTGCATCATTTCATCTCTCGCCGTTAAGTTTACTGCGACTCCTATCTTTCCTTCTCCTGCTGTCTGCACTTGCAAAAAGTTTGTGTGCCTTGAGGTTTCTAGCTGCGAATCAGTTGTTTTCTTGTTATTCTAGTGGAGGACTATTGTAACTAGCCCAGGAGCTGTGTAGTTTAATTGTAGCTTTTTCATCTCCGGAAAGGACCTTAAGTCTTTAGTTGAGAGCTGAAGGTTTTTAAGGGAAATTAGGGGATGCGTTTGGTTATGACTTATGATGGACGGTATAGGGTTTCGATGAATGATGATTATATTAGAAAGAGGACAGATCTTTTTTCATCTGTTTTATGAACGTTGCTGTATGATATCACTGGTTGCTTCATACTCTTGTTATGGTATCATTGTCTCATTGGTCTAGTGTTCTTCTTTGACTCTTTCCCTACTAAATTTCATGCAATACTCGCAGACATGCACATTATCATACTGGAAATACTCCTCTGGTGTTGATATGGAAGGATGAGAGCTGTAGTCAGTATGTCATCGATACAGATAACAATGGAGAAGTTCCAAATCAACAACATGTAGGTGGATTTAACATACATTTACAGCTCATGGTTTTTTCATAACAGAGTGTTTAGTGTTACACTCCCATTTACAAAGTCTTAGCATATATTCTCTGTGTATCTTGTAAAATCAGATCGTCTTGGAGTTGCAAGAAGAAGGAAAACTTGTAACATCAGATGATCCACCTGTACCATTCAGCTGCTTAAATGCAGATTTTGTAAAACAGGTATGTTCAAAATATAGTAGAGTGATTATTATTTCCGTATGTCTTTAAACCAAGGTTGTATAATCAGCATTTGGGTAAATTGAAAAGTGTAAAAGCATAGATATTATCTTCTTTCTGAATTACTGTGCCTATGTTTGTTATAGAGACGCCATATACTTGTAAGGTAGTGATATTGCTCAGTAATATCTTCTTTCTAGGACCAACAGATTCCTCTAGCTTAGTACTGCCCTGTTTGTTATAAACTCCATGCACCCATAATAAGAGGTTGCAGTTAAATTAGCTTAAGGATGATTTCGCACTGTGTTACTTTGCTAAATGTGTGGTTCGTGCCATGTTGGATATTATAGTCAGGACTGTTGTCAGGAAGTCTTATTCGCTTTGCCATTGGCGATGGAGGGCTGAACTGTGTGGATGGTAGATTTGAGAAGGCGGATTTGCAATATATTGGTGTGTCAAATCGAGCCCGAGCCTTTGCTGATAGCTATTCCAAGGTTGGTACTCTCTTTCTTTGCATATGGCATACCAACTTAGGACAATCATATTTATGAATTGACTCGAGCATTTATAATCCATCTTGCAGATCATGTTTCAATATATGGCCCGACATTCTCCCCTGAAAGTAGAAGATCTTGCATCTACGATTTCACATGAGAACCAACAAGACAAGACCCCTGAAGTAGAGATGTCGGATTGACCAGAAGAGAGTATCAAAAGTATATTGTTTGATCACTGTGTCGTGTTCGTGTAAACAGAGGGAAGCAAGTTCTTAAAATCGTAGCCACCTTTTTTGGCTTCTCACACGAGTTATAATTAGAGTTAGTTTGTTCCATGAAAATTACGATTTTTTGTTTTTGTTTTATATTGTCTAGAGAGTAAAAGTAAAACCCTGCAATTGAAGAAATCAAGTCAAATTAAATAATAAAAAAGCTAAGAAGCTAATTGTTTCGAAGGAAAACGATGTAAACAGAAGAAAGATCATCCAGCTGATGTGGTGGGCTCGCAGCTATCGTGAGTGCAAGCCAAAACATCTCTGTAATCTCTAGAGATATTGAAGGAGTCGTACACTTGGCCAGTGCTGCTCTTCTTGTACTCAAAGAGAAGCGATGAGTGATCAGAAGCAGTCAACTTCACAAACCCAAAGTCATAGTCTCTGACCAAACTCCATTTGGGTACCAGTGAGCTAAAGGGAGACAAGTGACTTCCTGCACCACCCACAACAACGTGGATAGTTCCTTGGAAGGTCCCTGAGTAGTGATCCTTATCGTTGTTCACACATTGGCTCTGCAATAGAAAACAAAAAAGTAACATAAGAGCTTAGAGACAATGCTACATCGATGAGACGGAAATCAAGCAAATTATGATGGGATCAAACCTGGTAAATGGGGCAGCTTCGCTCATAGTTATGGACATGGCCGTAGAAAGCAAGGTCCACTTTGTACTTCTGCCACAGTTTCTGTAGGCTTTCTCTTCCCATAGGCTCTTCAAAGGTTCCTTCTTGGCCATACCAATCATTGGTGGAATAACCAAGGACACGATGAGCCATAAAAATGAGCCAAGGCTGAGTCTTTCTGTCTACAGAGGCAAGGCAACGCTCGATGAATTGGTATTGCTCTGTGCCTTCTCTCCAGTCGTGTTCAGTGTCTGCTATACAGAAGCGGAACATCCCGTAATCCGCTCTGTACCTGCCCATTCAACCCGACATATGTAAGATATTGTTCTGGAACTTGCAAGATATCGTCAATGGTTAACAAAAATTTACCAGAATTTAGCTCGGTTCTCAGCAGGAAAGTAGAACATGGTCTCTGCAGGAACACCACACTCTCCTCCAGAGTCTGGCCGGGCATAGAAAGATCCAGTGTCTGGCCAATCACGCTCGTGGTTGCCACTGTAATGAAAAACAAATGACTTAAAGCACTACTACAAGAGTAGTAGAGGAAGAAGAACAATGATGAAGCTTTTCTTATTGACAAACCTCCCGACCATGTAGGGGACAGTAGAAGCGATGGGCTCGATTTGGGATGTGAACTGATCCCACTGGGAGAGGTAGCCATTGGAATAAGTGAGATCTCCAATGTGGAAAACAATATCATAGTTCTTCAAGTCCTTGATGAGTTGGTCTGTTGTATTGAGGGAACCAGGTTGGTAATCATTGTACTCATTAGACCCATCTCGCTCACCCTGAAATATATTTTAATCAAGAACAACCATTTGAGATAATAGTCTGAGAGCACATGGAGATCATAATGGCCTAAAAGAAACATACCTTCCCCATGTCACCGAATATTATGACCCGTTGTAACGAGTCTTGTCCAGGGTAAGGAGAAGACACGAAGGTGTAATTCTTGCTCCAAATCGTCGACCCATTGACCAAGTCATGGCCTAGCCTATATGTGTATCTGGAAACACAAGGATTGAGAGTTAACTAACAGTTATGAAACTAAATTGGCACTCCTGGTTTAGACTAAAGCAAAGTAGAGTTTTCATACTCGCGGTTTGGCCAGAGTTCTTTCAAGAAAGAAGTATGGAAGAAACCAGGATCACGCCAACCAACGCCCCGAGCAGGATTACCTGTGTAAACATCACATATATCCACAAATCAAATCTCTAGAATGATCCAGATGAATAGTTTCAAATATCCCAACACTGTTGCCTCAGAGATCACAGCGAAAGATATACAAAACAGGACGTACCACACAAGCTGTTTCTGTTGAAGGTGATTGTTCCAGCTGGCGATCTCTTACTTGGAAGTCCCTTTGAACTCCATTCAACGAAAGGAACAGCCTCATTTATGTTGTACCCACTCGTCCATGTCACGGTCATCTATCAAAAGATAAAAAAACAAGCCTGTTTTAACGAACTCCAAAATGTTTGTATTCTCCAAGACCCAAGGCCTTTTGAGTCAAGTTGTGGAAAAACTTACTTCATCCCAATTCTTGGTTAATGCAAGACGCGGGTAGACAGGTGCTTTAGGATTGACGAAAGCTACAGTATTGGATTGCCCGAGAAGTTGTGGCTGCAGTGATATTTAAAAGATCAATAAAGTCCACTTGGTATTATTGCAGGTAATACAAATATACTAAACTGAGAAGGCTACAATAGTTAACCTACCATTTTAACATCATTGGTAAACAGTGCAAAAGAGATATCAGCTCTCTGATTTATCATCTGTAACTTGAAAGTCACATTCCCTGACTTCATATACTCCGGATGAGTGTTACAATACAAGTACTGGCAAATAGAAATAGGAATGTTACCACCGGACTTAAATCAAGAAATAACACGTAAATCAATATATGTTCAAAAAAAACCAAACCTTGATGGGAGCTGAGCATATGTAAGGAGTTTTCTCTTTTCCACCAGTTGTTGGCCAACAGTTACCCGAGCTAACAACAAAGACGAGTCAAATAATAATGCACAAAAGGCACATTTCACAATCTATAACAAAAATAGATGTAGTTTAGAAAAAAAATATACTCGAAATTAGCTGGAGAGAAAACTCCAATCCAATCTTTTGAAGTGGGCTTGGGGTTGGAGATAGCAACATGTACCCATTCAATATCTTCACCCTGTTAGATCAGAGTCACATCAAAACCAATCGAGCTTGGATTTTGAGAATCAAGACTAGAACGGCTAAACTCAAGCTATCAATACAAATTTTTGGACATTTAAATCATCTCTTAAGAATACATATATCAGTAAAACTAGAATCCGACAAGAACAAAATAACATCATCAAGATCAAGAAATTGGTTTTTGAAACCTGTGAACCAAGAACTGAAGGGGAAGCGTGAATCTTGACAGAAGTGTCCAAAGCAAGACTGGTTTCGTAAATGTTAATCTTAGCCAGTGGTTGATCTCCATCTCCATGACCAAAACATAAGCTCGAGCTTAGCAGTGCGGTGAAGCACAGAATCACTAGTAAAAACACTCTAGCCATGTGTTTTCTTTGTTGTAACTTAGCAACAAAAACCTAGCTAGAGCTGTATATTTCTTATATATAATCCAGGATGATCTCTAAGAATCTTTCCAAAACTGATTCATCTCTATCGAATTCAACATTCCTAAGATTATCCAAATATTTTCTTTCACCGTCAAATCCAAGTAGTCGAATATTCTAACAGTTTCAATTTCTTGATAAAATAATATTCTAACAGTTTTCTTTTTTTTTGTTATAATGATGGTAACAGTTTTTAAAAAAATTAATGATAAAACCAAGAAAAAAAAATTGAATTTTCCTTTTTTTTCGGACTTAAGGCTGACCGGAGTCGGACCGGCTTTAACCGGGAATTAAATATTGGATTTGTAATAATTGGCATCACACCGTTTTGTTCTAAACGCATCCCTAATTCGAGTCACGTCGGAAAGAAGAAGAAGAAGGATGAAGAAACCATCGAAGAAGAGCGAGATCGAGTACTGCAAGGTGTGCCGATTGCATCACGACCACGGCTCACGCCACAAGTACTTCCCTCGCCACAAAGACCTCCTCTCTACCTTCCTCGATCGATTCCGAACGAAGGTAGCTGACATCAGATTCTTCCTGAAGAACCCTAGCGTTCTGCGGCCACAAGAGCAGTCGCAAAACCGTGTATGGTGTGTCTTTTGCGATGAGGACATTGTTGAGCTCGGCAGCTCCTTCGCCTGGTATGCCATTACCTTTATCTCTTTCCTTTCAGATTGAGTCTGTTCATTCGATTTAGGTTCGTTGCTTTAGCGAACATAGTACTTAAATGGAATTTAGAATCGGAGTGTGTGAGAATTTATGTTGTTGATGATAGAGTTAAACTGGGATTGTAACTCATGGAAGGAGAAAAATTGAATCGTCTTCTGATTATACTACACATAATATTTTGGTTTGGATGCTTTTGTTTACCAGTTCTAAGGCAATCAACCACTTCGCAAGTTCGGATCATCTTAAGAATATCAAGCAATTTCTTTCGAAAAATGGCCCGTCAATGGATTGCATTGACGATTTCCGTATTACTGAAGCTAATGTAGCTAAGGTATGCACTACTTGAGGGTTATGCTGCAGTTGTTGCCAGTTTTTTTTTCATAATTTTCAGTTTAAGAGTGACAGAGTGTAGCCGTGTGTTGTTTGTTGAAATCTCTAATGACATTCTATCTATGCTGAATGCAGTGGAGAAGAAAATGCCAGTCATTGGGAAATGAAGATGCATCCTCTTTTAAAGGGTCCTGTGAGCAGCTGTCTGGGACATCTAATGATATCCACAATAAACTTGCCTTTAAAACTATGGATAAAATTGAAAATGTTCCTGCACAACATATAAATTCACATCATTCCAGTGATGTTTTGCCTTTACTGTATAATACGAATAAGTATCAGATATCACATTCAGAGCTTCCTGGAGTTGCACATTATGGTTCATATCTGAACATGGATGCTTCTCACCTCCCTTTACGCACTGATCCGCCGAGTAATCAACCAGGTATTCTTCTGTCTAATTCTGACCTCCATAATTTGTCAGTTGTAGAGTATAACAAGTTGTATATAATAGTCTTCATGATTTCTGTTATCTAGGGAACGGGTTTGGCAAACATTCCATTCCTCTTAGAAGCAAGGATTACCCAAGCAATCAAGATCAGGTGAGTTTCAGTTTTTGTAACATTTGTATAGCTGCTTTTTGAAAGTCTGATGTGTAATGTTTTCATCTGTTTCTGAAAAGTAAATGAAAGATCGTTTGAATTGAGTAAGACAGTAGTTGTAGTTTGAAGATTAGTTATGTTTTTGATACATCTTAGGTATCATTCAAAATATTGACTTGTCCAGTTTAAAATTGTTTGTAACTACAATTTAGGATTTCTCATTGTTATATGCACATTTCAGTCTATGTTAGATAAGATGATCTGACATGTATCTTCTCATTATTTTGTCACTTTTTGATTGATGTCATCATTCGAGTCAGAGATTCTTCACTACTGGTTATTTAGCCTCTGCTTCTAGTGTAATTATATAATGGTACCTCTTAGTTTCATAATAGGTTTTTTCGGCTCAGAAGTTTTGGTTGTAAGGCAATGCTTTGTAAAGATCATGGCAATAACTATTCCTTGGTTCAGGAATTTCTTATGTGTTATTTGTCTAGTTGATGCAGAATAAATCTTCTATCTAATATCTATGTGTGTTGTTTTGATCATCAAAGTTTCATTACGGATTGGGTCTATGTGGTCAATTTGTTCAATTATATCACAGAATTCCTTCCGGTGGCAATTACACACTCATTGTCTAAGTCCAGATTTTTTTCTTTCTTTTCTGTGAGCCTATTACTAACGTTGTCTTCATTCCAGGAGAGGAAACAAATTAAGGGCAGTTACAGTTCTCCAGGTAGGGTGCTACTTGGCATTCAAATTCCAGCTGTCTTGTGTTAATTTCATATTAGTGCTTCATCGTCTAGGTTTATGGATTTTATTGATGTAGCCATTCTGATATGCACAAAGTATTAATTGGATTTGTCCTTTTTTCCTTTTTTAACTTTTCAGGTGAGGTGGGAATGACTAGCATTTCTTCCTCATATTCGAGCGATGCTTGCGGGAATGTTCACTCTGGAGCTCCTCCACCATGGCTTGATGCAAATGATGGGAATTCTTCTAATGTTCAACTAAACCAATCAGACATGAGCAGCTTTCAAGCAAAGATACCTGGAAAGACTCGTAAGCTGAATCCTAACAGGGTTGGCGCTGCATGGGCTGAAAAGAGAAAAATAGAGATAGAGATGGAGAAGAGGGGACATGCAATGAATAGTAAGGTTGATGCAGACTGGCTTCCCAACTTTGGTCGAGTTTGGCAATCAGGCACTCGAAAAGAATCCAGGAAAGAATTTGAGAAGGAAAAACGGAAGTTGGTCAAAACTGAAAGCATCTCTACAGAATCAGAACCAGTCAAAATACAACCGTACATTAGCAAACGGGCGGTAGGTCTTACCTTTCTAATATTTAATTACAAATGGCTGGTATCATGTCGGTTATTATTTTTTCTAATTCTCAGACATATGTGTGCTCCTTTTATACTCAACATAAATAGATACATTTTGCTTTGTTGATGCTGTTTTGTTTAATTTCCTTTGAGAAATACGTTTCAGTGGCCTTATATACATACATTAATTGTGATTGCAGCGAAGAGAGACTGGTGAAAATGGCTCTGGCTGACATCCAAGATGGCAACGAGTACAGATTATTAATGTAGGAATTTTATATCCTCTTTTGCTCCAGTGTATCTTGTTTTTCATGTCAAGCTATGAAAGAATTTTAGAGGTATGTGATCCTGGATACTCCTTTGAAGTAGTGTGAAAATTGGATGGAATCTTTTTTTTTGGTACGAAGAAAGGGTTAAAGTATTACGTAGCTTTGTGTAATAATGAAATATAGCATAGAGAAGGCCTCTCTGTGACTATTTGATCTTCTTTTGGGTTCTTCTTAAGAAACATGTATAGCTTTCCATTTCTTGTTCTTGGGGATATAAAATGGAATAACTCTGTGGTGCATAAATTATGGTCATTTCCTCTAATTGTATCCATTTTCTAGTTGGACACACATTTTAGGAATGACTTTTATACACTATCACTATTCAAACATGTTTACCTGCGCTGGTATGAGATAAAGACGCAGTAGTGTGTCGAACTACATTGTTCTTGATTAAATGTACAAAATTTTGCTAATATCTGATGAGGACTGTTTCTGGTGAGCAAAACCTGGATGCATTTGATTGTCCCTTAATCCTAAACTTCCAGAAGTTCCCTTTAGCTGAAACCAGATTCTCCTGGCATAAGAATTCCCAGGAGAGCCACTTCTCAGCAGTCCTGTGCACATCATGCACTAAAACGTCTGTTGTTGAGTTACTACTTCCTTCTCTTGCTAACACAGCTGCAGTATATATACTCCCCATCCTACCTGGTGCCTCTAAGTTGTCTCCACGTGGCCCATCAACAACTATCACATCCCATTTGATATTGTGTACTTCCAGTGGCAAATCCTTCAGTTCCATTTTGCAGTGTGGTGAGCCTTGTTGTAGATCATTCATCTTGGGTGCGCATGCGGGATTCGCTCGAGCATGTCGAAGCAGATTGTAAGCATTTTTCACTTCCATCTGATGGTATTTCAAACTGTAGATTCGTGTGTTGTTTGGATTTACTTTAGCTTTTGGTATCATTATCTTTGCAGGCTCATCTTCTAGAATGACGGTAATGCCTCTAGTGTTGATTGAAGATAACATGAGGTATTGAGGTGCAAACCCGAAAACAAGAACGTTGCAAGGGGATCTACGGGCAATGGTATCTGATAAGAACTTCTGTTCCTTTTCCGTGAGAGCGCTTGGGCCCTCGTTAGTCCTGAGGTGCCGACTGGACTCGGATGGACTCAAACGAAATGTGGTTGAAGATGAGGAATTAGATGCAGAGGATGAAG
The DNA here is from genome assembly GCA_023657505.1 of Camelina hispida. Taxonomy (NCBI): domain Eukaryota; kingdom Viridiplantae; phylum Streptophyta; class Magnoliopsida; order Brassicales; family Brassicaceae; genus Camelina; species Camelina hispida. The sequence goes on along the minus strand of CP094635.1, from coordinate 10,322,538 downwards.
ACTTGTATGAAATCCGGAGGAGTCGGAGAACGGAGAGGCTTGAAAGAACGAAGATAAGAAGAGGTATGAGTTTACGCACGGTGAACTTTGGCATCTTAATCTTTGATTCTGTCTGGTGTTTGGGATTATCAGGGGAGGAAGGAGGTGAGAATCTGAGTAGAGGGTTGAGAATAGGAAGTGAAGATTGATGAAGTTGCGGAGGCATGATTACTATTCTCACCTTTCTTTTGAATATCACCTGATTCTCAAAAGAGTTTCATGTCTTTTTGGTTTTAAATGATCATCAATTATGTTCGTCAGTTTGCGTCATCTTCGAGTGAATAACAAGGAAAGGTCGCATTGCTTCTGTTCCAAGATTCACTTTTTTCCCTTTTTTGGGTTGTCATATCATTTGCTTGTTAGTTTGGATTTACCTAACTTCATGATTATTATTTTTCAGTCTGTCATGTCATTAGTTGCAAAGATTTTGGTCGAAAGAAATACACGTGTATGCAATTGGTGAATAAGTTTTGGTAAACTGTAGTTTGATATGCAACAATCTTAGTAGTGCAAGCATTATTTGTCACAAATTCCCCCATCAGAAAAAATAATGGAAGCTGAGATTAAGAATATTCGCAAGATTTGGTCAAGTATTCGTATATGTTTTTTGATATGTAAGTTTCGTAACCGTAACTAAGGGTTTGTTTAGCCTCGTCCGCATTCATCAAAACTTGAAATTTTATAACAGCAGAACGAAATAAGAAGTGAAATATATGAAACAGAATGCAAATTACTGGAGACTGATCTCAAATGTGTGGGGTTAACTAGGTCCACAAAAGTTTACTCTTTCTGAGTATCTGAACAAACAAACAAAAAACTGTGAAGTGTCTTCATGAACACAAAGCTGTAACTACCCTTCTCCACCTTTATCTTCCCTTGTTATCTGCAAACATGCCAAACCAAACTTTAGAAGAGAGCAATTTCCAAATTACAAAGACACGGTAAAAGACACTGTTACAAAGCAATTCCCAATTTATCTCGGTTATCCCAAATCTCTTCGAGTACGCATATTCCCTTTAACATGCCAATGCAATGTTCATGATCGAATCACAAGTCCATCAACACATTGAACCAAACCAACAATTTCCAGCCAATATTAGAATAAACCGGAGAGTATCTATCAGTGCATGCTTCACTTAATTTCAATGAGTGTTCCATGATATGCATATGCATAAACAATTCTACTAGATATGTCCAAATGCAAATTTTAGTAAGCATAGATTGAAATGGCCAAAGAATTGAACTTTTACTGTATCCAAAACAGCTTCTAGACTTGGGGCATGGGACCCTAATGAGCTTCTAAGAGATGTAGACTAGAGAGTAGAGACAGGGCAGACAAGTATTCATCGAGACAAAAACATCATCTTAGTTCCTTATATGGATGACTCTAATACTACACGAACTAGCTTGCTTAACCAAATCATCATTATCAGACCAAAAAATCCCGAAAAGATTCATGCATGGCTGGAAAGAAGAAATTGGAAAAGAGAAATTGTCACCTAAGTGGCACCAACGATGATGTTGTTGATGGGAATAAAGATGAGCTTCACAAAGAAGCCAACGAATCCCATTACTACGAACCCGATAGCTGTACGCACTGCCACCTTCGTGAACTCTACAAAACAACAATTACAATTACATAATCACGGATCTCTCGAATCAACATACGGATCGAGAAAAAGAGAAAACGATAGATCCAAGTAGCTCATACGATTAAACATACACACAGATCGCTAACCATTACCTAATCTAAAGACCACCAATTTCAAAAAGGCAAATTCAAATTGCAAAAATTCGTAGACCGATCTTGTTCAATACCTTTGCGATCTGGCTTGTGACAACGCTTAACGAGGCGAATGCTGTCCTTGGCGAAGTCTCTAAGAGGATCGACGACGGAATCAATGGCGTCCATGGTGCTTTTTTTTCCTAACGAGTTTTTTTTTTTTTTTTTTGTGTTTTCGTTTTTATTCGAAAGAGAGATAACAAATTGGGAGTCTTCGGAAATAATTTAATGACAATAAGATATATAGAAAAAGAGAGAGAGAGAGAGGGAACGTCACATGGATATTGAAGAGCCAATCACAGACCGAGCCTCGACGGAGGTTTGCCATGTCAGCAAAAGTCAAACCTTTACTGGGCTTACACTGTAACTTGACCCAAGCCCACGAAAGCCACTAATGACACTTGGCTTGGGGTTGTGGTTCTCCCTAGATGTGCTCGCGTTTCTATTTTAGGAGAAGGATGCCTAGACAAGGCGCTAGAACTAAGTGGATGGATCTAACGTTGGAGGAATGACCCTTGTAGTTAGACCTGTTTGTGTTGGTAAAAAGAAGACGTTCACCAATATTACTGGCTATATGCTCCAAGGTACTTGAATTTATGCTCTTAATTCTTGGTTACAAATTAAAACATCTCTCCTAAGTTTCTCTGTTTATACTTTGTATATTAGGTCCTAAGAGGGATGCGCTCCTAAGAAGAAGATGGAGATGGAGAAGAAGATGAAGAAGTATAAGGCTCTCTCTCCTCTCCCTTATGCCTTGGTACAATGTATAACATTTGAAAGTTGTAACAACACATCATCTAGCTCCTAAGTTGAACAAGCTTTCTTTGATTTTCGCAAAAAGGACAAACAAACAAACTCATATTAATGTCTCAAGTAGTGAGTTGTAAGGCTATGAGGGAAAAAAAAACATTACTAGCAAACATATTCTATTTACTCCATGGATTCAAAGGTAGGAGCATACCAACCAAGCTGGTCAATAAGCTTCTTCATCCTCTCTTCTTGTCCCTTGGAATCTCCAAAAGCAGTAGTGAAAGGATAAACAAAGGTAACCTTAGTGGCCATACACCTGTAAGCAACCACATCTTCCTTAACCAAAAACTCCATCACATCTCTGCTAAATCCTCCTCCTTCTACCTCTGCCACCAAATATCTCCCTGCATAATTAATCAATGCATGTGTTATAATCCGATTTCTTCATAACTAAAGAGTCATTAGACCAGACACTATGATGCTTGGTGACTGTCATGCCTCCTTAATTGGAAAAAAAAAAAAAAAAGACAGACTGACAAGTGATTATTACCATATGGGGTATCTTCAAGAACCACAAAATTAGGATTCTTCTGAGTGCTCACTATTGCTTCTTTCAATTTCTGCGTTGAACAAGAAAGAATCAGAAACGATGCTAACTAAATTGAGATGATGAAGGGAGAAAATAGACCTGAATGGGATCTTGTTTATCGGTTTCAGGGATTGGCAATGGGAATGAGAAGGAAGATGAGGTTGGATTCGTGGATACACATCCTGGGTTTGTGGAAGGGCAAGGCCTAATTTTGCTACACAAATTGATGACAAGAGGAGAGTTAGCATTAAAATAAAGCAAACGCAAAAATTCTCAATTAGAGTGTGGAGAAGAAACAAACCCATTGAGAAGACCGGTTTGGACGAACTTGGATTGGGTGAAAGGAGTGGTGAGTGGCTGAGAAGAGGAGAGAGAAGGAATGGCTAAGGCAGGGGAAGAAGAAGAGGTTAAAGAGAGAGCAAGAGCAAATGAGATTAGTTTTGGTAAGAGAGGGATTGGAGAAGACGAAGAAGTGAGTTCTTGACTTTGTGTTGGGTTTTTCAGTGAACACAAGAACTTGGTGGTGGTGCCTCTCGGCCGTGGCGGGAGGATGAGTTGCAAACTCGTGACCAAACTCATGTTTTGAGTTTATGTTTATGGTCTCTTATCCTCCGATCCTGTTATTATATTTTTCACTTACTAATAGCTAATTTAGATTTAACCAAAAACAAACAAAAAAAAATTCTTTTAGTTTTTTTTTCCCGGAAAAATTAAAAAAGTAAAATAATATATAGTAGTAATACTATATAAAAATTCTCGATTACTCCCCGCAAAATTGCTATACCTACCCTCTCCGCTTCGATTAATGACTAATCCCCGCCTAGCATCGATCATCCGATTATATATATCTAGTCCGATTATTTTCCGCTTAATTCCGCTTAATTTTGTGTATACCAATTTTTTTAAAAAAACAAATAAAAATCAAACATAAATATTTTTGTTATTTAGGCATTTAAATTAAGAGATAATGATGTTTTACAATAACTAATGTATAACTTGTAACAAAAATCATTAAAAAAAAATTTAAATGATGTTTTTATATGTTTACCATAATTTTAAAGACAATACTATAGTTTTATATTTTATTTGATATTTTCCTTTTAACATAAATAGAATTATACATGTATTTAGTACAATTTATTTTTATTTTATTGTTAATTTAATAAAATAACCCTAAACTAGTCCCCAATTAATCTCCAATTTTCTCGCTAAGCGTTAGGTCCACCTCGACCGCCCGACTAACGCCTAGCGATTTCTAAAACAGGGAGTAGTATATGATTTTTGGAAATAGTTGTTTGAAAATCAAAATTAGTATATGGGATTTATGGTAAGCAATGAGAACCTTTTGTAAGCTCGTATTGTTTGATACTCCATGATAGCTTAATGGCGCATGCATCCTCTGATCCTCCTATGTTCTCTCATCCAGTGGTTTTCAGTTTTCTAGATTTCTTTTTTCGTTTTCTTGTTTTTATTTTACAAGTACATTTATTCATATACAAAATATACAATACCCGAAGTACATTGTAACTAATCATATGATTAGAATGAGTACTTAGGAGTGTGTTAATTATATCCCTTGTTATACGAGTTACATTGAACCTTCCATTAAATCAATTTGACTTCAATAAATATTGACTCATGGCACTAGGAACTATTATTAGTCTATTACCATCAAATCAGATTCAAGAGAGAGAGAGAGCAAGGAATTAAACGAGAGATCAAAAGACGTTCAATCGTCTTGAAGTACTAATGTATTTATTTACGTCACTATATTTACACAAGAATTCAAAACATCATACTGTGTTTCTTCTCACGCAATAAGCACAGTTTTGATCATTTTGCAGAATTTTGCAAGGAAAAGAGAAATGAAGAAGACTCCATTGGACAAGGAAACTCTAATTTTCCGATTTCGGAGGTATGCTTGTCTACGTTTCCATACCTTTTTCTTTTCTATAGTTATTGTCAAAGCTTAATATTACTTATCTATAGTAAGATTTTGATAAAGAAGAAAATGCAAACAAAGAGGTTAAAGCATTTGCAATTTTTTTAAGTATTTATTATGTTTACATCAGAGTAGAAACTACAACTTCTGTTAGGATGAACTAGTAATAAAAAGACCATGTATTCCACATACGTATCACGCATATGTATGTTTTTGTGTTAAAGGGTTGGTTAACTTACGAGAAAGACGAATTAGTTTGGAATCGAAGTAAAGACTATTAAACGCAAAACCACCGGCGACAATTCGTCATTGTTATGTGGTGCCATGCCATGGAAAGGTCGCGTGGCTAAACTAATCACATTAGTTGACTTGGCTATATATATGTCTGTCAAACCAATTTCACCGTCGTTGTCATACCATTTAAATTATATTTAAAATATTTTTATGTTATTAGTACTAAACGTAAATTATTAAAAAAAAACATATGAAAATTGTTATTTTATTAACAAAAAAAATTAATCTACTGATATGCGGTTGGGTTGAGCCGAACCCGCGATCGAAACGTTGACTACCATTTCTATTTTCCATTTTAGTATATTTACTACTAGAAACAAATTTTGTACTTATTTAAAAAAAAAAAAAAAAAAGAGATCACTGAGAGAAGGTTGACCAAAATCGACCAAGTTAAGACTAGGTCTTCTTGCGCAAGCTCCGGTTACAAATAATCCAGTAGTACTGATATACGCTAATTCCAGTTTCTGAAAGCAAAGGGTTTGTTTAATTATTGATAGCTTGAGTTTGCGAATGGACGGAGAAGAGCTTACCGAGCAGGAGACTGCCTTGTACGACCGCCAGATTAGGGTTTGGGGTGCTAATGCTCAAAGAAGGTTACTACTTTCTCATCTCCTTATCCTACTCATCCCTGTTTCTACTTATTACTTATACTGGGTTAGCCTTGATTTGTTTCAGTTCCTCTCTTTTTTTTTTTTTTTCCAAGTTAGTTGCTTCTGTTGTGTTCTGAGATTATCATGTCTGTTCTGTTACTGGGCATTTCCAAGGTTCATGTTTCAGCTGAGATTGTACTTAGGCTTTAGACTTTTAAAGTTTTAACTTGATAGGTTGATGTAACTAAACTCGTTCTTATTCACATTTTTGCTTTTTTGCTGAAGCTTAATTTAATGATTACAATACACTATCATGTAACTACTGTGGCACGGTTTGATATATAATGTGAGGTTTGTGTTTTGCTTGCAGATTGACCAAATCTCATGTCTTGGTATCTGGAATTAAGGGGACTGTTGCTGAGGTAGCAGCTGTAACTCTTTATCATATTTCTGTTGAGATGTTGTTATGCTCTTCAATTAGTTAGTTAATCTAATGGTCTTTTACTGCATTTCTTGGCTTTGTGTATCCATTTGGTGGGTGAGTAGTTTTGCAAGAACATTGTGCTGGCTGGAGTTGGTAGTGTGACGTTAATGGATGATCGTTTGGTGAACGAGGAGGCCTTGAACGCAAACTTCTTAATTCCGCCTGATGAAAATGCTTACCGTGGTAAAACTGTTGCTGAGATTTGTTGTGATTCACTCAAGGATTTCAACCCCATGGTCCGTGTTTCTGTTGAGAAAGGTCCTTCTCTGATACCTCTCCTTTTAACGTCTTGATAACATACCGGCTCTTGTCTGATCATTTTCTCAAATCTTTCAGGTGATTTGTCTACACTCGGCCTTGAATTTTTCGAGAAGTTTGATGTTGTGGTTATAGGCTACGGTTCTCGTGCTACTAAAGTATGGATAACATTTTTATATAGTTTCCTCCTTGCTCTTATCTTCAGTTGCTTCATAACATTGTCTGTTTTTCTTTTTGTTTGCAGAAATCTGTCAATGAAAAATGTCGGGACTTAGTGAAACGTGTTGCTTTCTATACAGTCGATTGTAGAGACTCATGTGGTGAGATCTTTGTCGACCTTCAAAATTACAAGTACACAAAGGTACTTACATGATTTGATGTTACGTTTTATCCTGTCCATCTCAATTTTAACTATTAACACCTCCTAAAATGCTTAATTTTAAATCGTCCTTTGTATTGTTTTCTTGGCAATGTTCTTTCTTTCCACAGAAAAAGCTTGAAGAGACAGTGGAATGCGAACTAAATTATCCGAGTTTTCAGGTACAATTTAACACTAACTTTTGCTTCTAATAATCCTTACATCTGCATATGTAGTAAAAATTTGATTTTTTTGGTTTATTGCCGCAGGAAGCTATATCAGTACCTTGGAAACCAATTCCTCGGAGAACAGCAAAGCTATACTTTGCTATGAGAGGTTGTTACTACTTACTGCATCTTAATTCTTGATTGCTTTTCAATAACAAATGAAAAATGAGATCCCATTTGCAGATACATAACACAAAAGCTGCTTCACTAAACTTTGGTATTCTAATGAGATTTTTCAGTAATAGAAGTGTTTGAAGAGAGTGAAGGGCGTAAACATGGAGAATGTTCACTACTCGATCTTGCCAGAGTCTTGGAAATCAAAAAGCAACTCTGTGAGGCAAATGTAAGCGTGTTCCTTTTGTTTTTGTTTTGCCATTCTTTAATAATGTCACTCAGTTCACTGAAAAGCTGAATACTGCAACAGTCTGTCAGCGAAAGCCTTATACCAGATAGTCTCTTGGAGAGACTAATCACCGGTACTACTGAATTCCCACCAGCTTGTGCCATTGTGGGAGGAATATTAGCACAGGTTCTCTCTTTTCCCCATTCGAATAATTCTCACTAGGAACTTGGAATCTGACAAGAAAGCTTGTTGATGTTGCAGGAGGTGATCAAAGCAGTATCATGCAAAGGAGACCCGTTAAAGAACTTCTTCTACTTTGATGGTGAAGATGGGAAAGGTGTGATGGAAGACATCTCTAACTCTTTTACCTCCTCTTAGTAGTATTATCAACACCAGTGAGTCCTAAATTTCATCTAACTATGATGTTTCATGAGATCCTATTTAATTAATATCTCAATCGTTTGTTTTTCCTTTCACATTATTATTGAACGTATTAATGGAAAAATATTCTGAAATTTCGTGCGGGTCAGTTGTGATTTTCCGTGGTAGAATCATTTTTTTCAGTTATTGACATTTGAATTGTTCAATTCCATTCAAATTTCAAATATTATGTATTAATTCAAAAAGAGTAAAACTCAGAAAGTAAATTAAATAGAGATTAGAGTGAGATCTCACAAGATTTCAACCTATTGTTATAAACCACATTCTAGTTCTTACTTCATCATAGTAAAGCTGTAAATCGTAAGAAGAAAAGAAAATGGAAGAAAGAGAGGAGAACAGTCACGAACGACTGAAGCAGCAGTTGAAGGAGCTTGAGAAAGAATGGACTGACATGAAAACAGGTAAGAAAAACAAAAACTCATCTGCAGTTTCAAGGATCACTGTGGAAGAAGTTGTTAAGTTTGTCGAAAACTCTCCAAGGAAACTAATGCTCTCACTCCAGCACGAACCAGAGGCAGAGATGATACAAATAGGATCACCCTTGAGGAGAAAACTCTTTCACGACTCTGATGATGATGATGGTGGTCAAACCAAGAAGACGACATCGTTTTCTCATTCATCTTGTTGGTCTTCCACCAGTGATACTAGGAAATCGAAGAAGAAGAAGATGAAAATTGGAAGGATTGTCTCTGCTGCTATGGTGCTGCTTTTGTTATATGTTTTGTTTGTGTTGATGAACAGCTTTGATCATTTCTCCGTGAATACACATATCAATACTTTGGTTCCTACTTAATCTATATCTTATTTTTTTCGTTTGAAAAATGTTCATCAAACTCAATAAAGTTCAAAAAGAGTCTTCTAGTATTTACCTCTAGCCATCTCTTTTTTAAGTTCATAGAACCTCATCAAGGTTTGATGCAATTGTCTTGGCCAGAACAGTAAAAGCAATGTATTTTATAGAGTTTAGAAAACTATTACAAAATACTCTTAGCTACTTCAGTCAATGCTTGTATAATTGCAGCGACTTCTCTATTCAAGATTCTACTCAAGTATTATAGACTAACCTAAAGAACAAAGCAGTCAAGAAGGAGCGGCTTCTCGAGAAGGCTGAAGAGACACATGTGGAATCGAAGAAGCCAATTGTTACATCTTTGGAAGTTGATTTTATGACTTTTTTTTTTTACATTATTTTGTTTAGTTCCATGTACAGTAACTTTATCGCCAACTTTTTTTAACTTGGTTTTCACGAAGTTACATTTTAAGAAGCTGAAAAAAATACTAGATTTTAGACTATCAAAAGGAACAAAAGAATGTAATTTCGACTTGGGGAGAAGAATCAAACCCATTTGTATTCAAAAAAATTAGAACTTTATAACAATAATCACCAAAACGATTAATAAATGACAAAAATGATCTCTTTTAAAAGAAACCAAATAAAAAAACAAAATAAAGCAGTGACAGAAGCTCTCACCGACGTCCTCTCTTTTTTTATCTTTAGGTCGGTGCCATGTCGACGCCATCAAAGTTAGAATCTCGCCACGCGTGGAAATTGAACCGAACCGATTCGTACCAGTCTGGACTAATTGAACCGATGGACTAGACCGGAATAGTTGTATGTCGGCATCAGCGTTCTTGTATTCCTCTACTAAACCGTACCCCCCGTTTCACTAAGCAAAAAGAGCCAATGAAAAGAGTGTGAACCAACCAACCAACCAATCCAACTGTAGCAAACCGTACAATACAATTTCATTTCTTCTCCAATAGAGAGAGAGAGACCACCTTTCCTTTCTATAAATTAGGTTCTCTTCCTTTTCACATTATTTACCTTTGTCTTCTTCTTTCTTACAGAGCAAATTAAAGAGCCTGCCTCGATACTTTCACTTACTTGTCTCTCTCCCTCTCTGAAAATTTTCACAAAGCCATAAACTTTTCCAAAGGAAACTTGCAATTGCAAGGAAGAAAAACAAAAAAAAAATGGACAAGTTTTGGACTTTCCTCACTGCTCTTCATTCAGGCGCTGGGTATGATTCTTAAATCTTCCTTACATTCTTTTTTTTTTCCAACAAAATCACTTCTTTTTATTGTTTTTTTTTCCTCTGTTTCAATTTCTAACTTTAAACGTAATTGGTTTTTGTTATACGCAGGCCCATTGTGATGTTGCTTTATCCATTGTAAGTTTTGTTTTCTTGTTCGATCTCTCTTGTTTTTGTTAAAGATTAGAAACTCAAATTCTGATATTTATGTGAAAGTTTTATAATTGAATTTATGTATATATACAAACACAGGTACGCATCGGTGATAGCAATGGAGAGCGCAACGAAAGTAGACGACGAACAGTGGCTTGCGTATTGGATTATCTATTCGTTCCTCTCCCTGATTGAACTGATTCTCCAATCGCTTATTGAGTGGATTCCGATTTGGTATACGGTCAAACTCGTGTTCGTGGCTTGGCTTGTTCTGCCTCAGTTTCAAGGCGCAGCTTTTATCTACAACCGTGTTGTGAGAGAGCAGTTTAAGAAACACGGCGTCTTCCGCTCTTCCCACCACTCCTCCAAGGCCACCAAGCCCAACATCCTCCAGTCCATTTTCCCTCACCGGGTAAGTAAAGTAACTATTAGGAAATCTAGTACTCGAAGTGGGTCAAAGAAAGAAACTTTATTTTTGGATTAATACATTTAATATAGTCCTAGGAGACGTAAAGGGCCTAATTCTCTCTAACGTAGCTTTAGCATATAACAAGTGTGTTATCTAGTTTTTGTTTAATTCGTTAATGACTTTTTTGATAATGAATTGTGAATATAAAAATGTGATATAGGAGGGACACGAGGCTCACAGTCACTGATTCAGAAGACAGAAGAAGAAGCCTGACTAGTATTATTGTAATGCTCAGAGAGTTGGTGGTGGTCACATCATGTTCTGTCTAATCTACTTTTGTTTTTATTTTTAATTTAGAAAAAAATGGGTATGGAATGTTAATGTTGATGATGATGACTCATGAGGTGTGTGTTTCGATTTATATTAGAAGTGGCTTTCCACCTTGTTGTCGTATCGATTTAGTTTCCACGCGTATATGCTAATGTTGTTCAACCAATCCATCTCTTTGATTTTAAAAGACTTTTTCATTTGTCTTTGATGTTTCTCAATTCTCACCGAATCAACCCACAATATTTGCAATATCTAAACGTGAGTGGGTTAGTTTGTTTTGGCTGACATAAAAATATCTTAACCAACAACTCAACGGTATGACGCTTTGATTGTATTGATGAAATGGTGGCCTCAAGGTGATCAACAAAATTGTGAAAGTATAAAAAAGGGAGATACTTTTGACTTGAACTCTTGATGTGCAAAATTGAATTAAACTAAAGCTTCCAAAAATGAAACCACACATAACTTAATTCATCCTCTGAGCAGCCTCCTTGGCTAGAACTCTCTCCTTAGCCTTAGTCTTGGCCTGCGATTTGGATCCCATAATACCACCTCCCCACTTCTTACGGTACTCTTCAAACTTGTCATTGAAGTTTGCCTATGCGGATACAAATCAAAACCATTTAAAATCATTCTACACAAATCATTCCAAAACACAAATGTAAACAATCAAACATCATTCTCTTACCTTTATGGCCTCCAGGATTCTGCTGAATTCCATCTTGTCCTCATTCTTCACTGTGGTCAAACACAAGCAAGATGCTGTTTTCTGGTGGACAATCTGCAACAAAGGAACGAGATCAACAGATCAATTACAAGTTTTTTTTTAGTAGAGAAACTCTGTAAAAGCCCTTAAAAAAGTAAGCAATCATAGTTACCGCTCCCAATCGTGATTTCCCCTTGACAATGCAGTAAGGAACTTCCATTTTCCTGCACAATGCGGGCAACCAGACGACTAACTCAATCGGATCCACATCATGAGCAATCACTACCAATTGAGCCTTGTTCTGCAAATCAAACAAAACAGATGTTTCAGTCAAGGTTTCTTCAGCAAGCTTATAAACTCATGGAGAGTGACAACTGAATCAGTCAGGAAGAGAAGAGAGACCTGCTCGATGAGGTAAGTCACATGATTAAGACCATACTTGACAACAATTGGCTTCTTAGACTCAGTAGGTTTGCCCTCAGCCTCAGACTGAGCCTTCTTGAGAAGACGCTCCTTCTTAGCAGCTTTGTCCTCAGGCCTATACTTGAGAAGAACCTTGAACAGAGGAGTAGCTGGCAATAAAACAAACATTGAGTTAAATATAGCTAAAAGGGTACTCTACAAAACAGAGCAAAAACAGGAATAGTAGAGATAAAAGACCTAAGCTTTTGTCAAGAGTCTTAGTAAACTGGTTAAGTGCTGGTGGAACCTTCAACCTCTGCTTCAGGATACGCTTCTGCCTCTGCAGACGGATAGATTTAGGCCATTTGATGTACCTGGAGAGATCCTTTTTGGGAGGCAATGCTCCTCCGATCCCAAACTGCTTAGGACGCTTCTCAAATAGAGGGTTTGTTACTTTGTCCTGAAACCAAACACATTTTCAGAAACTAAGAACAGATCGAATGAATGATATAATATATTCAGAGAAAGAGAGGAAAACAGAATCAATTACAGCAGTCTTCTTCTTGGTAGTCACCTTAACTCCTCTCTTTGGGGCCTAAAAAACCAAATTTGAATTGTAATACATAAGTCCAGATTCAATTCCACATTTCTAACCAACGATAGTTGCAAAAACTACTAAGATCAGACTAACATAATCCACAGCTAAATCTCAAAAACAACAACTGTTTCGGACGTGGGCAGCGACACAACAATACACTAATCTAATATAAAAAAAAATATTAGATTGAAGAACGAACTCGGTGCAGAAGAATTTACCATTTTCAGCTTTTCTGCAGCTCAAAAACACTGAACGAAACGAAAGAGAGAGAGAGAGAGAGAGAGAGAGAGAGAGAGACAAGCCGAAGAATTATAAATTAGGGTTTATTTTATTTTCTTGTTATGTGAGTTGTCTAAATGGGCCGTTCTGTTGAGGTCCATAGCTGTGTAAAATTAATATAATTGGGCTTATAATTAGATAGCCCATCTATATAAGTACACACAACTAACATAATCAAAATATATTTTTAAAAAACCCTAAAAAGCCTTTTGTTCTTCCCTTTGCTTACTAACTCTCTCCCTCTCCCTCTCTGAAGATTTTAGTAGAGAGAAAGAGAACAGAGAGACTCAAATTCGTACCCTTTTTTCCCCGGAATTTTTTTTTTTTACTTTTGGAAAATATATAATTCAGTCAGTTACACTTTGAGGGGTTGACAAAAGCCGAATCGAACCAAAACAGGAGGGAGAAAGAGAGAGTTCCTTGTCGTAAAGATTTAAAAAGTGTTCCTGCTTTTGTCTTTTTTCTCTTCTTCAATTCCTGTTTTTTTTTTTTTTTTTAATAATTGAAACGGCGGTTTCATCTTCTTCCTCTTTTTAAGTGTTTGTTTCTTCTCTCGAATTGTTACATCGTTACTTATGATGGATAATAACATTGAAGTGAAGCGAGAGATTCCTCCACCTTCTTCTACTACTACTACTTCGCCGTTTGGCTTTCCCGGAAGTGAACCTGTTCCTGTTGTCGATCTCTGTAGCAGCGATGATGATTCTGACATTGGAGATATCGCCGGTGGATCAAACCAAGTAGGAAGACCTGACCAAAGATATGATTCTGGCAACTTCGTCGGTGTGAAGAGAGCAAGAGATACTACTACTTTTGGAGCTGGTGATAGGAACAATGTTAAGAAGGTAACAACACTTGAGGAGCTGGCAGTAACGTTGCCTGAAGGATTCGGCCAATCGAATCCTCCGCAGGTACATTTGACGCATGCTATTCCTGCGAATCCATGTAATGTCTTCAGGCCTATGTCTCCGCCGCCGCCGCCGACGCCTTCCTCGGGCGTGTCAGGGAGGGTTGGTAGTTGTAAGCAGTTCTGGAAAGCTGGAGATTATGAAGGAGCACCTGGCTCTACTTGGGATCTTTCTTCAGGTCAAAACCAAATCACTTTTGTCTTTAACAGTAATGTGGAATGTTTATCGGAACATGACATGGATGATACTTATGTCACTGTATTTTTTTTTTGTGTGTTTCAGGTGGTTTTGATCATGTAAGAGTCCATCCTAAGTTTTTACATTCTAACGCAACTAGTCACAAATGGGCTCTTGGAGGTATCTTTGTTGATCAACCTTTACTTACACAATGAGTGTGCAGCCCTCTATTTCGTTGAGCTAATCTGTTTTCTTGTGTTCTTTTGTGCAGCTTTTGCAGAGCTTTTGGACAATGCGTTGGATGAGGTGGGTTTTAGTTTCTTTAACTTGTTATAATGTTGTTGTATTAGACAGATTGAATTGCATTCAACTTATGCGTTGTAGTAATGTTTCCTCTCGTTAAAATCAGGTTGCTAGTGGAGCTACTTATGTTAACGTAGACATGCTTGAAAACAACAAAGCAGGAAGCAGAATGTTATTAATTGAAGGTACAATATACACTTTAATTAGCATATCTTAGAGAATCTCTTTTCTGTTTTATTCATGTATGAGAATCCTTATGTTTTGACATGCAGATAACGGGGGTGGGATGGATCCTGATAAAATGCGACAATGTATGTCTTTAGGATACTCCGCCAAAAGCAAAATTGCAAACACCATTGGACAATGTAAGCATTAAAAAATCGAGTGATACTTATATCAAATGTTTGCAGAAACACGTTTAATACATTTATTTCTTATAGATGGCAATGGATTCAAGACTAGTACAATGAGACTTGGAGCAGATGTCATTGTATTCTCGCGTTGCCCTGGAAAAGATGGAAAGAGGTTAGTATGTTACCTCTTTTGGCTATCATGTTCTTATTCGTTTTGGTTCGATTGTATTTTCACTACCTTACAATATGTACAAGAGCTGCAGTTGTTATTTTTTTGTTATAGTCTATTTTACTTGATGTTGGTTTTAGTTCTACGCAGAGCATTGGGCTCCTATCATATACATTCCTAAGGAGCACAGGAAAGGAGGACATTGTTGTACCCATGGTAATCTTTCTTTGTTTCACTTTGTGGTATTGTTTGTGAACAACTCCCATGGTCTGCCACTTGGTTTCCCTATTCTATGTAGTATTCTGATAACTGCTTGGCTCAACAACATGATTCTTCTGATATTTCGTCTACCACAAAAATTGTACTGCTTGGTAGATAAAACCTTTGGCAGAGAATCGTGATGTTTCCCTTCTCTTTTAGTACCTTAGCTTGTATCTCAATTGGTAACTTTTTTTTTCCGTACTGCTGGTAACATTGTAACTTAGCTTTGTTATTTCACTGTCCACACATCTCTTCTGCCATAGAAGAACGATGTTTCATGCCTACAACTTATACTTTTAATTTGGATGAATTTGTATGCATTTTATCCTTATATTCTCTTGTAATGTGATTTATAATGACAGCTGGACTACGAAAGAAGGGACTCTGAGTGGAGTAAAGTAATCCGGTCTTCCCTTAGTGATTGGGTTAAAAATGTGGAAACAATAGTTGAATGGTCGCCATTCTCTAGTGAAGAAGATCTACTTCATCAGGTATATTTCCCCTTTGTTCAAAGCAGTTGCTAACTCACTTATCCATACAATGAGAGTTACAACCCAGGAAGCAAAAAGATGAGTCAATTATAGTGATACATTCTGAGCTATATGATCTTCTTGTGTTCTCTATCACTCATTTGATGTGGGTTTTCATCTAATACAACCCTTTGACTGTCTCTGTGAACAATAGTTATCACTAATTTGCTGCTTCATTTGTTGTAGTTTGATCTGATGAAGGATCGTGGCACACGGATAATTATATATAACATGTGGGAAGATGATCAAGGGATGTTGGAACTTGATTTTGATGCTGATCCGCTTGTATGTGTTTTTATTGCTCAATGTATGTAGATTTATTGTGAGATGATGATGCATACGAACTTTTATGCATATCCTATTGTTTATCTGCAGGATATTCAACTTAGAGGCGTCAATCGGGAAGAGAAGAACATTAAAATGGCTGCTCAGTTTCCTAATTCTAGGCACTTCCTGACATACAGACACTCACTAAGGGTATAAACAAGTCAGATGTCTTTTTGTCAAAGTAGTTCTAGTCAGTCTCATGCTAGTTAGGACTGTATATCTGTAGTATTTCTATTATAGTAATTATTTCAGTAGGCAAAACATTTCAGTAATTACTATAATTGTCAAAATAAAAAAAGCTTGAATAGGAATATTATTATGAATCTTGTTCAAATTAGCTGCATGTCCTTCTATTCTAAATTCATTTCTCACTTCTTTTTTGACATGTTCCCAGAGTTATGTATCGATCCTGTACCTAAGAATACCACCTGGGTTTCGTATCATTCTACGGGGAAAAGATGTTGAGCACCATAGCGTAGTGAATGACATGATGCAGACTGAGCAGATCACATATCGACCACAGTCCGAATCATATGGAGTTATGACAGATGTAAGTTTTAGTAACTTTATAAAACCAGCCTTCATATAGTTCTTATTTATTACAAGCCATGATCTTCTAGTTATAATATAATAAAGCTGGCTGGTATCGTGCACAACTTCTTTGATCAGATGTCTGCTATTGTAATGATTGGATTTGTGAAGGACGCAAAACATCATGTTGATGTTCAAGGCTTTAATGTCTACCACAAAAATCGGCTCATCAAGGTTTCCTTCTACTTAAATGGCGTTTTGCTTCCCAAATGATATTTTAGATAAATAGTAGATTCTCATACTCTTGTGTTTTTTATTCTTATTAACTTGTGTTATCAGCCATTTTGGAGGATATGGAATGCGGCAGGCAGTGATGGTCGTGGGGTCATAGGTATATGTTTTATATGGAAGGTGTGTTACTTTATTTGCTTAACTTTATGTGAAGATTACAATGCTAGTTTCTTCTGCTAATAGGTGTTCTAGAAGCTAATTTTGTCGAGCCTGCTCATGATAAACAAGGGTTTGAGCGTACAACAGTACTCTCTAGACTTGAGTCACGGCTAGTTCAAATGCAGAAGAATTACTGGTCTGATTCTTTTCTCAAGTTGTTCTAAGATCCAGCTTCGTTGAGCCGAGCATGGATGTTTCAGGGCTAATAATATTCCATTCCTTTTTTTATCAGGAGGAACAACTGTCACAAAATTGGCTATGCGCCTAGGCATGGAAAGACTGTAAACGGTTATTATCACAGAGGTATAGTGTCTTTATTTGTTTTATAACGTCCATACCACATTTCTAGAGAGTTTACTTATAGAGAACAATCATGTAACAATGTCTTGTGGATGTTAGACTCATCACCAGAAAATTATCCTGAGGGATTTGCTCAAACAAGAAGCAAAACTTCTACCCCAACTACTGACAAGTTCTACTCTCCAAATCATAAAGAGGACAATGGTGTATATGATGGGAAAGATGGTGGACAGGTATATATATACTCCCACCAAAATCTCAAATCTAAAATAATGAGGAAAATCTTCTCAAGGACCTTTCCATTGTAATAGATTTCTCAATTTTCTTTGGTACACTCTCAGTTGCAAGAGGAGCTGCGGCGTGAGAGAGAGCGTAGGAAGGCTCTTGAAGTTGAGGTATAGTCCTACTTTCTGACATTTTAACTGTCGCGACAGTTTCTTTGCAAGCCTGATGGATTCCTTCCTGGTTAAATTAGGTTCAATTAGCAAGGCAAAAGATAGAAGAAATGAACAAAGAGCAAGCGAATCTGATTCAGATATTCTCAGAGGAAAGAGACCGACGTGATGGGGAGGAAGAAGTTATGAGAAATAAGCTAGAGGTTCTTCATTCATGAAACAAACCTTTCTTTGTTAACTAGTGTTGTTATCATTTGTATGCTCACCTTAAATAACAAAACAATTCATTGCAGGAAGCGTCGAACACTATTGATGATCTGTTGAATAGGATTAAAAAGCTTGAGGGATCTAGAGGTCCGAACTGGAGACATTGAACTTGCATATATGGGGAGGTTAGATTATGACAACAAAAAGGTATATCTTGTGTAAACCAATTTGATTAATAAGGCTTGTCTAGCATCTCCATTTAATTTATGACTCGACCTGGTGTGGTTGGGTTGGATACCATGTTGTAAATTAGTGTTATTGATAGGAAATTTGTAACATCTCTAAAATGTTTTTGACCTTCGATTGATTTATTTTTTTCCTTTACAAACTTCACTGTAGTATTAGCAGCTGTCATTTCAGTAACATTAACGAACTTCCATGTGAAAACCAACCAAAATTAGTAATAATTTGGGTTGACTTTGTAGAGATCTTGGCTCAATTATATATATCCATACCAATATGAGTATATGACTATACAAAGGAATCGATGTCTAGTTTATTTGATGTCAGAAGGGATTCAAAGTTTTTTTTTCATATATTATTTAAGAAGAGAAGCGTGTGTGGTTTTGAATAAGGTCAACTAAAGAAGTCGGAATCATTCCAAAAAAATGACAAAATTAAGAGGAGGGAGGGCATGGGCAAAGGTTTGTTTGAGAGAGAAGCAGCAGACCAAAGCCCCCTGCAAAACTCTGTTTTATCAATGACACATTTGTGCTCTGTCTGTCAAAAGCAGAAAAAAAAACTTGCCTTCGTTCTGATTGCATTTATTGCTTTATTCCCAAACAAAATGCATAAAATAATTTAAAAATGTATATGAGATATTATTCTTTTAAAAACTATTTGAAAAGCTCACATTCTTTTTGAAATTGTTAAAATAGTACTATTTGCATTACTCTTTAGGGATTTTTTTTATATATATTAAAAAATGAAAGCAAATGTTGAAAACGAAAAAGCCAACTTGTCATGTTGCGAGTCCCTTGTTTCATCTCTCTGCCAGTCAAAATAAAATTAAAACTTCACTTCTGTTTTTCGCTTTTTTGGCTTACTTGTGTGTCTGTTGGTATGGGTTTTGTTTGGCCTTCACTTTCGTTTATAGACTCGAATTGATCAGTGTTACTCTTTTTCCCACTGTAACCAAGATCAAATCTAAGTTGATCTTTCTTTACAAAAAGTTTTGATTATGCAGTGTAAACAACCCCATTTAAGAGTTATTTTCCCTCCCAAAGACATGAAAATGAAACAGTTTATTCGCTTTTTTTTTTTTTTGGTTCAAGTTTATATAAGTTCTTTAGAAAATTTGGTACAAAAACATCATCGTTTATAAAAAAACAAAAGGGAGGGATATATAGTAGTATCATATTAAAAAAAAAAAAAAAAAAAAAAGCAAAATGGGTACCCCAAAAACATCATGGTCGGAGGATCATAAATGCAATTGAAGGCGCGTGTTAGAGAGACCTCGTGTGGTTCTGATTTCTTCCCACGTGAGGATGTGACAATTTAATACTACTACTACTACTACACTTGCATACAAATAATTACCCAATCTTCTTCCTCCTTCATTAATCTGATCATAAAACAATATAAGACAACCATTCATTCTCATTCACATGGACTCGATTCAGAAGAAATATAGTACTAGTTCATAATTATTGAAATGACGTTTTTACCCTTGTATTGTAGTATTCTTGATATTTTTGTTTTTCCTTTCTTGCGAGAATATGTTATTTTTACCACCAACTGCATCAGTAATAAACGTACCAACCCATTTCTGGTTGGATGGATGGATACAAGCGAGATTCATTCCTAAAGTTTTCTAACGGTATCAATAAAAGCGGTCCACATTAAACATGTCACGACTCACGACTCTATAGCCCCATATATATTAAAAATCATCATTTCAAAATAAATGACGAAAACACCAAAAAGAGTTCCCTTTAATCTACTATCAAATTTAATTGAATATATACGTGTACATAAGTGAATTAATAAGACTCGAAAATTGAGTATCTTTATTTTTTACCATGTCTAATAATAAGAAACTAGATTAAGATCCGGAATAGAATGGGTATCTTTATTTAAACTAGATAGAGCATGGGTTGAAATTTATTTTATTTCTATTGTATTTTATATAAAATATAATTTATGTTATTGTTTTTAAAAGTTTTTTATGATAAAACATTAGGCAATAAAATCATGAAAGTTTTTAAAAAATACTTATTTTGTAAGTTTTATATTGTTAATGATTCTATATAAGTACCTGTGCTATAACACTGGTTAAATTTTATCGTAATCTATATTTGTTTAATGTTGTGGCCTATCGATAAAATTTGTGGAAAATAAATTTGTAATATTGTGTTTAAAAATCTTTGGAAACAATGTGATATAGGACTAAAATCTTACAAATATACAGTTTGGAATATTCATGATTTTATTTGTTATCATTAATATATCAATTATCAATTTGAAATATCCCTAATATTTAGGTTAACCATTAATATTAATATATAGATTAATCTATAATCTATTTGTAACCATTTGTAAACATTTAATAAAAATAGAAAGTTTACAAAATCTATGTTATGTACTTTCCTTTTATTAAAAAGGGATAATTAAATTACCATATCATTAGAAATAACTCAACTTTATGATATATTTGCTCCAAGATTTATGGATTTATTATTTATTATCTATATACTCTACAATTTATGGATTTATTATTTATTATCTATATACAAAGAGTTATCTTATGAAGAGTATAGAATTAATATATATCTTATATATAACCTATTAGTATGCATTTATAACTATTTCTATTTTTTATAAAATCTACAAAATTTAAGTTGTGTATTTTATAAATTGTGTATTCTACAAAATTTAAGTTGTGTATTTTATAAAAGGGGGATTTTTTTTTGTTGTTGGTAATTTTCATCAAAACAAAATATTGTTAAAAGGAAGGGACTATAAATAGGACTGTAGGTGTAATACACAGACGAGAACCATCCCCACATCCATTTTTTTTCTCTCTCTCTCTATAAAATCGCTTCGTCTTCTACCTCGGCGACACCACTTGCAGACGAAGAAACTTAAAGGTGAGTGAGAAACTCTCTTTTAAAAAAACTGTACGGAGTACATGGAATCTGTAGAGATGTGTATTTTGTATTCTGGAATTTTCTCAATCATCCTCTCTCTCTCTCTCTCTGTTGATACTTTTTTTTGTTTGTTTGCTCTGCTTGTTTCTCTCTGTTTCACTACGTTCCACTCTCTTCGTTTTCCGTCAGATTCAGATTGCTTTTTTTCCAGGAAACTCGATTCCTTACTTTTTTTTTTCCTCCATTTTTGTCGCTTTTTATGATATACGGTTCATCTCTGTCTCCTGATTCGCTTTACGATACGATTCCTGAATCGATTTCGTATCCTTGCTTGATTTTGATTTTAGTATATTATTCACTTTTGTTTGCTCCAGAAACTAGTTAAAATCGGTAATGCATCTCGCCGTCGTCTTCTCTGATTTTAGGGTTTTAAGCTTCTCTGTTTCTCTGTACATTTCGCTTTTCATTTTTTTAGGTCAAAATAATTTGAAAATTTTCTGCAACAGATTCCTTCCAGAAATCAGGAGCAGCGTAAAATCTCCATTTTCCTATGATTTAACTGTTCATTTGATACGATTGATGCAAAGACAAGACTAGTCGTGTGATTTTATTTATAGATGATAGATACTCTCTGTTCTCTTCTCTTTCCTCTGATTTTTTTTTTTTTTTAACAGATTTTCCGGTAATAGTCAAACATCGACGTTGACGGAACAAGAGGAGAAGACGAGAGAGAGAGAGTCAGAGCTTCATCATCATCACCTATTTTTTTTTTAGTTTCCCGACGTCTAACCACATGAACCGGCGGCGACTTCTGATTTCGGCGATACTTCTCTCATACTTTCTTCTTCACGGCACGGCTCTCGCCTCCGGTACTACTAGTAAAATTCCTTAATTCAGATTTTAGATTTAACTTTATTGTTAGTAACACACTGGCTGAGTGGTGCATGAATTGGTGGTTTTGAAGAAACAGGGGTAAAGCTTAGAGGTAATCTGGATTTTACTAAAACGACGACGTTACCTAGCTCTTCGCATCGGAAGATGCTTCTTCTCTCTCCTGGTAATTTTTTGAAACTTTTGATTTTGTTTTTATTTACTTTTACCAAATCGATGATTGAGATAACTTTTGTGTTGAATTTTGTTAAATTTGTCTTTGGTTGCTCCATTTTTGGTTAAGAACCTCGTGAAATGGTGTGATTTTGTTTGTTTTGTATGCTGCATCAGAACCTCTTCCTCTCTCTCTCTTTGCTTTTCTCTGTAAACACACACACACACACACCTTACCTGATGCGTTTAGTCCTTTTTTGTTTGTATTTTTGTCACAGCGTCGTTCGTCAGTCTTTCGCACGTCTGTGTTTTCTTGCTCCCCTTTTGTTTCTTTTGTTCGTTATACTTTTTGTGGACCCTATTATTTCCATGACTTATCAATCATCTGTTGAATTATAATAAATACAAACAACATCATCCTCTTAAGATTTGAGTTTTTTCAAATGCTCTTGAATTTGTTATTTATGTTTCTTCTTATTTGTTAGAATTAGTAAAAAGAAGATTTTTTTTTGGTGGAATTAGTTGATGACTTGTTTGACTATTGACTCTAGTCCAGTGTGCATACATCTGTAGAGTAGAGCAATGCTTAAACAGCTTCCTACTTCATCCAGCTGTCAAATTGATAGTATTCTCTGTTTTTCTTTATATTTTCTTTCTTCTACTCCAATAATGTTTGGTTATTATTCCATTAAGTTATACTAGAAAATGGAGTTAGATAGTACGAGTCTTTATTTTATTTTTGTATCCAATAAGTTTCGAAATTATCTTCTTAGCAATGTGGCTATGTGATATAGACTAAAAAATTCCTCTGTTTATTTTGAAAAAAGAAAAAGGAAAAGCAGAAAGGAGGGCAGAGCCAGAGAGGATAGGAGACAAGTGCAAGAGTACGGACATAGTGGTGAACCAAGCTGCAACGGAACCAATGCCGAGCGGGATACCAGGTTACACGGTAGAGATTACCAACATGTGTATGTCTGGATGCGTTATTTCGAGGATCCACATCAGCTGCGGTTGGTTTAGCTCAGCTAAATTGATTAACCCAAGAGTCTTCAAGCGTATTCACTACGACGACTGTCTTGTCAACAACGGCAAGCCTTTGCCTTATGGCTCCACACTCTCTTTTCACTACGCCAACACTTTCCCTTACCCTCTCTCTGTCGCCTTCGTCACCTGCTCTTAGCTTGTTTGCTTTCTTTTTTCTTTTCTTTTAGGATAAGATAGTAGCAACTGAGGGAAAAATTAAGAGAGTCTTATTAGATACGGAAATATGGAGATTAGTTTTATTCATACGAATGCTACCATCATCCACTTTTGTTTTTTCTTCTCTTTGGATGTGGAAACAGTGATATATATATATATATAAGTATATAAAAAAAAAGGAATCTCTCAAACTCTTTTTCCCTCTATAAAGCTTACCATCATTACAGTATGTTTATCTAAAAGTAGATTTACCCCTCCCTGACCCTCTCTTTTTAGTATGATTAAAAAGGTTTTGATTTTGATTTTTTATAATTAATTGATCAAATCAATTAATAAAAAATAAATTCGAAAGATAGTATATATATATATATTTTTTCGGAAGATTTTATTTTTCAGCTTTAGTATATTGATTTTTAATTTATAAAATACATTTTCTTTTATGTTTAGAAAGTAATTTTGTATAATGAAATAGTTGTTTCAAAGGGTTTATGCCTGCATTTATAACTTTATCAGTTTATGTATGCATTTATAACTTTAGATAAGTTGCTAAATGCTAAGATTACGACTTGTGATATACTGTATACGTTTTCTAAAACAAATGAATATCATTTGATAACAAAATAAAGGGAGCATATATTTGCTGGTCAAAGTTGTTCAGCATTTGCTTTCCTTTTTCTCTACAAATTCAGGTTATTATTTCCGAACAAGGGTAAAGAATATTAGTTTATCTTTGACAATCTTAATCATTCATTCGCGAGAGATGCACGTGATCAAGACTATCAAGTATAAAAAGATGGTATGCTAAAACTTGAAGTTCATTTTTTATTGAACATTGATAAGTATCATTCAAATTTTTCATAATGTGTGGCTCCTCTGTAATTCATATAATGTTTAGTGTCACATTCATAGCTATTCTTTTTGGTGGTCTATGCCAGGTTAGTCGGCATGTAAGTGTGGATATCATCAATGATATTATTCCAAATGTTTAATTGACACTACACTGCAAATCGAAGGACAAAGATCTTGGATCACAATCTTTAGTCCCTCATCAACACTGGGGATTTAGAGAAGCTATTAATATTTGGGAAACAAGTTTGTTCTTTTGTCACTTTCAATGGAGAAGTCAATCTAAATGGTTTGATATTCGTGTAACTTGGAGAGATCAATATATATGTGAACATCGTCCTTGTGTTTGGAGTATAAGACCTAATGGTCCATGTAGATTAACAGGTCAAGAACAATGTTTTCCATGGAATGCTGAATAATGTAACAAGATTTTATATTTATAAGCTAAAGAATAAAAAAGTATTATTTTCCTTTTACTACACCAACATTTGATGTCTTGGTTGTGAAAGGTAATTTAGTATGGTTTGATACCAATCCTGCGCTTTCTTAGAATAGTCTAGTAGTAGAGACGAAATTAAGAGCCTTACAGATAAATATGTGATTAATCAGCTAGACTTTAATGTCCTCTAATTTTGTTTAGTGAATATATATGACTCACTATTTTTTATATAGAGAGCATGTTAGAATCGTTTTTCTTTTAAGATTGATAATTGATTGTATAATTTATATAATTTGGTATTATGTTAATTAATTTTTATATTTCTTGTAATTATCTTTAACCATATAAAATAAAAATAAATTAAAATTTTTACTTCAAAAATGTTAATATATATATATATATAACAAAATATGTTTGATGTTCTACATTTTAAGTTAGTTATACTTATTTAAAAAGCTATTTACAAAGTTAATCCTTAAAAAGTTGCATAAAAAGACAATAAATAAAAATATGGGAATTCAATTTAATATACAAAATCGATTTAATATTTATGTATAAGAATTTTTATAGATAAGGAAATCAATTATGAAAATTTAACACCATTCAAAATCGAAACAATCAGTTATTAGTAGGATTTTTAGAGAAAAGGAAATCTATTATGATGATTTAACTAGATTTTGACCAGCGGTACACCACGAGACTATTTTTTAAACTAAAATTTGAAGTTGTATTTTTTTTTTTAATGTAAGATTATATAATTGTATTTGATTGTTAATTGTAGGATATAAACCTGCAGTTTACCACAACATAATTTATTTTTACATGGTCATAGTTTAATCAACTTAACTAAATATATCTAATATTCTTAAATCATCAGTTCAATAACAGTGGATTTCAGGAGACTTTTTAAAATCCATGATTAAATAATATAGGATTTGTAACTTTTATACAAATCACTTAAAATGTCAAATTGAATACACCTCCCCTAAATATATGTCATCTGAGTCAGCTCTTGACTAATATTTGTTGATTTTAACTTTGAAATCTGCACTATTTTTATGTTTGGGTATGAAATTTGAATTTTATTTGAGTATAGTTAGAAAGTAGCACCAAGAGTTTGTATAGGTATAAATTGACATTTGACCATTTTTACGTTTGATTGTTTTTTGTCCAGATGATTGACACTTGTTATGCGTGCTATTATTTGAATAATTAAATATTTATTAATTTATTGTTTTTTTATCAACAATAGAATATTAATTTATTGTTATTTTCAGTTTTTTCTTATTTTAATTTAATTTAGTGAAAAAATAACATTAATGGTCGTGTGTACTGTATACGTTGGTTTTGGGAAAGACAATTTTTTTTTGTCGTCAATTTTATTACGCAAAAGCTAAGGAAAAAGACTTAAATAGAATGTTTTTGCATCAATTTGAAACTGTCGTTAAAATATGTATGTACTCCCTTCCATCCGTTAAATGACGCTAGTTAAAATGAAGCAAAATAATATAAAGTCAGGTCAATGACACATGACAGTTTTGTAACTAACATTAAGTTTTTCAACTCGGTTATTAAGTGACATCAAGGTAAATAAAAACTGACGCTAAAAGCCTTCTTTTTTGCTGCCCGATGGAGTATAAAAAGATGAGATGCTAAAAAGACTTATACTTTTAGTTTTATAAAACATTCACAGTTATTATTATAAAAAATATTCTTATGTGTAGTTCATCAGCATTTCATTTCATATTTAGTGTCACATTCATTGTATTTTTCTTTGGTGGTCTTTGCGAGGCTAGTCGGCATGTAAATGTGGACATCATCAATGATATTGGTCCAAATCTTCAATTAGGACTATACTGCAAATCGAAAGACAAAGATTTTGGAGCACATTATTTAGCTCCTCATCAACATTGGGGATTTCAAGCAAAACTCAATTTTTGGGAGACCACTCTGTACTTTTGTCACTTTCAATGGAAAAATGGAAGTCAATCTAAATGGTTTGATATTTTTGATGCTAACAGAGATTATCGTATTGGTATATGTCAAGATAATCCGTGTGTTTGGAGTATAAGACCTAAGGGTCCATGTAGATTATTAAAAGGTAAGGAAAAATGTTTTCCTTGGAATCCTCCTGCTATTTGAATACCATTGTAACAAGGTTTCATCATATTTATAAGCTAAAGAATAAAAAGGTACTATTTTCTTTTTACTGAACTAACATAGTAACACTTTCCGTTTGCTAAGCCTTACATGACATAAAATTTAAACATTATAAAAAGACATAACATCATATACACTTACACGTTAAACAAAAGATGCAAACTGGTTGGTTTAAGAACCAAAGTTTCATTTGGACCAAGTTCGGATTAAGAATGGGCTTTTGATGTCGACCTGCTTCTCGGTTGTGAAAGGTAATTTAGTATGGATTTGATACTAATCCTGCTATTTTTCTAGAATAGTATAGTAAAGAATTAGGGGAATTAAGAGCCTTGTAGATACTGAAATAAGTGATTAATCATCCAGACCATACTGTCCTCTTTTCTTTTTTGTTTTTGTTTTTTTTTTTTTTAATTTGGATGTGGAATGTTTCGAGCAACATTGATAGATAAAGCAAAATATCAAACTCTTTCTCCCTTTATAAAGTCATATCAATGCATATTAGTAGCTAGAAAATGTCAAAATCCAGAGCAAGAACACACCCTAAAGCCGATTGGGTCATAATAAGTTGACTTAACCCCCGAGGAGAAGACTACCAACAGAGAAAGAACCTCCTAAACAAGTAGATCAGATCACTTACTTGTTTATTGTCGTCACATTAAGAGCATCCCTAAATTAATAAGTGTTGGGATTAGTTTGAATTCCAAGTTCTGTTTTTTTCTCAAGTCTTTTTGAAACCAAGAAAAGAAGAAGTCAAAGCCTGGTTTTGGAAAAGAAGGTTTCAAGGAGAAGAAGGAAAAACAGAAGACACGATTTGAGTGAGAGGCTTACAAGGATAGGAATAAGACAAAACAAGAAGTCTCTCGACTCTTCGATGTTTACTCTGCAATCGACACAATCTCAGGTTCGTACACTGTGGGGCTGGTCCGATCTGAAGGAGGCAAAGCAATGCAGGCCTGCGTTTTTCTCGCCGCCTACCTCAGTATCAGTGCCAAGCTTGAAGACCAAGCCAAACGGGAAGATTTAACCCGAGTTAAGTTCTCTTTACCCTAGTTAAGAGAGAAGTCTTGGTTTGTCTATAAAAGCATATTGTAGATGTTGTGTATGAAGTAGTGTGAGTGAAAGAACCAGAGAGAGAAGTGTAAACAGGATTGAGAGCTCGTTTTTGAGCTAAGTTTCTTAGTGGATTTTCCGGAGATCTTCTCCGGCGAGACGTAGGATTCCTCCCAAGGATCCGAACTCGTTAAATTCTGTGTGCACTTTCTTTTAAGCTTTTATCTTTCAAAGTTTGCAAATTTCACACGAGTGTTTAAAAACAAAGAGAGAGAGAGAGTACTTCAAATCACTAAAAGCTAGCTACTTTTACATTTCAAGGTACAAATCTCCACAGATTGGTATCAGAGCTCCGGGTTTGGAGAAGTTTTCATCTCAGATCCGAAGCCATGTCTTCATCAAGGGTTGAGATGGAGAAGTTCGACGGGAAAGGCGACTACATGTTCTGGAAAGAAAAGCTTTTAGCACATCTGGAGATGTTGGGACTGCTGGAAGGGTTGGACGAAGAACAAGCTCCTGAGACTGAAGAGTCATCTGCAGAAACGAGTGAAGGGGTGACTGCAGAGACTGCTCCAAAACACGCTGCAACAAAGGCTGAAACTGCTGCAGAAAAGTCTCAAAAGGAGAAAAGAGGGAAGGCAAGATCTACTATCATTCTAAGTGTTGGAGACAATGTCCTCAGGAAGATTATCAAGGAAAGATCCGCTGCAGGTATGATTAAGGTTCTAGACCATCTGTACATGGCTAAATCATTACCGAATAGGATATATCTTAAGCAGAGGCTTTACGGGTATAAGATGAGTGATAGTATGACGGTAGAGGAGAACATTAATGATTTCTTGAGGTTGATAGCTGATCTAGAACATGTTAAGGTGATAGTTTCGGATGAAGATCAAGCTATTATTCTGCTTATGGCTTTACCAAAGCAGTACGACCAGCTTAAAGATACTTTGAAGTATGGGAAAACTTCTTTGTCTCTAGACGAGATCACTGGTGCTATCAGATCTAAAGAGCTTGAACTAGGAGCAAGTGGAAAGTTACCAAAGCAAAGTTCAGATGCTTTGTTTGTTCAAGAAAGGGGTAGATCTGAAAACAGAGACAAGGGAGGAGAAAAAGGGAAACAGAACAAGAGGTCTAAGTCTAAGGGGAAGAAAACTTGCTGGATTTGTGGTAAAGATGGACACTACAAGAAGCAGTGTTACGTATGGAAGGAGAGGAACAAGCATCAGAAAGATGGTTCCATGGAGAGAGGTGAATCATCAGCCGTGACAGGTCAAATCACCGATGTTGCTGCTCTCATGGTCTCAGAAGCGCTTATTTCACTTGGAGAGGATTTTAAGGAGAAATGGATCATGGATACAGGCTGTTCCTTCCACATGACCCCTAGGAGAGACTGGTTCATTGAGTTGAAAGAAACTTGTTCTGGAAGAGTGAGAATGGCAAATGATACATACTCAGAAGTGAAAGGAGTTGGGAGCATAAGGATTAAAAACGAAGATGACTCAACAGTTCTTCTGAAGAATGTGAGGTATGTACCAGGAATGTCAAAGAATCTCATCTCACTCGGCACTCTGGAAGATCAAGGATGCTGGTTTCAGTCAAGAGATGGAATTATGAAGGTCAACAAAGGTTGCACTACATTAATCAAAGGTCAGAAGACTGACACACTCTATGTGTTAAAAGGATCTGTTTTAACTGGAGAAGTGAGTGTCTCAGAAGGTTTAAAAGATGAGACAAAACTATGGCATAGAAGATTGGGTCATATGAGTCAGAAGAGTATGAAGGTATTGCTTAAGAAGGGCTACTTAGACAGCTCTAAGGTAACAGATTTGGAATTTTGTGAGGATTGTGTTTACGGCAAAGCACATCGAGTCAGCTTTGGTGTTGGGAAGCATGTTACCAAGGAGAAGCTAGAATACATACATTCAGACTTATGGGGGTCACCAAATGTTCCCTTGACGCTAGGCAAGTGCCAATACTTCATCTCTTTCATAGACGACTACTCAAGGAAGACATGGATATATTTTTTAAAGAAGAAAGATGAAGCCTACGGTAGTTTTCTGGAATGGAAGAAGATGGTTGAGAATCAGTTGAACAAGAAAGTCAAGATACTCAGAACAGATAACGGGTTAGAGTTCTGCAACAAGGAGTTTGATGATTTCTGCAAGCAAGAGGGTATTGTAAGACATAGAACATGTGCTTACACTCCACAACAAAATGGAGTTGCAGAAAGAATGAATCGAACCATTCTGGAAAAGGTTCGAAGTGTTCTAAGTGAATCAGGGCTTCCAAAAGTTTTCTGGGCTGAAGCTGCATCAACGGCAGTTCATCAGATAAACAGATCGCCTTCATCAGCGATTGAGTTTGAAGTTCCAGAAGAAATTTGGACAGGTGCAAGACCAAGATATGAGGAGTTAAGAGTTTTTGGTTCGGTAGCTTACATCCACAGTGATCAAGGAAAGCTGAATCCGAGAGCAAAGAAAGGGGTGTTTGTCGGATATCCTCCTGGTGTAAAAGGATACAAATTCTGGTTAGTTGAGGAGAAGAAATGCGTTGTCACCAGAGATGCAACATTCCAAGAAGAAAAGATGTATAAACATCTCAATCAATCTTCACAATCAGAAACCGAATCACCAAAAACTCAGGAACCTATTATCTATGAAATCAATCATGGTGATTTCAGTGATTTAGGTGGAGCTCAGGAAGGCACAGAGTCTGATCAAGCTGAGAGACTACTCAGTGATGACAAAGAACAAGAAAGTGACACTGAGAATGAAGAATCTCAAGTCAACAATCAACTGGAGAACTACCAGCTGGCCAGAGACAGAGAAAGGAGACCCACCAGACTACCACTAAAATTCAGAGATTCGAATATGGTGGAGATCAGTCAAGATGAAGAAAAATTAGTCGGGTTTGCATTAATGATGACTGAAGATGGTGGATATCCTGAGCCGTGTTGCTATAATGAAGCAATACTTGATAAAGATGCAAAGTCCTGGAAAGAGGCAATGGATGAAGAAATGCACTCACTGCTAAAAAATCAGACATGGACACTAACCGAGAAACCAGAGAAAAACAAGGTGATAGGCTGCAAGTGGGTATACAAAAGGAAGTCAAGTGTACCTGGAACCGATCAACCAAGATTCAAGGCAAGGCTTGTGGCTAAGGGTTATCTACAGAAAGAAGGGATAGATTACCAAGAAATTTTCTCTCCGGTGGTGAAACATGTCTCCATACGATTGATTTTGTCATATGTGGTTCAACAAGATCTTGAATTGGAGCAGATGGACGTCAAAACGGCGTTCTTACATGGAAATCTGGACGAACACATATTGATGGAACAGCCAGAAGGGTATCAAATCGAGTCAGAATCAGAAGAGGTATGTCTTCTCAAGAAATCTCTATATGGGCTAAAACAAGCACCAAGGCAATGGAATCAGAGATTTGATATTTTCATGAGGAACTCAGGGTATCTTAGAAGCAGCTTTGATCACTGTATCTACTATCAGAAGCTTGAGGATAACACCTACATTTATTTGCTTCTATATGTCGATGACATGCTCATTGCTGCCAAGAACAAGGAGAAAATACAAGAACTCAAGGGTTTACTGAGTGCAGAATTTGAAATGAAAGATTTAGGAGAAGCAAGGAAGATTCTGGGTATGGAGATCAAGAGAGACAGAACAAATGGGACACTTGAAGTGTCACAGAAACAATATTTACAGAAGGTTCTTCAAGAATTCAGAATGGATCAGTCAAAGTCGGTTTCAACTCCACTGGGAGTTCAGTTTAAGCTCAAAGCTGCATCAGAAGAAGAGTTAGCTTCTCAGGAAGATTACATGAAGTCAATTCCCTACTCAAATGCTGTTGGGAGCATCATGTACTCAATGATTGGAACAAGACCTGATCTTGCTTATCCTTTGTGTGTCGTGAGCAGATATATGAGTAAACCAGTGAAGGAACACTGGCAAGCTGTGAAGTGGATTTTAAGGTACATCAAAGGAACTCAAGATCTCAGGTTAATCTACAAGAAGCAAGACAGTTCAGAGATCAAAGGCTTTTGTGACTCTGACTTTGCAGCTGACCTAGACAAGAGAAGGTCAGTAACTGGGTATGTTTTCACGGCAGGTGGGAATGTTATCAGCTGGAAATCAGGCTTACAGAAAGTAGTTGCTCTGTCCACTACAGAAGCTGAATATATGGCATTGACTGAAGCCATAAAGGAAGGAATTTGGCTGAAAGGTCTTGCAAGTGAGTTAGGATTCGAGCAAGATCATGTTGAAGTCATGTGTGATTCACAGAGTGCTATCTCACTATCAAAGAACTCTGTTCATCACGAGAGAACTAAGCACATTGATGTGCGTCTGCATTTTATCAGAGACAAGATTGCAGAAGGAGAAGTGAAGGTTGTGAAGGTGTCTACATCGTGGAACCCTGCAGATATCTTTACAAAGACTGTTCCTGTGAGCAAACTTCAAAACGCTTTGGAGTTGCTCAGAATTTCAAGTCACTGAAAGAAGCAGTGAAGAATCCGGAGAAGTGGAAAATCCAAGTATACTAAGAAGAAGAATCAAGTTGGGGTGGTATTCAAACCAAGGTGGAGTTTTGTTGGGATTAGTTTGAATTCCAAGTTCTGTTTTTTTCTCAAGTCTTTTTGAAACCAAGAAAAGAAGAAGTCAAAGCCTGGTTTTGGAAAAGAAGGTTTCAAGGAGAAGAAGGAAAAACAGAAGACACGATTTGAGTGAGAGGCTTACAAGGATAGGAATAAGACAAAACAAGAAGTCTCGACTCTTCGATGTTTACTCGCAATCGACACAATCTCAGGTTCGTACACTGTGGGGCTGGTCCGATCTGAAGGAGGCAAAGCAATGCAGGCCTGCGTTTTTCTCGCCGCCTACCTCAGTATCAGTGCCAAGCTTGAAGACCAAGCCAAACGGGAAGATTTAACCCGAGTTAAGTTCTCTTTACCCTAGTTAAGAGAGAAGTCTTGGTTTGTCTATAAAAGCATATTGTAGATGTTGTGTATGAAGTAGTGTGAGTGAAAGAACCAGAGAGAGAAGTGTAAACAGGATTGAGAGCTCGTTTTTGAGCTAAGTTTCTTAGTGGATTTTCCGGAGATCTTCTCCGGCGAGACGTAGGATTCCTCCCAAGGATCCGAACTCGTTAAATTCTGTGTGCACTTTCTTTTAAGCTTTTATCTTTCAAAGTTTGCAAATTTCACACGAGTGTTTAAAAACAAAGAGAGAGAGAGTACTTCAAATCACTAAAAGCTAGCTACTTTTACATTTCAAGGTACAAATCTCCACAATAAGGATAATTAACGGTTAAACGGAAGAGGCACCAAAACGGTTTGGTCAACAAAACATCTAATGACAAATCTCTGAATTTTATATAGCCAAAGCGAGATAATTTAGAGATTTAAAAGACTATAGAAATTTGGCCATTTGGCAAATTCACCAATACTAATTATTATGATGTGAAAGGAAGAATTGAATATTTGAAGGCACAATTTTTGTTGTTGTTGTTTAATAGATAGTAGTATAATAAATCTTCATCACGCGTAATCGACCTAGTAGTAGTAACCTATACAACTTCAGTACATTGGGACAGTAAGGACGAAAACAAATAAGAAACAAGAGGTACCTTGAAAAGAATTTAGTTCATTTTCTTTCTACACATTCAAAGATAGAAAAAAAAACTCCACAGCTTTAAAGGGAAGCTTTACTTTTACTTTTTTTTTTAGCTTTCTTTTGTTTTTTTTGGTTTCTTCTGTACCGGAAGAATTGAGACAGCGTGTGTATGATACATGTCTTGCTCCCTTCACAAAATGGTGCATGTGCAGATTACCGTCTTGGGTGCTTTATCAACCTTCTTCTCTGTTCAATCAAAAAAACAAACATTCAAGTGTTAGTTCGAATTCATCAACAACGTCTTCGAGTTTTCATGTCTTTGTCAAGTTTGTATAACAAACAACATGGAGAGTTGGAGACCAATCTTAAAGATCAGCAACGATTATTTTAAAAGTGAGATCCATTCTCTAGAAAATTTGAAATAAAAAGTAAGAGCCATCCTCTAGCAGGTTTGAATAAACGAATGTCAGTCAAACTAATTGTTGACCCATGACGACCAGTAATGAATTCAGGCTATTCTTTTCCCTCATGGCATGCCTTTGGTAGGCTAACAGCTGATTTTGCTTTATTTCTCACTAAGAAAAAAAAAAAAGAACAAAGAGCAACCTAGGAATGAATTGTAGCTAAATATCTCACTCTGTGAAGACAAAAATAGGTAAGACCACTAACCACCAGATGCATCTACGCTGATAGGAGGTCAATTGAGTCAGTAAAGTATGCTTCTAGAAATAAAAACAAAAAAAAAACAATGTACTGATCCTAGCCACTTGGTGATGTGCAAAATCTAGTTGATGAACACTATTATGAAATTTGACCAGCCAGCCTCGAGTATATGACTAGAGGTAGATGATAACATTATAAGAAGCCATATAACAACTACCAAAATCTATACAAGTGACAAGATAAATAAGCTTGAACTCCATGAAAAGTAAAAAGATTGATGATATACAACAAGAGAGGTGGGTTTTGGTTTTAACATAGAAGAAGAAGAAGAAAAAGGAGAGTATACCTGTTTTGGATTTAGCAAGAGAGGGCTGTACAACAACATGCATCACAATGACTCCACCAGCAATATCTCCAAATGGTGTCTTACACTGTCCAACAGTCTTAGTGTTCTCCAAGATCTTACCTGAGCTGATCAGCTTCACTTCGTTTATCCCCTTTGGAACAACTGTTTTGCCTAAAAGATAAAACCACAAAAAAAAAAAAAAAAAGTAAACAAGCATTTTTAAACAAATGATCCAAAAAGACTTAATATTTCTCATACTCTTTTCAAATTGAACTAATCATCATAATCTACAGCTCTAAAGTTTCCCATTTTCTACCGGTAATTGCAAGATACAGAGACAAATCAAAAAACGAAACTCGTGGAAAGATAAAAAGAAAACCCTAAAAAAACAAACCTTTGGGCCAATCAGAGACGACCCTCTGCTTCAAAAAATCAACAGTAGACGCCGCTGAATACCGAAAAGGTCCGATGTCAGAGCCATCGTACAGCCTGAATTTGATATCTATTGACTCCTCCTCCGGCATATCCGTCGTTGACTTCTCTCTCTCCCTCTCTAACTTCTTGATAACCGCCTAAAAAAATCCCAGCTCCGATAACCAAATCCCGCTTCTCAAAAATGAAAAACCCAACCACCGAACACAACTCTTTCAGATCTGGAAAAAAAAAAACGAGAATCAGAGCTCTCGCTTCGATTGAGATATAGGACCAAAAGAAAAGAGGAATATGAAAGTGAGAAGAAATTCAAATACAGAGAGAATTGTAGCTTCCGATCTTTTTTTTTTTGATTAGAGGAGGTGTGATGAAAAAAGCGCTTTTTAACCAAAAACAAAGAAGGCTCTCAAAGAGTCACCACCAGCACCAAATAACCCCCAAAGTTGCCTTCTCTCAACTCAAGCCGACGGTTTTCACCTTTTTTTTTTTTTCTTTTTTGGTTTCTCTTTCGTCGTCACTTCTACTTCTTCTCTCTCTCAAGCCGACGTCTTCTACTTTTTATCGTCCTTCTCAAACGCTGTCGTTTTATTCGAAATTTAATTTTTTTACCCCCCCCCTGTTAAAGTTTAACTGTTCCCACCATATTTTTCTTTTTATATTTTCTAGAATTTGGCACTATATTTTTCGTAGGTTCCAAATCTTTTTAATAATCTTGTCGAACATAATTGAGATATGGGTATTCTTTGTGATAAAAATTCATATTTTTGATGTATAAAAAATGGCCTTTTTTAATTTTTTTTTAAGAGGGGAGAATACACCATGAAGTCATGAAATTTCAATTATCACAAAGTATCTCAAGTATTGAGTTGTCCATATTCATACACTAACTGATTTAATTTTTTAGCCTACAATGATCCTAACACCGTTAGTTATTCATTAACTCACGATGGAGACGCTCCAATACTTATTATATACATACATACTGTTTTAAAACTCTTTTGTCCAAAGTCCAAACTCTTTTTATACACAGCCAGCACTGGTGTATGTGTGTCCATTTACACCACTAGTGCTTAATTTAGTTTCTTTTATCATTTTAATTTCATTATATTTATACATATCTTTTAAAAGGAAAAAGATACATTCGATTACCTTCTTTCTTTTTTGGGTTTAATAATAGAGAATTTGATGAGTAAGTGATGATAGATAATGCGTCAATGCTTCTCCCAGACAGCAAAGTCAAGGCCTGAATAAGCTAAAGCATAACTAGGAGGAACTAGAGTTCCCAAATCCAGCTTTGGCCCTATCTTCATGATAACCTTATCATCGATCATAGCCAAGTAGAGATCCGACTCTGCTGCTCTAATCGTAACTGAGCTCGTGCTACCAATCCCATTTCTGTTCCTTATCGCCACCAACTTTGATATGCTCTCTTTTAGTCCCCATTCCATGTAATGATTATAAAACTGCAACAAATCAACAAACATCTCAATTATAACAAGTATATTTTCATTTTCTATCTATCAATTCTATAAACCAAAACTACATACTAAAAATGGATATAAGGAAGTTTTTTTTGATGTATCATCTCTATATACTTACAATGCAAGGAGTTCCCGGGTGAGTAAGAATATAAACGTATCCAAGCAAGACTTTATCAGAAGGGAAGACCCACGTTCTGAAAGTGTCGTGGTTTTCAATGAAAGTAACCGCGTTCCCGGGCATGATTCCAATCAGACCAGGCGGTTTTCCCTGCGAGTCCTTTAGTCTCCAAAGCTCACCTTGGACTGCTGACTGTAAGATCCCTTTCGTTGTGAAGTCAAAAGCTGTCAAGACACCACCACCCGCTTCCTCTATCCACTGTTTGAGACCCGACCTATGCTGGTCCTGATTATAGTCCAGTTTCCCATCTCCTCCATACTTCATATCGTCCCATTTCTCACCCACCGCAAAGTCCGGTGAAGTATTCTACGTATCCAAAAATAAACAGAGGAATTAACTATAGAGCTCTCTAGTGTGAGTAGATCATAAAACATAACTCTAGTTAGTTACTAACCTATGTCTCTCATAGTATTACTAGCTAGTGTTGGTCCGATATGAGTATCCGTATCTGATTACTTACCTGAACGTATAGTTTGGTGATGGAAGATGCATAACCTCGAACGAAATCGAATCTCCAACCGTGGAATCCGATATCAGATTTAAGCCAGTTCATCCATTCCGACAACTCTTTCTGAACTCTAGGGTTAAGGTGGTCGATGTCTGGCGCCCCGTTGAAGTCACCTCCGGTGTCGATGTTTCCGGTACCGGGAAAGTTAGGGTCATTGCTGCAGACAAAAGAAGGATCCCAATCAAGACGATCATCGGAAGTGCCACCTTCGAAGTAACAGTAGCCACATTTATCGTCTTTACTCACACCTGTCCTGTGGTTGATCACTATATCAGCCACAGCTTTTATTCCTTTTTGGTTAAGTGCTTGGATTAGTGATTTCAACTCCGTCTCTGAGCCGTATTTGGAACTGTCAAGATCGTATAGCTTTCCTGGTAAGTACCCTGAGAGAATTGAATTTGAAGACGGAGTGAGTAAAAAGATTGGTTTGTGAGTGTACAGAGTAATTAAAGAGTAAAAGCAGAAACAGAACCTTCAGGAGCAACGGATTGAGAAGAGGGAGGAAGCCAAATATGAGTGGTTCCAGCGTTGGTTATGTCGTCGATGGAATTGTGGATAGAATTGTAGAATCCTCCTTCTTTCTTCCATGATTCCCAATTGAAACTCTTTTGTCGTGTCACAAACAATTAATTGGAAGAACAAAGACCCAATAAGTGAATGAGTCTGTGTTTGTATGTAAAGAAGCAAAAGTGTTAATACTTTTTACCTGAAACAGTAAGGTGGAAAACGTGAAGGTTGGGAAGACGATGAAGAAAAGAAGACAAGTGAAAAGTAACGCATGGAGAGAAGTCATTGTTGTCTGTTGGTTTAATTTGCTTCTTCTCTGCTTTCGTGTGTTTTTTTTTTATATTGAGACGCTGCCTCAATCTTGTAGAGTTACGTAACTTAAACGATACGTCCTTTTCATATCTGAGTAAATTTCTTCTACAATCTGTTTTTTTCTTGTGGATTAAATGTGAATACATCTATATATACATTTTCATAAACATTTATGAAAAAAATCCTGGAGTTCCAACTTATTTACAACCTTGCCATTGCCATTTATTAAAAGTATATGTTTGGGTTCGACCATTACAATTGAAAAATAACAAGCCCAAGCCCATCTCAGTTTGAAAATTACGTAACCTCAATTATTTTCCCCTAAAAAATAAATAGAAAATAGACTGATTTTACTTGCCTTCTACGATGCTATTATGTGAGATTTGTGTTTAAACTGCTTGATTTCCAAATATTTTTTCCCACCAATTACGTATCTCCTAAATCAATCAACAGAAACAGAATTAAATTTTAGAATATCTCATATTCCATAAAGATACCATAAAAAAACAGAACACGTAATTATCTCTCTGATTACTCGCTTCATAAGATCTTTTTGGTATGGTAACAAATGTGTTGGCCGACCTAATCGGTTTCACTATAAATAATACTCACCTAAACGAAGACTCAACACAAGCAATCACATCTATACAACACTCACATTATGGCTGCTACTTTTGCTTTCTATGTTCGACCCTACAAAACCTCATGGAGAGTTCAAGTGAAGGTCATCCATTCATGGCGTCTACATACCGAAAACGCTTGAGTTGGTTTTTCAAATTCGATGGTAAGACTAAATGTTTACGTCTACGAGATACAATACTTTTCTATTACTAATGCACCTTATGTCTTTCATTATTTCAGTAAAAAGATTCATGCATCAGTGAAGAATGACTTGGTAAACAAATATGTGAATAGGCTTCATAGTACAAGAGATATGTAAACTTTTTCAACCCTTCTTTTACTTCCATTTTCATAACCAATACACGACACAATTTATTTAATTTTTGTTTGAGAGCCAAGTGATTTAAGCGTTTGCTAATCGCTTAAATTTGTAAAACTCAATGCAGTGAACACACAGAAAATTTTTAACACTAATTGTAGTGAGTGCATATATAGATACCATCCTTAATCAAATTACCTTCAAGACGCTTAGTGCAAGCCGCAGTACTTTGTTACATTTATACATTTCATTTATGCACTTCAACCTGAACAAACAAAACACAATTATCTATATATATAACAGCGAGACTATTAGGTTGGTTATTAGAACTTAAACAAATTCATATACTACTTACCATCTTACCTTTTCTAAATGATGATCTATATATACAGTATCAGACACTTTTATTAGTCATTGCTTAGAATCTCAACTAATCTGCAAAGTAAACCAACATCAAAATAATAATAAATAATAACAAATTACCAAAGCCTAGATGGAACATAGTACAAGAGATATGTGAATGCTTAACAAAAATTACCTCTCTAAGTAATATATAGAATATGACTACAGGATTGAACACGGTTGATTAACGGTAGAGAATAGTTTGCTCCTCATCTTGACTCGAATGCCCTTCCACGTTAACCCTTATAAGTAAAAAAACGCCCATAAGAACTAATGTTTTTGCTGGGTAGCTCTAATAAGAAAGGTAGCGATTTACCCTTCTTACAGTTCTTCTCTATGCAATGGTACATCAACTTTAATTGCAGCTGCTGTAAGCACGAGCGGGACTGGTACCTGTTCCTGTAGTACTCTTCGCATTATATATTTCACCTGCAGACGATGTTTTAATTTAGTGAGAGGGAAACAAAAGCTGTGAATACCTCTTGAAGCAGAGACTTTTAAAATGTAACTAATTAAGTAACTATATCTCAACATCTCCATGAGACACAAGCCGGATGGCTCTACAAGAACCACCAGCAATACGAGAAACTGTAACTAGGACCACAACAGTCCTCTGTACATTTAGGTGTGGTAGATTGATTGCACCAAAGATGGCCTCAATTCGCTGAGGACCCTGTTTTTCCAAAAGACGATCAAGAAACGTTGTTGCATGTGATATGCAAAAACCTGAATTGATTATATATTTGAAAAGAAATTAACAGAGACTTACGTTGACGACTGTGACAGATTCTGGAGAACCTCTCGGCGTCACCTCAGCTTGAGAGATAAGGCCTGTTGCAGACAACAGTAGGATGGTCATGTTGCTAGACGACACAGCAAGACGCACGAGCTCACTGATGATTTCCTTATTTCTTATAATGATCGTTCTGATTATAGTATTGAGGTCAAAACTGTTAATTCCTTGTGAAATCTTTTGGCTAAGTGAAGGAAAACTCCCATTGTTTAGTTTCTGATGCCTGAAAACAAAACCCCAATTACAAAAGCTACGATTGAAAATGAAAGAAATTCAAAATTTTAGCAACAGGAAGAGAGTTAGGTAGATACTTCTTAATACACATTACCTATCTTAAATCATATGGCTGTCCAGAACTGATTAGATTGAATCACCTCCTGACTTTATTGTAATAAACGAATCTCCCCCAATATGTTTCCTATTTCGATTATCTGGTAAAAATTTACCTGGAACCATTCGGATCTGGCATCAAATCTGGTAAAAACAGAAAGAACAGATTTATGTACCTGGAACCATTCGAATCTGACATCGTCGAGATGAAAACGATATGGACAGCCAATGATCGATGCTTCTCTCCATGATTACCTTCTAAATTAATCGATTATTTCTGATTCACACATGGAAGAATTAGATAAAGAACTTCAAATTTCTCAGATTTGAACAAACAAGAACATCGAAGATGATAAGAAAAAATAAAAATTGACGTTTCTTTTTCTCTACAGACAATCTGATTTAGTCGGTGGAGACAAAAAAAAAATTAACATTTAACTAACAGGAAGCAAAAAGACAACAAGTAAAATAATTGCCAAAAGCCCTCAACTATAACAAATGTTTTCTCTCTATACCTAATAGATTAAAATTACTCAAATATCCAATTAAAAACCACTACACCATTTTAATGGTAGTAAATATCTATAAATACAAAAGTATTAAAATATAAAAAGAAAAACCACCTAAATTATGGTTGTCAAATTATGGTATACTCATCTAATTATTAAAATTAATAGTATTAAAAATATATTTTAACTACATTGTAAATACAAATATAAAGAAACAAAAATAGACTAATAGTTTACTTTAATAATTATTATGAACAATAATGCTATTTTAAATTATTAATCCGCGGTCAAACAATAGATATACACAATAGGAATTATATAATATATTAGACTTTTAAAATTATAAAATTTACAAAATATAAAACTAATTAGTTACATATATAGAAAATTAAATAATTCAATTAATTTATGTATCCCTCTACAAAACAATAGCCCCGCGGTACAGGTGTATATCTAGTTTACAAGATTTTAAGACCAAAAAAAGAAGTCTGCTCTGTCTGATCTTAGCTCTAAATCTAACAAGTCAAGTTTGGTCTCCCTTTGGCTCCGTTTGTCAAATTTGAGTGAACGGTTGAGATTATTCTAGGATAAACAAAATAGTAGTAGTATACTAGTATGTCTATTCTGCCAAAATATGTTGTTTGGGCTGTTAAAAAATATGATTGGGCCGTAACATTGTAGTCTAATGTTAGTCAAGGTCCAGGTCGATTTAATTGTCTAGTCTAATGTTGAGGTTAATGTTTCTTTTGGGTATTCAAGTTTCAACGTTGAGGTTAATGTATTCTAATCCACCAATTTTTTTTCTTTTTAAACATGAGATTAATTGTAGTGATCATGTTATTTCAGTACTTCTCAGTTTTCATTTTCTCTTAAATCTATACCGGACTACTAAAGTTTAAGTAATTAACGAGAAACAGAGCATCAAAACTATTTCACAAAATTCTAATAGACGTACATAAAATGTTTAAAGGATAGTACAATTCCGAGTTATTTTCGAAACAAAATGATGAGAAAAAAAAAAAGACAAGTTTGGGAAACCAGACTCAACAGTACAACATAATTAAAACCACTAATCCGTAATAGAAAACTAAAATCTTGATTTAGTTTGACATCTTCTTGTCCATCTGATCCTCTAAGTCACCACCATGAGTTTGAACAGGATGGCTCACGTCAGGATTAGCCTGCGGCTGAACCGTAAGCTCACCAGAAGCCGGAGTGGATGAAAGCTTGACCATGTTGATCGAATGATCCGCCGACATCGTTTTGGGCTTCTCTGACTCATCAACAACCACTGATGGGGTTTTGTAGTACTTAAATATGACGTAGAGAATCATTTGAACTGCTCCGAGAAACGCACCCAATATATTTGGAAGCTTCAATCAAAAAAAAAAAAAAGTAACCACATCATCAGTAATAATCCCACTAACCATTTTGTTTTTAGAGGGGAACAGTAATCCCATTAATCGCCGACAAACCAAAAAAAATTATGTAATTGTACTCTCGGTTTCTTTAACGCCATCATATAATATATGATTGTAAACATAAAAGCAAAAGTAGCGTACGGCTCAAATCAATTATTAGCGGTCTTTAAATAGACGGAATTTGGGCAAAGAGACAAAAGGTGGTGGAAAAAAAACTCTTTTTCCCTTAAATATGAACCAACCATAATAATATATGATACTACGTTTGCGCTGTCCAGTTTCATATGCTTAGGAAAAGAAGATTCAAATATAAAATAAATAAATAAAGGGAAAAAGAGTGATCGTAAAAAAAAAAAAGGAAAAAGAGAGACTCACTGCGACGTAGAAGTCTTTGATAGCAAGACCGTAGAAGAGCCACGTAATGGCGCTGAGTGTAAGAAACAATGATAGGGAAAAAGGCATAAACTCCACACTCTTTGTTCGTATCACCACTCTCTGCATCATCATTTTTTTAATAAGTTAAAACTATACTATAATATACGTGAACATAAAGAGATGCTATGACCAGAAAAGGTAAGACAAAGAAGCTACATATATATTATTTTGTACATTAAGTTTAGAGTATATAACATTCTTCTCCATATGAATTAGTAATACTCTTTTAGATCTATGTTTGTGTGTATATTATTATTATACATGTCACATAAGTTTGTACGTACCATGATGCTCA
The DNA here is from genome assembly GCA_023657505.1 of Camelina hispida. Classification (NCBI taxonomy): domain Eukaryota; kingdom Viridiplantae; phylum Streptophyta; class Magnoliopsida; order Brassicales; family Brassicaceae; genus Camelina; species Camelina hispida. The sequence goes on along the minus strand of CP094635.1, from coordinate 10,279,549 downwards.
AAGGAGCTGCGAAAACACAAACGGAAAATCCGACGCAAATCCCTCCAAGGACTTTCTCACGGTTCGATCCTTTGGTAAGGAGCTCGCAAACAAGAATAATGGCAGCAAACCCCAAGAAATTCAAGAGCCCAAGCACCTTCAAAGTTGATATCTGCAAAGTCGTTGTTGATATATATCATCATCAGCGAAACACCTAAACCTTCTTTTTTTTTTTGTAATATATACAAGTGCATATTTTTAATATACGAAAAGAAATGGTAAGGTTTAAAACGTACTCTAGCTTTCTTGTTAGCATAAGTGATGAAGAGGATGATGTAGATGGTTTCGATGAAGCACCCCACAGCGTTTATGGTGATGAGAAGGAAGCCTGCTCCATCTTTTTGCATAGCGTAATAAATCCATAGCATCGCGCTAAAGAGCGCTGACACGTAGGGAAGTGATTCAAAACCTTCAATCGATTTTTTCTTGCAGATTCTTACAAAAGTTGGCCTGAAAATAGTAATATCCAAAACATTTTTCTTTTTATTATGAGAAAAGAAAAAGAAAGAAAGAAACAAAGAGTGTTTGAGATAGATGATGCTTACACTGGTGCCAAGAAAACAATGAATGATATGATGTTGCCTGCAAAAATATATTTGAAAGATAGTACAGTTAAATTTTATATGCACTTACTAATAATAGTTACAGGATATATAATAGTGGTATATAATTATAAGTTTATATAACTTTGATGTTTGTTTATGAATGCTTGATGATACTTACCCATGATTCCAAATGTAACTGCCAATACGTTGTGAGTTAGAGCCATTGTAGTTATTTTGTGAATGAGCGAGCTCTTCAGTATCTTTCTGAGTATCGAAGAAAACTAAGAAGGAAACAAGAGAATGGGAAATAGATAAAGATCTTCTACTCTTGATGTCTCTCTATTTGAGTTTTCTTCGATATGAATTAACTAGCGAGGCCAATGGCACACTATATATAGCGAGAGGGTAACATGCGCAAGGGTTCCAAGTTTATATGGTGGGGACGTCGTCGTTTCATGGTATATGAGAGAGAAGAACATCGCATATTGATGGTCTCAGATATTTCTATGGTTTTTTAAAATGGAAAATATTTGATAATTTTATGTGGTATGCACTCTTGGCGTGTATTGTATTTGTGTCAAACTTTTATGCCAAACCTTGGTTTATATTATTATCGTAAGTCATTTAAGTGACCTTTCTTTTTCCTTTAAACCAAATTAATATAAATAAATGAGCTTTTAATATAGGCTTTAAACGTATTGGTAATTTGTTCCTTTAGCATGACCAATAAAATAAACCATTGATCGGCTGATAGCTTTCTAGCTTACCATTCAAACATATAATATTTAAATCTTTCGTCACTGTATGCATGTTCCAGTATATATTCTACCAGGACTCGACCTATAGCTAAATTAGTCCCTACGTTATGTGAACTATTCCAAACTTTGCATGGTAAAAGAATACCACAAACACTCCATCATGGTTTCTTTAATTAGTTACAAGAGGACAAATTTTAACGTTTCTACTGTAAATGATAATTAACTAATTAAGACAATAAATTATAGAATTACTATTGAAATTACAAATAAAAATGTATTTGATCATGTTCAAAATATGGACTGCAAAAGTTCGTAATTCCATCCCGAATCGTTACATTACATATTTCCATGGAGGTGGAACCGATAAAATTACTAAATCATGCATGATTGCTCTCCTTTTTGTGTTCATCGTACCAGTAAGAAAATGAAACGTTTAGGTGTCCGCCACGTGTGACATATTTTATGTTGTCTCTGAGCACTCTTGAACTTCATGATTAGGCAGCCAAAATTAGGTCCGTAACTAATTTTATTTTATTAGATTTCATAACAACAGATAATATCTTGTCCGTGTGATAATGTATATAAACGGTTCGAGAAGAAAGCAAAACAATATAAATGTTATAAAACAAAGAATAGTGCGTTTCATCTTAGACGCGACTGTCGCCGTGTGTAAACCGCATAGGGTAAGATTCACCATCATGCTTCTCTGATGTTCCACTTGACTACTTTTTCATGCTAATCTAATTATCTACACAATTATTATCTAAATATTAAAACAATCCATGCTTTTATCTGATTATGATAATTTAGTTATGAAACAAAAATTAGTAACATCCAACTAGTTGAGCTGATATTAATGGAATTAATCATATGATATATACACTACTTAGGTTGTAATTCAGTTTTATGGATACTACCACAATATACGTCTAATTCCACTTATTGTTACCGTAATAAAATACACCGTTTAACATGACCAAACTAATTGAATTTTCTGTACGTACGTAGAGCATTAATATAATTTTATAATAAAACATTACTTAAAACTAAAATAAACTTGATAGAGATGAAATTTTTTAAAATGAAAAGTGGCATGTTAAATTTTGAATTTGTGAGCTCAATCTATAGGATAAACTGTAATTAACATGATTCATACTAACTTTTCTTTTCTTAAGGAATCACAATTCATTACTACTTTTCAGGAATTATGGAGATGCTTCATAATCGCCGTCAGATTTTTACGTTTGTTAATGTAAAGTATAAAGTGCGAAGTTGGTCAAAATGAGCTAGTCACGATTTACTTTCATTGTCCTTTACCATCATTTCTAGACATATATTCTTAAGTAAATAGAAACTAATTCGAATATCATGTGGCGTGATATAGTATCTTGACGGTCCCGATTGTACCAAATGAACTGATCGAGGCCACATGGACCATGTCACTATTGCTAAATATGCCGAAGATTAACATGTTTCTTGTAAAAGTTCTTATTCTTAACTATTGCTATACTTGGTATTATGTAACATCAACACATCAAACGAGAATTCAACCAAAGCTAAATCATCTCATTTATATAATACGTACTGATATTATAAAAGCTCTCAAGCATTTAGTTACTAGTACTTATTAGCCAGATGTCACAAAATTGTTTAGCCAGCGTTTCAATATATTAATTATCGATGATTAAAGCATTGCTTACATTTTATGTTCATTGGCAAACAATAAAATCGGTGACAGATACGGTTCTTTGTGGCTTCAAAACCATATTCAATTCGTGAAAAGTAAAGTGTGGATGCTATCACAAGGGTTATATCATACTACCATCAATTATTTAATTATCTTTTATATAGAATTAAAGTACCTAAGGCTTAAAGCAATACTATATACTACTATATAATCATCAAAAAAAAAAAAAAAAAACTGATAATGCATTTGTGCGAAATTCATCTTTCTACTCGTTATGGTGTGAACATGATAGTATGCAATAGCGATGACTGATAGTCAATCGATTGTGATAGACACAAATACTTGGTCAAATTGCAAGTATTTGCATGACAGCATGAACATGAATATTGCAAGTATTTGCATGACAGCATGAACATGAATGGTTTCAAGCTAGTTCTTGTTTGTATGCTGATGATAACAATAACATTATTGCAACAAAAAAAAACTAACAAACAGTAGTTATCTCGTCAAGATCACAAATGAATGACCCAAAAAAATACACCATGCAAGTAATTTAATTAGTAAAAAAATTGAGAATTATTCTATCTTTTAACTCTGTTTTGTTTGGTCCGTCTCTTTCATAGTTCCATTTACTCCACTCACTGCTTTTGTCCTATTATTCCAGTCATTCCGTATCGATAGTTTCGGTGAACCTTTGAGAACAAAGTATACATATTAGTTGGAGACCCTCTAAGATATACATATTTATTCGATCCCAACGAACATACCAAAAATGTAATAGCAAATACAACGGGTTACATATATAGAAGTTTGACAGCATGACCATTCCTCATATTTTATTAATAACTTTCTTCCTTGACTACAAACACAGCCATTGCTAAAACTTGGATCTTACACAAATCTAACTTTTATCTACTCTACACCACACTATTTACCAACAATGTTATCTCTAACATTTACAGATCTATAAACTTTTTTGTTTACTCTAAACCAAACTGTTCGGGTGGTATGTTGTCAGCAAAGACATCATTTTATATCAATAAAATGAGTTCCTAGGTAGTGTTGTCCATAATTTATAGTTAATATACTTTAAAAATAAAAATTACAATTAAATTATGAGATAAAAAGGGAACTTAGTTTGTCCAAAAGTAATATTCAGCTTGTAATCCTAGAGTATCAATTCACATAATGTATATTTGTAAAAAAATTGCAAAAAGGTAAAATATAACAAATATATACTATAACCTATGAAAGGAGAAACATAAAATGTATGGTTGAAATGTTAAAGCGTTTGAAAATGATTGACTTATGAAACCCCATTTAAATGTTGATTGTTATTTCCACCTTTCATTGTGGTCTCACTTACTTAATCAAAGACAAATTAAATGATTGGATTGTTGAATAAAAAAGTAAGTAAATAATTAGCAAATGAAGCTTTTACTTTATGGGGAGTCTCTGTGGTTCTTCTTCAGTCAAAGGGAGTGGTTCCATCCAACCATGCAGATTCCTTATTAAACGGTTAAAATTCGTCCCCAACCATTCTTTCCTCGTCCTCACTTTCTTCACTCTTTTTCCGAATCCGAATTCAAATATTTTAACTGAGAGTCTGAGAGATATGTCAGCAAAATAAATAAATTACTGTAAGAGAAGAGCATATGCTTCAACGTTCCATGCATACACCATTAAAAATGTCCGAAATATAAGCTACTGTGTAAGAGAATATTGAAATTGTGGTTGCAATATATATATAAGTCTAATTGACTTCATCATTAAAAAATGTTCTATATGTATTCTGCTAATTAGGAATGGTGTTTGGGTTGGGTTATAACACCCAATTTCTCAAGACAAATCACATTATATTGAAAGACAGACTTTTTTCCAGTACATTACCTATTAGTCTATTACTCATCGTCCACTTAAAGTGCTTTACCCATTAATATTTCCCACCTTAGCTTTTTTTTTTGGTTTTTTTTTTGTTTTCACATTTGACATCCAATGTATCGTTATTATGGAAAGTCGTCAAATCTACGATAAGCCTAATGAACATTCAACCGCAGGAGTAGGAAATATGTATCAAAGTAATTTGCAATGCGGATTGCCAATTTATAAAGTGAAATCAACGTCCTAGTCAGTTTTGAGTAGAATGGGATTGGGAACTAAACTAGTGATGTCCTTGTGTTTCCTCTAGCTAGTCACTTGTCTCTTAACTTATATCCTGATTCATCACTTATCTCGTGGTATTGCCGAGGTTCCTCATAACAATTGGGTGACGATTGATGTCAAACTGATCGATGTTAAAAACGTTATAGAGATTGAACCTATGATCTAGGTCTGAGTTCCCATAAGACCATAATATTTTGTTATAAATTATGTATTGCGTTTTTCCTTGCTTCATTATATCGTTTTCCTCTTCCAGATAGCTTTTCCTAACCTATTTACAGTAGATTAAAAAGCAGAATTGGAATCATACCAAACTGTGTTTCTTACTAGATATACCAGATAAATGACCTGTATATTACACCTCAAATTTGGACCAATGAATTCATTAAGGGGGAAATGTAGCTAGCTCAACTAATACCTCTGCATATTACTGCTTGCTGTTTTCATCAGGAAAATCAAGAGTATACACACATTACACATGTAAAATGATTCTTATCCATAGCTTTCGTGCCACAACAAAGAGAAATATATACTTCATCAAATATAATAAAAACTCAAGTATGCTCTTTTGTAACTTGGCAGAATCAAAAATCTACTCACCTTGAACTTGCAAAATATATAAGCAACAAGCTAAACTATGTCTTCTCTACACAGAGAGAGCCAATTGAATGCTAACAATGTAAGTATTGACACATGATTTTGCAGTTAAATATAGCTCAGTAGTCAGTACCCGATATCAGCTGGATCACCCATGTACTCGGCGACTTGTTCAAGTTTAACAGTAAGCATCTCATGGCTATCAGCATCGCAAACAACACCAGTTTCCTTATCCAAATCTTTCTCAACAAGACTCCCAAAACTACCCTTATGTCTACCCGACAGAACCAACACCCGCCCTCCTCGCCTAGGCAATGCGGTCTCTAGCAACTTCTGGTCGATCCCTTGAACCAACTCCTGCGTCTCATCCATAGTGATATCACAAGTTGACTGCCCAACAACATCGGTCACCACTCCCTTTTTAAGATACAATCTCCCACCTTTCAAATCCTTGCTCACTATTCTCACCCTTATATGACTTGTAAGCCATGAGGCCTTCTCACCTCTATAGTTCTTCTTACAGGCTCTAACTTCAGCCCTACTCTCTCTCTCTGTTTCTCTACTGCGTTTACTCCCTACTCTATATTTCTCCACACTGATACCTACTTTCACTTCCTGCTGGCTTCCAGAACCAAGTATTTCTCTACCGGAGATAGTTCTCACCTCTTTTGCAACAGAACATGACACAACTCCGCTTGTAATGTTGTTTCTGGATTTGTCTGATTTACCAATTTCTTTCGCTTTAACCTTATTGGTGGTATCATTCTTACCCTTGGGACAATCCAGAGTGAAGCCAAATCCTTCATTACCAGACCACTTCTTGTATTCAACAATCTTAACATCCTCTTTAGATTTAAGACCTATCCCCTGACCTGGTTTCCAACCATAGCCAGCAAGTAACGCTTCTCCAAAGCCATCAACAGGAAAGTTCTCGAAGTCCTCTAGTTCAGGAGCATCAGGGAGTGATGCCAAATCTTTCCTCATGCTTTTCAGTAACAACTGCTCCACAGGCTCTGTCTTCGAAGCGACATCGGGTTTCTGACGCAGATTTAGACCGTACGAAGTGTTGTTATCGGAGACAGAGGGAACCACCACCTCGGCCTCGAATTGGAGACCAGAAGTGGAAGCCGACTGAAGCGGGAGATCGATGTTCTTGTAGGGTCTCCTTCGACGGTCCTCAATGGGAGGTATTACGTATTTCGGTTTGGCGTGGGTTAGGGTTTCGGATGGATCGAATTCAGTGACGAATTCTTTGAGATTTCCTTCATCGACGCCTTCCTTCTTGTCGGAATTCAACCTAATTCTGGATCCGGATTTGGATTTGGGTTTGGAAGGGATAGAGAAAGAGAGCTTCATGGTTGATCAGAGTCCGTACGTAACCCTCGTAACAGTTGGAGGAGATCTGTGTGAGAAGATTTTGACGAGAGACTCTTTTTACGGCTAAAAGTCTTTCATATGACCAGTTTAATGGGCCTATGGGCCATCCCTAATTTACCACGTGTCTTTCGATATTTACTTTTTACTTTTTTTCGTCTATTTAACAAAATAATAAGGAAAATACTCACTCAGTAGATCTTCTCCCGACGACGACGGGGGGATTTCTAAGTCTTAGGTCACACAGGACAGGAGATAAAGATAATCTTCCGACAAGATATAATTTTCCAGAAAAGAATCTAATTCGAACAAGTCTGTTCTGCTCTCTCCATCTGTAAGTTTAGTTTCAGAAAACTACACTTAATTTTTTGCTGTGGTCACACTCAAAAACAATTGTTCTACTATTTTCTTTTGCCTTTTCTGCTTTGATAGTAGTCAATGGTAGCGCTGTAATAATAATTTAATAGTAATAACTAGCGCAGTGTTTACTTATTCCCCCCCCCCCACTAGAAATTTACGCTTAATTTATTAATTAAATTTTAGTGGTATCGTCGTCACAAGGCAAAGAGAATGGCGGGAGATAATTTAAAGTCCTGGGTTTCGGACAAGCTGATGGTGGTGCTAGGCTATTCGCAACCTGCTGTCATTGAATATCTCATTGCAATGGGTAAGTAAGTTGCAGTTTCGTTGTTGATTATATTATTAGACCTTAAAGAAGCACCTTTTTTTTGGATTTGACAATTGATTGGGGTTTTCGAATTGCAGCTAAAAGTTCAAGATCAGCTTCTGATATGGTGCCTGAGTTGGTTATTTACGGGTTTTCATCCGGTGATGCTCTTGACTTTGCACAAGATATTTTTGCGAGGGTTTCCCGTCAAGCTGCTTGTGTGAATGTGAGTTGTTTGGTGGATATGTTAAGAAGATATCTTTTTTTTTTTTTCTTTTTTTTCTTTGTTCAGTATGCATAGTGTCTGTGGCTGTAGTAGAGCTAGTGATATATGCAATAACTCTTATTTTTATTTTATCATCTCTGTGTCAGATCTACCAGCAAGAAGAAACAGAGGCAGCAAGGCTAGCGAAAATGCAAAAAACTTTTATGCCTTTGCATGCAGATTTTGATGAAGTCTCTGTGGAGAAAAAATCTTCTGAATCTAGAAAGCATGACAGAGCTAATAAAATTTTCAGAAAACATATTTCGAAACCAGAAGATGAAGATGACAAGGCATAGTGTTCTCTCCTTATCCACCTCTTTCCCCTTCTATCTATCGGGATATATAAAGCTAGGCATCTCTTCTGACAATTTTTTTTCCTCACTGTAATGACAATGCGCAGATGGATGTTGTAGAAGACGACAGGCGTGTTATGGGAAAGGTATCCCAAGAGGAAGGCTCAGAGGTATGTCTGATGGCGGCTCGTATAGTGTTAGGCAAGGCTCAGAATCCAAAGAGGCTTTTTCCTATTTCTCTGTGTGTGTTTTGTGTGGATAACACCAGTGCATCATTATATCTGATTGTTTGTCTATTCTCTTTGGCCATTTATATTTTCCACAGTCAGAAGAGGATAGATTACAAGACCGGAGGGAGAGAGAGGAACTGGAACAACATATCAGAGAACGTGATACTAAACGGACACGAAAGGTATTCTGTTACTAAAATTTGTTGTTATACAATTCTATCATGAATTCTTTACAAAAGTCACATGGAAGGAGTTCTTCATCTCCCAGCGTGACAGAGCTAACCATCTACTAGGTTTTGTGGCCATTAAGTATTGGTTTATAGTAAGCTAGCTAGTTAAGGAAAAATCTAACTTGGCTTGATGGGCTAATATGAAAGAGGCAAATAGCATTACATTTCGTCTTGTTCTATGCTGAGTGTTTAGTGAGTATGATACCGTGTTACCTTTCTTTTATTTATGCAGTTATCGGACCACAGCATATCGAAAAAAGAGAAAGGTACAGCCTGTTATAGCTCATGTATGAACACTTGTTAATATATCTTGTTACATAGTATTGTCTTCAATCTTATGGTTTTGTTTCAAAAAAAAATTCACTGCATCACAGAAGAGGCTGCTCGAAGAGCCAATGCTTTGGAAAGAAATGACATTGCGACGTTAAGGTACTCCTGATGTTCATGTTGATGAAGTTTACCATGCTTTTTGTGCTTGGGTGATTTCTTCTTTAGATAGTGATGTCATACATATAGCAATAGTTTCTATGTTATTGTCATGGTCTCTGGCTGTCAACTATGTTCCATCCGTTGAAATTCTTGTTATAATTTTAATTTGCAGTTAACTATTCTTAACAATGTCAATCCCCCTCCTTGTTAACAATTACTGGCTGTGCTCCTATTGTCTAAAATGATGTAGTTGGAGACTAATTTATTTAAGTATTTTTGTTTGGTTTGATTCAGAAAAGCGTCAAGACAAGAGTATTTGAAGAAAAGAGAACAGCAAAAACTGGAAGAACTAAAGTACATGGCTTTCCTGTTCTTTTTGTCTCCTCAGAAACTGTTGTTTCAAATAAGATTTATTTCTTAATTTCCACTGGTTCTGCGTAGGGATGAGATAGCAGATGAGCAATATCTTTTTGGAGGTGAAAAGCTCACTGAAATAGAAACTGACCAATATAGGTAATCGCCATATCTTTCTTGCACCACGGTGCTTGACATCCATCTAAATAAGTTGTAAAAGAAGATATAAATGTTATGCCTTTGTTACCTTCTAATTGATCTTGGTCGGATTTGAAATGCTGACAGATACAAGAAAGAGCTCTACGATCTTGTGATCAAAAGAACACATGAAGACGATAATGCTGATGAGGTAATTATACATCTTCAAGGATACTTTCTTGTTCTTGACACAATTTTTTTCTTATTACTAGCTTGTAGTGCATTACATGCGCCAGATGGATTTAGTTTTCTTCTTTATTTGGATCATTTTTATGCATCTAACACTTGTCTCTATTTTTCCAACCGTTGTGGAGTTCAGTATATAATGCCAGATGCTTATGATCAAGATGGAGGCGTTAATCAGGAGAAGAGATTTTCTGTTGCTGCACATCGATACAAGTGAGTTGACAAAAACTGCATTGCTAGTAATCTAGCACGTTATAAGCTAATTAAAATTGTGAGATCACTCGTATTTTCCCCCTAAAATGTTCTTGAATACTTTATTTGTCAAGGGACATGGAATCAGCTAAAAAAATGAACCCCTTTGCCGAGCAAGAAGCTTGGGAGGATCATCAAATTGGTAACTTTATACTTCAACAATTCTATCATCCAGTAATATTGTTTTCAGTGCCTGCGAATGTTAATGACACTCTTAGATTTGAACATGATTGAAATGACATGGTAATGCAGGAAAAGCAACATTAAACTTTGGTGCAAAGAACAAGGAAGCCTCTGATGATTATCAGTAAGATCTGTTGCGGAAATGTTCCTTGATTGTGTTCAACTACTTTTGAATTTACTTCAATATTTGCCTTGTTTAACTAGTTGTCCTTTTTAGCTTTCACCGAGGATCTAGGGGACCATATTACAGGGTTTATATAATTTTTTCTCCTTTCCTCCAATAGGTTTGTATTCGAGGATCACATAGACTTCATAAAGGCATCTGTGTTGGCTGGTGAAAATGTATTGCTCATGATATTCATCCAAACTTATGTTTCTATCATATGCCGAGCTGTGTCTCAATTTTTTTTACTTTTTCTCATGCAGTGTGAAAACGAGATGCTCCCAATAGCGGGTCAAACTTTTTCTGGAAAATCAGCTTTTGAGATACTTCAGGTGCTAAGCTTTTTCTTTTTGTGTGTGTTCCTCCACTTAATTCTCTTTAATCAATTTAATTTTCTGACTTTGCATGTTATGAACAAGTTTTTCCTAGAAATGAATGTATATATATTTGCATTTATCTGTCTGAATCAGGAGGAGAGAAAAAATCTGCCAATTTATTCTTATCGTGATCAACTGCTTAAGGCTATTGAAGATCATCAGGTGATTCTTGCTTCTGTACCATTTCCTTTTTGTTGGGTTGCTTAGTTTAAAATTTTGCAGGAAATTGGATTTCTTCTAAATCATCGCATGAAGAAAAGTCCATTCCTCATGTACTACAGTTTTATTTGACATAGCAATTGAATGTTCAATATTAGCGGAGAAAATATTAGTATAAGAGAATTTCCCAATCAAAAGTCATCTCATATTCTACTGTTCCTACTCTTCACAATGAAATCACTAAATGTTCCTAATGATCAGTTTGTACTTTTGTCTGTTTCATACAATTGAGTTCCATTTCTCTCATTGTCTTATCAGGTTCTTGTCATTGTGGGGGATACTGGTTCAGGAAAGACTACACAAATACCACAGTATCTTCATGAAGCTGGTTACACGAAGCATGGGAAGGTACAACCTACAATTTTAGCTGAATTATTTTCCATATATGTAAATACATCTATACTATTGATCACATAAACACTGAACTTTATTGTAGGATTCATGTAGAAATTAGTATGTGCTATCTTCTTTCTTTGAGAGCTGTTAGCTAGTTGTGAACAATCTTAGCTGCTTATGAATTCTATCTAAAAGTTTTCTGTTTGATCAGATGCGAATATATTAGAGGTGTATTTTGTTAGATGCAAATATAAAATTTATGTAGGACCTTTAGAGTTGAATAGCTTGAAACATATAGAACTGTTAATTAGCATAGTAGTTTCCCTTTATTAAGCAACGCAGAATAATCTTTTTGCAGGTTGGTTGTACGCAGCCTCGGAGAATTGCAGCTATGAGTGTAGCTGCTCGTGTTGCTCATGAGATGGGTGTCAAACTTGGTCACGAGGTATGCTGACTTTTCTTTTGATCTTCAGATATCTTCCCTTGGTTACAACTTTGGATTACGTCTATTATTGTCTACAAGGTTACAATTTTGTTTGTGCTCACAGGTGGGATATTCTGTTCGATTTGAGGATTGTACTTCAGAGAAAACGGTCCTGAAGTATATGACTGATGGAATGCTCTTGCGTGAACTACTTGGAGAACCGGATTTGGCGAGTTACAGGTACTAAACTTTAAACATTATTGGACATAAAAGAATGCATCGTTTCTTACTGTTTACCATTCTTTCCAGCGTCATTATTGTCGATGAAGCGCATGAAAGAACTCTGTCAACCGACATACTATTTGGATTAGTCAAGGCAAGTGGGAATTTTTCTATGTTAGACTGTTACTTATGTGGTATTAGATTGTTTCTTATATCATGATTGCATTATTTCTTCACGTAACAGGATATGGCACGGCTTCGACCAGAGCTGAAGTTATTGATATCCAGTGCAACAATGGATGCAGAGAAATTTTCTAATTATTTTGACGCTGCTCCAATCTTTATCTTCCCAGGAAGAAGATTTCCGGTTGACATTAGCTTTGTAACTGCACCTGAAGCTGATTATATGGATGCAGCACTAGTGACTATTCTTCAGATACATGTAAGTGAACCACTTGGAGATATTTTAGTCTTCCTTCCCGGGCAAGAGGAAATTGAAAATGTAGAAGAGACGTTGAAAAACAAGATAAGAGGTTTCGGTACAAAGATCCGGGAACTCATAATATGTCCCATCTATGCGAATCTTCCAAGCGAAATCCAAGCTAAGGTTTTTGAACCGACACCTGAAGGGGCTCGTAAGGTAGTTCTAGCAACAAATATTGCTGAAACATCACTTACCATTGATGGTATCAAGTATGTAGTCGATCCAGGGTTTTGTAAGATCAAATCTTATAACCCGAGAAATGGTATGGAGTCTTTGCTTGTAACTCCAATATCTAAGGCTTCGGCGACGCAACGAACTGGCCGAGCTGGAAGAACAGGCCCAGGGAAGTGTTTCCGGCTGTACACAGCTTTCAATTTCCAGAATGATATGGAGGACAATACGGTGCCAGAGATACAAAGGACGAATCTTGCTAGTGTTGTACTTGGTTTGAAGAGTCTTGGAATTGATGATCTGTTGAACTTTGATTTCATGGACCCTCCACCTGCTGAAGCTCTTGTCAAGGCTTTGGAACTACTATTTGCTCTGGGTGCCCTAAATAAATCAGGTGAACTGACCAAAGTTGGGAGAAAGATGGCTGAGTTTCCCCTTGATCCTATGTTGTCCAAAATGATTGTTGCTTCGGAGAAGTACATGTGCTCTGATGAGATAATCTCTATTGCTGCTATGTTGTCTGTGGGAAGTTCTATCTTCTATCGTCCCAAGGACAAGCAAGTTCATGCGGACAATGCAAGGATGAATTTCCATACGGGAAACGTGGGAGATCACATTGCTTTGCTAAAGGTCTGTACTTGTATATCTCTCACATTGCTTTTCTTGTAAACTCTGTTTACTATATATTCTCTTTGATTTCCATAGGTATATAGTTCGTGGAAAGAAACAAACTACTCGACTCAGTGGTGTTACGAGAACTACATTCAGGTATATTTTCTTACCATCCAGCATCCATTGTCTAGTCTTTTAAAACAGCGTTGTGGACCTTGTGGTCATGTAAATTCATTTGACATGGTTTGAGTTATATTTGAAAAGGTCCGGAGCATGAAACGAGCCAGAGACATTCGTGACCAATTAGAGGGACTTCTCGAGAGAGTAGAAATAAAAGTCAGCACTAACATCAACAACTTGGATCTAGTAAGGAAGTCCATCGTAGCAGGTGAATTTGTTACCCTCTTTACTCAACTTTGTTTTAGTTAAAACCTAATTTGTTTGCTAATAAGTCGTTTTTCACCTGAACAGGTTTTTTCCCACATACTGCTAAGCTAGAGAAGAATGGATCATACCGAACTGCAAAGCATCCCTTGACAGTGCATATATATCCCAGCTCAGGCTTATCTCAAGTAAGTCCACAAAACCTACTTAATTGTGAATTATTGATAGATTCTTATTGGGTTCCTTCTTTTAGGTTCTACCAAGGTGGGTTGTATACCATGAGCTTGTCCTTACCTCTAAGGAATATATGCGACAGGTAAATTTGCGTCGTCTTGGAAATTTGAAAGATCTCACTTTTCTTTGCATATGCTAATTTTTTTGCTAAATTTTATAATGAAGGTAACTGAGCTAAACCCAAAATGGTTGGTTGAGATAGCTCCTCACTACTATCAGCTCAAGGATGTTGAAGATGGTATAAGTTTTTCTTGATTAATTATACCTTTTGATCACATTTGCGCATTTTTGTGGCCAAAACCATCTGATCATATCATTATTATTAACACGTTTCAGGTGCATCAAAAAAATTGCCCAAAGCAATCGGACGAGCTCCAGCGTAATGACACGTGACTTTGCATTGTGTCCCAGAAGAATTCACGGCTTCTCTACTCATCTTTTATTATTGTACAAGTTGTCTCTAATGCTAATTACATCGTCAGGCCAAATATATACTCCTTGATCATGATCTGATTAGCTTTTAAGGTTATTTTAGTCATTAATTTACACCAACCACCAAAAGATTTAATTTCCTCTCTTCAACTGTCTTTTTATTTTATTTTTCTTAACAACTATTTTCAAGTAGCCAATATTTTTTTTGTTTCTAAACTGTGAACAAAAATTATTAGATGAAAAAGCACGTAAATATAAAACCTATTGTTAATTAAATAAACTTCATACTTTAAATTGAAAAGTTTATATATATAATTATGAATACTAAAATACAAAATTTCTATTTTGGTCAAATACATATTTTTTTTTTTTTTTTTTTTTTTGCCAGCATGATACAAGATTGACTCAAACGAGCCAATTAGACGGAAAGTTATTCACAAAGGTGATTGGAAGCGGTTCCACTCTAGCACGGCGCGCCGTTTGTCCGCTCTACCATTCTCGTGATCTTGGTATCCGAACGAGAGAGAATGAAAGGAACTCCCCCTTATCTTCATCAATAGCATCCATATATGTCTTGAAAGCAGGTCAATCGGAAGGCGAAGACACCATCTTCACCAAATCAGAACAGTCTGTGAGAAAGACGACTTTCTCGATGTCAGCACCAATCATACACCTCATGGCCCAGATAAAGGCTTCTACCTCTGCGTGAAGCGGTGACAAGCTACGAGGAGAATTAGATGCCCCCATGGTATGAGATTCTCCGGCAGGAGAAGTACAATACCATCCGCTACCCATAAACTTATCAGTCGCCTTCCAAGACCCATCGATAAAGCATCGGTAACTAGACTCATAACCATGAATCACGTTACTAACCTCTGTCATAGACCTAAGTAGAGGCGGAGGAACATCGGTGGACAAAGAGCCGGATAGGTCTTCCTGAGCGGAAGACCAAAGTCTGGATTCCTCCTCTGCTATTCGTAGAATCGCTACCGGATTGGAATCCAAGTTGCTAAAAAGTTTATCATTCCGAGCCTTCCAGATATACCATAAAATCCACGGAAACATCTCCACCGAAGGAGTATCTTGAAATCTCCAAAATAAGGAATCCATATTAGCATATATAGACTCCGATGGGAAGCAACCCGAAGCGGTCGGAAATTGAGACAATCCCCACACCTGCCTAGCCGGAGGGCATAAGAAAAGAGCGTGGTTAACGGTCTCCTCCGTCCCCCCACAAATTTCGCATTCCATACCACAGCTTAGTCCACGACGTCGTAGATTAGCTGTTGTTGCCATGCAACCCGTAATTGCTTGCCACAAGAAGTGTCTGAGTTTTGGTGGACACCTAATCCGCCAGACAAATGCCTGCAGTGGGATAATATTAGGGCCAGAAGTAGAAAGACCACTCTCTGGTCCCCGTCGCAGTGCCTGGTATCCAGATTTAACTGTGTAGCTACCGGTTTTAGTCAAATGCCACCCCAAGCTATCCGGTGTGGTAAGATTACCAAGAGGTAAGGCAGAAATAAGGGCTACATCCTCCGGCACAAAAGTTGCCGAAAGTAAAGCCTGATTCCAGGAACATGAAGTCCTGTCAATAAAATTTTCAACTCTAAGCGTTGGATCGACAGGCGATCCAGAACGCAATGCTGGTCTCGGGGGTTGAGCAGGTATCCAAGGGTCAGACCATACCGAAATGGAGTCCCCAGTTCCTACCCGTGTAATGAGTCCTTTATTCACCAGAGAGCGAGCAGAAATCATACTTCGCCAACCATAGGATGGAGAGTACGATTTGATAGGATCTAATGGATCCGAGTGCAAAATACATATTTTTTAAAAAATGAAAATTTTGAAGTAAGAAAACATAAACATTAATACGCAAAATAAATAAATAACACAAACAGTTTACGCCACAAGTTGAGCCGTTCGAAAATCAAATCCGTGATCAGAATTTTTCGTGTAAAATTCGTCTACGTAGGTTTTGAAATGATAATAAAAACTTGACGACGTACGAAATGAAATAAAAACAAACTGGGGTAAAGGAGTTCTGTTGTTGACCAATAAGAGACCAGTAGACTGGATTTTGTAGTGAAAAGCAGACTACGGAACAATTTAGCGAGATAAATATTAAAGAGTGAGTATATGGAGTTAGGGTTCATAATATATTTCTTCTATTTAAGATCAGGGTGTTGTCCAAACCATACAATTAATACGAAAATAGAGATAATCGTCAAGAACAAGAATAGATAAGGGACGACGAGAATAACTAGCTACTGATCAGTGATACGATTTCATACTACAAACATAAAACAAAAAAAAAGATGCACAAAGATCCATAGATAGAAGTTTGAGGGTTGAAGCTACTACTTTGGGGGTGTTCCCGGTTGCTCCACCGGACTCGGAGGTGGAGATGGGGAGGGAGGAGGCGGAGGTGGTTCACGGATAGTAAGACCGGGCGGATTTTTGAACATTGGGTAGTCCAGAAAACCACCGTCCACCCAGTTCTGCTCGTCGATTTTCTTCTGAGTCTCTTGTGGTGTCTCACTCTCAGCTCTTTTGATCATCCTCTCATTCTCAATGGACGTATCACTCCAATCTTTTCCTCAGACATTTTTCTCACTTCTTTTTTTCTTCTTTTTTCTTCAACTTTCGTGTAATGTGGGTATGGAGGAAATGTAAAGAAGGGTACGTATAAATAGACGAGGGAGGAGGAGGGGAGATATTAATGTGTGTGCCGATGGATTAAGGGTCTAACCATCATTGCTGGAAACAAAAAAAATAATAACATGGTTTAGAATCATTTATGCCTCTAACCCATACGGTCACTAATTGAGGAGTTAATCGTCTAATAAATAAGGCATCCTATATGTATCCCACAATTTGGTTTGCACTATATTATTTTCTTTATAAACATAAATTTTTGTTTTTACTTTTATCTGAAACCTTCGCCATGTTGATGGTTAGATAAAGGTCATGGTCAATATTCATGTAAAATTACCACATATGCTCTGCACACTTATTTTTCTGGCTTTCTATAAATGATCTTCAACTTTCTTCTTCTTATAAATGCATTAGTAATAAATGATGTAAAAAACTTTTGCATCATCTCAATAAATGATTTCTAATTTGGTGATGCAAATAATATACATCAGTTAATATACAAAATATATACATAAATTGTTGTAATTGATATGAAAATGTGTCAATTGCAAAAAATGATATTAATTTTTACATCAGTTTATTTAAGTTATGTTAGTATTAGTGTCGATTAAAAGAACTGATTTCAGTTACTGACATCACTTATTAATAATCGATGTTAATATTTGTGTATATGTATCCCACAGTTTGGTTTGCACTATATTATTTATTTATAAACTTAAATTTTTGTTTTTACTTTTATCTGTAACCTTCGCCATGTTGATGGTTAGATAAAGGTCATGGTCAATATTCATGTAAAATTACCACATATGCCCTGCACACTTATTTCTCTGGCCTTCTATATTAGCTTGGTAAATAAATGCTCTTCAACTTCTTCTTCTTAATGTAAACAGCTCGGATTTGAAACAATGAAACTCACAGTTTCAACTTATCATAAAGAGCATACTCATATCCATGTAACGCTTTGTATAGTGGACGAGGCATGAAGTCTCACTTGAGCTGAAGTTATTTCCCACTGAGCATGTAATGAATTTATCCCAGCACACGCTTGTCAGCATCGCCACCATCTCGTTTGTTTACTATCGCCTTTTCCTTTTTCTTGCTGCTCAAGTTTCACCATATATATAATTCTTAAGAACAATGAGCTTTAAAAGACATGACAACTAGAGATGAATTATATATCTGAAAAGTTATACATGGCTTCCAGAAAGCTATTCCCACATATGACTACGCTACTAGTAATTCAAACCCAAAAGATGTCTTGACATAACCTGATTTCAATTTTCCGTTACTAAATACAACTCTATGCTTCAATTTCTACGTGATAAGTGAATAAGTGATAACTAATAACTAAGAATTTAAAACTTGTTAGCTTTAAATCGAAGATTTACAATATGGAATTTTTAGCAATTTGGGACTATTAACGACGGAGGAATCCACAGTGGTGAAGAACACGATTCTAATTTTCGAGCTACTGATTCTGCAACCAGAAGGTCATCAAAAACCCCAAAGAAGTTTTGTACAAGGAAATTTGAAAAAATATAGAACAAACAGAAAAGAATGGTCCAATTGCTAGATAAGGAAGTTATTTTTGTACAGAAAGGTCCAATTTGTACAGATAAGGAAGTTATTTTTGTTGGGCCTAAAGGTCCAATTGCAAGATTATTTTGATTTGGAAGTTAGCCTTATTTTGTTTTTTTATCCAAAAGGTGGCCTTATTATTTTGTAGTATTAAACTATTAACTAGAAAAACACATATACGAAGGATAATCAGATAAAGTTTTGAATTTTTTCTCCCAGGCACGAGTTCCAAGAAAGGTTGAAAGAAGAATGAGGGTTTCTTTTAACCGGATCTCACCAACTCCTATATACTAAAAAAGGAAATATCTGTTGGTCCATAGCAACTCTTGTCAACTCCGGTGAGGATAAACGGTGGTCCGATGTCAAAGATACTCCTCTCTTCTCCTCTTTGCCTCCCCAACACAACACCCTCTCCAACTGCACTTTCCTCTACACTGGTAAGCGCATCCCAACATCTCTAGTGTAACTAACTTGTTGGTTTTTAGGTTTCATGATCAAGAGTTTCACCCGAAACTGTGAGATCCTAGACATACAAAGTTTGGTTCACTTGATTTGCTTTCTCGGTTTAATCCAGATCACTCTCACCTCTGTGTGAAGAACCTTTCAAAAAATTTCTGAACACTCTGTCCTGCGGACTGAAAACTCTCACCTCAGTGTGAAGAAACTTAGCTTCAAATTCATACGCGCTTGCACGTTAATATGGATCGGAAAATACCTTACCACATGAAAGGAAAAGGAAAGACGGATGACTTTGCTCCACCCCCACCAAAAAGAATACGAGCCCCGGAAGTGGATAACTCAGATCTGATTCAAGAAAACTCCCTGACTCTTATGGGAAGGCTCACTAACCCAGCTGCTCAACGCCTCTGGTCTTTCATCCCCTTCATCTCTAACAAATGGAACCTACGAGGCAAAGCAATAGGCTCAGATCTGGGCAATGGATGCTTTCAATTCAATTTGACCATGAAGAAGATCTATAAAAGGTTTTGGACAACAGGCCATACCATTTTGACCAGTGGATGGTGATTCTTTAAAAATGGGAACCGATTATCTCCTCTTCTTTCCCTTCCAAAATCCCCTTCTGGATTGATGTTCAAGGTCTTCCCAAACATTACTGGAAGACAGAGATGTTAGCGAGCATTGCTGAGGAGATAGGAGAAATAATGGAGATAGAAATTACAACCTCCCATGCGAAAGTCAAAGTCCTTCTTGATGGCCTCAGACCCATACTGAAAGAAACAGCAGTGGAATTTCCAGATGGTAGCGACATCCTCGTGACCTTGGAGTACAAACAACTGAAGAATCATTGCAATTACTGCCTCCGGCTGACCCATGAAAGGAAAAACTGTCCAGGTCTCAAGAGAGACAACCTCCAAACCAAACCTCAGCCAATGCAAATCCCCCCTGCAAGTAATAGTTTGGACATGTCATCAACTCATAGAAGGAGCCAAAGCCAATATATTGAATCATAAAACCGTGGCAGCCAAAGGGAAAGAAACGCACATGATACCTACGCCTCAGCTAGGAGGTCCTACCATACCAATGATATGGGGCTGCGAAGGTCCTCGGACTCCAGAAGGTCTAGAGACGATACGCCAAACTCAAGGAGGTCCCCAAGAAGATCAAACTCGTATTCCAGATATGGCTCCCAAAGTGAGCAGAGAGGTGGACCACACTCCAGAAGCTGGAACCAAAAAACAAACACATCCTCCTCCTTTCAGTGGAGAGAAAAAAGGACTGGTAACATCGCCATCGTAGCAGACTCTTCTGAAACATCGAGAACACGCCGTCCTCCTCTAGAGAGAAACCTAGACGCACTCCCCCCCATACCAGAACAACTAACGGGACCAGTATTGATCCCTATGCTTGAGGAGACTATGGGAGAGCTTCGGGAGGTTACGGTTCAATATGTGTCTTGTGCAGACCCTACTGAGAGTGCAGCCAGGAAAAAGAGAGTTATTCAAGGGGAAGAAAAAGACCTTATGGCTAAAACCGCGGCTAATATCATAGCAGCGGCATCGAAGGCAGCAAACCAGACTCAAAGAGGGGAACAACAAATGGAACTGACTCAGACGCCTACCCTGATTAACCCAGTACAGACCCCAGTGCAGAGCTCCCTTCCGGACGGCCCGGGGAAAAAGAAGAGAGGTAGACCAACGCAAAAAAAAGCTGTTAATAAGAGTCCTCTCAGAATCTCTGGAGTGAAATCACAAAAGAAAAATATTTATCTAGCTTCAGGCTCACCTAGAAGACGCCACGGTGTGGAAAGGGAAGTCACCCCCAGAGAAGAATCCCTATCTCTAAACCCACAACCAGGACCTTCGGGAACCAGAAGTTCTCAAGGTAACCCAAGTACCACAGAAGCAGGCCCGAGTGCTCCAAAGATAAAACTCATCCCTGCAGCAAAGAAGAAACTGGTGGATTTTCAGAATCCACCAAAACCGCTTCCTTAAGGGTTGTGAGCTGGAACTGTTGTGGGTTGGGGAACCCCATAACAATTCACAGACTAAAAGATATCTGTAAAAGGATATCTCCGGATTTCTTGTTCCTCATGGAGACAAAAAATAACTCTGAACTTGTGCTCAAAAAACTGCAATGGATAACGTACCCGTCTAAACTCTTAATCCCACCAAGTTCACCAGGATCAGGTGGACTTGCCCTGTTTTGGAAGGACTCTACGGAAGTGGAGATAATCTCATCCTGCAAAAATTACATTGATACAAGAGTTAAGACAAAAGGAAGGGCTTTCTATGTGACCTTTGTCTATGGTGAACCAAGTCGAACAAACAAAATTCAGGTATGGAACCAGATTCGATCGTTTGGTGAAAACAGAACTGACCCGTGGCTGTTGACTGGAGACTTCAATGATATAATAAACAACTCGGAGAAAAGAGGCGGTCCAGCTAGAGCAGAAGGATCTTTTGTTGACCTAAGGACACTCATGTTAGTGTGTGATCTGTATGATCTAAATTACTCTGGTAATTTTCTATCTTGGAGAGGAAAAAGACACGAGCACCTGGTTAAATGCAGGCTGGATAGAGCGATGGCAAACAGCTCATGGGCAGAGGCGTACCCCTCGGGGAGGAGTGATTATCTTCCTTTTGAGGGATCTGATCGTAGACCAATTGTAGTAGCCTTCGATCCTGGAAGGAAAAAAAAGAAAAGGGCTGTTTAGATTTGACCGGAGAATTAGAGAGAATGAGGAAGTCAAAAAGCTGGTAAATACCACCTGGAACCTAAGCTCCGAAGACACGGTGGATGAAAGAATCACCAAATGTCGCAGAGTGATCATCCAGTGGAATAAGGAACAACAATCTAACAGCCAAAAGAAGATTGAGGAACTCAGAACTAGACTGGAGGAAGCAATGAGTAGTGATTTCATGGAAACAGAGCAAATCAGTATTCTAAATAAGGAACTCATGCTAGCCTACCAAGCGGAGGAGGAATTCTGGCAACAAAGAAGTCAACAGCTCTGGCTTGCCCTAGGAGATAAAAACACTGGATACTTCCACGCTGCAACAAAAGGGAGAAAATCAGTTAATAACATAGCTGTGTTGGAAGAAGAGGAAGGAAGTCCCACATATGAAGAAGAAGGAATAGTTAAATGTATCTCTGATTACTTTTCCAAGCTGTTTCAGTCTGAGGCTGGTAACAGACTCTAGTGTGTGCTAGAAGCTATCTCCCCCACCATTACCCCTGCAAGGAATGAACAACTAATTCGGGAACCGTCAAAAAAGGAAATAAAAGAGGCTTGTTTTGCAATCCACGCGGATAAGGCCCCATGGCCAGATGGTTTTTCTGCGAGTTTTTTCCAGTCGAACTGGCACACAGTGGGAGACATGATAACATTTGAGGTTCAGACTTTCTTCTCCACTGGATCCCTACCGGACAACATCAACCACACGCATGTTAGACTGATTCCCAAGATCACAAGCCCAAAAAAGACAGCTGACTACAGGCCAATTGCCCTCTGCTAAGTCTATTACAAAATCATTGGAAAACTACTGTCAAAAAGACTCCAACCTCTCCTACAAGAGGTGATTTCCGAAAACCAGTCAGCTTTTGTTCCTCAGAGAGCTATTAGCGACAATGTACTCATAACCCATGAAGCATTACATTACCTTCGAACCTCAGAAGCAAAGAAACGATGCTACATGGCTGTCAAAACTGATATGAGTAAAGCCTATGACAGGTTGGAATGAGATTTTATAGAGCAAGTGATGGTTAGAATGGGTTTTCATCGAAAGTGGGTACAATGGATCATGCAATGTATAGTAACGGTATCCTACTCTTACCTCATCAATGGCACTGCAAAAGGATTAGTCAAACCTGAACGTGGAATACGCCAAGGCGACCTTTTGTCTCCTTATATTTTCATCCTATGCAGCGAAGTACTGTCTGGATTATGTTCCAAAGCCCAGGCGGATGGATCTTTAGAGGGCATCAAAGTTGCAAAGAATTGTCCCCGTGTGAATCACCTGCTGTTTGCAGACGACACCATGTTTTTCTGCAGATCAGATATTCAGAGCTGTAAGACCCTACTCTCCATCCTGCAAAAGTATGAAGAAGCATCAGGGCAAAAAATTAATTTTCAGAAGTCTGCTATCACCTTCTCAAAGAAGACTGCAGTGGAGGTCAAGAATCGAGTCAAAATTGAACTCAGTATTCACCATGAAGGAGGACAAGGTAAATACCTTGGGTTGCCGGAACTGTTTAGACGGAAGAAAAAGGATGTCTTCACTTCAATCATTGATAGAATCAAACAGAGAGTAATGAGCTGGTCAACTAAATTCCTATCCACTGCGGGTAAACTAACCTTACTCAAGTAAGTGCTGACAGCTATGCCCTCATATGCAATGACCTGCTTCAAACTACCCGTATCCCTATGCAAAAGAATTCAAGCAGCACTTACCAGATTTTGGTGGGATGGCCCTGGTGACAAAAAGAAAATGTCTTGGTTATCGTGGAAGAAGATGACAAAAGCTTTGAATAAGGGAGGGTTAGGGTTTAGAGACATACAACTCTTTAATGACTCGCTCCTAGCTAAGATTGGCTGGAGAATCTTGACTAAACCCTCTTGCCTCCTAGCGAGAGTACTCCTTGGAAAATACTGCCAAGATGCCCACTTCCTAGACTCCGTGGTTCCAAACTCTGCATCCCACGGTTGGAGAAGTATTTGTGTGGGAAGAGACCTCCTCAAAACCCATATAGGCAGACTCATAGGGAATGGACAGTCAACTCTGCTCTGGAAAGACCCATGGCTATCCCTAGACCAACCGGAAGTACCAATAGGACCACCAAACGAGAGCTCACAACAGCAAAGAGTGGCGGAACTACTCCACCGAGACTCTCTTGAATGGGATGTGGAAAAGATTGCAAGCACTATACCGGGATATGAACACAAAATCCTCAACCTGAAACCAAGTAAGCTAGGCGGATCAGACAAATGGGCTTGGCTCCCAACAAAAGATGGATTATACACTGTCAAATCCGGCTACTATGAGGCGCTAAATAAAGAGGATATCGACAACACCGAGTCGCAGACCCAAAACAACTACGAGTGGAAAGCAAATCTTTGGAAAGTTAAATGCAACCCTAAGATCAAAGTCCTACTATGGAAAGCACTTCAAAATGCACTACCTGTGGGAGAGAACCTCAAGCATCGCCGGATCATCTCAGACGCCAAATGCACTCATTTCGGAGAGGAGGAGACGATCCTGCATTTTTTCTTCTCCTGTCGTTTTGCCAGACAAGTCTGGGAAAACCTCCCTTGTTTAGGCTCCCTGGCAATTGACTGCTTCTCTAGTTTCCAAAAGGGATACGATGCTACCAAATACCTAAAGTGCCTGCCCCCAGTAGGTGTCGGTGAGACAAGCTTTATACCTTGGATCTTCTGGTCCATGTGGCATAATAGGAACAAAAAGATCTTTGAAGATAGGCATCTTTGTCCTATAGAAGTCATTACACAGGCAATCGTCAAGGCTAAAGAATGGATACAAAGTCAGAACGTAATCAAGCCAAATTTAAAAGTCAAACAGCCGTTGAACCTGGATCCCCTGGGGAGTGAAGTTATCAGATGCAATACAGATGCAGCTTGGAATACCACACGATCGGCAGGTTTAGGCTGGATCTTTGCCAATCACCAGGGAGACGTCGTTGATCAAGGATCTGTGACGAAACCAAATGTTGCATCTCCGTTAGTAGCAGAAGGAATGGCGATCCTACAAGCTCTTCACTCGGCCAAATTACTGGGGATAACCCACCTTTCTCTCGCTTCCGACTCGATGAATCTTGTCCAAGCAATCAATTCGGAGACCCATCCAAAGGAGCTCCACGGGATTCTCTTCGACATCCTGAACCTTTCTAGATCTTTCATTTCTGTGTCTTTTCGTTTTACTCCACGAGCAAACAATGAGAAAGCTGATCTTTTGGCAAAAGTAGCTTTGCTTTCGGTTGTAATGGGCTCGGCCCACTAATTTCTTTAATGAATCAGAGGTTGCACAAAAAAAAAACTATTAACTAGCGCAAGAATAAAATAAATCTAGGCGCCTCTCCAATTTGTAACTTTGAGGGGCATATAATCAATCCATCATAGATAGGTGTGGTGGTGGTAAATATGGACATGATCGTAGTTATGCAAGTGCACGGTTGTGCAACTGTAGCAAAGAGAAATGAGCGTAGAAATATCATATAGTTATATGGATTATGATTATGTATGAATACGAATATACGAAAATTAAGTATGTTTGGTTTGTGGAGTTTCCTAGTCTTATAGAGAGTAAAATAAATAATGTAATAAAGATAAGGGACACTTGCAAAATTGGATCCCTAATTGGAGTCAATTGCAATATTAGACCCCTTTTTTTCTCTCTCCAACATTTGCCACTTTCTCCCTATTAAATCCTTGTCCATTCATTGTATTCACAAAAATGCCATTATTTCTGATTTATTTGAATTTCTTGCGAAAATGTTTATTACATCCATATCCTCATCTTCTTCTTTTATTTACGGTTGTGCCACCGCCATCAATTTTCCAACAACCATGAACAACCAAATTTGAAGCTCTTAAAGCTTCAACAACCTGAATTTGTAAGCTTAAATAACACCCAATGCTATGAGAACTTCATTTTCTTCCATCTCCTCTCCATTTTAATCCAAGAAAATTTGCAATTGCATTTATCTTGTTATATGTCATGATTCTTGGATAATGGTTAAATTGGTGCTGGGTTTCTTCTGTGGTGACTAAAGACGACGTCCTCGGTGCTTGACATTGCGAAACAACCACCGATAAGGTTATTTTCCGGTAGATTTCATGATTTTCCTTGATTTTTTGCGAAAGTAGACTTTATTTGTTAGTCAACCGTCATAATATCATGTAAAGTCTACTCGTGGTCAATTTTGCAATTAAAAATTTATCGAGTTTCGAGCCAGACTGCAATTTCAGTCTCCTTAATTTCATTTGAAAACAAAAATATGGTTCGACGCATTATAATCTTTCCGTCGATACTTCATTTGCAGTCTACTAAGGTGTATTTTTGCAATTGACCAAATTCTTGACTTTTTAGTTATGACTGCCGGACGAAGTCTTCTTACGATAATAAACGAGTAGACTTCCATAGTGACTATTTTTGCAATTGACCAAACTATTTAAGCATTGACCGTAATATTAATATATTAAAAATATATTAAAATAATTAGTTAACTGCAAAAGAAGTCTACTATTTAAAAAATGCAATTGTTGGTCAATTGCAAAAATGACCACGGCAGACTGCAAACGAAGTCATCATTAATGTGACTTCATACGAAGTCTACTTGGCGAAAGTCAAACTTGGTCAATTGCAAAACTAACCACGACGAAGTTTACTTTTTCTGGTTGACGGATAGTTAAAGTCTACTTAGTAGACAAGTCTACTGTAAAGTCAATGGGTTGGTCAATTGCAAAAATAACCATAGTCGACTATATTTGAAGTTAACCGGTTGAACTTTCCATTGAAGTCTACTTTGTTTTATCTATTTAATTGCAAAACTAACCAAAAATTAACAAAGGAAGACCACAAAAGAAGTCAACCGGTTATGGTAGACTTCATTCGCAGTCTGCTTTGTAAAATTGTAATTGCAAAAATAGACCCCAAGAAATAGACTTCATTTGAAGTTATCCTCGTATAGTCTTTTTATGTCTACTCGTTGATGTGAACATGAAGTCAGCATTATTTGAAAACCAAATAATTGCAAATTGGTGAATAATTTTTAAGATTTTCTTGTTGTATTCTTTGATATATGTTATGTACTTGCTTTTATATGTTTTTGACATGATTATATATTATACATATGGAGCAATCAAGTTTTTGGTTTTCTTAGGCAGTTAGGTCATTAACTTAGACTTATTTTTGAAGTCAACGTGTTGGAGTTCTGTGTGAAGTCTGTATTGATGACAAGAAAAATAATCTCGGTTTTAGAAAACCAGTTTCGGTTTATTTGAAACAGTACCAAAAATATAAAGAAACCGACTTCTCGGCAGACTTCTTTACCAACTAACGTCAAAACAATTAAATCAATTTAAACCTTGTAATGATTATGTCGACGACTTCTCTGGTAGACTTCTACACGGAAAAGAACCGTCTGCAAATCAATCAAATCAATTTAATATTTGTAATGATTATGCTGAAGATTTATCTAGAAGACTTCTTCTAAGAATATAGAATTTTACAATTATAAATATGAAATGAAGTGATATATAAACTTTTAAGAATTACCTAACTGTGAATGATTTCAGTCTCCAACACTACAATGAAGTGTATTCTTAGCTATTAGTTGTTACACTAAATCTTAATTAAATTACAAATTTCTAAATTTTTTTTTTCAATTTTTGGATAATTTGACAAATTAGAAGAGAAACCTGCTATAATTTTATAAAAATTATATTTTTTATTATGTTGACGACTTTCTGGTAGACTTCGCACGGGAAACTGAACCGTCTGCAAATCAATCAAATCAATTTAATATTTGTAATGATTATGTGAAGACTTATCTGAAAGACTTCTTCTAAGAATATAGAATTCTACAATTATAAGTATGAAATGAAGTGATATATAAACTTTAAGAATTACCCAACTGTGAATAATTTCATCTCCAACACTACAATGAAGGGTATTCTTAGCTATTAGTTGTTACACTAAATCATATTGAATTTACAAATTTCTATTTTTTTTTCAGTTTTTGGATAATTTGACAAATTAGAAGAGAAACTCCGCCAAAATTTTATAAAAATTATATTTTTTATTATGTTGATGACTTCTCTGGTAGACTTCGCACGGGAAACTGAACCGTCTGCAAATCAATCTAATCAATTTAATATCTGTAATGATTATGCTGAAGACTTATCTGGAAGACTTCTTCTAAGAATATATAATTCTACAATTATAAGTATGAAATGAAGTGATATATAAAATTTTTAAGAATTACCCAACTGTGAATAATTTCAGTCTCCAACACTACAATGAAGGGTATTCTTAGCTATTAGTTGTTACACTAAATCATATTGAATTTACAAATTTCTATAATTTTTTTTTTCAGTTTTTGGATAATTTGACAAATTAGAAGAGAAACCTGCCAAAATTTTATAAAAATTATATTTTTTATTATGTTGATGACTTCTCTGGTAGACTTCGCACGGAAACTGAACCGTCTGCAAATCAATCTAATCAATTTAATATTTGTAATGATTATGCTGAAGACTTATCTGGAAAACTTCTTCTAAGAATATATAATTCTACAATTATAAGTATGAAATGAAGTGATATATAAACTTTTAAGAATTACCCAACTGTGAATAATTTCGTCTCCAACACTACAATGAAGGGTATTCTTAGCTATTAGTTGTTACACTAAATCATATTGAATTTACAAATTTCTATAATTTTTTTTTCAGTTTTTGGATAATTTGACAAATTATAAGAGAAACCTGCCATAATTTTATAAAAATTATATTTTTATTATGTTGACGACTTCTGGTAGACTTCGCACGGGAAACTGAACCGTCTGCAAATCAATCAAATCAATTTAATAATTGTAATGATTATGCTGAAGACTTATCTGGAAGACTTCTTCCTGGGAAACTAAACCGTATTTTAAACTACGGATCTCAAATTTTTATTTAAAAATACAAAAAATAATTTATTATAATAATTAAATTAATAATAAAATAAAAAATCAAAATCTCAATTATTTACAAACATATTCTGGGTAATTCTCTTCCACCTTCACTGCTCCACCGCCCCATCTTCTGTTTAATCTTCTCCTCCAACTGTAAAATTTTCGGCCTCCATCATCTCTGTTTAATCTTCTCCTCGCCTGAAAAATTAAAAACAAGAACAAGCTTTTGTAAAAATCGGACTTCAAGCAATTAAATCATAAAAATCCAATAAAAATTGAGATTAAACTCGAAAAAGAAAGAATTAAATTTTTTCCAACAAATTACCCAATAACAATTCTCAGATCCAAATAAGAAAACCCATGTAGAACCCAAATTCAACCAACATAAAACTAAAAACCTAGATTTGTTAGGTAGATATGAAAACAAAACCTTTGGGATTAGATTTGAATATGAATGAAGGTCAGATATGGAGAGAGATTCGTAGAGTCACATTTGCAGAACTTCTTCAATAAAAAAACAAGAGAGAAATAAGAGGATGGATTGGAGTTTTAGATCTACTTTTTTTTTGTTTTTTTGGAGAGCCAAGATATATTTGAGAGAGACAAGTAAAATAAAAGAGAATCTAGGGTTTTCATATTTATTTTTGTAACCACGAAATATTTTGTGGGTATATATAGCTGAATTTTTGAGAGCAACAATATTGGAATTTTTGAGAGAGAAACTTTGGAGAGAGAAATTTTGGAGAGAGAGATCACATAAAAAGTTAGGGTTTACTTAAGAGAAGTATATATATAGTTAAATTAAATTATCCGGTTAGGTTAAAATCAAAGAATCAGTATGTATTCGGTTAGGTTCAACTATCGGTTTGGTTAAATTATCGATGAAATTAAGATAATATAATATTAATGGTTGATGGCATAACATAGTCAACCACTAATAATCTGCAGAGAAGTCTACTTAAGCAAATCCTAAATCAAATAATTTTTGTCTAGTCAACATTTTCTTGTTTAATTTGACTCGTTTATATGTAAATTTATTTTATTTTAATGCATGAAGTCTATGTGGTTATTATTTGATCATTAAGTTTATCAAATTATATTTTATAATTTTTTAATTAAAATTTAAATTATAATTAAGGAGTAGACGTCTTTTTAGGTCTTCTTGTTGACGTCAATTTGAAATCAACCCTAAAGATATCTATTGCAGACTTCATCGGGTTAAATCTGTCATTTCGGCTTCTGTTTTTTGTTTGGTCTTAAGAGTCAACTGTAATTTCAACACCCTTAGTGGTTATGTTTCTCGAAAAACGAATATGGAGTTTACGAGCTCATTTAAATGCAAATAAATGTACTAAAAATGCAATTGTCCCTAAAGATAAGCCCAGCTAAGCAAAGGAGGGGGCGTGAGCTGAGAAAACCTTTCTAGACGATTTGTTCCTTCTTCATGATGCCCTTGACTATGTTCCACCACGTTGCGTAGCTTCCTTCCTTCAGAAATTGTGAACAAATGTCTTATTGTCATTTGTTTTCTCATCTGTATGTGTGTGTATCTTTTTTTTTTTTTTTGTTCAACAAAATCAAAAAGTTGTATGTGTGTGTATCTCAGTTTCATATTTTCAAAAAAAAAAAGAATGGCAATATATAACCTCATTCAATAAATTTATTGTTTTTTTTTTTTTTTTTTTAATGATTAGCGATATACCATTTTTCTCTTCACCTTTTTAAAAGATGATTCTACATACAAAATTATCATTTACGACATTTCCGATTTTCATAAGTTTATTGAATTTACTTAGAAAGAGAAGATGATTCCGTAAATTAAATAATATGTTATTTTATTATGGCTTTCAATGGTTACATAATATGCTCTAGACCGGACTAAAATTAGACTAGTCCGCACTTAATTTACCATTCACTATTGCGTACCAGTATGCAACAATACATACTAAAAATCTCCATACTAGTACGCATTTCAGCATACAACTCCATACCATTGTAAATTCACTGTTGGTCTGTATTTTTCATTCTACTCCTCAAAAGCTCCATACCATTATAAACTCCATACTAGTTTGTTCCATACTACAGTCTAATGTGTGTGTTGCATACTAAAATATTGGTATGCATAGTCCTATTATCTCTATCATACTGCACAACAATTCAAAGCTTATGTTAAAACAGTTGTCTTTTTAGAGTTTAGACCAAAAGTCAACTATTTTGACAAAATTTTCATACCAATGAAAAACCGGAATCTTTTTTGTTGGGTCAAAGATGGAAACACGACGGAATGAGAGAGAGAAATCGGTGGCCTGATTTTTTTTTTTTTTTTTTTTTTTGTAGAAAAGTAAAATGTTTGACAAAATAAAAGTTTGGAAAAATGTAGAATTTATTTAATATTATTCAAAGAAGGCATGTATATTGCATTAATCTTAAATAAAAATTGCAATTTGTCAAAGTAGTGGTGCTGAGAATGAGCGCGTGGTGAGCACGAATAAGAAGCAAGAAGCAGGGTACATACAAAGTAGATTCATTCTCTCACCAGCTAATAAGCTACCCAAATAAGTCTTAAAAATCAAAACGCCATCTTCTCCACGTTACCACCTAACCACTCTCGTCCACCCTTTTTTTTTTTTTTTCATATCTCTCCAAAAGGGAATTGAATTGTGTATCGTTGCTCACACACGCCTTCTCATCGATTCATCTCATTTCTCTTTTCAATCATCTCCTCCTCTCTTATCCGTAAGTTCTCTCTCTCCCTCTACCCTTTTGCCCAGAACATGTGTTTGTGATTTCTTCGCATTGATTTTGTGTATATATGCTTAGATCTGATTTAGCTTTAGTCGTTTTTAGAGACAGAGACAGAGTCTCTCTTTTTTTTGGATCACTAGTGCTCTGCTCTTAGACTCCTCCATTGCTCTACTGATTTTTGGAGTTTTTGTAATTATAAATCCCGATTGCTTTCGTTTTGGGTTTGGGTTTGTTCCAACTCCTCTTAAATTAAGAGTTGGTGGGTTTAATCCAGTTCTTCTTAGATTGACTCAAATGTGATTTCTTTTCATTGAGATATATCATTTTGGTAATATCAAAGCTTGGAGGATGATGTTGTTTGAGCATCTTTAGCTATTCTCTCCTCCATATAAATTGCATCAGATACTCTATTACTGGCTCATATGTAGAAGAATCCACTTGCATCCTCTGCCTCTCTCTTTCGCTACTTAGCTTTGATCTCGCTTTCTTATTTATGATTCCTTTGTTTGTTTTAGATTCTTGTCCTGTTTTCACCTCAACAAGAATGGATCATTGTAATGGAGAAAACCCCATGGCTTCTCAGTTTGACATTCTCAGATGCCCATTCTTGAGGAACATCAATGAGCCCACTAATCTCTCCTTCTCCTCTTCCTTGCCTTTTCCCATGCCTGTAAGTCAACTTCCCTGGGTTGTTCACATTTCACATCCATTCTCATCTTTGTCTCATCACATGTTTGTATTGGTTTTTGTGTATATCCTTTTAGGCAAGAGGAGCAGGGAAAGGACCAATATTTGAAGATGGTCCCAATTTTGATACCGCATTTAGGCTTTTCCATGGCCAAGATGGAGTTGTCCCTCTCTCTGGCACCGCTCGATCTGATGAAGCAGAGAAGCCTGTCCCTGTATTCCATCCACTTGCTGCCAAGGCTGCAACGATTAGTCTCTCTTCCTTTGGACCTGGAGGTCCTTTTGGGTTTGATGCATTTTCCGACATGTTCAAAAATCAAAAGAAGAAGTCTGACTCTTCCAAAAATAAGGTAAAGGTTTTATACATTTTCTTGCTCAACATGTATCTTCTTAAACTGATGTGCATATAGTTAAAGAAACCTGACTAAGGAAATAGTTAAGCTTTTAAGAACGGTCATGTGTTGGCGTATGAGAAGTAAAGAGCACTGCGCTTACTTGTTGTTTCTCTTTCAGGGAGGAGACCACGAAGCTATGGGTGACGAATGGCTTAAAACAGGAAACTGCCCTATTGCAAAATCATATCGAGCTGTAAGTGGTGTGGCACCGCTTGTTGCAAAGATCCTGCAACCTCCTCCAGGAATGAAATTCAAATGCCCTCAAGCAATAGTCACAGCTCGAGCAGCGATATCAAAAACACCTTTTGCCAAGAACCTCCGCCCACAACCTTTACCAGCCAAAGTACTAGTGATCGGGATGCTAGGCATGGCGCTAAATGTGCCATTAGGGGTTTGGAGAGAGCACACTGAAAAATATTCGGCATCTTGGTTTGTAGCTCTTCACGCAGCGGTTCCATTCATTGGAATACTGAGGAAGTCAGTGTTGATGCCTAAGACAGCAATGGTATTCACGATAGCAGCATCAGTTTTGGGACAGGTGATTGGGTCAAGAGCAGAGAGGCGGAGGCTAGCTGAGAAGAAGTTGAGGTTAGAGGTACCAAATCAGTCTTCTGTTGAAGCAAATCAGATGCAATTTGCGGGAGTTTCATCGGATGGAAGATGCAGTGATAAAGTGGTGATGAAATGGAATCCTATGATGCTTGATGTTGCAAGTCCTGTGTCTTCCGGAGCAGCTACTGTTGTCTGCTAAACAAGATTTTGTTATCTTCGAGGATTTATATATACATATAATTGTTGTTTTTCTTGTTTTTTTTTGGGCGATTGTATTTAAAAAGTTTCTTAATGTTTGAGAAAAAACAAGAATAAAGCCATTTTTAAAACTGTTAATTGTATTTAAATGTAAAAGACTTGTTTGATTGAATAAAAAGGAAAGAAAAGTTGGAAATTGAGTGACTGATCTAGCTAGCTTTGGTGTTTATGAATCTAATAGGCAACGTTGGTTTTCAAATATATATGAAATAATGTTCATGATGTTATAGTTTGAGCTTTTCTCAAATGAGTCGTTCCTTGCTGATGATCTTGATGGCATTGCAAGAAAAGCACAATGACGAAGTTGCTAAACATTGCAAAACGTCACTCAAAGTGGTTGATGGTGTCGTGATTAAATACTGTATTTCGTGATCACTGGTTTGGGTCCACTCTTGCATCTTGCTAAACCTACTCCAAAATTGGTAAACCTACTCTGAAGTTGGCAGAACTAGTCTAAGAGATTAAAAAGGCAGGCCACTAGGAAGGAGAGAAATCACGTAAGAGTTGATAAGCTTTTGTTTTAAGATAAAGGGTTATGGAATATTCAACTAAATTACGAAGCTCATAACCTCTATTATATTACCGTCAACTCTAAGCTCTAGGGTAAAGTAATTTATCTATATTTATTGAATGTTATATAAACACCTGGTGCTCAAGGATTACCCTACGATCTAGACCCAGGGCTCATTAAGCATGAGCAGACCATTCCGACATAACCACCCATATATACGTCTAGAACAACAACAAAAATGATAATGAAAAAATTATGCATAAAAATTGTATATTTGGATTTTGGAATACGGCAACTCGTACAACTTTGCTAGTCTCCTATAGCAAGAATATGTCATACAATGCTTGCATGTTTTTCTTATAACTGCATGTACGTGTACTTTTGTTATTTCTTTTCTAGTATTGTAATTGCGTCGTACAAGAAACTAATAAGGTGCGTCGGGGTTCGAAATAAAACAAATAAGGTCGGAATGTACATCACATGATTTTGATTTGCTCTTACAATTTCCGATAAGTCCCCCTTGGTATGTGGAATAATCTTTGTTTTCAGAAAGTTTAGTTTGTTTCTTTTCCGAAAACTAACGATGTGAAATTATAATAACACAATTAAAATATATAGTATCATGGATTCATGGGTAAAGAAAAATACTCAAAATAGGATAAACAAAGGGTTGTATACTTTACTAGGATGATCAAAATGATTTCATGTGAAATTCGTTTTTTGAGATTAAACTATCCTCGCTGCAGATTGGCCACCATGCCTAGCTAGTTAATCCTTGTCATATGTTAATATGTTATCAATCTCTTAATGCATGCACATTAGAAAGATAGTTAGGAATTGCGTTTATCATACGTATACTATATATCATTACACATTGGAGATCTGTCAGGAATTTGGCTAAAATCATTATCTATATATACATTTTTCAAGTACATTTAGCAAATAAATCATGAATTTGCCACCTATTTACAAGACTGCCATTGTTATTTAAATTTAATTTATAAAATTTAAACTAAAATATTAAAATGACTAACCGATTTTCCAAAATCGGAACTAATATTAAATATATTAATTACTGTTACAAATTTAATATTAAACACAATTTTCCATAAAACCGATCCTAATTTAATTAAGTTGTAATTTTGGAAACATATTTATTATACTTTTAAAAAAAGAAAATATTTTTACTGTAGTAATTAAGTTATACATAACTGTAGTAAGAGACTAAATAGTTTTGGAAACATAATAATTAACTTAGTTATTTTCAATTAACATATAACATTCAATTTATTTTTCTAAAATGTCTTAATTCTGATTTTTTAAAATACGAAAATAATAAAAAAGTTACATTCTCTAATATTAATATGAAATAGTTTAATTCACACAAAAAATTATTACATGTTTTCATAAGGATGACTTTCATTGATAAATACCAAAGCTGTTATTATAATTAGCTATTTTGGATTAAAATTGTTTTCTAGATTTGTTAATATCATAATTTTAAATTTTAAATTACAACATTAGCTATATTGGATGAAAATTATGTTGCCTGACCCGCCTAGCATAGCGGGTTTAACCAACACTAAAACTATTAGTTTATCACATATATACTATAGATTTGTAATCATAATTTGGAAAATTAACTTATAAATTATTTAGTATATGAACTACAAAATATTACACATACTATAACACATTCTTAATATTCAAAAAAAAAATACACATAAAAATATAAAATAACATGCCGTATAGGCATATACCTCTGTTTAGTTAGAGAGAACAAAACAAATCTAGAATTTTATATTCTATCTAATAACAAATTTAATGTAATTAAGCTATAAACTTTATAAAAGTGTAAGAAGAAGAAAAAGAATTGTAAACAAAATTATAAATTAATTAGACAAAATTTAATTAATTAAGAATTTGAAAATTAGATAAATTAAAAATTATTATTAAAAATATAATAATTTGTATTTAACCCCGCGTTGTACCGCGAGTGAAATCCTAGTACTATATTACATAGAGAAGATAAAACAAGAGAGCCTAATTTAAGGTTTTACAAATTAAAATTTGTGTATAACTGAGCATTTAAACAAAATTTGCAAAAAAAAATTATTTTCTATCTTCTTTGGGGTAAATCCACTAAATTCATAAAAGTTATTTGTATTGGGAAAGAAAAATATATGAATATGTACTACCTAAATATATATATATATATATATATATGTATAGATAACAGCCCTTATATAATTTGCACAAATTAATAGTTAAAGATTCAACATTCTATCAAATTATTTTCTTAAATTACTGTACATAATTAAAATTGATGAGTACTTCAAGAAAATTATAATAGAGATTTGGTAATAATCCATCCAGTATTTGATTACTTTTACTCTTAAGCAAGAAAAACCTACGTAATCTTTCATAAAAAAATTGAAGTTTCTTAGCTTACTAAATTAGCAAAACAAAAAAAGTTAACTATAAATACATGTCGTCTTTAGTGAGGATTAATCTCTTAGAGTATAACTTAACATTGAAACCAAAATCTATATACAATCTGATCTTTGTTACTACTATACATAATATATGAACAGAAATTAAATTAATTATCCAAAAGTGTTATCTCCAATTAAGAAAAAAAACACCAAGAAAATAGAAAAAATGACGTGTATATACTAAGATTTGTTACCAAAATTAAAGTATTCAAACAGAATGTACCCATCTGTTTAGGCAGAAGATTCGATCATCAAACGTCCTACAAATATATCTTGTTTTGCGATCTCACCCACAAATTAACGTCCTATAAAAACTCTTCCTCTGTCTATCTCTTCTTTTCCAGCCCACTTCTCTTCTCTTTCTCTTTGTCTTCGTGGAGATTTGGGATCTTACACAACAACAACAACAACAACAATATCTTTGTCTTATCATTCGTTCTTTTTGTCTCTGTAAAAATTATTTTAAGGAAAATAAATCTTGAATTCAAAATACAAAAATGATGGCAGACAATGAAGGAAGAAGAACGCCGTTAATGAATCTTGGTGTTCAAGTGTCGATGAGAGTGTTAGCCTTTGGAGCTGCAATGGCCTCGATGTTGGTCATGATCACTAACCGTGAAGTCGCCTCTGTTTATGGCATTAATTTTGAGGCTAAATACAGCTACTCCTCTGCCTTTAGGTACATATATTTTTGATTCATTCTCTCTCTTTTTTTCCTCTCACCAGCTATTCGCCTGCATGAAATTTCACCATTCACGTTGAAAAATACGAAGAAAAATCGAATCACACTAATACAGTGAAAAGGGTTGAATGATGAACAAATTCAAATGAGAAACATCCCTCACGTCTTATATTTATTTAATTTTACCACGTGAAACTAAAACTAGGACAACCTTAAACCGTGTGATCGATCAGCATTAGAAGATACAAGACAAGACTCTTTACTTTCTTCGTATATTATATAGTACATACGCTTTCTTATATATTATAAAGAGACTTACAATAAAGTAAGAGAATGAGTGATGATATCGATGTGAAAATGTGTATATGATTTGATGATGTGTGACAGGTATTTGGTGTACGCACAGATAGCTATATGCGGCGCGACATTCTTTACACTTGTATGGGCTTGTTTAGCGGTCCGCAGACGAGGACTTGTTTTTGCACTCTTCTTCTTTGATCTGGTAACTGTTTTACGTGCTTTTCAATCTATATTATTAACTTTTTCAAATATGAAATATATATGTTCATTTATATACGTGAAGACTCTTTATTTGGAATTAGTCTCTTGAGTCTTTGACAAATTATTATATATATATATATATAGAACGTTTTGGGATGGGTTTGATCATATATTTTGATGTGTACAGCTTACGACGATAACAGCGATATCGGCTTTCTCTGCGGCCTTCGCGGAAGGTTACATCGGGAAGTACGGTAACAAAGAGGCCGGTTGGCTTCCCATCTGTCATTATGTGCACCATTATTGCAATCGTGTCACTATCTCACTGGCTTTGTCATTCGCTTCTTTTGTACTCTTGTTCCTTCTTACGGTCACAACTGCCTCCGCTGCTCGTAATTACTGATTTATTTTTACATTTTATACTTCATACAATTACTTTAATTTTACTGCAAGATAACTCAGTATCTTTGTCATGTACTTGGATTTCATTAAATGAAAAATTGATTTGATACTAAAGATATGAAATTTGTATGATGCATTGTATGTATTTATCCTTGAGATATGAAAACTAATCCGGTAATCCCTATGGATGATGAATCGCCAAATGAGAATGTTTTACATGACTATATTAATTGTAGTATACACAAAAAAATGCAAAAGAGAACCAAGATGGGCACCTGAAGTAACACTTGCGTTTTGGATTGGGCTTGTCGTAAGTCCACTAAGCAACTATGGGACCCACAGTAACATGTGCCGAAGATAGGCTGGAATCCTCGAGAACAAACCTCCGCCACAAAACTAAAGACCCTTGTGCTTGCGTATCGTATAACGACGCCGTATCTACGTATCTCTCTACTTGCTCCAACTTAAAGATTCATCATCTTCTCTTAAGAGATTACACCTTATCCAACTAAAGCGAAGCCATTTCTACTCTTTTTTCTTGGTCTCTTGAGTTGTGTATTGAGCTTCATCTCCTTCAATGGCTTCCTTATCAACCACTTCTCTAAGCTTCAAAGCTCCGTCCACCAGAATCTCTCAGGTGACTCTACAAAACTTCGGGACATGTTACTGTCTGTTTGTTTTATCACTTCGAAACCTCAAACGTTTTACTCAATCATAACTCATTAACCATCCACATCTTGAGAATTCGTTTTTTAAGTTTTTTTTTTCCCTAGTTATATCTAAAAAGCCATTATGTTGATCATTAGGTGTTGAGGAAAGGCTCAAGTTTTCAGTCTGTGACCTTTGGTCGTTTCACGTCTTCAACTTCAAAGAGCCTTCGTCTTCAAATCAGTTGTGCAGTAAGTATAAAGATTTGCTTAAGCTAAAACTTATATTATATGAGAAATGCAATAAGTTGATTGTAGTAACGTGTGTGAGGATATAGGCAAAAGCAGAGACGGTGCAGAAAGTGAGTGACATTGTAAAGGAGCAATTGGCTTTGACTGCGGACACTCCCCTCACTGCCGAATCCAAGTTCACTGCTCTTGGTGCCGATTCTCTCGACACCGTATGTTATTAGCTCTCTCTCTCTCCCTAGATCTCTTTCATATTTATGCCATGTTGATATTTCCTCTGTTTCATTATAATGTGATGTTTTAACCATTCTGTTTTAAAGTATGGTTACGTACTACTTTTTTCAATGCAAAAGTATATGAATATTCATTAGTATTGTGTGGATGAATATGGATGTAGGTGGAAATAGTGATGGCGTTGGAGGAAAAGTTCAACATAAGTGTGGAGGAATCTGATGCTCAAAACATTACGACAATCCAAGAGGCGGCTGATTTGATTGAGGACCTTGTTCAGAAGAAACCTGCGGCCTAAACTTCTTGAACTCTCCCGGTTTAACAAAAATAAACCACGGTACATCGAACCGGCTATCTTTTTAATCTGACCTATTCTTGGTCTCAGAGCATTTTATTTTGGTATATTAGACCGTTTTGTTATTTTTCTTTTCTTTTGGAAGAAAAGATTCGATGTTGATGATGAGACAACTTTGGTACGTTGAGATTGATTCTTTGTGGTGATTGGTCTATTATGGAATATATAAATGTATTTTGTATCACTAGACACTAGCTACCGTTCTATTGTGACATCGTTTTGTTAACTAACCTCAAAGATTTAAAAGGGAAGGCTAAAATTAATACATATGTGTCTTCTCAAATAAAGTGCGTGGGATATATCTTAAAACACTACCCTAAAAGGCTAAAACTATACATGAATTTAGTTTCACTTTATTGTAGTACTAGCAATCGATCCGCGCTACGCGCGGTAGTTAGATTAAGGTGTATTCCGAGTTTTGTTGTGTATATTGTTTTTGGTTTTTGTAAAATCATCTTTACGTTTGTTTTTGTATTTAATTTTGGTTGCTTATGTTGTTTTGTTGGATATTTTAATAAAAATATGTTTTGCAGTAAGTATAATTTAGTTTGCTGTTAGATCATCTTGTGTGTTTATAATGCTTTTAAAAAAAGTTATTATTTAACATTGTTTAGTTGAAGTTGTTGTTTTGTTGTAGCTGTTAGTTGTCATTAATTTATTATTTTCCATTTTGTAGATGGATTGTTATTTAATATTTTTATATCTATTTTGTAAACTGTTGGAGTAATTTTTTGTCAGTGTTTTAGTGTTTGGAGTGAAAAATATTGTGGATTTTATGAAGAAAAATAAATAAAATCAATAACTTACATTCCTCTTTTCTACGCTATTTTTGTTTGTTTCATTCGGGTCCAATTTCTCTGTAAGGCTTATAATTTGTGGGTTTATTTGGCCATTATTTGTATGTTATTGAGTTGAAATTGATTTGTTCTTCTTCAAAATCCGATGTCCTCGTGAACGGATAGGAGAAGAGCAATTTTCCGATCTAGAGGTCTGTTTGAGGATTGAACTTATGTCTTTGATGCTCGTAATTATTTTTTCAGTCATTCCTATCGTAATTTTTTTCCCTTAATTTTTTATTTTTTTGGGGGGGGTTTGCGTATTTGGTTGATTCCTTGCTGGCTTCACATCTGTTGGAGATATTTGGTTATCCCCTGTTTATTTTGTTAAAGGTGAATGTCAATTGGGTTGCAAATTTGTTTATATGAAAATATGTTTGCTTCTTTAGGTTTCCTAATTAAGTTGTGAGTTGTTTTGTGTTATTGGTTGTAATTTTTTCCCCGTTTGTCCTGTGAGTGATTTTTTCGATTCGATGTGAGTTGTATTTTGGGGAAAATTAATTTTCTTGTTTATCTTGCTGTAATTTTATAAAGTCCGGGTTGTTATTTTTTTGTTTCTTCGGTTGTCTTTTTCATATAATATTTTGTTACGGTTATTTGATTGTGGCATTCATATATCTGAATCTTTTTAGTTTATTAAATGTGTGTTCATCTCTTTGCGTCTTTGTATTTGGTGATGGATTTGTGAAGTGCTGCGAAATAATTTTAATTGATTTCTAGTTGTGTTTCCTTGATTCTTTGAAAGTGTTGCTTGGGTTGCCTTGTTTTGATATTTGAAATTTTAAATTATGATCAGTTTAATGGAAATCTTTAACTATATTATTACCACTAATGAAAATTTATAGTATGGTTTCTTATTTTAACATTTAATTTATTTTACATAATTATTTTTTATTTAAACTTTTGATTAATTATAATTAACGAAAACTATGCACTAAATGAATATTTTAAATTTATATTAAAATTAAAAATTGAATTCATATGATTTAAAAATAGTGATGGGTCTAGAGACTTTGAATGAAATAGTGTTGGGCCTACAGAGTTTAGATGACATTTAGTTGATCAGTTTGTCATGTGTATGATTGTTTAAAGGGCTTAATAAAATCTGTGAGGCCCACAAAATTAAAGAAGAAGTGGCTGACGTGGCAGCTGAGGTGGCTGCACCAAGAGTGAGAAAAGCTAACTTTATATATATAGATTATCTCGAATATATTTGCCATTATTTAAAAAACTTTGGAGTAATTAAGTACACATAATATAATATATGTTTGTTTTATTATGAATGTATTTTATAAATCTAATGTTAAATTGTATTATATGTACCAAATTACTCCAAAGTTGGAGATATCTATTTTAATACCTATCAATCAATATATTCCTTAGAGTGAATATATATATATATATATATATAATTGTATATGAATGAAATTATAAAACGACAAAAAATTTAGGTCTTTAAATTTCTTGTTGAACAAGCCACCCAATCATTAGTAAGCTGCATTATCTCCATATTAGTTTTTTGAAACACCTTTGTAGATATTGTAGACGATTAATACAATCACATATTTCACCATGACCAAATCGTCTTTTATATATATATATATATATATATGTCTTTTATATATTTGTCTTTCATATATATTTGTGGTTTTTGTTCCGTT
The DNA here is from genome assembly GCA_023657505.1 of Camelina hispida. Classification (NCBI taxonomy): domain Eukaryota; kingdom Viridiplantae; phylum Streptophyta; class Magnoliopsida; order Brassicales; family Brassicaceae; genus Camelina; species Camelina hispida. The sequence continues at coordinate 10,237,449 of CP094635.1, read as the reverse complement.
GTACTGTAAACTTAAGTGTGAAAAAAAAATTTAAAGCGGATAAAACGACATTTCAATGTCTCCCGTAAAACTATAGATTATAAAATTGCGGTAAAACTTGGATTATAGAGCTGATGTGATTCCATTGATGGTTGCCAGGTTTACATGCAACAAGGAGGACAAAATTTCTAATATCCATATATATTCTTAACCATCAACATGTTTTGCATTGCTTAAATATCAAGCATGTCTAAAATTATGAATGTTAAACAATATTCATAAAAATATTATTAAATCGATACAAAATATAAAACAAAAACTATTAGAAACGTTGATGTACAAAATAGTCAAGAGTTCACGACAACATAATCGCAACTTAAAAAGTCAATGTACAAAATAGAAATGAAAGAGAGCATTGAGAAATTAGAAACGTTTTGGATAAAAACATAAAATGTTTATTCGATTTGTCCAAGAAGTGATCATGGTCTACTGACTTTCACAAACCTACCAAAATCAACATCATCTCTACCGCAATAATTTTTTTCCTGAATTAAATATAATACATTTGGGCAAAAAAAAAAACTAACTGTATTTCAAAATTAAATCAATCCCGTTTTTAATGAAACGGAAGTATTGGTAAACTATATAATATTAATATAGGTTATAACAAAGATTAATTATTTGATAGGTTATATAGATTTATTATTTGATAGGTTATATAGATTTAGGATTAAGATACTCTTAAAAATATATTCTAAAGAATAAAATAAAATCTTCAAAAAATATTTGATTAATCATATATAGGCAAAAAAATCTCAGAAATTAATAGAAATTAATTACTCTTACTTAGATTGAAAGTGATTTCCGATAATACTAAAAAATAAAATCTTATCTAACTTTATCAGAAAATTGTAACTGAGTAACGGGTCAAAAATTGAATATTTAAATTCATTTAATATATTTCTTTTATCGAATTGTATAGTTTTATATACTATAATAAACTTTTTAAATAATTTAATTTGGAATCTTTAAAATAGTTTAATTTGATATTTTTTAAGAATATCTTACATATATGATAGATAAAAATGTTAAAAATTATAAACACTCTAATTTGATTTGTTATAATATGGTCAATAATATGTCACTATAATTGAAAAAATTTCAAAAAATATGATTTCTTGCTAGAGTACAAGTTAAAATTTCAAAAATATGATTTCTCGGATTAAATTTAAGTTTGGAATAATGTTGTTTGGTAGGCTTTCTCGGTCACGATGATTTTGACAAACATACGTTACATATTTGGTCGTAAAAATAATATGCAGTATACTATAGGTTAAGTCATAAAATTAACAATCAAAATACAATACATCTATATATAATAGCAAACCCACTTTTTGTGTCAATTTTTAATCCAAGGGATGAGATTGGTTCCAGTTTTAATCCAATGGTTTAAAATTATTAATCGTGTCTTTTCGTCGCACCCCCATCTTTCAAAAATCACACCTCTTAGTCTTTGCATCTCTTTGTTGTACCTCCTGGTTTCAAAAATCACATCCATTCATTTTTACCCCTTTTAAATCACACCTCTTAGTCTTTGCATCTCTTTGTTGTACCTCCTGGTCTCAAAAATCACATCTATTAATTTTTACACCTTTTAATTCCACACCTCTATGTGTTACACCTCTTTGTTGTACCTCAATGTCTTACACCTCTTTGTTGTACCTATTATTCATGTCTTTTCATTACACCCCCATCTTTCAAAAATCACACCTATTAATTTTAACACCTTTTTATTTCATACCTCTATGTATTACACCTCTTTGTTGTATTTCCATGTTTCTCATCTATATATAATAGCAAACCCACTTTTTGTGTCAATTTTTAATCCAAGGGATGAGATTGGTTCCAGTTTTAATCCAATGGTTTAAAATTATTAATCGTGTCTTTTCGTCGCACCCCCATCTTTCAAAAATCACACATCTTAGTCTTTGCATCTCTTTTTTGTACCTCCTGGTTTCAAAAATCACATCCATTCATTTTTACACCTTTTAAATCACACCTCTTAGTCTTTGCATCTCTTTGTTGTACCTCCTGGTCTCAAAAATCACATCCATTAATTTTTACACCTTTTAATTTCACACCTCTATGTGTTACATCTTTTTGTTGTACCTCAATGTCTTACACCTCTTTGTTGTACCTATTATTCATGTCTTTTCATTACACCCCCATCTTTCAAAAATCACACCTCTTAATTTTAACACATTTTTATTTCATACCTCTATGTCTTACACTTCTTTGTTGTATCTCCATGTTTCTCATCTATATATAATAGCAAACCCATTTTTTGTGTCAATTTTTAATCCAACGGATGAGATTGGTTCCAGTTTTAATCCAACGGTTTAAAATTATTAATCGTGTCTTTTCGTCGCACCCCCATCTTTCAAAAATCACACCTCTTAGTCTTTGCATCTCTTTGTTGTACCTCCTGGTTTCAAAAATCACATCCATTCATTTTTACACCTTTTAAATCACACCTCTTAGTCTTTGCATCTCTTTGTTGTACCTCCTGTCTCAAAAATCACATCCATTAATTTTTACACCTTTTAATTTCACACCTCTATGTGTTACACCTCTTTGTTTTACCTCAATGTCTTACACTTCTTTGTTTTACCTATTATTCATGTATTTTCATTACACCCCCATCTTTCAAAAATCATAACTTTTAATTTTGACACATTTTTATTTCATACCTCTATGTCTTACACCTCTATGTCTTACACCTCTTTGTTGTATCTCCATGTTTCTCATCTATTAATTTTGGCACCTTTTTATTTTACACCTCTATGTCTTGCACCTCTTATATATTAACTTTTTTGGACAGCATAAGTTTCAGAAATTGTTTTTTGAGTACTAAAAGACTGTTTAATTGAAGATTTTTTTCTATCAATCTCTAATTCAAGGTAATTTAATATTTTCGCTGACCTACAGTGCTTCTTCGGTTAATATTAATCATTTCAAGTTTTTACTTTCTCGTGCGGCAACGCACGGGCCGACATCCTAGTAATTTTAAAAACTAAACAAATCAAATAAAATTAACAAACAAAAATTAAATTTTTTTATCACACAACTTAATCATTGTTATACCACATGTCAAAATCTAATATACTAGAATATATATTACATAATAGATGTTATTTTCATAAATCATATTCAATATATGATTTCATGCTATAGTATTCCATAAAAAAACCTTTCAAAACAAATAAAATGATGTTTTAAATAAAAATGATCAAATAAACAAAAAAACGAATTTTGCTCTCATATTCTAGGTACTAATTAGTTTAATATCGGCAGAAATGGGTTTAGTTGTGTAGAAACAAATTATTAAAAAAATGGGTCCCACGTTCTCTCGACTTCCTCTCCCGCCACCATTCGGTCCACGCGTATCTCTCTCTGCTCCCTTCTTCTTCTTCTTTCTTCTTCCTCTGCAGCTCAATCCAAAAAAAGTCTTACCCACCTTGTTGACTCCGTCTTCTCTAGAGAGATGGCGAGGAGACCAGGAAGCTCCGCTTCTTCTTCACCCGCAATGTCTCCGTCGCATCGGTTGAACAGCGGCGGAGGAGGAATCTCAGGCAAAAGCACGCTCCGGAAACAAAACGCCGCTGAGCTGCTCGCGAAGGTTATGGAGAGGCGCGACTATGATTATGATTACGACGACGATGAAGACGGAGGCGAAGATCTGTACCAGGTACATCTTCCGCCTCTGACTCAGTCTCGAAGACGAGATGATAATAATAAGCGTATTGGTAAAGGTTCGGTCAACGGGAAAAACGCTCCGGCGAAGAAACCGGTCATACTTCCTCCGCCTAAATTTGACGATGAATCCGACGGTGACGATATTATAATTCCTAAAAAGAATGCTAGGGATCGGAAAGAAGCTCCGGCGAAGAAACCGGTCTTACTTACGCCGCCTAAATTTGACGATGAATCAGACGATGATGAAATTACATCTGATGTTGTTACCCGTAATCCAGTAGAGATTAAGGTTCCTGTCAGCGGGAAAATAATAGCTCCGGCGGTGAAACCCGTCGTACTTCCGCCGCCTAAATTTGACGATGAACACGACGGTGATAAAATTAAAGCTGAAGTGTCTCGGAATCCAGTTGACAGTACTGAAAAAAATGGTAAGGGTGCACTCAGGGTTAGAGTTCCGGCGTATTCTCGTCGGAATCCGTTGGAGGAGTTTGAGCAAAACGGAGACGAGAAACTAAATGTTCAATTTGATGTACCACCAAAACAATCGGAAGCTCAGTTAAAGTATAAGAAAAGGTAAGTTAATGTTGGAGTTTTATATATACAAAGTCTCAGCTTCTTTTTGCATATGTGGTGTTTGACGAAATTACTGGGACTCGAACGACTAGTTTTAGGTTTCGTCCTGCCGATATTTTATCACAGAATACTGAAGATGATCGAGAAGCTTCAGCCCTACGTGATGAAGTATGTGGTTCATAATATACTGGAAAACTATTTTTGGTTAAATGATTGATTTCTCATTTGAAACCAACTCGTTATCATTGCAGTTAGATATGCTTCAAGAAGAAAACGATAATATACTGGATAAGGTCAGTGTGACTTTTCTCTCTCTATCTCTAATTTAGTTCTTTTGTGTGTGTTTTGCTTGCCTTTTCGTACATGATATGTATATTTCTTGAGTTACATATGCCAGCTTCAGCGCGCTGAAGAAAGACGCGAAGCAGCAGAAGCAAGGGCTAAAGAGCTCGAGAAACAGGTGTTTATGATATCTTGTATAGTTTACTTTTGTAGACATGGATGCGATTATCTACAATGTTGATGGTTATTTTTAAGCTTGGTATGACTTACAACAGGTTGCTTCTCTAGGTGAAGGAGCAAACTTTGATGTCAAGCTCTTGAAGAGGTTTGGTATTCTATTCTTTGTTATTTATAGCCTTCATTCACAGAATTGGGATTTCAAAAACTTTATATATGCTGATCTCTTCAGGAAAGAAGCAGCATTGCGTCAAAGAGAGGTCCGTAGTGCATTATGTTGTTTCATTTGTTCTTTGCAATATACATGTCCTTTATTATTCTGCTAGCTTGTCTTGGTGTTTGCTTTGACAGTAAAATTACTAAAAGGGAGAACATAAATCTATTGCAGGCAGCATTAAGGGCTGCTGAACAGAAAAGAGATGGAAAAAGTAAAGAAACTGATGCCCTTAGTTCAGAATTTCAGGTACAAATGTACAATGCTCTGGTGCTTTAGTCTACTCAAACTGGTACTAAACAGTATAGTGTGCTCTGGACTCTCTTATAGTAACCTTTTAACTTGACAAGGAAACAATTATCTCTTCTGTGTTGTTTATGATCAGAGCTTGAAAGATGAAGCAGAGAAGGCCACAGAACAGCTCCATGAGGCTGAAGCTGAAACAAGATCTCTTCGGACAATGATACATAGAACCATTTTGACTCAAGAAGAAATGGTTTGTTCACAAACTAAACTAGAATTTTGTACATTTGACGGTTTACCACGCCTTTTTTGTTTGATTAACTATAATATTGACCAACCTTGTAGGAAGAAGTTGTTCTAAAGAGATGCTGGCTTGCTCGCTACTGGGAACTAGCTATTCAACATGGTACGAAACCCCTCTCTCCTAAAGATGCAACCGTTCCATTCTCTGTTGGGTCTTGACCTGCAATGATTTATATAATATAATGTAACCTGTTCTTCTCATTTTGGTGTCAAGAGTGCAAAGGGTTTTAAAGATTCCACAAACTAGTCCACTAGATTGTAATATTCAACTATAAGGTCCCAACTAGCTGATTAATTATCTCACTGTAGACTTAACCAGTGGGAGTTGATCAATAACATTACTTGCATTTCTCTTTTGGAAATATTTACTTATGCACCTCATTGGATCACATATTAGGAATATGCGATGATATATCCACATCAAGATATGAACATTGGTCAGCGTCAGCTCCTCTTCCCTTTGAAGTTGTCCTCTCCGCTGCCCAAAAGCCTGAAGACTCATGGCAAACAGGTCAGATCCTCAATAGTCCTCCCAATATTTCCCAAAAAAAAAACTAAGCATCTTTATCTAGAGATTCAAAAGTAAATGGCAATAACATCATCTGACAGGTGGTAGCGATCGCACATGGAGCAAAGTCGTCAGTAATTTCAGTGATGTCAATGGAGAAGGAAACATAGAGAGTATGCTTGCTGTTGAAGCGGGTTTGCGAGAGATAGCATCCTTGAAGGTTTATGCCCACATTTTTCTAATCTGAATTTGATGTTTATTAGTGGAGAATCTGTTGCCCAGAACAACTAAATATCTCATATACATATTGTCATATCAATTCTTGCACATCATAGGTCGAGGATGCTTTAATGCTTGCACTTGCCCGGTATAGACAAACAAGTGTGGTCCGACAAACCGTCAGTGGTAAAAGATATCTAAAACTGATTGGCCACTTATAAATACTGATCATGTAAATGTTATATAACAGACACTCATATCATTTTAATATCCAGATTCCAGGGTGCAAGGGGAATCTAAGTTCTCCGAAGCATTTGGTTAGTCACATCCTTAAAACTGTTTTCGTGACAATCTAGACAAAGTATCATATAAATTTAACAAGCCTCTTAATCCAACTGGTTAATTTGTGTTGTTACAAGAAGGGATTATTGATGAATAGTTCTTCTGAATTTTGAATGCAGAGTTGAGCGAAGAAGAGCAGCAGGATATTCTCTTTAAAGAGGTAACTAACATTAACATCTTTTACCGAGAGAGGCTTTTTACTTAATAAGGATCATATACATTGACACAAAACACACACATACATGTTTTAGGCATGGCTGCTGTATTTTTGGAAAAGAGCTAAAATCCACGGAGTGGAAAGTGATATAGCAGAAGAGCGTCTTCAGTTCTGGATCAATCGTCTCGGCCAACAGCCATCTTCACATGATGCAGTTGATGGTATATATTACTATTACACTGAAAGTTAAATCAATGGGGTTGATTAAAGCTAAGACTCTGATTTTTTTTTGTGTGTGTTTGTATGGCAGTGGAAAGGGGAATGAGGGAGCTAAGGAAGCTTGGAATAGAACAACAGTTATGGGAGACATCACGTAAGGAACTCATTGACTCCGCCTATCTTCCTTCTCATTCCGTTTCTGACTACTATGATGAGTAACCAGTGACCACCCCTCTAATCTCTTCGTTGCCTCGAATTTCCTACATTCACGACACACACACACACACACAAACAAAGGTTATCAAAATCACCAAAATCACTCTTTTCTTTTCCACAAAAGGTTAGAAACACAGAAGAAGACTTCAATATATGTACATGCTTTTGCTTTCAAACTGTGCTCCTATTGTGGATATTTTTGACTTCCATGCTCTTACTTGTATAATATACTCTTCATTACTTTACCCAATACAAGTTGTTTTTGAAACAAAAATCTACATCCGGTAACAGAGCAGTCCAGATAAAAAGATGGGTGAAAATTTGATTTTTCGTAAACTTAGGGTCAAAACACGAAAGTTCATGTAAATAAAAGGTCATAAACGTTAAAATAAGTAAAGAAACGAGTTTGTAGTGTGACGCATTAAAGTGGGCCCCGTGGAAATCGAAACGTGGATCGTCTCCTTCCCTATCTTCTTATCCAGGATAACGTTAACTCACTTCTTCATCACTGCAACGGCGCCAAACTCACTTCGTTGTGGCTTCTGCTTTCCCCTAAACTTCAATAATGCCGTTTGCTCCGTCCTTATTGTCACCGTCTTCCTCAGTCGCTCAGTTTCTTCCCAGATTCCCCAACGCAACTAAGTTCAATGTAGTAACTCCACGGAGCAGAGCCGCCACCGTCGTCGCGGCATCCGTCACCGACCTAGCCGGCGTCGACAGCACGACAATCGCCGTACTCGGAGGCGGATCCGTAGCAGCACTGGCGGCGATGGTTTCCTTGACGGATCCGGAGAGGAGGCGGAAATTGCAGGCGGAGGAAGTCGGAGGAGGCGACAAGGAGGTCGTGAGGGAGTATTTCAACAGCACCGGGTTCGAACGGTGGAGAAAGATCTACGGCGATACTGATGAAGTGAATCGTGTACAGAAGGATATCAGACTCGGTCATGCTAAGACGGTGGAGAACACGATGCTTATGCTTACGGAAGATAGATCTTTAACCGGTGTTACGGTTTGCGACGCCGGTTGCGGAACCGGTTTGCTCTCGATTCCTTTAGCTAAGGAAGGAGCTATCGTCTCTGCTTCCGATATCTCTGCTGCTATGGTTGCCGAAGCTGAGATGAAGGTAAATCCCAATTAAGTTCCTCTACCTGGTGCTATAGTATAGGTGAGTTGCTAGTTTTCGAATTCTGAAACATTTGTGATTGGTTTTGAATATGCATTAGGCAAAGTCACAACTACCACCAGGGAACTTACCAAGATTTGAAGTGAATGATTTAGAGAGCTTAAGTGGGAAGTATGATACAGTTGTATGCCTCGACGTGCTGATACATTATCCTCAGAACAAAGCTGATGGAATGATTGCGCACCTCGCTTCTTTAGCAGAGAAGAGAGTGATTCTTAGTTTTGCTCCAAAGACGTTTTACTATGATATATTAAAGAGAATTGGTGAGCTTTTCCCAGGGCCATCCAAGGCAACAAGGGCTTATCTACACTCTGAGGCGGATGTGGAAAGAGCTTTGCGTAAGGTCGGCTGGAAAATCAGCAAGAGAGGACTCACTACTACTCAGTTCTACTTTTCTAGGCTTATTGAAGCTGTTCCAATGTAGACGACCCATTTGAAAAAGAAAAAAAGGACTAGGTCAGTTTTTGGAAAACTATTCATATTTATCACTCATTCTTTTAACTTGTTCTGGTGTCACTAAGGAACAGTATATGATGGTGTCATTGTTGATGAACTGAGAGTTGAATGCATGTATGCACCCAGTGTCTAAGATTATTATATTATAATTATACTAGGTTAAGATTATTTTAACAACTGGTGATCAGGAAGAATGGCGAGTAAAGTCTGTTTTTCTTACTCTCCTTCTCCTATATCTGTGGATCCCTTCCTGTTGGTGGTGTGAATTTCAACTTTTTTCGGCTTCTCGAGTTTATTAGGATTTATGATCTTCCATATCTTTCTTTTGGATGCAGAATTCCAATTTGACAATACATGTGAGGATGGATAGCTTTACTTTTGGGACTTCTTCAGTAGATCGTAATTGTATAGGACATTCCGAGAAGGATTTTCGTGGAAGACATGCAAGAAAGATATCCCCTAATCGCCCAAGAGATTCTCATAAACTCTTCCCACACTACTTGGACTGTTTGTACAAACTTGCACTTCTAATATGCAGACCCCCAAAATATTTGATTTGGCCAAATGTTAAATGTTTAATATGTAAATCTGCGATGAAAAGTTGTACTGTCTTTCTCTACTTTTGCTTTGAGAAAAGTTGTTCTCCAAAGTATTATCCACAGCGACTAGCTAGCTTTTTGTTGTTGTGCGGTTCATACGTTTCTACACATTCCTGTGAAAAGTGAAATTAAAAAAAAAAAAAAAAGAAAAATTAAGGATATTGAACATGGTTTTGATTATTAGATAATGAAACAAAAACAAAAAGCGCATAAAACATACATTTCACATAATCATCATAAAAAGAAAAACCAAAATTCAATTCTCAAAACACAAATATGAAACACTAAGTCTCCACAATTTTCATTAATTTGTTAGCCATCATGCTAGCATTGTGGGTAGAATTGCTTCTTTGTCTTTAGAAGTTCTCTTTGTGGAAGGAGAATCTTGTACTTGTCTTGTGTGTGAATTCCAAAGCTAGATGCCTTAATTCCTTTGTCAATACCGGTGCTCCACAATAGAACACTCCTGCACGTTATATATTCATTCATTCTCAGTTTATATCCTTTTCTTTGTAGTCATTAATTAAATTACAACAACCAAACCATACACGCTTACTAGTTCATTTGATCAGGGAGAAGGAGAGCTTACCAACATTAGCGCCAGGGTGGTCCATAGCTATCTGTTTGTAGACGTTCTTCCAATTAGGTCTGGCGAAATGGGACATGACCCTTGTTCCAGCAACAATGTCTAAACCATTCTTGGCATAATTCAGAGACTGGAGCATCCGTATGAGAGCGGAACGAACGTCTCCTTCTTCGTAAACACTAGTGCAATGATTGTGTAGTTCTATGACTTTGCTTGTGTCCCGTTCCGCGATTTCGTTCATGATGTTTTTGAACCAGTCAAATGTGCCCTCCTCCTTTGTTACCCAGTAGAAGTAAGCTCTTCGCGTTTTGAAAGTTTCTTTCTTAACTTGTGGCTTTTGTTGTGATCCCTTCTCCATTTGGCTGAGCTGTTCTTTCGTCTCCGTGTTGTTGATAATGTCCTTGATAATGCTGATCATCGGGGTGGCTCCAATGCCGAGGCCGATCAGCAGAACCACCTCGTACTTCTTGTAGTCTTGAGCTGGTGCGCCGTAGGGACCATCAAGCATGATTTTGGGGTAACTGTGGAAGAAGGGGTCATTGCCATTTCAAAATTAACAACGTTAGATTTTCTTAGCTAGGTAGATTAATTTTCTTAGGTATACACACACATGTCTTTTATGCTAAGTTATATATACTAGATGTAAAGTGTATACGCAGACTAGTTTTAAAATATAATAATATATGAAGAAAAAGAGAATATACTTACCAGGGACTATTTGCACCATGCAATGTGTCTCCAACCGGAGATGGCTTAGAAACCTGAGACATGCACACAAAACTGTCTTTCCCCGACTCCAAGACTGATAGAAGTATATAAGTTTGAGAGATTTAAAAAGTGTATATATAGGACCTCGGAGAAGACTCCTTGGATAGCCTCTGTCCAATCTCCTAGTGATTTTATATGAACGCTCAGAAAGTCCTCTTGTGGTGTAGAAGTTATTGAAAATGGATGCCTGTAGAGATATGTATAATTTATAAATTAATAAAATCCACATCCAAATATATTGAAATGGGTTTAGAGTTGTTGACTCATAATTAAGAGTGTTCTTTATTGCGTACCACTCAAACGGTGAGACTGCTGGACAGTTTACAAACATGTATTGACCGCTCATGTATTTGAAATTTTTAGGCTTGGACATTTGCAATGTCAATACTTTTCCAGGATAAGCCGCTACCTTAAGAACTTTTACTGTCCTGATGCTGGACCTGAATGCTCGTATCAATCTCTCGAATGCATAGAGAGCTACTGGTACTGCCAAGTACATCCACGTCTATAAAAAAAAACCCCAATTTAGTAACGTTTTTTCAACGATTTTGGAAATGTTGAACACTGAAGTACTCACCGTTTTCTTGTACCATTCCTTACTGAGATACAAATAGTATCCGTGAAGGACAAGGAGAGTGTAGACTATAACGAACAAATGATGAGTATACCAGAAGGCATTGAAGCTCGCGATTTTCTTAAGTGGCCCTGGAAGCTTTTTTTCTAGCTTCCCCCGCCTAAACCAAGGCAGAGCCAATGTAAAAGCAGTAGCCATCAAGAGAACCATTACGAGTCCTGTTATTCCTTCTGTTGACTTCACATAATGCATGTATCTCTTTGGTTGCTCCTCCCCGAAGAACTTTCCGAGAGGCATGTATTCTTGGGGAGTTGCCGCGATTAGCCGTGGAAAATCGCAAGCCAAATGGGCCACGGCGTGTATGACTACTCCTACCGTAATTCCCACCGCTATAACCTGTTTGTTTAGGCGTCAAGTTATTATAAATGATTTAAAAAAAAACAAAAATCTTTTATATATAACTAGGTTAACATAATTTCGAAGAAATGTATAAACTATGTTTTAGGTCACATCCTCAGAGCGATATATATGGCGATTCCTCAACCACTACACTAGCCTAAATGTTTAAAATAACAAGAAATTTGTGTGGTTTTTACCTTATGAAAATTGATGTTGTCATCAAAAGGGACAAAAACACCAAACCTAGTCTTATTTCTAAGCCACGTGATAGTGTTTCTGCATACAGGTAACAAAATCAAGGCCATGTTTAGCTTCAGCGTCTCTGCTGCACCTTTGGCCAAGCACACACAATGCCCCAACACCTCATACACAGCTCGATTCTTGTACTGGATATACTTGTACGTGAAGAGGATGGCCATAATGGTGAGCCATAGGGCGATCACCCAAATTCTTTGCCAGCCATCCAATATGAAATATCTAAGTCGACGATACCATCTCCTCAACGGATTAGGGTCACGCGTGGGCTTGAGACTCTCACTTAACATGTCGCTCAGCTCCTTTCTGTCTTCACTAATTGTGCTTACAGATTGTGTTTCCGCTTGTAGAAGCAATCTCTTAAGACTGTCCACCTGTTTTAATGAATAATGGTCACCACGAAGTTAATTACATATAGAAACTAAATATATTGAAAAGACAAATATTGGTTTTCGGATCATCATCATCAAAGTTTACCATGATGTACCCCATATGATCAGGGTCAAGCTCTTCCATGATCATTGCTGCATATTCATCAGTCTTTTTCTGGATAGATGACAGATGGTTGGCAGACGAACTAAGGTTGATGATCTGTTAAACACAAAAAAAAATACAGAACAGAGGATCAACAAATTTAATCTCACCCATCAAGCATTTCTCAAAGACAAATATCAAGATGTTGAATTCTTTTGTATGCGTTTGGTTCATGTATTTGTTTTTCTAAATAAATTACAAGTTCTAGCATATTTTTGTTTGTATTTGAAATTTACACAAATAATCAGATATCAATGTAATTAGTCTTTAAAACTGTTACCTCTCTAACTTCGTCTTCGGTCAGTCTACCATTGGCGTCTTTATCCATCCTGCATTTTCACAAACCCTTTGGCTCAAACTTTACATTCATCACCATAACTTGTAGAGAAACCAGATAAATGAAACGAAAAGAACAAAAGTGATTATAATGATTGAAAAAATCACATGTCAAAAAATGTCATAAGCCTGGAATCAAAGTTTTGGTCACTTATTTGTTCCCAAAATTCCTTCAAGTGGTCCATATCAATCACATCCCCTGTTACACCCTGTCTTCTAGCTAATGCGTCGAACAATACCAAAGCAAAGTCCTTTGAGTTCATCCCTACAATAAGTCAATATTCCTAATAATTATAACGAAATCATTTCCAAAGTTAATTTGTGATCCAGACCCTAGATTTTACAATTTTTTTTTACCTATGCATTCACCAAATTTTGACCGAAGTAGCAATCCACCAGTAGTGGCCGTGATCTTAAGAAACCGCTTCTCCACGGCACTCCATCCAGCGTCACCGTCGGTCTTACTGATGAACTTGAGCCCTTTCAAGGCCCGACCAGCCGTTGACTTTGAACGGTCCAATCCAGTTGGCTTACTCTCTCCAAAGACAGATGATTTCAAGCGTTTGAGCTTGTTAGTAAGTTTCACCCGACCGTTTCGTTTCTCCGTCGTCAGCTCCGTATCTTCCTTCACGCTCGATTCTTCATCCACCGCCGTGTTTCTAAGGTTTTCCATCGCCAGGTTTTCGTTGGTCAACGGCGATGATCCGTTCAACGGAACTACATCGCTGCTCTTCTCAGCCTCTGTGTCTGATGAGTGATGATAGTCCGGTAATTCAAAGCTCACTCTCTGCATTGTTTCAACGTGAAAACCAAACGGGAGGAAAAAAAACGATGATTAAACGGAACAATTTGTTTCTTGCATCTCAAGTCAATGCTCTGTAAGCAAAAGGAGGAGGGACGATTTAGAAGCAAAATTGTAAGTGTATACTCCTTAAAAAAAAAGTCTTCTCTTTAGATCTCTGAAACTCTTTGGGTTGTAAGATGATGAGACGACTATAAATATTCGCATAGTCATTTTTTATATTATAAGAGGCGACGCTCGTCAGACAATCAACAGAACAGACGCACATAATATATTCCAACTTAATGTAAACAAATTGAGACAAACGTGAAACGTGTATAGACTTACTTAGGCCCACGATTTTTGTGTTTAACTTTTCATAGGTTGATTAATTGAAGACCGTATACCAAATCGCATCAACGATTAAAAAAAAAAAAAAAAAACTTACAACATGATTGTCAATTTTGATAAATCCTTCGTTAATCATTCATCTATCAAAATCAAAAGCTCTAATTCCAAAAACACCAACGTCAAAATATAAATAAAAAACACCAACGTCCAACTAATTCTCGAAAGAGGTTTCTACTTTCCCTGATCTTGAAATATTTAATTTGTTTCCATAATCCATACCAGGTTACCATTAACACTTTCGTTTTAGTTCAAGTCTTCCACCTTAATTATCGATTATCATTATTTACTTTAAAGTCATTAATTAGATCACCTAATACGTCTATATCAAATCTATATTTTAGACCTCTATAACCTACACCAATACTTTTGAACATGTGAAACTCAAGTTAATATTCTAATCTTTTTCCATGACCTTACTCCAATAGTGCGACGTGAAATCAGCATATCATGTAAGTTGACGTAAGAGGTTGGTACTTTAATTTATCTATCAGTAATCTTAATTTCTGAGAACCAGCCCGAAAAAACAATCATACGCTTACTGGATGATTAGATGAAGGGCAGAGAGAGAGCTTACCAACATTAGAGCCAAGATGATCCATAGCAATCTGTTTGTAGACGTTTTCCCAATTATGTCTGGCGAAGTAGGACATGACCCTTGTCCCAGAGACGATGTCTAAACTACTCTTGGCATGGTTTAGGGACTGAAGCATATATGTATGGGGGTTGAACGAACTTCTCATTCTTCGTAGACGCTGGTGCATGCAATAGTTGTGTAGTTCAATGACTTTACTTTTGTCTCGTTCTGCAATATCGTTCATAATGTTCTTGAACCAGTCATATGAGCCCTGCTCCCTAGTTACCCAGTAGAAGTAAGCCTTTCGTGTCTTGAGAGTTTCGTTCTTACCTTGTGGATCATGTTGTGAATTTTTGTCGAGTTGGTTGAGTTGGACATGTTCCTTGGCCGTTGATAATATCCTTGATATATAATGCTGATCATCAGTGGCCCCAATCCCAAGTCTGACCAGCACAACCACCTCGTACTTCTTGTAGTCTTGTGCTGGTGCGCCGTAGGGACCATCAATTTTGATTCTCGGGAAACTGTGTATACGTGGAAGAACAAGTCATTGCCATTTCAAAATTAAAAACATTAATTCGCTTTTCTTATATGCAAGGAGCTTAATAGAATACATAAACCAAATTTAAAGATAATCATGTCACAACAACTTAACAAGCTTTTTTATTTAATAGTCGTGGTTTATTTAAGAAAAGCCATTGCAACTTGGAATTCAAGACTTCGCTAACAAAACACAAAAAAAAAAAAAAAAAAAAAACAGTATACGTACCAACATGATTATGTTAATCGAATTATGTTTCCTAGTGGACACTAAACTGAATAAAACACGTATCCTCACGGACCTCACCTCATGGGAGGATCCACCTATGGAGGAAGGGGTCACATGCAGCCCGTTAAAACACATCTTTCCTTTTCTTCCATTTTTTCTGGTTAAATCCTTATTTCGTTGTTCAAATGATATAATATATTGTTTTGACATTTTTCATATTTATATACTAGATTTGGACCCGTGCTAGAGTACGGGTTGAAATTCCTTTTATCTATACTAGGATGTCGGCCCGCACGGGAAAGTAAAAACTTGAAATGATTAACATTGTTAATTTCACATTTCGAATGAAATGTTTTTGG
The DNA here is from genome assembly GCA_023657505.1 of Camelina hispida. Classification (NCBI taxonomy): domain Eukaryota; kingdom Viridiplantae; phylum Streptophyta; class Magnoliopsida; order Brassicales; family Brassicaceae; genus Camelina; species Camelina hispida. The sequence continues at coordinate 10,221,677 of CP094635.1, read as the reverse complement.
TAATTTTTTAAATGTATAATATAAAAATCATAAATAATGATAAGATGAATTAACCAAATTAGTTAAATAAAATATTTGTTATATCTATATATATAAATAAAAATTGATTCAGTGACAATAAGAAAATAATATTAAAGATATATAAATTTAGGTTTACTGAACCATACTCAGATAATCAATTTTAAAAGATATTAACATAGAATAAAATTTCAATTATTACTCTATCGAAATTTATAAAAAATAATAAAAGAAACAGGGAGAAAGAGCTCATAGCTGCAACTGCAACCAAACAAATTGACTAAAAAGATAAATCTATGAAAAATTAGAAATCACCATTAATTATCTGAATTAATACTTGAAAGAGATGATCAATACAATTAGATGGAAAACTACACCAAACAAAAGTTAGATGAATGAATCAATAAATAAAACAATCCAAATTTTTGACAAAAATGAGTTAATTAATGTTGATTAATAAATTGAAAGAAAATAATATTCAGAATTTTAAAATTTAAAGATATTAAATAATAGTCAAATAACAAAAACTTTTTTCAAGATCCATAAATATATATATATATATATAAACAAAGAGGTGTGAAACAAAAATATGCGAAAACTAACAAATGTGAATATTGAAAGTTGGGAGTACGACGAAGAAACATAATTGTTGGATCAAAATATTACAACTTTTAAGATCATTAACAAATCTAAACAGTTAGATGAGATAATAAAAATAATTTCATTCGTCATATTTAAATTGACCCCTAAAAGTGAGTTTGCTATAATATATAAAAATATAAATCTATGATTTTATTTATTAACATGTAAGTTTAAAAAATACTTAGAAAACAATAAATTCGAAACTTGTTTTTGTATTTCATAAAAGCTTGTATATAATAAACAAAGAGGTGTAAAATATAAATGTGTAAAACATAGATGGGCGAAAAAAAATGTGAAAAATTAATAGGTGCGATTTTTGAAGATAGGGTTGCGACGAAAAGATGCAAAAATATGAAAATAAAGACGTGTGACACAAAAAGGTGTGAAACAAAAAAATGCAAAAACTAACAAGTGCAAACATTGAAATCAAGGGGTACGACGAAGAAACACAATTATTGGATCAAAACACTGTAACTTTATATAAACAAAGAGGTGTAAACCAAAAAGGTGTGAAAACTAACGTGTGCCAACATAGAAAGTTGGAGATGAAACAAAGAAATACAATTGTTGGACCAAAACTTTGAAACTTTTGAGATCATTAATCATACTCAATGAACAAAAACTCTTTTCAAAGTCCATAAAAATCTGTATATATATATATATATATATATATATATATATATAAAAACAAAGAGTGTGAAAACAAAGAAGTGTAATACAAAAAGTGTGAAACAAAAAGGTGTGAAACAAAAAGGTCCGAAAACTAACATGTGCCAAGATGGACAGCTGGAGGTGCAACGAAGAAACACAATTGTTGGACCAAAACTTTGCAATTTTGAGATCATTAACAAAGGGCGAGATCATTAATAATACTAAAAGAACAAAAACTCTTTTCAAAGTCCATAAAAATCTGTATATATGTAAAAACAAAGAGTGTGAAAACAAAGAGGTGTGAAACAAAAAAGTGCGAAAACTAACAAGTGCAACCATTGAAAGCTAGGGGTACAACGAAGAAACACAATTGTTGGATCAAAACATTGCAACTTTTCAAAGTCCATAAAAATTTGTATATATGTAAAAACAAAGAGTGTGAAAACAAAGAGGTGTGAAACAAAAAGGTGCGAAAACTAACAAGTGCAACCATTGAAAGCTAGGGGTACAACGAAGAAACACAATTGTTGGATCAAAACATTGCAACTTTTCAAAGTCCATAAAAATCTGTATATATGTAAAAACAAAGAGTGTGAAAACAAAGAGGTGTGAAACAAAAAGGTGTGAAACTAACAAGTGCAACCATTGAAAGCTAGGGGTACAACGAAGAAACACAATTGTTGGATCAAAACATTACAACTTTATATAAACAAAGAGGTGTAAAACAAAAGAGTGTGAAAACTAACGGGTGCCAACATGGAAAGCTGGGGGTGAACAAAGAAACACAATTGTTGGACCAAAACTTTGCAACTTTGAGAACATTAACAAAGGGTGAGATCATTAATAATACTTAAAGAACAAAAACTCTTTTCAAAGTCCATAAAAATCTGTATATATATAAAAACAAAGAGTATGAAAACAAAGAGGTGTGAAACAAAAAGTTGTGAAAACTAACAAGTGCAACCATTGAAAGCTAGAGGTACAACGAATAAACACAATTGTTAGATCAAAATATTGCAACTTTATATAAACAAAGAGGTGAAAAACAAAAGGGTGTGAAAACTAACAGGTGCTAACATGGAAAGTTGGGGGTGTAAGGAAGAAACACAATTGTTGGACCAAAACTTTGCAAATTTGAGATCATTAATAAAGGGTGAGATCATTAATAATACTCAAAGAACAAAAACTCTTTTCAAAGTCCATAAAAATCTGTAATCTGTAAATATATAAAAACAAAGAGTGTGAAAACTAAGAAGTGAAACCATTGAAAGCTAGGGGTACAACGAAGAAACACAATTGTTGGATCAAAATATTGCAACTTTATATAAACAAACATGTGTAAAACAAAAGGGTGTGAAAACTAACATGTGCCAACATGGAAAGCTGGGGGTGCAACGAAGAAACACAATTGTTGGACCGAAACATTGCAATTATTGAGATCATTAACAAAGGGTTTAATAGGTGCAATTTTTAAAAGATGGGGGTACGACGAAGAAAAACGATTATTAGAAGAAAAAAAAAACTTGCAACTATTAGGATCATTAATAATTTTAAACCGTTAGATGAGATAATAGTAAAATCTCATCCATTAGATTAAAGTTGACCTTATTTAGTACTCAGAAAACAATTTTTTGAAACTTGTTTATGTAGTCAAGAAAAGTTTATATATAATAAACAAAGAGGTGTAAGACATAGAGGTGTAAAATATAAATGTGTAAAAATTAATAGATGTGAAATATGGAGGTACAACAAAGAGGTGTAATACATAGATGTGTGAAACTAAAAAGGTGTAAAAATTAATGGATGTGATTTTTGAAACCAGGAGGTACAACAAAGAGATGCAAAAACTAAGAGGTGTGATTTTTGAAAGATAGGGGTGCGACGAAAAGACACGATTAATAATGTTTGAAACCAAGAGGTACAACAAAGAGATGCAAAGACTAAGAAGTGTGATTTTTGAAAGATGGAGGTGCGACGAAAAGACACGATTCATAATTTTAAAAACCAGGAGATACAACAAAGAGATGCAAAGACTAAGAGGTGTGACTTTTAAAAGATGGGGGTGCGACGAAAAGACATGATTAATAATTTTTGAAACCAAGAAGTACAACGAAGAGATGCAAAGACTAAGAGGTGTGATTTTTGAAAGATGGGGGTGCGACGAAAAGACACGATTAATAATTTTAAAAACCAGGAGGTACAACAAAGAGATGCAAAGACTAAGAGGTGTGACTTTTGAAAGATGGGGGTGCGACGAAAAGACACGATTAATAATTTTAAAAATCAGGAGGTACAACAAAGAGATGCAAAGACTAAGAGGTGTGACTTTTGAAAGATGAGGGTACGACGAAAAGACACGATTAATAATTTTAAACCGTTAGATTAAAACTAGAACTAATCTCATCTGTTGGATTAAAAGTTGACACAAAAAGTGGGTTTGCTATTATATATAGAAAGATGGGGGTGCGACGAAAAGACACGATTAATAATTTTAAAAACCAGGAGGTACAACAAAGAGATGCAAAGACTAAGAGGTGTGACTTTTGAAAGATGGGGGTGCGACGAAAAGACACGATTAATAATTTTAAAAATCAGGAGGTACAACAAAGAGATGCAAAGACTAAGAGGTGTGACTTTTGAAAGATGAGGGTACGACGAAAAGACACGATTAATAATTTTAAACCGTTAGATTAAAACTAGAACTAATCTCATATGTTGGATTAAAAGTTGACACAAAAAAGTGGGTTTGCTATTATATATAGATTATAATTTCAAAATAAAATATAGTTTATAAGACAATTTAGCATTGTAAACTGAGAAATGATTGTTATTATTTTTTTTTTAATGAATATGAGAGATGTATTTTGGTAAATGGAGATCTGAATGATTTATATCATTGTTTTTTAACCAGAACCGCACCGGCCGGTCGATTCGATCCAACCACAACCCGATAGGTATTCCGGTCAAGGTAACCTCTAAAAACCTAACAAATAAAACCCGCAAAAAACCAAAAAAACCCACTGAAACCCCGTGAACCGGTGGTTGAACCGGCGGTTCGGACCGGGTTGTCTGTCTCAAATTAAAATATTTTATTTTGGTCACACTTTAAACTCAAACCAAATTAAAAATAAATGTTGTTATTTCTAAAAGAATCAGTTAGTTATTTTATCTAATCATTTAAAAGTTTAATTTTAGTTGTTTAGTACTTAACTATGTATGTTTTGTTCATATATCTATAGAAAAGTAAATGTTATATTCATAAAATGTAATCAAACTAATAAACTAGTTGACCCGTAATTCAATCGGTTCGACTTGTTGACTCAGTGACCTGAAAGACTTCCGGTTCACCTTCCGGTCCGGTTTTAAAGACATTGATTTATATTAAAAGCTTGGAATGGTGTTAGGTCAGATTTTATTTTGAAATCCACAATAAAATCTCGAAAATCATGATTAAGTGTGATTGATTACCAAGATTTTATTCTTTTTTACGCCTAACTGTATATTTTTATGCCTAACACTATATATAGTGTAACAATATATAAAATAATTAAGATTTTTTTTTGAAATTGTATAAATCATTGGAATATTATCTTTAAGAGGATTCTTTGAGATATTCTTAAGTGTATTCGTAATTTCATATAGCCCACGGATTTCATCTAGAACTTTTTTTTGTAACCAACCTATATTTAATATATTATCTATTTTGTAACCAACTTATAAAAATTATATATTATACAAAAAATTATGTACTTTCATTTTATTATAAAAAAAAAGTTGTGTACTTTCTTTTTATGATTGAGATTATATTTTTATCCCCTTTAATAATTTGGTTAACTTTGTGGTCTATCAATAAAATCTCAGGAAAATAAATTAGTAATATTGTGATTGTAGATCTTTGGAAACAACATGATCTTCTGAAATAAAGTTTAGAATATCCATGAACTATCAATTCGAAATATCCCGTTTAAGATTTGTGGTTACAATTAAGGTTTTATTTGTTACCATTAATATATAAACTATCAACTTGTAACCAATTAATATATGGATTAATATAACCTATGTATAATCTATTTGTAACCATTTATAACTATTTATAACCATTTATTAAAATTATAAAGTCTACCAAAATAATGTTGTGTACTTCCTTTTTTAATAAAAGGGGATTATGTAGAGATTTCAAATGAAAAAGAAATTATTAGTTTATTTTGTTTTTTTGAAATAGAAAAAATTAGATAGTTTGACAAAATTCTTTTTTTTTTTTTTTTTTTTTTTTGGTGTGAAAAAGGAGACAAAGTCTCCTAAAACTTATTCAAAATAAAAGAAAGTGACTACACTCGAACACAGCGTGGATACGCAGATCCAGCCGCATCCGCCTGCAATTCTACAGAAAGAAAATCCGGACAAACATCCAAAGAATGAAAACCCAACGGAAGAGAAAAGGCATAGTTGGCTAAACCATCAGCGAGATGATTAGCTTCCCTATAAACATGTGTAACCTGGACTAGCCAGTCCCTTGAAAGAAAGCCATAGCACAGACGTACTAGGAAAGACAGGGGGTGAGAAGCACTAATCCCTGACTGAAGAAAACCCACAACCATCTCTGAATCCACCTCCAATTCCACACGCCGCATGTTGCACTCCCAAGCAATGCAGAGGCCATAATAAACACCCCACAATTCTGCTAAAGGTGTAGAGCAAATCCCAATATTAAGAACAAAACCTCTACACCAGTCCCCATTGCGATCCCGTAAAACACCTCCAGCAGAAGCATAACCCGGATTACCCCTTGAAGCTCCATCCGTGTTCAGTTTAACCCAGCCCTCATCCGTATTCAGTTTGACAAAATTCTTTCCTTTGACTTTCTTGATAGCAGTTGCGGTTTCCTTTTTTTGTCGAGTTGTTTATAGTAATTAACTGCTTTATATTTGAGACAATCAGTAAATTAAACTTGATATATATTTCCTAAACCCAATTTTTTTCCCAAAGTATGTTTTATAGTATGTCGCTTGCTTCTCAATCTATTTTTATAATACTATAATCAAAGGTTAGAATATCCTTACACGGGATTATTTGCACCATGCAACATGTCTACTGCTGGAGTTGGATTAGACAAAATAACATATGTCGCTTGCTGTAAGAGATACTACAAGATACACAAGATCATATGATTTCTCTATATTAGGAATGTATAGTAATGGCTTAACCTAGAGTCTCCCTCTCCTATTCTGTATATAAACTCATACTGCAGCATTGTACAAAATACATTCAATAACCTAGAGCCTAAATATTTTTTTTCTCTCCGCCGCTTCTCTCTTATTTCCTCTTCTTCTTTCTTGAGATCTATCTCTCTGTTCTATTGCTATGGCTGCCGTAGACACAGTTGATCCTACCTCCTCTCTTCTCAACATCAACATGATGAATATCAACAAACTCTCCTCTGTCAACTACATGACATGGAGCCTGCAAGTTCACTCTCTCCTTGATGGCTATGGACTTGCAGGTTTCCTTGATGGCTCCTCTGTTCCGCCAGATCCAACAATCACTGTCAACGAGCAGGTCACGACGAATCCGAAGTACACCAACTGGCACCGTCAGGACAGACTCATTTACAGTGGTCTCCTCGGCACTTTGTCACCGTCCATTCAATCCGTTGTCTCCAAAACCAAGTCATCGGCTGAAATGTGGAAGAAGATCGCAGCTACGTACGCTAATCCGAGCTGGGGTCACGTTCAACAACTCCGGATTCAACTCAAACACTTCACCAAAGGCGACAAAACCATTGACGATTACCTACAGGGTCTCACTGCTCGCTTTGATCAGTTAGCCCTGCTTGGTAAACCCGTTGAGCATGAGGCACAAATCGAGTTTATCCTTGATGGTCTACCTGAGGAGTACAAGCCAGTTGCAGATCAAATGGAAGGTCGTGATACACCTCCCAGTGTCACCGAAATTCATGAGAAACTTCTCAACCGAGAAGCTAAACTAATGGCCACTTCTCATGCTCTCAACATCAGTCCCGCTCCAATCACTGCGAATGTTGCCTCACGTCAACGTCAAAACCAGGGTCGCTCTTACTCTCGCTCCTCTACGCCATGGTTGAAGAACAACTCCACTTCCTCCGACTCTCAAGACTCTCGTCAGACAAAAGGTTACCAGGGGAAATGTCAACTATGCGGTATCTACGGTCACAGTGCCAAGAGGTGTCGACAACATCAACCTCGCCAAGACTACTACAACAATGCAATGATGTCGCAGCCTCGTCCATGGCAGCCGAGAGCAAACTTAGCTCTAGGTTCTACTTCGTCTACAAGTCCCTGGGTCATGGACAGTGGAGCGACTCACCACATGACAAATGATCTGCAAAATCTCTCCCTCCATCATCCTTACCATGGTGGTGACAATGTTCTTCTTGGTGACGGTAAAGGCATACCCATTACACATATGGGTTCCCTCTCTCTCCCTACCTCCTCAACTCGAAACTTCACTTTACCCAATGTGTTATGTGTCCCTCATATACACAAAAATCTCATATATGTTTATCGTTTGTGTAACGCTAATCAGGTCTTTGTGGAATTCATTCCTGCATGGTTTCAGGTGAAGGATCTATTCTCGAGAATCCCGTTAATCCAAGGCAAGACCAAGGATGAGCTCTATGAGTGGCCAGTCTCCCTCTCCACCGTCAAATCCTTCTTCGCAACCACCACCTCCAAACCATCTATGGCTGGCTGGCACAACCGCTTAGGCCATCCCTCCAGCTCCATTCTCAAAACAATTATTTCTCATTTTGCACTTCCTTGTTTAAACTCTGCTTCCACCTCAACTCTTTGTTCTGATTGCTCCATTAATAAAGCTCATAAGCTCCCTTTCTCTGACTCCACAATTGTTTCTACCCGTCCTCTTGAATATATATTCTCCGATGTCTGGACATCCCCAATTGTCTCTATTGATAACTATAAATACTATGTTATCTATGTTGATCACTACACCCGATACACCTGGCTCTACCCACTAAAACAAAAGCTCAAGTCCGTGAAACCTTCATCCCCTTCAAATCTCTTGTTGAAAATCGTTTCCTTACCAAAATTGGGACCCTATACACTGACAATGGCGGTGAATTCATAGCTCTTCGACCATTCCTTGCGACAGCCGGAATCTCACATCTAACCTCTCCCCCTCACACACCAGAACACAATGGCATCTCCGAAAGAAAGCATCGACATATAGTCGAAACAGGGCTCACTCTTCTCTCTCACGCTGGCATGCCTAAGACATATTGGTCCTATGCATTACTCGCTGCAGTCTATCTCATAAATCGCTTACCGACACCGGTACTTCCCCTGAAGCCACCGTTCGAGATGTTGTGTGGTACACCTCCCAACTACCTGAAGCTTCGTGCGTTTGGGTGCCTCTGCTTCCCTCTTCTCCGACCCTACAACAACAACAAATTAGAAGACAGATCAACACCGTGTGTTTTCCTTGGATATTCTCCATCACAAAGCGCCTATCACTGCTTGCAACCAAGCTCCGGTCGAATCTATACGTCGCGTCATGTAAAATTTGATGAAACAGTCTACCCTTTCACGACACCCCGTTCCAACGCTTCCTATGTTTCTTCCACACCTTCGTTTCCTCAACCTGCACCCATCACAACTCCACCCCACGGCCACTCATACAGCCTCCATCACCACGGGCTTCCTCTGAGAGCACAGACCTTCACTCGACTTCTACAGGCGCTCGTTCCACCGAGATCGTGGATTCAGCGACACCTTCGTAAACAGGTATGTCTTCGACACCCTTTCTTCCTCTGATTAGCCCAACAAGGTCATCACCACTACCGGGCTCAGGCCCAACAAATGACAACACCACTTCAGGCCCATTATCAGACCCACAAAGTCCAACTTCTCATTCATACACGAGTCCTCTCACCAATACGACATCATCTTCTCCGTCGTCTGTCGCTGTGTCACCCGAACCCGTACAACCATCCTCCTCATCAAGCTCTGCTGCGACGCCATCACCGGTTCCTACTCCAACTCCATCGCCGGCAACTTCGACCGCAACTCCACCTCCATCACCTCCACCACTGCCCAATCGCCACCAGATGCAGACTCGTCGAAAAAATAACATCATCAAACCCAACCCCAAATACAATCTATATGCCGGCGTCTCTCCAACCATCCCACCTGAGCCTCAAACGGTATCTCAGGCGATGAAAGACAAACGCTGGCGTGGTGCTATGTCAGACGAAATTGACGCTTTCGCAAGGAATGGCACACTCGAACTCGTTCCTCGACAACCGCATCACAACGTCATCGGCTGTAAGTGGCTCTACAAAAATAAATTCCTCTCCAATGGTTCTCATCATCGATGCAAAGCCCGTCTAGTCGCCAAAGGCTACAACCAGGAATATGGACGAGATTACACTGATACATTTAGCCCCGTCGTCAAAGCAACTACGATCCGGATGGTTCTTGATGTTGCAGTGTCACAAGCTTGTTCGATACAACAGCTTGATGTAAATAATGCGTTCTTACAAGGAACACTGAATGAGGAGGTTTACATGGAACAACCACCGGGGTTCATTGACTCAGACAATCCTACGCACGTTTGCTGTCTTCACAAAGCAATCTACGGATTGAAACAGGCTCCCAGAGCTTGGTACACATAATTAAAGACATATCTCCTCAGCATTGGGTTTCGAAACTCTGTTTCAGACACTTCACTCTTCACACTAAAACAGGGCTCTCATTTCGTTTACCTATTGGTTTATGTTGATGACATCTTAATCACAGGAAGCAGCAAATCTGGCATAACCAACATCCTCCGCTTGCTTGCTGATCGCTTCTCTGTCAAAGACCCGGAAGACCTTAACTACTTTCTTGGCTTGGAGGCTCATCGCACAGACCTTGGACTGCATCTCTCCCAACGGAAATATACAATTGATCTACTCCACCGTTACAACATGCAGCATGCCAAGCCAGTCAGCACACCAATGCCTGCAAGTCCAAAGCTCACCTTACGCTCCGGAGTCCCACTAACAGACCCATCTAAGTATCGTCAACTTGTCGGGAGCTTGCAATATCTCGCTTTCACCAAGCTCGACATCGCCTATGCCGTCAATCGCCTCTCCCAGTTCATGCATAAACCCACCGAAGAACATTGGCAGGCTGCCAAAAGAATACTTCGATACCTTGCAGGCACAACCACACATGGAATTTACTTCTCGGCAAAGAACCGCTTGTCAGTCCATGCTTACTCCGATGCAGATTGGGCAGGTGACTCTGACGACTACACTTCCACCAATGGCTACATCATCTACGTTGGCAATCATCCTATTTCGTGGACTGCAAAGAAGCAAAAAGGCGTAGCTAGATCATCCACCAAAGCTGAATATCGCGCCGTTGCCAACACTGCTGCAGAACTAAGCTGGGTTTGTAATGTCTTAAAGGAACTTGGAGTTAACATACCGCACAAGCCAGTTGTATACTGTGACAACATAGGTGCCACCTTCCTCTGTGCAAACCCGGTGTTTCATTCCAGGATGAAACATATCGCCATTGACTATCACTTTGTTCGTGATCAAATCCAACAAGGGGCGCTTCGTGTTGCTCACGTCAACACACGCGATCAACTTGCTGATGTGCTAACAAAGCCACTACCTCGACCAAGATTTATGGAGCTCCGAGACAAGATTGGCGTGGTTAAGACCCCTTCATCTTGAGGGGGCATGTAAGAGATACTACAAGATACACAAGATCATATGATTTCTCTATATTAGGAATGTATAGTAATGGCTTAACCTAGAGTCTCCCTCTCCTATTCTGTATATAAACTCATACTGCAGCATTGTACAAAATACATTCAATAATGTTCTTAACACTTGTTTCTCAATCTATTTTTCAGCGACTTAGGCTTATAAAGTATCTAATTTTTCAGGGTTTTGTAAGTAGAAAAGATCTCGGTCTCATTAAAGGAGTTTTTAGTCTAAAACATGTAGAAGTGGATGTTTAATGTCTTAATGATGTTTAATGATGTTTTAGAGTTTTATAGGTTCAATTGTGTAGAAGTAGATGTTTAATGATGTTTTAGATTAAAATAAACAAAACTACATGATTTATTCATTTGTGTGCACAATTCTAAAACATTCATATATATAAAAAAAAAAACAAAAAAAAAACCTGAAGGACTATTACAACATGTAAAAACGTCAGCTATACTATTTCAAAGGAATATGAGACATGTCGGCCTACTTGGGTTTATATTTTTCCTGTTTTGGCCGTTTTGTCAACTCCTCAAGACCTTTACTAACAATTATTGTCTATGCCATTCACTTTTACTCTTTAGTCTCTACCAAACATTTACAATATCTATATTTTCCCCCAACTATACAATAATACATATAATGAATATCAGAATATTGTAATACCTCACCACAATTTCAAAGATACAAAAATTGATTTATTATTTACAAATTACAAACCCATAACAGATAATATGACACCTAATGTTTTCAAATATCTCTACAACCCCAAAAATTTCATCCAAAAATATCTAAAACTTGTAGGTAAATACACAATTAAGTGAGATAAATAAAAACATATGACTAAAAAATCTTGTTTACCTGATTAAAAAGGAAAAAACTAGAATACATACCTCAAACTTAATAGGAAATTTGAACTCTATACTAAATCTTTTAAGTCTTTGAAATGTATCTTATGTTGCAAATTAAATTAAACTAAATACAATATAATTAAATTAATTTATTTGAAAATTTTATTTTTAAAAATAATATGTAAACTAGATATTCGAAAATTTTCTTCATTGTTTATTAAAAAATTATGAATTAATTTATTATATATAATATTAACCAATAACTAAAAGATTAAATTAAGATAAAATAGATAACATATACCCTTAATTAATAATTAATTAAATATTAAAAACTAAGCACAAAATAATTAGACTCATCATTGTTAGAAAATTATTTTTAAAAATCACTGTTTATATTTTAGATATTGAATTTTTTTTGATAATGATGAAGTAGTTTATTATGGAAAATATTAATCAATAAAAAAATTAAAATTCAGATAAAAAAATAAAAAAGTTGTTTTATAAAACATAAACAATAGTGAAGTGACCTTAGTGCAGTGGCAGGAGGTAAGTCCATTTGTAGAAGGCACCATCACACTCGGGATCGAGTCCTGGTTCCTACGAATGTAGGAATTTGGCTAATGGGCCGGCGAGTTGTGGCCCAATGGTTGACAAAAAAAATCATAAACAATACAAAAATGACAAAATCACAGTTAAATACAATATAATTAACTTAATTTATTTGAAAATTTTATTTCTAAAAGTAATATGTAAACTAGATATTCAAAATTTTTCTGAATTGTTTTTTAAAAAATTATGAATTAATTTATTATATATAATATTAATCAATAACTTAAAGATTAAATAAGATAAAATAAATTAAGATCGTGGATCACGATCCAATAATTTGTTACTCAATCGTGATTAAAGATCTGGTATTATTTAGTAATTCAATTTCAAAAATTTATTATATAAAAATTAAAATTAAATTAATTAGAATTTTTCTTTTTTCCATTTATATTTAGTAAATGTTTTAGATAATATTAGCTTTCATTTTATAAAAAAGTTTGAAAAATAATTATATATTTATATTTATTTTGAAACTTTAATAAAATAATAAAAAATTGTGAGCTTTTAGAAAATAAATCAACAGTTCAAAAAAATCGACTATGTAACAAATCAATTAATAAAAGTATAAATTGACTTTTTAATATAAGTCAACAAAGGAAAAACATAAATCAGGAGGAGTAATATATAAGTCGACAGTTAAAAAAGTCAATCATATTAATAAGTCAACTTAAAATAAAATAAGTCTACTAAGACCAAACAAATCAAGGGGGAAAAATATAAATCAACAAACAAAACAAATAAGTCAACATCATCAAAAGTCGACTTTGTAAAAAAAATCAAACAAAAAAAGTCGACAATTTTAAAATAAATCGATGGAAAAATAAATAAGTCAACAAAAATTAAATTTAAGTCAACCATTCAAAATATTGCCCTTATTAATAAATCAATGTAGAATATAATAAGTCAACAATAAATAAACAAATCAACAGAAAACAAATATAAATCGATGAACAAAAAAAATAAGTTAATAGTTAAAAAAATCGACTATGTTATAAATCCACTAGCCATAATATAATTCAATTGTTCTAATATAAGTCGATGACAAAGATAATTGAGTCAACAGAAGTAAAAAAACAAAACGATTGTTCAAAAAGTCGACATTATAAATAAATCAAAATAAGTCTAAAACATTGATATATATATATATATATATATATATATATTATAAATTGTATTATCTTGATTATTTATTTTTAAATAAATTTATATCAAAATAATATCAGCAAAAATATTTAAATTCTTGTTCTTTAATCAAAATTTTAAGATCAAAAATTTATTCATGTAATGATTATTTAAAATACAATACGTAATTTTCGTTATAATTTTAAATTATTAAATAATTAATTCCGAATTTAACAATTTTATAAAGTAATTTATTTTTAAATTTGATTTGTTTTTAAATATAAGTTAAGTTTTTATTATTTTTATTTAATTGTTAAAATTATTTAATAATAAGGGTATTTTTGTCCATTTTCATTTCAAAATGTGTAGTTTTCAAATAACTATAAGATTAAGTGTAATTTTCAAATTTCTTTTCAAGTTTAGTATAGTTTTCAAATTGTCCCTAAAAAAAGGACCGTGCTCGAGTCTCACAGAACTACATGGCGGTAAAAACAGACGTTACTAAAGCTTATGATCGAGTTGAGTGGAATTTTCTTGAATCTACTCTGAAACTATTTGGTTTTTGCTCTAAATGGGTAAACTGGATCATGGCGGTTGTAACGAGTGTGAACTACTCTGTTTTAATAAATGGGGCTCCTTATGGATATATAAGACCATCAAGAGGAATCAGGCAAGGTGATCCCTTATCACCTTACCTTTTCATACTTTGCTCAGACATTCTAAGCCATTTAATTACAACAAGTGAACGAGAAGGCAACTTATGTGGTATTCGGATTGGCAATGGTGCTCCAAGTATAACCCATCTTCAGTTTGCCGATGATTGTTTGTTTTTTTGTAAAGCAAATAAGAAAAATTGTCAAACTTTGAAAGATGTCTTTGATATCTATGAGTATTATTCAGGCCAACAGATAAATACATCAAAATCAATGATCACTTTTGGGAGCAGGGTATATGGTACTACTCAATCACGACTTAAAGCAATATTAGACATACCAAATCATGGAGGGGGTGGAAAATATCTTGGCCTGCCAGAACAGTTTGGTCGGAAAAAGAAAGAAATGTTTGAGTATATAGTTGAGAGGGTTAAAAAACGTACAAATGGTTGGACAGCCAAGAAATTATCTCCAGCAGGCAAGGAAATTATGCTTAACTCAGTTGCTTTGTCAATGCCGGTTTATGCTATGTCATGCTTTAAACTACCCCAAGGAATCACATCGGATATTGAATCCTTGCTAATGCAATATTGGTGGGAAAAGGATTCAAGCCAGCGTGGTATACCCTGGATTGCTTGGAAAAAACTTCAACGTTCGAAGAAAGAAGGGGGATTAGGATTTAAAGATTTAGCGAAGTTCAATGATGCTCTTCTAGCAAAACAAGCGTGGAGACTAATTCAATATCCAAATTCTCTGTTTGCAAGAGTGATGAAAAACAGATATTATCGTGATGACACAATTTTAGATGCAAAAGAAAGGAAAAAACAATCTTATGGGTGGTCATCAATATTAATCGGGTTAGACATCATCAAGAAAGGTTCAAGATACATTGTCGGGGATGGTAAGACTATTCGAATAGGATTAGATAATTTCATTCAAGAACACCCCCCTAGAATAGCCCAAACAACACCGATGCTTTCAACTACACCACTATCACATTTCATATCTAAAAGAGGTGACTATCGCACATGGGACAATCAAAAACTTTCTTCTGTCGTCCAACCAGCCGATCAGGAGTTCATCAAGGACATTCATCTCTCACAGGTTGAATACCCTGATAAGCTTATTTGGAACTATACTCGCTCAGGGGATTACACCGTTAAAACAGGATATTGGTTCATTACTCACTATCCCTTTGACCCAGGAGATGTTTATCCTAAACCTCATGGTTCAATCGAGCTAAAAAATAAGATCTGGAAGCTACGAATTTTGCCAAAGATTAAACACTTCCTATGGCGCATTCTATCCTTAGCAATACCAGTCACGACAAAACTTCGATCACGAGGTATGACCATTGATCCATTATGTCCACGATGTCACCAAACTGAGGAAACAATACATCACGCGATATTTTCATGTCCTTTTGCTATCATGACTTGGAGATTATCTGGAACACCGTCCTTGAATACCAACCATTTGCCTATGAATATTGAGGACATTTTTACTGAATTTTTATTGTATCATTCACAAACACCAAACATTTTTGATTCTCTCCTGCCTTTTGTTTTAATATGGCGTATATGGAAAGCACGAAACAATCAAGTTTTTAACAATTATCGTGAAAGTGCATCGAAAACAGTCTTACAAGCAAAGTCAGACACGAAAGACTGGATCAACAATATGCAACACAACAACCTACCGATACCAACTACACGATCGAGTAGGAATACATGGCAACCCCCGACTCCTCCAAACATCAAATGTAACTTTGATGCGAGCTATGATCACCATACACACAATTCAACTGGTGGATGGATCTTTAGAAATCATCTAGGTCAACCCCTTGTGTGGGGAGCAACGAAACTTAGTCGCATACGATCACCTTTAGAGGCTGAAGCAAAAGGACTGCTCACTGCTATACAACATGCCTGGATTAGGGGATACAAGTCAGTAATTTTTGAAGGGGACTGTCAAGCTCTGACTAAAATAATTAATGACCAAAGTGTTGAAGTTTCTTTAACAAATCTTGTTCACGATATAAGAGCTTGGTACTCAAAATTACAACAAGCTCAGTTAATTTTCACAAAAAGAGAATGTAATAAGGTAGCTCATGTATTGGCTAGATATGGCTGCTTAAACTCTGATTATTACACTGACTCTGTTGTACAGCCTTCATGGCTAAGGGACTATATTTGTAATGATCTCTTTTAATCAATATATTATCATTTGCGTAAAAAAAAAAAAAGGACCGTGCTCTTTTCGAACTATACAATTTAGTCAAAATCATCCAAGTATTTTTGGATTTCATTTGACGGGTTATCGATTGACCCAATAAACAAGTGAGACACATATAAGATTCACATGTGAGATAAATATAAATAACATATGACAAAAAGACTTAGTTTACCAGGTGAACGTCATAGCTTGGTATCCATGTATTCCTGTCTTCAAAAATCTGTTGGCCCACCCTAAAACTCTAGTTTGAAACCTAGGAATTTGATTTGGAATAGACAACGAGAACTCCTCAACAACATTGTTGCTGTGCTCAGTAGAGTGGAACATATAGTCCAACTCGGTAAGGTGTAGAGGCCTTACCCTGGCTGTCTGGATAACTTACCATTTATTTTGATAATGGTAGTCTCACCAACATTAATAGATAAATATAACTTACATATGTCACGAGAGAGAAGTACATTGTTCAATTTCTCAAGTTTAAATAAAAGATGATAGAATTAGCATGACACATAGTAAAGGATGTTTCTAGTAAGATTTCAATTAGCATCATCAAGTCAAAAACAACAATCAAACCTCATTAAGTAAAAAAAAAAAAACAGCAAACAACAACATCAGCATCGTCAAACAGCAGTAACAAAGAACAATCAAACAAGATCAAGTCAAAACAATAGCATCATCACACAACATCATCATCAAACATCATTTAGTAAAAAAAACATGGATCCTTAAACTCCTTATTTCGTAAGTTCATAATCATATACATATGTAATAATTTATACTCCCTCCGTTTCAATATATAAGATGTTTTGAGGTTTATTTGGTGTTTCAAAATATAAGATGTTTTCAAGTTTCTATGCAGCTTTTAGAATAGTTTAATACTTTATATTATACAGTCTTGATTATTATTGGTTGAACTTTTATAAAGTAGTGTTTTCTTAATCTGCGTGTTTTACTCAAAACATCCTATATTTTGAAACGGAGGGAGTAATTGATTTTTTTGTCAACAAATTATAATTGATTTATAACCAATTAAATGTATAAACTAATGCAAAAAAACAATTCTATAGATTTATGCATTGATTTTTTACATTCAATATATTTACATTCAATACTAGTTTAGAATATATTAAATCAATATAGACGTTATGGAATTAGTAAATATATTCAATTCTAGTTTTAAACTTTGGATATCTGGAGTAATTGTGACAAAATGATTATGCATTGATTTAAATGACACCCTAATTATATGCATTGCCTTTTTTTTTTGTCAACTATATGCATTGCCTTAATTTGAAGATATATTGAAATTAATACATCTGGAAATGAGTCTGAAATCAATAGTAGGAAAACACGCAAGAGCTCTAAAAGTCTCAACATTTACTTTGAAGCTATCAGAATTTTAAACACAAATAATTTTTATAATTATTTTCCATTAATAATATATATATATATATATATTTATAAAGAAATTAAAAAAAAAAAAATCATAATTTTGTTCCTAATTCTAATAGATGAAACTCTTTTTCAATATTACACATAGAATATTTTATGTGTAAGCGTTTAGTTTTTGAAGATTTCAAAGAATTAAGACAACAAATATTTATTATAGATAAAAAATGTTATTATATTATAGACAACAAATTCCTTCACCACCACCACCGAGCAAGAACCAACGTTTATGATAATGAAAAAACTTCTAGTAATAAAACAATGTTCTGGAGATTTTAACCTTCCACCATGTCTTCCTCCACCATGTCCTCCCTCTTTCTCTCTTTCTCTTTATATTTTTTTATCTCTTTTTTGACAATAACGTTGTATAAACAAGAGAATATTGTGCAATATATTTTTAGGAAGTTTACAAGAATTTATGAAAGATTTTACAAGATTAGGAAAATAAATAAACAGGATTTTAAAAAAATTTCTAAACAATCTATTAGAATCCTTCATTTTATAATTTCTATGATTTTATTTAAAGTCATTAAAATTCTCCTTAAATCCCAAACCAATACCCCCTCCTAAGTCTTTTTCGAACTGCTACTCTTTTAAAATTCGATTTCAACTGTAATTCGATCGTCTCTTTTTGTCTTTGCTTGGATCCTTTTGTTAATTAGTCGACTGTTCAAATTGTTCTAAATCTCCAAGTGAGTGCATGTCTTGTATTGTATGTATATCCATCGGACATGACAATGTCGATGGTCAATAAGAACAGCTTCATATATGACTATATTTACTATAGTATAGTGGCTAAAATTAATTCCACTAAACCAGCAAAGTCATCATAAATCAAAGTCAACTACATTCTAATTAGTTCCTTCGCACTATCAAATCCATGCTTACATTATGGAAAAAAAAAAAAATAGAAGAGAAGGAACAATAAAAATTCTCAACTTGCTAATTCAATGTGTTGTACATCGTACAT
Source organism: Camelina hispida (assembly GCA_023657505.1). Classification (NCBI taxonomy): domain Eukaryota; kingdom Viridiplantae; phylum Streptophyta; class Magnoliopsida; order Brassicales; family Brassicaceae; genus Camelina; species Camelina hispida. The sequence continues at coordinate 10,202,717 of CP094635.1, read as the reverse complement.
ATTCAAGTTGAGACGACTTCATAATGATCCACAAAAAAAGTCTTCACGAGCGAATACATAAAAGCCTGAAGTCGTCTCTTTACTCAGCATTTTCTTCTTTACCTTCTTGGCATCTTCTTCTTCTTCTTAAGTTCCAATGCATACTTGTAATAACAAATCCCTTGATCATTGATGATTTGGCCCCGCGCATCATAAACCGAAAAGCTTTAATCTGCAACTTATAAGGTGGAAACTAGAAACCCCGAGAAAATAAAAGGAGTTTTGGGATATATACTATTAAAGAAAAAGAATGTTGTTGCTCGTGGACTGCTCCAGTTGTCGTACGCCGCTTCACCTCCCTCCCGGGGCCACCCGAATCCGCTGCTCCATTTGCCACGCCTTCACTCTCATCGCTCCCGAGCCCCGTCTCCTATCTCACGCGCCGGCTACCCCTCTTCCTTTTCCCAACTCATCTCTTATACCTCCTCAACCATCCTCTCACATATACCCGCCACCAGCACCCTCTCCGTTTAACCACGCGCCGCTTGCACCTTCTCCGTTTAGTCACGCGCCGTCTCCACCGTCTCCGTTAAACCACGCGCCTCTAGCACCCTCTTCGTTTGGCCACGCGTCTCCGTTCACTCACGTGCCGTCGGAACCGTTGCCGTTCAACCACGCGCCTCCAGCATCGTATCCGTTCACTCATGCGCCCCCGGCACCGTCTCCATACAATCACGCGCCGTCGGGTCCCCCGCCGCCGGTACACGGACAGAAGCGAGCGGTGATCGTGGGGGTTTCTTATAAGAATACAAAGGACGAACTGAAAGGATGTATCAATGACGCAAAGTGCATGAAGTTCATGTTGATGAAGCGTTTCCACTTCCCTGAATCTTGCATTCTTATGCTCAACGGTATATTATTATATTTTCCCTACACCTTTCACATTCATATTTTCATATGATTTTATTATAGTTAAAAGGTGTCAAAGAAAATGTTGTACGTAGAAGAAGAAGAGGACCCATTGAGATTGCCAACGAAGAACAACATAACAATGGCGATGCATTGGCTAGTTCTAAGCTGCAAACCGGGAGATTCCCTCGTCTTCCATTTCTCCGGTCACGGCAACAACCAGACGGATTACAACGGCGACGAGATCGACGGCTTTGACGAGACTCTTCTCCCGGTGGATCACAGGACTTCAGGTGTCATCGTGGATGACGAGATCAATGCTACAATCGTACGGCCTCTCCCTTATGGAGTCAAGCTCCACGCCATCATTGACGCTTGTCATAGTGGTACCGTCTTGGACCTGCCCTATCTTTGTAGAATGGACAGGTACGATATCTATAAGTCTTGTTTTGTGGTTTAATGTGTTTTTGTGTTAGTCACAATATTTATTTTTCTTCTTGGTGTTGCGTTTCCAATTTACAAAATTATATGATCAAAACATGTAGCATGCATGTAGAAGTAAATGTTGATAAACCAATGGAGCCATGTATTAAATATATGTATGCCCTATAACAAATAAATTAACACAAAACAGGAACTGTCTATGTGTAGCTCACTACACTAACCCTTTTTCTTGATCCTTCATTTGTTAGGCTTGGAAACTACGAATGGGAGGACCATCGACCTCCATCAGGAATATGGAAAGGTACGAGTGGCGGTGAAGTCTTCTCCTTCACGGGCTGCGATGATGACCAGACCTCTGCTGACACTCCGGTACATTTCCGCCTGTTCGCAATATTTATATAACTTCTCTAGATTTCAAACAACTTTTGATAGTATTGGTAAACAAATTCCACAAAACGTGAAATCATCCATATTTTATCTTTTCACGGTGATGTTATATAGTAGCTACTCTAAAAGCTTTCATCACAAAGAAACTTGTGTGCATTACAGCAATTGTCAGGGAGTGCGTGGACTGGGGCAATGACGTATGCATTCATTCAGGCCATAGAACGTGGTCATGGGACTACTTATGGGTCCTTGCTGAATGCGATGAGATCAACGGTTCACGAGATCTTTGACAAAAAGAAAGGTAGAGAGCTTGTGGAAGTGGAAGGCGGTGATTTTCTCACTACTCTTCTTGGTTTGCTCATCTTAGGCGCTACTCCTCCTGATGAGGAAGAAGAAGTAAACCAAGCCCCTCAAAAAACTCAGGTAGTCCATTCATCTACTCGTTACTTTGATAATATGGTTTTCATAGCAAGGTTAATGTTAATTAAATTGCATTAATTGGCATATTGGATTGGTACCGCAGGAACCACAATTGAGCGCTAACGAGGCATTTGATGTGTATGGGAAGACATTCTCTTTATAATATCACATGAAAAGGAAGAGTATGGAAATTTCAAAAAATCAATTAAATTCTTTATTGAGTGAAGCTACGTGGGACATGATCATTATATATTTAAATCGGCCTTAATTATGAAGTGAAAATAATAGTTTTGAGACTTCATCCTTCAAAAATACCATCAAGTTAAATACTAATACTGGCATATGGTGTTCCCCATCCTAATTCCTAGGATATGGTGTATAATTTTTCCTCTCAAAACCGAGATTTCTTTGTTTCAAATGGACTTTGCTTGAACTTACACAGGCTCGTCATCATTGTAAGTACTGTAAATTTTTCATAATAGTATTCATTTCTCTCGATTCCTATATTTTCAACACACACACAAAAAAAACATCATAATATATCCTCACTATGTTCATATAGATGTGAAAACCATAATAATTTCAGACCATTCTACAGAAATCTAGAAAATAGATAAGATAGGCCTAATTATTATGATTTTGGTCAAAAAACGAATGTTTGAAATTAACATAGTTCAACTCAATAAACTTATATTAGTTTAAGATAAAGTTGTACATTTATAATTGCATTTATATAAAAATAATTTGTAAAATATATTAAAAACTGATGTCCATAATTTTTTTATGACGACACAATGAGTCAATAGGAGCCACGAAGCGAGAGAAAAAAAAAATGTACTGCAAAAAGATAATGATAGTACAAACGATACGTCGTACTGCCACATGTACGTCGCAAACTCAATTGCCAAAAAGCAGAGCCATCCATAAAACTCAAAATACACAAACAGATTCCACTGGCGTGTGCTCTCCTCACTTGTCCTTGAAACTTGAGGTACTCATTCTCTATCTCTCATCTACTCTTTTTTTTTTTGTCCAACAAATCTCTTGCTCTTGTACATAGAAATTTCATTTTTATATGTTTGGTCTTCCGACAACAAACAGAGTTCAAACGCATGCATGTATACATTATTTTGTGTTTTGTAAGAATTATTGATTTTTTTGTTTGTTGTATTTGGTGAATCTCGATAATTGATGTTATGTTGTTTTTAATGTGCAGCTTCAATCTCAAAGTATGGCTGCTTCAACTGCTGTTACCGCAAACTATGTCCTCAAGCCACCTCCATACGCTCTGGTATGCATGAATTTACTGATATGTTTCTTCCAACCGATTGGAATATTCGGCAAATGTCATTTTGTTTATTTTATGGTTGTCTTAGATTTTTGCTTATTACCTACCTGATGGTATAAGTTGTTATGCCCAAAGTAGCCTTCATAATACTACCTTTTATCCTCTCGTCAAAGGCGTTACAAATGAAGTTTCATCAGCTATTATTATTACTAACACAAAACCAAAAGCAACATTAATGCGTTACAAATTAGATGAACTCCTCTAACTTCACAATGGAAGAAAACATAACTCATAGTATTAATTTGTGGTTAGTGTTTTTTTTCCGAAAATTTCGTTGAATAAATAAACTACTATATGGGAATGGGAAATTTGTATCAATATTTTTTTGGGTTCATTTATTTTTAAAAATATGCTGATTTTATATTGAGTGAGAGAGCAATTTTGATGAAATGTTATATGTGGTATAATTACTGGAAAGGATGCTTTGGAGCCGCATATGAGCAAACAAACTCTGGAGTTTCACTGGGGAAAGCATCACAGGGCTTACGTGGACAACCTCAAGAAGCAGGTTCTTGGAACCGAGCTTGAAGGCAAACCCTTAGACCACATTATTAACAAAACCTACAACAATGGCGATCTCCTGCCTGCTTTCAACAACGCTGCTCAGGTCATTACAAACCCTTTTTTTTTTGGTCGATCTTTTAAATTGTGTATGATTGTTTAGCTGAACCTGAATATTTGTGTTTATAGGCGTGGAACCACGAGTTCTTCTGGGAATCAATGAAGCCTAATGGTGGAGGAAAGCCATCAGGAGAGCTTCTTGCTCTGCTTGAAAGAGATTTCACTTCTTATGAGAAGTTCTATGAAGAGTTCAATGCTGCTGCGGCCACTCAGTTTGGAGCTGGCTGGGCCTGGCTTGCTTGTAAGTGTTTCAAATATAAGAGCCGTACGTAGATACTACTTTACCTTCTTCCTTACTCTTATCTCTCTGCTTTAATTTCAGATGCAAATGACAAACTCAAAGTAGTGAAAACTCCAAATGCTGTGAATCCCCTTGTGCTCGGCTCTTTCGTAAGATTTTTCATGAAAGAACTTAAATACACAATTTAGTTAGATTAGAGATCACTTAACTTAATCTTAATCTTGGCTGTGATTTTCTTGCAGCCCTTGCTTACCATTGATGTCTGGGAGGTAAGTAAACACTTTTTTTTGTCCCAGTGTTTGTCCTAAAACCTATTATTCTGACAAGTTTGTTGATTTTTTTTGTCTTCCCTTTGGGTACATGGAACAGCATGCTTACTATCTCGACTTCCAGGTAACAACAGCTTATTCACAAACACAACAAAACCGTTTTCTTCATCGGTTGTTTATTTGTTTTGTTGATTGTTGGAATCTTATTTGTATAACGAGCAGAACCGGAGACCAGATTACATAAAGACATTCATGAACAATCTTGTGTCTTGGGAAGCTGTCAGTGCCAGACTTGAGGCCGCAAAATCTGCTTCTTCCTCTTCCGCTTAAGCAGAGTTCTGAACAATATGACTTCAATGAATTCTGCATTATTGAAGTTTCTTAATAAAAGTATTGGTCATTGTAATAAGGACGCAGCTTTGTTGTATGTGTGACAGAGTCTTTCATGTAGAATTTGCAACTGTGCAATGAACAATTACAATGCTCTTTTGTGGTATTTTTGGATGTGTTTGAGTTAAGTTTTCATTGTCTGTTTCAAGGGCCTTACATGGGTCAGACAGAGGTTGCTCTGTGGCTCTCTCCCTATTTATTCCTGATATTAGAAACGGTTAATCCTGTGTATTTCGGTACAAGAGAGATCAACAAATTTAAGGCATAGATAAAAAAAAAACTATCAAACTGATCAAATGAAATTGCTGGACTTTAAGAAAACAAAGCTATCTAACCAGCCCAATATCATCAAACTAAGTAACTTATAAGATAACCTAAAATAACAATATCATACCGCAAGTTCTGATTACGAACACCGAGCTTTGCCTTGCTTATAACTAGTGATTTTCTCACAGCAACAAAATTCAAGAATTCATCGAGCTTAACACCATCCATATCATAAGTGTTCAAATAGCTATCTTGAAATGAAATTTATCTCCTCACTAGGCCAGTAGAACCAGAGATGGATTGAAAATAGAGCAAGACAAGTGGATGCTGCAGCAAAGGTCCCAATCCCAAATCATCAAAGCAACCAACGCCCTCGTTCGTTTCGACATATTGCCACTTCCAATTCATGCAGTGTCACAATTCCTCTAGCCCCAACGAAGCAGTGAATCCTAAAATTTAAAAATAAAAAGGAATCAATATTGCAATAGATAGGCTACGTTTTGTTCTAAGGATTACAGTTTCAAGCTTTACCTTGCGCCTTCAATGGACATAAGTTGGCGAAGCGAAGGAACATCTTGCATCTGCATCCCTAAAGAATCAGCTTGAAGTTGTGCTTGAACCAATTGCCAAACCCTAGTCGAAGAAACGTTCTCTCCAGAAGCAATAAGCGAAAATATTTATATGTTTTTTAGGCATTAGTTTTAATTTAGCATCTGATAACTTAACCGGTACTGGTCAATAAAATTAAACAGTGCAATCTAATGAAATTGGTTCACAAAACATGACCAGAGAAAATATTTGACCGTACAGTATTTGATTACCGCATGGCAAGTAAACCATACTAGATTAGATCCATGCTTTAATTCTTTTACTTATATCGTAATTTTTATATAACATATAATTTATGTTTGTGTTTAGAAGTTTTTCAATATAAAACATTATGCAATAACATCATATGCTAAATATGATGGCGTAAAAAAGACACATATCTAGTAAGTTATATATTGTTAATGATTCTAGCACGGGTTGAAATTCTTTTTATTTATATTATAATTTTAGAATAAAATATGATCTCGAAAATCACGATTAATGCTAGATTAGGACCTTACAAACTTTTAAAATCAATCATATAAATTATATTTTATTCTAAAATTATAATATAAATAAAAGGAATTTCAACTCGTGTTCTAGCACGGGTCTTAATATAGCATTAATGTTTAATTTTTAATTTTTGAATACGATCCCAAATATCACTATTAATATTGTTAAATTAGCGAGATTTGTTATCTTTTTTGGTAATATTGTGATTCTAGATATTTGGACCATATACATATGATCTTCCGAAAATAAAGTTTGGAATATCCATGAACTATCAATTTGGAATATCCCGTTTAAGATTTTCGGTTACAATTAAGGTTTTATTTGTTATAATTAATATATGGATTAATTTATAACTTATGTATAACTTATTTGTAACCATTTATTAAAATTATAAAGTCTACCAAAACAATGTTGTGTACTTCCTTTTTTATAATAAAAGGGGGATTATTCGTGAATGAAAACACACGGTTCAACCGTTAGCTATATACTGTAATACCATTCGTAATTTTTGCGAGGTTAGTATTCGTTAAGGCTCCACCACAGCATTGAGTTATTGACACATACATTGAATAAGCTTCTAGTTTCGACTTAATGACTACTGTACTCCAGTTTGTTTAATCATTATATACTTTTCGTTTTGAGTATTTTATTCTTTTAGGTATATATTGACTAAACCGCGGTTAACCTTTGTATTTTTTTCGAAGAAAAATTTCTTGTGCTTATAGGTCAAACTCCACTATCTCTTCCAAATCTTCAAACTACTAAAACTAAATCTTTTATTTAAAATCCTTGAATCTAAAACTCATACATATTATCAATTAAAATTAGTTTTATGAAAAGAGCAGTTCTGCAAACTAGTAGTATACTAGTATATATGATTGCATGGATTAACTAGTGGTGCAAACCATATCAAAATTGAATTAGGAATGGAATACGATTAATGAAAGTACGTAGTTTGACACCTTTTTAGCATATACTAGCTAATATCTTAAACAAAACGTAAATTGTGGATTAGAGTCCTAGCTAGAAAAGTCTTACGGATGGGAAAGGCGTATATATCATCAAGTTCGTGTAATAACTTATAACTGCTACTTGGATCATCAAAAACGTCAATAAAAGTGAACGCGTGATTTTGTATCAGTTTTGCTTTTTATCATTTGTCCCTAAAAAGACGGCTAAAATGATGTTGAAATTGTTGTTCTGATGTAATGATGAATTTTGTCCTTGCCGGTCTATATGCACTTAATAGACAATTATGACTATAAAATGATGAAAGGATATCATATTTGTTGGTATAAGAGATGTTTTAGAAAGTTTTAGTTAATGGGAAAAGGAATTGAGGAGGGTAAAGAAGAAAAACTAAAAGACGACTACGAGTCTTAGGATTCTCTTTCATTGAAAAGCCTTGTGCTTGTGCGTTTGCAATTTTCACTATATGATTATGAAGTAAGACCTACACCACATTTAGTTGAAGAAAATTACAAATTTTTTCCCCTTCATGTAAACGCGTAGACACGTGCGAACGTCGACATATCTACATATAATAATACGTACGTGTTGAGGTAGGAAGAAAAAAACAAAAACTTTACTGACGACGAAGATTTTGTATTGGAGAAAAAATAGGAAAGAACCTATTTTGACGAACGGCTACGATACACACACCAGGTATGTTGATCTATAACCTTTTCCTACTACTAATCTTACCCTTTTATCGTGGGGAGAGAGAGGGAGAGAGGGAGAGAGAGAGAGAGGGAGAGAGAAAGAGGGAGAGAGAGAGAGTGTGAGAGGGAGAGAGAGAGAGATGAGTTTGATGAATCCCTATGAGAAGGGTTTAAGTTTCGGATCCCCAAGCTTCATTGAATGGCTTAAACCTCCATCTTCTCCTTCTGTGTTATATCGTATGAAGACAAGAGATGTTATATCAAGATCAAATCACCACCAGAGTCAGATGAACATGTTGGAACGATCTCTATTCTTATACCAACCACAAGAACCACTCAACACATCTATCCAATGCTTGCCTCTTCTAAACAAGCTCATGGAAAATAAGAGTCGTCAAGCCTTGGATGACATTAAAGATGAGAGTAAGGATGATGTGGTTACTCTCCAAGTCGGATTTCCTAATTATCACCGTGGTAACTCGGTGGAGGAGGATGACGACTCTGACACAACTTCTGATCATCAGAAGAAACCCATCAAGAGAGAGATAATAGACGATGGCGTGGTGCTGATGAAAAAGAGGAGAAAGATGAAGTATGATGAGGAGGTGATTGATCCTGATATGGAAGTCTGTGGGAATAGGTTTTGGATACCAAGTCCTGCTCAGATTCATGTCGGTCCAATGCAATTTGCTTGCTCTATTTGCAGCAAAACGTTCAATAGGTACAATAACATGCAGGTACGTCTTAATTCTCTCTGTCATCCTTAATTACCATATATGATTTGTTTTAGATATCTACGTTCATCTACAAAACTTGCATTATGTGTTAACCATCATCACTATATAGATATCATATTACCTAGAGAGGAAAAAAAAAAAAAAAAAAAAAGAAAAGAAAACATTATCACTATGTCAACTTTACCTTTGCCTTTGTCCATTCTAATATATATTCATTATATATATATATAGTGTATATGTATTTCACTAATTCACTGTTATTTTATTAAATAAGCAAAAATACTCGGATATCACTTTCCTTATTTATAGGGATTATACTTCTGTTTGGCGACATTAATAATTATTCTTGAACCAAACAACATACATGATATGAATATTATAAACCTAGAGTACAAACAGATCCGCATATTTTTTTTTTCTATTACCGGGTTAAAGATGATCCGTCTCCCGCCACGGTGGTAATTAAGTGGCCGAGCAAGGGGTATTTTTGTCATTTAGTGAAATCGAAACTATAGGGTAATTTAATTAAATTAAGTGATTATCTAATCATTTTTAACGAAAAACCTACCAAAATAAAGTTATGGTCCAATTTAAGTCTAATGAGTATTTCAGTTTTAATAATATAGATTCCCGAAGATACTAGATATATCTAGTACTGAAGATACTAGATACTTCAGTTTACACAGTACATACAGAATACTGGCAGGAATTTAATTACATTTGATGACTTAATTATTACGATAATTAATCGCGGTTGGTGAATGATTCATATAATCAATTGAGAGAAGGATTATATTGGGTAAGTAACGTCTACATTAGTTGAGAAATCTTCAAAAATCTTTTGACCTTTTTCATTGTTTGCCTTGCCTTTTGGTTGAAAAGCCAAAAAGCAAAAGAATAATCACGGAGTGGGATTTGGTAAAGTATAATTCAGCAAGAAACCAAAAAAGGGGAGAAAATAAAAAAAGAAGAAGCAATGATCATACTACTTTTACTGAATATATGCAATCGATTACTTAACCTAATGAAGATCTGGGGTAAAAAGCCTTCTAAATAAGTATCACTTGTTTCTATTTTACTTAGGATTCTCTCCTTTGCCATATATATATATACTAGAAAGTAGCCCACGCGATGCGTGAGTTATGTATACATTATTAATTTGAAATAAAGAATCAAGTTTCGATTTAATTGTATATGAAATGTACATATATGTTAGTATATGTCTTAAAAATTAATTTTCATAATATTACGGTTTAACTATAATATTTTAATATATAATTGTTATATGATGCTTCATAAAAGAGTTATTTTAAGATAGAGAATATTAAAAAGTTAAATTGCACAGAATTGTTGAAAATATTTAGACATTATGTTACTATAATAATAGGACCATTGTTTTAGTTACCGCAAAATCAATTTAATTTTGTATTTTCGTTAAGTAATTAAGATAAATTATATTTATTTACATTTTTTTTTTCGAAAAAAAACTGATAAGTAGTTTAAAAAGAAAATTGTAAGATCTTACTATATAATTACTTTGATAGATAATTTAATGTTGTTCTATAGATTAATTTTACTTTAATCATCTAAAAGTAATACTTAACAACAAATAATTTTAAAAGAAATACCTTCTCTTGTAATCTATTTTCAATAATATCCTTATATATATACAAAATAACTAAATTATAAACCCTAAACTTCAAATACTAAACATACTAAACGTTATCTCACCATCACTTTTGAATGAACTTGCCTCAACTTTATTTTTGTTTTGTGAATGATTTCATAAGTATTGATGTACCATTTTTTTTATTGCTTGCTTTTTTTACGACTCACCTCTGTATAATTAACTTTTATTTTGCTTGGTCCAAATGTTTGAAGTGACTTTGATATGCCTCCATCTTCATGGATAATGATTCTCCATAATACAGCCTGGCCAATATTGTAATATAAAACAAAACCCCTTTCATCCAACAAAATGAAAATGTTGCCAGAAATAATCCGGTCTTCTTTCTATTTATCATTGAAAATTTTAAACAGTACATTAGTTTAAAAATTATGTGGGACTGTATTAAATGGTTATATTAGACAATACTACCTATGTTCATGATTAATCCATATTTAAGGATTTTCAAACATATTAGAAACTGACTTTAGTCGCATTATTTTTTTTCGATTAACAAATTTCAACCAATCATATTCAGTTTCTTTTTTGAAGTTTACAATTTGTCATTAATTACTTATTAAAAATATATAGAAAACCTAAATTTTTTTTTTGTGCAACATATTTTTATCCTAGAAAATGGATTAATGAGGAATGGATGGAGTAAATTTTAGTGAGGAAAACATATTGTTTAATAGGACAAAATTATTTTACAAAATGACTGCCACAGAAATATAATTGTTTATATTTGTTGAAAAAAAATTGGAATTAAAGATGACAGGTGTCACTAAAAGAGAATGCTAAATGTTGCAATGTGAGTAAGAGTTAGGAAAAACCTTCTCATATTATATAAGACTAGTATAAATTTACTTTGGTCCCAACTTTAATTCGAAATTAAAATCATTAAGCCATACTTTATTTTTAAGTAGAAAACACACATTTTTCTTACACATATAGTTTCTTAATTATTAAATTTGTGCTAACCATAAGTGGAAGTGGTCAAAAGTTCGTAAGTTCTTTTATGTCAGTTAACTCTCATCCTATATGAAAATGCGCACTCATGAGCATGCATTTGAGTCCTACTGTCGATTAGTGTCACATATAATATTACTACGATAATATTCATTAGAAATATAAAAACTTTCCATAGAATTCTTATGTTCTAACGAATTTCTATATGCAAAACATGTACAGATGCATATGTGGGGACATGGATCTGAGTTCAGAAAAGGGGCTGACTCGTTGAAGGGCACAACACAACCTGCGGCTATCTTGAGGCTGCCATGCTATTGTTGTGCAGAGGGATGCAAGAACAACATCAACCATCCACGGTCTAAGCCCTTGAAAGATTTTCGTACACTTCAGACACATTACAAACGTAAGCATGGCTCCAAGCCCTTCTCTTGCGGAAAATGTGGCAAAGCCTTGGCTGTGAAAGGCGACTGGAGGACCCACGAGAAAAACTGTGGAAAGCTTTGGTATTGTACATGTGGGTCAGATTTCAAGCACAAGAGGTCTCTCAAGGACCACATCAGGTCCTTCGGCAGTGGACATGCTCCTCACCCGTCTCTTTCTTTTGATGGTTTCGAGGAGGATACAGAATGTGTCACCACAGAGTGAGAGTGATGTTAGATACACCGGAGAGACTGTGGAATCATCGTCGAGCGACCGGTAAGATTTGAATTTTCTAATGTTGCTTCAAAGCTATCCACCACAAACACAATTCAAGTCTACCAAAGAATTTCTATCTTGAAAAGGGGAAATTCTTTGTTAGACTCGATATATAAAAAATATAGAAATTTACCAAATAAAATGAAACAACATTTTAAAATTTAGATCTTTTTATTGGGATTTATGGTTAAAATAAGTCCACATAAAGCCCCCGGTGTTTGTCTAACAATTTCTTCCAATTCTTTTGTCTTTTTAATGTTTGAGACATGGGTTTGAGTTATTGGTGTGTTACGTACAATGCATGTGATATCATTATAGGGTTCTTGGTTTGGTAGGGGATTTTTGCTACGAAGTAACCTTAAGGAGGTTTAATTATGCTCACTAACAAAAACTTCTCCTTTTTACGAGGATTGTATTTGTTGGGGAGCATTTTTGTGGCTCGTGTAAACCCCTAGTTATCTTAGTGATTAGTAGCAATTAAGTATGATCTGAGTCTTAATTAGGGTTTCCTAATTTAATAAGGGTGATTTATCGATTAAAATTTTGTGAAGCACGTGAATTTTCTGTTTCTCACAATGTAATTTGTAATAGAAGAGAAAATTGGTGTGCTTCACTTCATTATTGTACGATGTAATCCTCAATTAAAGACTCTTCCTTCATCTATTGTACGTATCTCTTTTCATTACATATCATGTGCTTTCGATATTTTTTGTTGTTTACAAACGATTCACGATATTTGTTTTTTTTGTTTTGTTTTGTTGAACTTATAAATTTCACATCACAACAACAACAAAATATTTATATATCTGAGCTCGTAAGACTTGACACGTCATCAGAACGATTTTGACTTGTATATATAGATTTTTATATCGTCGAAATTTACCATATACGTATTTCAATATGTGTGACACCACAAATCTAAAAAAAATGTAAAAAGCACTCACTCCTTACCATTTTGGGAAAGTGTTAGTCTCCACCGCCCAATCTCAAGCAAAATCTTTGGGACTTGGGACAAAAAACGACAGTGCAAACTCTAAACAACAAGCTTCTTCGCTTGAAACAAATAACACAAGTCTCTGACAAAACTCTTTGATGGTATATTTTCAATGGTAAACTTGTACCAAAGGGATCTTGAACTCTTTAGGCAAGAACGGGATAGCCCTGGGATTGTTTTCCAGGTCACGATACAATCTATACTCTGCTTCATAGTCATGAAGCTTTAGCTCTGCCTTGTGATTAGTATGGTAATGGTGCTTGGTTGAATTCAACTTCCCTAACCCGAAAACACTAACTAACTTTCTCACAAACTCCCACCGCAGTCCGCAAGCATCACAGCTTGCATACCCTTGCGTGTAGAAACTAGGTTTCCACAATGAATTTGTTTATGAAGGGAAACAAATTCAATAGAACTATCTCTCTAGAAAGTAGATCTAAACCTTGAAATTAGAAGCAAAGGAGAAGAACTCAAAAGAACTAGGGTTATTGCTAAGAATCAAAGAAAGCTCAATTAGTGTATTAATTGCTGGATGCTTTACAATGGAGAAGTCCCTCCTTATTTATGCATGTTCAGAGATATCATAATATATTAACTTTCCTTAATCTGACGAAGTGAAATATAGAAAACTGCCCTATTGCTTGAGTCGGCCGCCGCACCGAAGTGAATGTCGGTTCCTTCTTCTCCAAGACTCTGTCTCGTTCGAATTAACTCCTGATGACCTAATCGATCTCTTAACCGGATTCCCGGTTAAATACTCAATTAATGTTTCTGGTTTAGCTCGGTATGTTGGGGGTGCTAAATCCCGCACCAACAATTAGTCCCCCCCCAGTTCAGTATATTCGAGATTTAATTCGAATATTTTGAACTAAGGAAAGAAAATATCCGATCTAATCCATAAAGTTTTAATTGATTTCATTCAGATCTCCGAATTATCCTACCGCATTTTGTCCAGGCGACACGTGTCATTTGCTAGCTCGGAATTCGAAGAGTCGCGTAGGTCATCATTACTTTTCGTAGGGTTGCCGCCCATTCAGCTCTATAAATTCGCTTCCACCTTTCTCATTTCTCACTTTTCGCCAACAGCAACAGGTAATCTGCTCCGAACTCTCTTCCATTTTATCTCATTATTTCTCTTCCTTCTTCCACACTCTCCGAACTCGAAACATGGCAAGCACATCGGAAACTACCTCTGCACCCGAGCAATTAATTCGTCGTAATTCCAGACGAAGAACTCCCGACTCCGAACGCACTGCGCAGATCGGGGAATCAAGTAGATCGACCTCCGAAGTCCCGCAATACCTGGTCCGCTGTACAACAGGGGCCTCTTCCTCACAAGTAGAACCAGCTTTTCCTTCATCAGCTCGTCACGAAGAAGAGAACACCGAACTGAGTGCGGACGTATTTTCGGAAGAGGAACATCGGTTCGCACCCGTAGGACTCTCGATTGAAGATATCGATCCCTTATTTGATCACGCAGGGCAGATCGGAGGCGAAAAGAGCGTGAGTTCGGTTAGAACTGTGAGCGAGACGCTAAACTCGTGTGGTTTATTCAATAGCAACGTGACGATCTTGATTCCTCGTGAAGATCAACGCCCTGGAGCCCCGGAAGGGTACGTATGTTTATACGAGGGTTACTTCACCGAGTGTCGCCTCTTGTTCCCAATCCCGGAGTTGATCTCAGTCTACGCCCAAAGACGGATGATGGCGATCTCCCAGTTCGTACCGGAGCTATTTGTAATTTCATGGCTGCTTTGACCCTAGCAGCCGAAGCCGGAGTCGAACTTCGAGTTCAAGCCTTCGAACAACTATCACATTTGAAGCAATCGAAGAGTCCGAATCGCTGGGAAGTGAATTTGAGGCCAGCTCACAATTTCCTTGTTGGTAAACGCACCAATAAATTCAAGAAGTATACGAATCAGTACTTCTTCGTCCGCGTCGACCAATATTCATTTGCTAACCCGTTAGGTTTTCATCGGAGAGTGTGGAATGAAAATCCTGGTAGAGTTATACTTAATACTTGTTATCGACTTCGGTTCCGCTGACTAGTTTTAACTTTTTGATGTTTGTGATTCCAGATCGTCCATTGTGTGCAACGCGCCTAGCCCCGAACTACATTCGTGTTAGAGACGCTCTGCTATCCGGGAGGAACCGTCAGTGGGATTTTATCACTCGTATCCGAGTCGAAACAGCAATGGGAAAAGCCAGAACAGACTTCCCTAGTTTTGCCAACGCATTAAGACGATCTGCTGGATGTCGCGTGATGGAATCCCAAGATGTCCAGGTTGTTCGCGGGACACTCAAGCGGCCATCGAAACCGAGATCGGCCCATCTCAGGGTCCAACCGAAGTCGATCCTATTCCGGACCAAATCGTCGCTGACCCTACTCAAGCACTCGGAGAGAACATCGAACCACCCACCATCGCAGAGGAAGAAAATCCTCCTTTGGCTTTAGAAAACGTCGATCCTTCGAACGAAGAACACGACGTTCCTCAAACTGAGGTTGGATCCAAAAGGAGGAAGAAGAGGAAGAACAAAGAAAAACAAATCTGCGAGGAACCAGCTCTCGACGCGCGCCCATTGCCGAATCGCAAGCGATCGGCTGACGAAGCCGGATTAGAATCTGCCGACCGATTCCGCCTCGAAAGAGAAGACGATAAGACGAATCACTTCGCCTACAATTACTTCGGCGACTATCCCTTAGTGACCAATCGCGAAGCTTCAGGCGAGCTTTTCCGGACTCTGAAGATTTCCAACCGAATTCTTCCGTCAGCTGACGAATTGGAATTTAAGCAAGCATTCCTTGATGTCGCTGCATCGCACCTACTGGTTCGTCTTACTATCAAATCTATGAAAGTTTCGTTTTTTGCTTTTTTGTTAAACAACGCATTAAACTGTCGTGAATTTTTCGAATCCACAGACTGCCGCCAAAATGAACACGTTAGTTCAAAAATATGATAGGCAAGCTAAATCCAACAAGAGTTCGGGAATGGAGCTCGAAAAAATGAAGGAATGCGTAGGGCAAATCCGAACTGCCAGCGATGCCAAGGATGCGAGGATCAAGGAACTCGAGGCGCTTGTTGCGGAAAAAGATGGCATCATTGCCAACACCGAACTGAGGGTTAACGAACTGAACTCCCGGGCACTTACCTTGGAAGAAGAGAAGATCGGTTTGCAGGAATCGTGCGACGAGTTGAGAGTTCAGCTTGCTTTCGAAGTCAAAAGACTTCGGGCGGACCGATGGGCAAAAGTGGAGCGAACAACGAAGAAAGCGCAGGACCGACTAGACAAGGTCAAAGCCTATCTAGTTGAACAAACAAAAGTTCGCCCTTTAGAAGATCTGCTGAATCAAGCCACCGGAGTTCAGGGAGCTGTAGGATATCTGATCGAGAATGGGGCTGTCATTCCTGAAGAGCTAATAAGGGAGATCGACCGGAAAAAGGCCGAAGCCGAAGAGACCGTAACTGCGATCGATGTCCTCGAGCTGAACGAGAGCGATCTCACCATGTCTCCAGATCAGCTTGGTTATGGATTTCCTCCCCCATCGACCGATGAGGCGAGGGCTCCGGATTCCGTCGAGCATCCCTTTGGCTCAAACGCCGGGAGTTTCCAAGCAGATATTTCCGGTGACGTGGACGTTTAAGAAAACAAAAATGTATATTATGTTTTTCCTTTTTGCCTTGTTTAATCCTTATGGGTCGGGGTACCCTTGTAAAACATTGCCGAATTGCTCGGCCCATCTTCCTTTTAGAACTTATTTGCCGGAATTTGCCTTTTCGTTGAAAAAGAAAATAGACAATTT
This sequence comes from Camelina hispida, assembly GCA_023657505.1. Classification (NCBI taxonomy): domain Eukaryota; kingdom Viridiplantae; phylum Streptophyta; class Magnoliopsida; order Brassicales; family Brassicaceae; genus Camelina; species Camelina hispida. The sequence goes on along the minus strand of CP094635.1, from coordinate 10,185,813 downwards.
CGATAAAATTGTATATTGTCCAATTCGCATGGAAGATTTCCAATTTTCCTAAGAGGTTTACCTCCCAAGACACGTATAAATCTAACCAGTGCTGCCTGCAGACTAGACATCCAAGAAAACTTTTTCGATCAGAGACAATGCCGAGCTCGATGAGCAGCGTAGAATCCCCGCTAGCTGGCAACGATGTGCCAACGTTCTCAAATGCCGAAGCTATCGAAAGAGGGATGGCGTACTTCCCGAACATCGAGCTCCCTGGATGTTGATGTCTCGCGTCAAACCAGAAGAAAGACGCGAACTGATCGATTTTCTTCACGAGGTGGAGGATCGCCATGCAGAATATTCCAATCGTCTTGCCGCGTCAGAACAAGTACAGCAAGATTTGCTTTTCAAACTCAAGATGCTGGAGTCGCATCCCAAAGATTGGATTAAGAATGGGTTTGGCAGGATAGCCGATTTGCCACCGTGTCTTGTTGCATATTGCAACGAATGCCAAAGTGAATCTGGACGTGGGTCGACCTACATAGACCCGACCTTGGTCGGTGATTTCGTTCCGGGTAACGTTAAGCCGTTCTACATCAACCGGCATGCAACTGATGCCGAGCTCGCCGAGGCCGACGCCTTTTTCTTTCAGGTAGTCCCCTAGCCTTTTATTTGCCTTAAAAATTATAGACCATTGCTCCTTTCATATTGACCCTTTGCTTACTTGGTGTCGGCAGATCGAGGGTATGCACCAAGAATTGACTCAAGACCTTCAGTATTTTCATATGAAGAGAGGCAGAATCGACCGACGATTGAGAACTTTGGAATCCGAGATTGCTCTACTCAAGGCAAAAAGGAAAAGGACTACCGAACTACTTGACGAAAGCGAGCAAAAGGCTAGAGCATTGGAAACTCGCCCCGAAGATTGGGAAAAGACTGGACTGCAGCTACTATGGCCGATGCCGAAACGAGTCAAGACGAGCATCCGTGAGATTGCTGCGAACGGCACCACAGTTCGGAATTAGAATATTCTATTTGATTGAGAATAAATTTTAACTGCAATGTAACAGACGAAACTGAATTTTACTCGAAATAAAGTTTCATAATAAAAGATTTGCTCTAATCATTGTTTTACGATTTAAAAAACGTGTCAGAGGCGAGACGTCTCCCGGCTTACATCGATTTGAGATGAAGTGTTAATAAAGTGTGTTTGATCGGAGAGCGAGATACTGGGCTCGGCTTATCTCCTTCGCTTTAGCTCGGATGCCGGACTGCGAAAATATCTCTGGGTTCGGCTAACCATTCCGTTCGAACTAAAGTTTGGGCGCGAAATAAATACTCTGGGTTCGGCTTACCCCAAAAACAAAAAGCGGGTGCGGAATAAATACTCTGGGTCCGGCTTATCCCTACATAGGAAGGTCAGGTGCGACTCTGGGTTCGGCTTATCCTGAGAATAATTCGTAATTCTACGAGCTGATCACCTGGCCAGGGCGTCAACGAGGGGTGAATCTAGATCCTTAGTCCGATTTTTTTTTTTTTTTTTTTTTTTTCTTTTTTTTTATCGTTTCCCAAAAAAATTTTTCCTTTTTCTTTTCGGAAATAATGAACTCGCCTCATTAAATGCATTGCACGGTCTTTAAGATTTTTTTGGGAAAAAGCGAAAATCACGCTGCACTCCGATTGGTGGACTCAGCGGCGGTTACTTCCCAAATCCTGTATAAATAGAAGACTGGGTATTTGGGATGATCATCACAACTTCCCTAAATATTATCAGAGAAAGATGGTGACTACTCGATCTGCATGGTTGAGACGAGCTCGGGAAGTGCTTGCCGCCTCGGCAAGCAGTTCCAGACGACCAGAAGCGCCGGAAGATTCCCCCGCCCAAGAAAGCGTGGAGGCCTTCCGAGTTCGCGCACCTGTCCCTCTCGTCGATATGACAGGTGTAGAAGGGAGTCTCGTGTGTCAGGAACTCCGAAGGTATCGGGCTCGCCGCTATAGATTGGGGGCCCACCTTATGGCAAGACGCCGTAGATTGGCCGAAGTCTGTCGGCTCTATCGTTTGGAGGGGACTATTCGGGTTCTGAGCGAGATGATAGTCCAAGGTTTCTTCTTGGAGAAGTGGCATATGACTGGGCTGCATGCCGCACACGCAGCGTGCCAAGAACTTGTGGCGAGTATAGAAATGCCTGTTCTCTTGGAGGCCGATTGTCAGCCTCTTGAAGATACCGCGCACCTGTCCACTGTGGACATCTGAGCCTACCGAGCTTCCATCGAAAGGTTAAGGCGGTACGCCAATTTCCTGGAATCGGCTGGCCCGATTTTTTGTGAAAAACACTTGGCGGAGGGCCCGTGTTCCTTCTTAGAAGACTTGGTGTCGAGAGGCGTCGAAGTTCCAAGGGAGAAACTGGAGACCCTCAGGGAAAGATGTCAGTTCTGGCGCGCGGAACTGGAGAAGGTAGCGGTGGAGGAACCATTGGGAGACGATCTATCGGGTCCGCGGCCTCCACTTCGTCTGCAGGATCAGCCCAGACGTTGAGCGTGGGAGTTCGACCACTCCGAACTCTGAGTTCGGGTGGTCGATTTCTTTTCTCATCTAGGACCCCGAGTCGTCTAAGGAACGTTCTCCCTTTGCGTCTCTTTTCTCTTTTCCTTTTTATGTATTGATCAAAACACCCAAAAATATGTAATGGGGATTGGATTTAGTTATTGAAAAACCTTAGTTTAATTGGGATTTCTAAATCGTATAAAGGAATTTAAATGCATATCGACTTTCGAATATAGTTAATATGTTGCCTACCGGACTTTCGCCGGTCTGGATGCGTTCGAAACAAGAATAAGTTTTCAAATCGAATAAAAACTTTTATTAATATATCAGCTGTATTCGCTTGATCTTTTAAAAGATAAGGAATTGCCTACGTACCCCGAAGTAGGGATCAAGCCAACCGTAGTTCTTATTACAAAGGATAGATAAATAGAGTTCGGATTCCCGAAAACTCCTAAGTAGAGTCGTGACAACGACTTAGCTATAGTAGCGTTTCAAGTGGGCCGCGTTCCACGAGTTTTTGATTCGTTCCCCGGCCATGGTTACGAGTTCGTAAACTCCCGGGCGAACTGCTCTAGATATGAGATATGGACCTTCCCATCGAGCGCCGAGTTTGCCGGCGTTAACCTCCTTAGTGTTCTCGAAGACTTCCCGCAGGACCAGATCACCTTCATTGAAGCGTCGCTGGCGAACAGTCTTATTGTAATATCGAGCCGCCGCATCTTGGTAGTGCTGCATCCGAACTAAAGCTTTGTCGCGCAATTCTTCGGCGAGATCGTTGTGGTCGATCAGCATCTCTTCGTTAAGTTTGGTATTATCGACCATCATAGTGCGACGGAGTGTCGGGACTCCTGCTTCAGCCGGGGCGAGTGCTTCGAGACCATATGCGAGGGAGAAAGGGGATTGTCCCGTGCTTCGCCGCGGGGTTGTGCGGTATGACCACAGCACGCCATCAAGGTGATCTGCCCATGCTCCTTTCCTTCGACCGAGTCGTTTCTTGAGCCCATCAACGATCGATTTATTCGTGGCTTCGGCTTGACCGTTACCTTGCGGGTAGCGAGGAGTCGAAGTGCTGAGACGGATTTGCCACTTTGTTAGGAAACGTCTGGTGATCATTGAGGTGAACTGGGTCCCGTTGTCGGTGACGATCTCGTATGGGAGCCCGTGGCGACATATTATGTTTTTCCATATGAAATTGGTCACGTCTAAGGATTGGATCCTCGTGAAAGACTCTGCTTCCACCCACTTGGTGAAGTAATCGGTCAGCACGAGGACATACTTTTTGGATTTCGAAGCTGGCAAAGGTCCTATGGCATCCATGGCCCAGCGCATAAAGGGATACGGAGCGGTGACGGTGTTCAACAGTTCGGGCGGGACGTGCCGCATGGGTCCATGGCGCTGACAAGCTTCGCATTTGGCCGCAAAAGTCTCGCAGTCGGCCATCATGGTGGGCCAATAATGTCCGTCCTTTTTGATTTTGAGGGCGAGTGCGCGACCGCCGGAGTGGTTGCCACCTTCGCCTTCATGCACTTCCATCATGATGCGTTCGGCCTCGTCTCGAGTAATACAGGTAAGGAATACTCCCGAAGCACTTCGGCGAAATAGCTCCCCATCCAATAGGATGTATCTAGCACTCCGAGCCTTTAGTCGTCGAGCTGCCCATCGATCTGCCGGGACGGTGCCATCGGAGATATAAAGCTTGATCTCAGTCTGCCAATCCTCGGGGGGTTCGACGAAGTCCGCCATATCTTCTACCGGCTCGTCGACTTCCATCGGGATTGGGTCGTCGTTGATGAGGGCGATCTGGCTGTCCGGGTCGATGCTGGGAGCCTCGATGCATTCAATGGGAATGGTACGCCGTAACTCGGGGTCGGAGCGGTTCGCCAGAGCTGCGAGTGCGTCGGCTGATGCGTTCTCATTCCGTGGGACCTTCGTCAGAGAGAAAGACGTAAATTTGCCGGATAACGTGCGGACCAACTGTCGATATGCTCCCATTCGCTTGTTTTTGGCGTCAAATTCGCCGCTGAATTGGCTGACTACAAGCTGGGAGTCACAGAAGACCTGCAGGTGTTTGACTCCAAGTCCCTGGGCCAGCCGGAGTCCTGCAAGAACGGCCTCGTACTCGGTCTCATTGTTCGACGCTTTGAAATTGAGCTTTAACGCCTGCTCGAGGATCTCTCCGGTGGGGGATCGGAGTATGAGTCCGACCCCGGATCCTTGATTTGTTGACGAACCGTCGACGAACATTGTCCATTGTTCCACCGCGGGGGTGGGATCGTCAAGCTCGGGCGACAGTTCGGTGATGAAGTCAGCCAAAACTTGTGACTTCAGACTCGGGCGAGAACGGTATTCAATGTCATACTCGCTGAGCTCGACCGCCCATTTCGCCATGCGTCCGGATTGGAGAGGGCTGTGAAGGATGGTTCGGAGTGGTTGATCAGTGAACACGACGACAGAATGCGACTGAAAATAGGGTCGCAGTTTCCGTGCAGCGACGATCACTGCAAGGGCCAATTTTTCCAGCGTGGGGTATCGCGACTCCGCGTCGTTTAACGCTTTGCTTGTATAGAAAATGGGTTTCTGGTCGCCGCGATCATCTCGGACTAGCACCCCGCTAACAGCCGAACTGGAGACCGAAACGTAGAGATACAATGTTTCGCCGTCCTCTGGTTTGACCAATACTGGGTGACAGGTCAAATATTCCTTCAGCTGACGAAAGGCGATCTCGCACTCCTCGTCCCAATGGAAATCCTTATTCCCGCGAAGAAGTTGATAAAAGGGGAGGCACTTATCCGTTGAGCGCGCGATGAAACGGTTCAGAGCGGCGATCCGGCCAGTTAAGCGTTGTACTTCTCGCTTGTTGGTTGGTGACGGGAGTCCTAGTATGGCTTCGATCTGCTTGGGATTTGCCTCAATTCCCGTTCGGTGACGATGTACCCCAAGAATTCCCCGGAAGTTACTCCGAATGTGCACTTCGTCGGGTTTAGTTTCATCTGGAATTGATCCAAGATGTCGAAACATTCCGCCAGGTGCTGGACGTGCTGTTCTGCGATCAGAGATTTGACCAGCATGTCGTCTATGTAAACCTCCATGGTTTTGCCGAGCACGTCCGCGAACATCATGTTTACCAAGCGCTGATAGGTTGCTCCGGCGTTCTTCAGTCCGAACGGCATCACTTTGTAGCAGTAGGTCCCCTATCTGTGATGAATGCCGTTTTTTCGCGATCAGCTGAGCTCATGGCGATCTGATTGTAGCCTGAGAAAGCATCCATGAACGAAAGCAGCTGGTTTCCAGCCGTGGCTTCGACGAGACGATCTATGTGTGGTAGAGGAAAGCTGTCCTTAGGGCAAGCTTTGTTGAGATCGGTGAAGTCCACGCAAACTCTCCACTTGCCGTTTTTCTTTTTGACCACCACTGGGTTAGCCAGCCAATCAGGGTACTGGACTTCCATGATTTGATCCGCCTTGAGTAGCCTTTCGACTTCGTCCTGGACCGCCTTGGCTCGATCTGGGCCCAAGCGCCTGCGCTTCTGTCTGATCGGCTTGAACGTGGGATCGATATTGAGTTTGTGACACATGACTTCGGGGCTTATTCCGACCATGTCCTTTGTTGACCAGGCGAATGTGGAAGCCCGAGATTGCAAGAAAGCGATCAGCTTAGCTTTTATGCTTTCATCGAGTTCGGCCCCGATACCGACAGTTCGCGATGGGTCGGAAGGGTCAATATTCGCCTGTAGGATCCGACACTCCGGAGACTTGAGGCGATCCCGCTCCGGCTTTCGGGGACCGCTGAGATGGTCCCCGCCCTGTGATTGCTAGGCGGTTTCTGCCTTCCTCTGCTTCTTTTCGATAACAGAGCAAATTCTGGCCACCTTTTGGTCACCGTAAAGTGTGCAAATTCCTGCGGCGGTTGGGAATTTGAGACAGAGGTGGTAGGTCGACGGTACGGCCTGCATCGCGTACATCCATGGTACCCCCAAAATTGCATTGTAGATTGGTGGTGCATTTACGACTGCGAACTTAGTTTTCCGGGTCACCCCGCCGGCTCGCACTTGTAGTTTCACGTCACCCATCGACATTTTGGCGACCCCATCGTAGCCCGTCAGCGTTCGAGTTTCGGGTTTCAGTTGGTCTGGTGTGATGCCCATTTTTTCGAGCGTTTGCCAGCAGATTACGTTGACGGTGCTCCCAGTGTCGATCAGGACCCGTTCGACGTCGAAGTCGGCCATCGAGACTTCGATAACCAAAGGGTCCGAATGGGGGTGTTGAATTCCCTTGGCGTCCTCCGAAGTGAATGATATCGGATCCGAACAGAGTGAAGGCTCGCTCGGAGCAGTTTGAAGAGCGCAAACTTGTCGTGCTCTCTTCTTCAGTGCGCGGACAGAGTCTGCGCAGTCTTCTGGTGGACCGAGTATCATGGTTATTCGTCCACGGGGAGGAGAATTAATATGCTCCGGGTTTCTGGCCCCTCTGTCGCTTGGGAGGGCCAGGTAGTTCGTCTGCCTGGGGTGCCCCTTCCTGGTGGTCCGCGGGTGCTTGGTTGGCCTGCTGTTGGACTATGTTGGGCGGTCCATCGTAACCTCGCCCACCGCCTGCACCGCGACCGCGGCCAGACCGTCCTCCACGCCAACCCCCCTCGGCGACCTCTACCTCCACGGGCGCTTTTTGGCTGATAAGTGGCTTCGACTTCGCCAGAGAGGTATTTTGCGTAGAGGTAGTTCTTCAGGTGGACGCAGTCTTGTGTGGAATGGCCCGGATACATATGAAAATCATAGTAAAGTTCCTTCGGGTCGGATGGCTGTTTTTCTTGACTGTCCGCTTCAGAGACTGCGTGGATGACACCCTTTTTTCGGTCCTGAGGTTCGTGGTGCTTGCGGGGTTCGTGGTGTTCGGCCCGGTTTTTAGCTTTTGGAGGGTGCGATGGTTTTTCATCGTTAGTCTTCGCAGCTATTCGGGCTTCCTCCTCCTCATCGAGTGCGAATCTAGAGGCTCGATGTAGCGCGTCGTCGAGATCCTTGGGTTCCCGGATGTTGAGATCCTTTCGTAACGGCGATCCGGGATCCAGGCCCTTTCTGAAAGCTGCCATCGCCGCGTCCTCCGGGACGGTGACCTTTGTCAGCTTTTCCTTGAATCTGTGCAAAAAGCTAGCAATGGATTCCCCCCGTTCCTGGGCCATCTCCCATAGATCCGAACTCGTGACGCCTGGCTCGATGAGGATTCGGTAGTTCTTGAGGAAGGCCTTAGACAATTGGTCGAAATCGTCGATTGAGTTTGGCTCGAGCCTCGTAAACCATACCAAGGCAGGGCCCGAAAGGCTATCCACGAACAGCTGGCAGCAACCGGCGTCTCGCTGCTCTTCGGTGAATCGTGCCTTAGACATGGTTGCCATGAAGGATGGCATGAACTGAACCGGATCTTTGTCTCCTTGGTAGATTGGGAGCTTCAGCTTGACGTTTGGTATTGCGGCTCGCGCTATTCGTTGGGTGAAGGGCGACTGCCGGGTCACTTCGACGATCCTGTCGATTTCCGGAGCCGTGCTAATGGCTCGATGGAGGAGCGTATTCATGCCACTAATCTGTGACCTGATTTCTTCGAGTTCGAAGCAAGGTCCGGAGTTCGCGTGACGGGTGACCGGGATGGTTGAATTTTCGTGAATCCGCAAGCCTGGATTCGCCGGTCGAACGCTAGATATCGTCCGAGGGGGAGGATTCCTCTGCTCGAGCTGTGCCTCCGAGAAGTCGAGACGGCGGGTGATACCATCTGCATCGAGGGATTGCTCGGCAGAGACTCGCGACGGGGTTGCTTGAGTTACGACCGCGTCGACCCTGCGGTTAGTGTCGGAGATCATCTGGTAGATCTCTTTCGTCATGGTGCCGAACAGGATTCTGAAGTCCTCCATGGAAACGACCTGCGGATTCTGGACCGCTGGCGTGGCTTGAACGGGGAGGTCTCCATTCTGTGCACCGATTTGTTGCTCCGCTGTACGAGCACCCGCCTCATTATGGTTCTGTTCATTGGAAGGGTCCGAATCATGGTTGACTAGCTCTTCGAGAGTTCGTCCAGTACCTCGGCTGGCTTCCTCAGATCCGACCCCGACTGGGGCTCCGGTGGAGGTTCCGGCCAGATTTGTCGTTGTGTTGACGCGCTGACGTGAGTACACGGCAGTGATAGGTCTGGCCGATGTGCCACCCAGTGTCGTGGTGTCATCCTGAGAAGGAGTGATGCCTGCGAGTTCGGGCGTGAGGCTTGTTTCGGGCACTTCGTTGACGACGGAAGACATTATTGCAAGGTGTTCTTCTGAGGAGACCTTCTTAGAGAGAATTTTTCTAGAGACGATTTGCGTCCCCACAGACGGCGCCAATTGTAGAAACTAGGTTTCCACAATGAATTTGTTTATGAAGGGAAACAAATTCAATAGAACTATCTCTCTAGAAAGTATTAATTGCTGGATGCTTTACAATGGAGAAGTCCCTCCTTATTTATACATGTTTAGAGATATCATAATATATTAACTTTCCTTAATCTGACGAAGTGAAATATAGAAAACTGCCCTATTGCTTGAGTCGGCCGCCGCACCGAAGTGAATGTCGGTTCCTTCTTCTCCAAGACTCTGTCTCGTTCGAATTAACTCCTGATGACCTAATCGATCTCTTAACCGGATTCCCGGTTAAATACTCAATTAATGTTTCTGGTTTAGCTCGGTATGTTGGGGGTGCTAAATCCCGCACCAACATTGCGCTTTCTTCTCTTCCAAGAACTTCTTGACCGAGACGATTCTAGCACACAAGACGTGATGCGATGGTTTGCAAACAGTATAAATTATACTGTATAATCCAAAACGTGAATGGGTACATCACAATGGGAACTGTTTCGCCATAGGGATGACAATAACAACTCTGCCTTCTCCCACACTGATGCAACATGTTAATGTTTATGAAAGATATGTTCGTTTTCGATCCGACCTTTTTTCTCAAACCTCTCTGTTTTTGCATTGTTCAACCGGATCACAATCTCATGCTTATCAATGAGATCTCCGTATTGGCTAATCAGCAATTAATGTGCCACTGTTACCAACCACTGCACAAGATGAGTATCTTCCTACACCCATCGGACTTGGTCTCGAAGTGGATGGGTGAAAGTGAAAAGCTAGTATCGAACCTTTTTGAGATGGCTCGTGAGAGTGCTCCGTCGATCATCCCTTTTTGTTGATGAGATAGATTCTTTGTGTGGTCAACGTGGGGAAGGCAATGAAAGTGAAGCTTCAAGACGTATCAAAACAGAGCTTCTTGTGCAGATAGATGCAGGTGAGAAGATTATTAGAAAGAAACCTTCTCGGGATGAATTATTAGCAGAAACATATGACTTCTTTCTCTCTCTCTCTCTCTATTTCTCTTTTATTTTAGGGTGTCGGACACAATGATGAGAAATTCCTTGTTCTAGCAGCAACAAATACACCGTATGCTCTTGATCAGGTGAAACTCATAAGAGTGGATTGGTGTTTTTGAATTAATTTCCAGCTTTAGAATAATACTCAATACCATGTTCATTGCAGGCTATTCGGCAACGTTTAGATAAGCGTATCTATATCCCTCTACCTGATGTGAAGGCTCGTCAGCACATGTTCAAAGTACTGAATTGACTTAAAACTCTTCTCTCATAGTAAATTCAGGAGACCCAATCCTAATGATATTCGTGTATGAATGAATCAGGTGCATTTGGGAGATACTCCTCATAATTTGAAAGAAGCTGATTTTGATAAGGTACTAGCAAGACAGCGACCGACAGTGAGCAAGTCTGACCTTGAGGTCCATGATAATTTCACAAAAGAGTTTGGAGAGGAAGGTTGAAGATGGCATTGATTAAATTGCTCGGCATTATTAGTGGCAGGGAAAATCTCGAGTTCCCCGGTTATGTATTTATGCACTAGGAGGAGAACAATTCGTTTAAGTGCACATCATTGAATTTTAGTTTTCTAATTGTGTAAATTATTTCTGATATGATTGTTTCCTGATGCTAAAGTCAGAGTCCACTATACATCATTGCGTATATTCATAATCTTTTGCCTCTAATATTTAATTCTATGATTCTATCAACAACAAAATGATCGTATGTACTCGCACACAATCTGGTAAAATGACACCAAGCTTACAGACGTTCACATGCAAAACAAAAGGACCATGTGGTTCAAGGCTTGTGCGCTGATTTCTACTTACGATAAGTAACTTGCACTTTATGGCTCACGGGACAGTCTCTTATTGTGTATACTTTTGTATTTTCTTACTTACTTTTACCTTTCAGCAAAGTTATTATGTAATGATAGTTCCCCTTTCACTCATGAATTAAATGGCCTGATCCAAGAGCGCTAGTTATGTCACTGAAAAATGCTATCACCACAACTTCATCATGTAAAGACATTTGTTGAGTCAGTTAGGTGTAGAAATTATACACAAATCAATTAACCTATAAATGATGTCTTTCTCTGTTTTGTTAGCAGCTGGTGCATTGTAAAATCCAAGAGGTGCATTCTTCTAGCATTTTGAACTTCTGGCGCTTTGCTATATCCAAGAAAACCTCCATCCTCTTGTGGAACTCTGACCCGCTCTCTTTGCATCTAAAGGAACCAGAACACTCACACTGCTCTGTCAAATGAGCGGCTTTCACCTGATTGCACCTAATGCACACTAGATCCTGCATGTGGTACATTCTCTCTCTCCGTCTCACCATCTGGAGAAGACTATTTTCCATCTGCTCTCTGTCATATATCTTCCCACATTGTGTATCCGCACATGACCATTCTTTCTCTGTTAATAGATCTGGGTCTCTGCATAAATCTAGGTCTCTGTACGCATCACAGTTGCTGCAACAATAAAAACAGTATAATCAAAACTTGGTGTTTTCAGCCGTCTTACTGCTTACTACTTCAAAAAAGTCAAGTATTCAAAAACACAATGTGGGTAGATATATGACAGAGCAGATGGTATATTCAGCCTTCGGAATATGACCAAGGTAGCCCTCTTTTCTCTGGGATTTGGGGGTCTAAGGCGTTTTTCTTTTCTTTTAGTGTTGCAAACAGATAGCAAAAACTAGAGGTAGCAAATCACCAGAATGCTTCTTTGAATCACAAAAATTGAGCATTTCTTTTGGTCAAGTAATACCTGCAAGCTACATTAGGTAAGATGCAGGAGGGCCCAGGATCAAGAAATTCGGCTTCAGCAGCATACTCTTTTACCTTAATGTACTTCAACAGATTCTTTCTCATTACCTATAGAGAAGAGATTACGTCAGTAAGATTGTAGGTCTAGAGAACAAAATTTGAGAAGATAATAGTTAACACCCATCTGAAACTATCCAACTTTTTAGGTAAACAGTTTCAAGAATCAGATTTCCGGAATGTTGACTGGATTTGTGAATGAAATCATTTACAAAGAGGTTTTCTAATTATAAAGATTAAAAACTCTATATGAGAATTTTGAATTTTCATTTCCAAGATTAATCTATTCAGAGGACTTGTAATACTCCATATGTTTATCAAATTGTACCAGTATCAGGTAAAATTGAAAAGGAATAGGTAGAGTACTTACCAGAACATCGTGCTGGACATTCTGGTCAAGAGCCAGAATAGTAGAGATAACCTGTATAAATTCTAACGTGTAATCTCCTTTGGGAGTTTGACCAGAAAACCGAGATGCATCTGAAACGTTTATGTCCTTCATGTGTGACATGATATCAATAACCTTCTTAAGAAGCCTCTCTGTGAAATAGGATTCAATCTGCATAAAAAAACCAGAAAATTAATGAGGAGATAATCTTTTGAGTGAACGAAAAGTAAATCAAAAGAAATGGCTTTAAGACTACCTGTTCTCTTAGATATTCTACCATCTGTGCCTCTAAACTCTCTGAACTGCCTTTTTTTTTCTCTAACGCAAATTTCCAGGGATGGAATATAAACTCGGCAACGATTATAGTGAAATCACTCTGCCAAGATAGATGAAATGCATCAGTGTCCAAGAAAATAGTCTAACTGTTGCCACATGTTTAAATCACTCTGCTTTGATTTGAGTGAGGGTTCTGTTTGTACACCTTAATATACTCGGGTAAATGTCGTGCAACACTCCATTTTTGTTCAATAGCCACTTCGTCAGGTGAACTTTCATCATCGGTAGCTTGGATACCAGTGTAGTTATACTAAAGGTTGAAAAGGAGATATCTTGATGAGAGGGTATAAATAAGGAAAAGCAAGATCAAGAAGTCTGATTAAACCAAAGCTAATGATGGAAGATGGGGCTTTAGTAGAGTTCAGTGCAGTTTGGAAATTATTTTTTAACCATCAAGGTGAAAGGACTTTACTCTGGTTTACTGGAACAACATGAATTGAGGTCCCATGGGTTGTCACTTTTTCATTTCCTCTCTTTGAGGCTCAATTTTTATGTTCAGGGATTTGTAATTTTACAATTTACAACAAGGTTTGCCATGTTTAGCTATCAGAAATTTAAAATACAAAAGGGAAGTATAAGAAATAAGAATTCTAACCTGATCCATGAAAAGTAATGAATGCCAGTAGTGAACCGGCTCGAGCAATATCCACTCAAAGATAGAACTGTCAGTGGGAAAGTACAAAAATAATGGCAGGAAAATGAGTGCAGCCGACATATAGTCAAACATATATACCGTGAAAGGAAGAAACCAACCTATTTCCCACCGCTGTGAGCAAGCTTTCACAATAGGCCTTAGCAGCAGATAGATCAAATTTCCCTGTGTGGATAATGACCTTTGAGAAGTCTGCATAAATTATTATAGCACCCAATCTCCGCAACTCAGTCAATAGCAGAGCAAAGACCTTTTGCATGACCTACAATATTCATGAAAAACGCAGGATGACAAATGGGTTTAGAATTTTAAAGGCAAATAAAAGTGAATGTAACTGACAAATCTCAGGATCTGAAGGTGCCTTGGGAATGATATGTATTATGACAAGCATAATCCAGCATGGAGGTATTATTTGTTAGCTTCAGTTTCGATAAAATGAATTGACTAAGAAAGATTCAGACAGGAGTAAATTATATAAAGTCTGCTGATTTATCCACACCAACTCATTTATACTTGATAAAAAGCAAGAAATACTAGATAATATTTACCTTGTGAAGCATGAGATGAAGAGCTGGATCATGGAGCTTAGAGGACGGGCTACAATAAGGAATTAACATCGGTAAGTTATGAGTCAAAAAAAAAAAGTGAACATGTTACAAGATGTGACATAATCATACCTGCAGAGCCACCAAGACAAGCGTTGCAAAATGGAATCAGCATAGATATTCTCATATTTACGCACATCAGTAAAGCAATTATCAAACAATTGTTTCAGGACACGAAATGCTTGAGCACATCCAGTGGTCTCATCAAAACTGGTGTTCTCGTCTGAATTTGTTTCAAATCCCGAAAAGACGCCTCCTTCCATTTCATCCACAAGGTTGCTTTTCAGAAGGGCATTAACAGCCAAGTGATGGATCTGCACAATGCATGTTAATTAGAACAACATCCAAAAGAGCACGACAATTAAATCATTTTTTTTTTATGACCTTTAGCTCCACAGACACTTTTCTATACGCTCCAGGGAATACCAAACTTGTCTGTTGCACCTGTGTCAGAGAAGCATTCCAGTTTATCACCTTGATAGCGCACAAAAACAAAAAGAAAAAAAAAAAAAAAAAAAAAAACAACATAGAGATTGGCGATGATCCTGACAAAGTTCACAGAATCCAAAAGGAATTTTTTTTTAACCCATTTGATTACGTACCTCATCGGCAAAGAATGTCTCTTCATTGTTTATACCTCCAAGGTCTGGAACACCATTATCTGACACCCAAAGGACCTGTTATACAAAAGGAAATTCAATAATACATAATAGGCACTTCTATAGGAAAAAGAAACAATATCGAAATCAGTGATAGAGAGACAACAGCCTTTTGCCTAGGCGCTGGAGAAACAGAGCAAGAGCAAAAAGGCAAACAGAAAGAAAAAGGAAGGCAAATATTGTAGCAGTGGAACTAAAAAAAAGTTACAAGTTAGGAAATTCGAAGAAAAGACCTGTTGCTGGCCACGGAGTGCCCTGGACATGAAGATATCTATTGTGAATGTTAGCCAATCAAGTCCAAAATTCCCCAGAGGCACCTAGTAAGTTGTACAGGAAATGTCAATAACTGCACAAAACAATAATATGAGGAACTATATCTCCACTTTAGAAACATAACCTACATGGGCGTATCTTGATTGGGCAATCCTCCGATCCAACCACTGAAATGCTGCAGCACAACGGAACATTGCTATTTTTGCTGCTGGACGTTGCCAGGAGACAGGCTATGCATTGCAACCCCACCACACATACGTATTACTTGATCAAATAAAACATCTATCATAACATAAAAGGAGAAAAGGTAGCCAATTGGTTTATAAGTTAGGCACCTGATAACTATTGTCATCGCCGTTGAAGGGAATCCTCACACAGGGGAAATCATCCAGGGCCTTAATACCTTCCATCATGGAGTTATAGTCAGGGCATTCAATGACAGCAACAGTTGGTCCACTATTTTCTTCTCTGCAAGATAAAGAAACAATGTGACTAGTCAACACTACGGGATGATTTAACATAACCTTACAAGAAAAGTCCAACAATCAAACTCTTTGTTTCTTTTTGGGACAATTAACTTATACAATGTATCTAAGTTACCAACTAGTTCACACAGGAAAAAATCAAATAGGAAAAAGCATGCGCAACTGATTCAATAGAAACACTATTGGATTCAATATGTCAGGGAAACATTTAACAGGCTGCACCGCTATAAATCAGGAAAAACGAGTTACCTGTATTCACTTATTGCTTTCTGTATAATCTTCTTGGCAGCTTCAGGATGGTCAACATAGTCCACCTGATGATTAGCATTCACAAAAGCTCAAAAAATGCACGACTACTATTGGAGGCGTTCTATGTGATGAGTTTAGAGCATACCTGGAAAAGGATACTACCCCAAGACAATAAGTCAATTGAAAATTCTTGGCAACTATCTCTAAACTGTCTCTCTAGGGCAGATGCTGATAATTCCTTGCTACTAAAAGGACCAACTACCACGGCAGACATACGCTTCGATGCATGACAATATAAAACATATATAGCACGCCCTGTAGAGGTGCTGCAAACAAGAAACAAGTATACCATGAGATAAGTATTCCGGTCTTCATAAATAAAACCACATAAACATGGCCAAAGAAGAAGGAGAAAAAACAAAAACTAACGTTCAAAATGTTAAGGGACTAATTTGAGAAAGCAACAACAGAGTATTCAATAATATGAGTAGACACGTAGTCATAAACACTCCAACATTGTGACTAAATGCCTACTAGAAATTTACAATCAAAACCTTCTTCAACTTAAACTGCATGAAGTTGAATTGGTTTCCATCAGAAAAGGGGTAGTCATGTTACTTTATAGAATGGAGCTTTACCTGTTATACAAGTAAACAAGTGGAATTGAACGGTCCAAGTAGCGACACTCAGTTGTAGTTTTCATATGAAGTTCACCAATTTTCCATCCATCTTGGGTATTACGGTGCTTAGCTGTGTTGTCAATTTCGCATACACATCCAATTTGACATATAGCACTAAACTCCAGAGGCACCTTAGTTTCATATATGCCCTGCCAAAGTTAATTATGAGACAAGCAAGCATAAACATGGTATTCTCTTGATGAAAAATGAAGGTCAAAACATGCATTTAACAAACAAGTTGACAAATCCCACCAAGCTGACAAGTCGATGGGTCTCATTCACATTCTATTCAAATAACAAAGAAGACACACACACATAACTGAGATCAGACACCAAATACAATTTGTCTACTCACCAAATAAAATGCCACCAGAGATCACAGAAGTAAGAGTTAACGATACTAAGAAACTTTCTTTATTACTTTTAAGACATGCGATGGGTGGGTAGTCGATAAAAGGTGTGGCTTCTGATGGCACTTATTTTTTTAAAACTTTTTAAAAGACCTCACCTCAATTTCAGGGTTGGCAAGAAGAGCTGCACGCATTTTGCTTTCTTTTTTAAATTGATCTTCCTGAATTTTAACCTGTAAAGAAATATTAAACTAGTAACTACCTAAAAGGAATACAAGGGGAAAGATGTATAGTTGATAAAAGGCTGATAAAAGGCATGCCTCAATCAAATTATAAGAAGGCCTTCCATGAGGAAGAATCTTGTTGACACACTTTCCGGGGAATTTTTCAACTGTAGGAGCTTTGGAATTAATGTAAAACACCCTTGGGATTGTCAATGGGACCTTAAGCATCAATCCTTTCACAACCACCCAGGCGAAAAATTGCCCACTCTGTGGACTTGGGACCAGTTGTATAATCTGAAAAAGCCAGAAAGACAACATTATATGGTTACAAAATATTAGCCAAATATATAAATACATTTAGGTTGCTGTGCCCACCTGCCAATGTGAACTAGTCAAGGCTTCTTCAGGCCTCCTAAAGTATGAACCTACACCTCCTCTTCCCAGACCAACTTTTTGATTTATCTCGTGAGCATCAATCTGCTTTGAAGATCTTAGATCACCCAACCTACAAAAAGAAGGAATACACAGTCAAGAAGTTCAGAAAGTTTTAGAAGCAGCGGATGTCATATTGACTACATTTTGTTCCAAATAAAGTACTACCTTCGTTTTTTCTTCTTCTCTAATGTCACTTTCCATTTTCTCTTTTTCAGTTCAAGCCATCCTTGGTAATTTACGTTCTTGTCAATGTTCTGAAATGAGATATCATGGAACTCTGGACCACAGCTCTCTTTCTGCTCGTGTTCAGTCATTTTTTTTTTTACTTCAAAAGAACGTGCAATTGGCTTTGGCCCTTTCACGGAAGGCCTGTTTTCTTTGCAAAAATCCTCAATATCTTCCATATTATCTTCAGTCACCAAATGATCTGTGTTCGACACACCGTCTTTGTTTGCTGAACTAAACATATCAACAAGTTTTCTCTGGCGAAATTTGTCCTCTTTCTCACGAACCTTTTTATGGAGCCAATCAGGATGATTCACCCTAGGTACAGGATTTTCCACCTAAAGAGGTCATATAAGCCGTTAGATATTTACAGAAAGAATATTAAGAAAAACAAAACCAATATAAATAGTAACAATGAACCTTCTGCATTGCAGCAGGAATGGTAATAACTTTTTGGATAGCTGAACTAAGGCGCTGCTTATAATACGACCAGTCAATAATTAAACGGATTCCGACGTCTGATGATGTCTTGCACCATTTTCGCAGATAATACTTCATAATTCCTGTGAATTTTGACGTTTCCATTACATTTGATCGATAAGAACGCAAGAATACATAATCACAGCAGATAACAGAAGGTTTACCCGGTTTCGTTGTTTCAAATATAGCAACAGGAACAGCCCGTTCGCTAACAGGTGTACCCTAATCATGAGAAAAGTTGTTAAGTTGCAAGAAAAGAAGTACTATAAGCAGATATACTATACCAGAATAGCTCAAAAAGATGCTTAACAGACAGTAAATACTTTTTTAAATGTAAGCAACATTATTAATACAGATTACATGTGTGACGACATTATTGACTTAGAGAAAATGTACATTCAGCAGTGTAACCTAACTAAGTGCTCCAACAGTAGAGATTGTTATCAGAACATACACAAGTCTGTCACTCGTACTAAAAATTTATAAGAAAAGATGGAAGAAGATATGTGAATCAGTTATTTTTTTCATAAGACCTAACTATTCAGTTTTTTCTGGCCTGTTCGGGTTGGTAATGGATGGCCTCTTTATATGTCAAAGGAGGACAAAAGTTCCACGAAAATTTTAAGTTTGACAGAAATGTACCTTTGGCTCACAAGCAACAATGTATTGGCAACGAAGTCCTTTATCTTTGACCATTGAATCACCAAGAAATTCAGCCAAGCGTTTTGCAGTGGTCACTGCACATGACTTTTGCTCACCATAATCTGCTAACGATTTGCTCATTGTGCTTGACTCTGATATATAATCTAGCAGTTCACTATCGGCAATATCTTTTCCTTGATTCTGGAGAAAATGTAAAGAAAAAACTATGAGCAAAATGACCCTTTTACAAATAAGAGAATTTAGCAGCACCTATATGAAAAGTCTTTCTCCTCAGTGGCTCCTCAGTAGGGGGAAAAAAAATCAACTAAAAAATAACAAAAAACAAAATATTTCACATACATCGAGTAGGTCAAGCCACCGATTTGCGACGGCTGCAACAGCAGAATAGCACTCTTTAAGAGTTGATCCATGGAGAAATTTGTCAAAAAGCTCGGCCTGTAGGGAAGGGATAGAAAAACAAATAATGAAGGCTCTACACATGTTTATCAAGTAAATCTCAGCCTATTTTCTTGGGATGCTTGCGTCTAACAAATCATGAACATCTTATGCAGCTCATATTTGAAATAAGCTTAAGTAAACACAATAATCCAAAAAATAGGATGGAAATGTTTAAAAAAAAAATGTAACATGCAGTGTGTCGTCATAGAACAGAGATTTTATTTATCAGTCTGTTCTTTTATGAACGATGAAGGCAGAGGAGCTCTAGATACTTGCTAAATAGTCACCTGAACAAGCAATTAAGAACCAGTGGAATTCTCCCTATTCCCTAACAGAGGATTATTTTATGTCAAATTAGAACCTTAAAAATGCTGCTAGAAAGAATTACTAAAAGTCTAATATAACTAGATCAAGTGAAATACAATCATCAACCGCTTTGAGCCTAAAAATAGATGAAGCAACAATCTGATGAATCATTACAACACAAAGAAAGGAAAGGATACCTGGAAAACTTTAATGAGTTTTAGCTCCCCTCTACGCTTGATCTCAAAACCCTTGAGTTCTGCTAAGGTTCCGTCATGATTGAAAACAGCATAACGCTTCTTAATTAAGATTCCTTCCTCTTTCGATGCAGGAATAATCATTGCCTGAATGGAAAGAATTACAAATATTTCTACGCAGCAATCAAAGAGCAGCACACGTAAAAGTTTAATAAAGTTTAAGCATACCTTGTACGGTCCATCCACTTCAAATTCAATTGAGCATTCACTATGTGACTTGTATGTCTTGCGTACAGGATCTTCAAGAGTCTGTTTCAACCAACAATTAAAGGGATCTTCAAGAGTCTGTTTCAAACCTCAGAAGGGTTTATATCATCTGCTTATTTAAGACTGAACACAAAAGCTACATATAGGTAAGGAAAAGCTTGGCATACCTGATATTGATCATTTGTATTATTCTTTGCCACATCAACATTTAGCATTACACATGGATAAGAGATTGTGAGTTTCTTCATGTCACTGCAGTAAAAAAATACAATTGATGGTTTACTTAACATCTTGAGAACCACGAGAAAATAAAATCCCCCCTAACATGGATATAAAAACTCTTGAATATATCTTAAAGTGAACTATTGCAACATATTCAAAACAAAATAGAACACGGAACTACCAAACATAGAGATAGCAAAACCTTACATCGTTTTAAAAGTAAAGTTCTCAGGAAAAGATCCAGGGAGACAACACCATATACCATCTGTATCCAACTCAAGTGGTTTCCCGATTCGATCAATAAGCAAACGGGCATTCTGGATGATTTTGGCTCCAGTATAGGTAACTACACCAGCCATTTCCATGGAGTACCATCTTGCACCCCTGGAAATTGTTTCAAGTAAAGCTTTGGGTCAACCTAAATGGAACAGACAACGATCATATAACCAAAGTCCAGGCTCTTTGCAAGAGATCAGAAGACTCACTTTCGCATGACATATCCATAGAAGGAATTAAGTATACACTTATGAGCTAGCTGCAAGGAATCGTAAACCACTACCATATCCTGTTCCAAATTTGAATGTCACCATCTTAAAAAAGTTCCAGAGATCTATGAGCAAGTACACAAGATAACGTACCTGTGCTTCCTGGATCTTGATTGAATTACCACTTGCCTTGGCCTCGGACAACTTTCCCTTCCAGACCTTGTTAAGTGTTTTGTATTCATACCTCCTATCTCGAAAGCTTGAATTACATTCAAAACACCACCAAATAAAAAGCAATTAGGATTTAGTTAAAAAAATTTATCATAATCAGTGGTGTGTTCACACAAAAGAGATTACTGCACAAAAGACTAAACGTCCAAACAGCGTCTCAGTCAAGAACAATATGGGAGAATAAAAAGCACACACCTCCGAACAGTGTCCACATAGAAAGGGTTTTCTCTCATGCATATCCCAGCCTCACGAACTTCAGTGATTGGCTTGTCAAGTACTCGTTTATATGCCTGCCAAATGCAAAATGACTTGCAATCATATGTTGACAATGTGGGGAAACTATTACTAAGCAGAAGGAAGGGCGAGAATACCTTTTGACAATATTTTTTAAGTCGTTCTTTTAGCTTGGTTTGTTGTTCCACCTTTGGCAAATCAAGGAATGATTTTGAAGACTGAATATTTGCACCAGTATCAACAAATTCAGACTCAATCTGTTTTTTCAAATGGTAGTAATCACTGCCAAACCAGTTGAAACAAAGTTAAGAACTTAAGACTAGACCAACAAGGTTAAAATCCATAGTTAGCTGGAATGAAAAACAAGTTAAGAACCTTTTCTTTCCCATGAATGTCACCCCACGCCAAACCCATTCAAGTTTTCTAAGACAAGTCTTTCCTGGGCGGTTGAAATCACATGCTGTGCAGACCTCATCCGTAACTATTGATGGTGGCTGAAAATTAAAGAAAAGTTTCACTTCATATAATATTTCCAGGGAATTTTCCATTATTTTGTACATGAAACACCACCATTTAGCTGATGTTGTAAGTTACAACAAATAATCCCTATTCAGTTAAAAACGTACAGACAGAGATTAGATGTACCTGAAGCCTATTTGTTAAAATGATATTTGGATACATCGCTGCGACGTCGAGGTGATAAATAAGAGGCCCTTCTTCACGTATAGGGTCATCTCGTAAATTCTCGAGCTGTAGAACCAATAAAACCGCCATAACATAACTAAGTCTTCATCCCGAATCAGGCAACACAAATGGAATAATTCATAAGACCATCAAGTTTTCTGTTCTTCTTCGAAATATCCAAGCATGCAGACGCCTAGTTGGTGACAACTACTGAAGATAGGGGATACTTAATAGACAGATTTCTTCTTGAGGCTCAAACCATAGTCTAAGGCTTTACTATGTTTTTTCTACAAGAACTACTGAAATTACTCGACATGAGAGAACGCTTGTTTATCCGAGCTTAATGTGTATGAGTGTATAAGCAAACTCTCCCAGAATAAAATATGTATGCAGTGTCAGCAATTCGACGCGACAAGAGAAATAATATGCTGAAACGAATCAAGGGAATAAGCACTAAAGTCAATATTTCTAAAAACTACCTTTTTCTTGATTTCGTCCTTCACTTCATCATAATTGGAAATTGAATCCATTCTCATTTTCCCTTCTACAGTGATAGCATATTCCAGATCCCGACCAAGGTTATCAATCAGTTGCTGGCAATTAACGCGTCAAATATCAGATAGGTTCATAAATTATTATTTTTGTGTGCACCAGGTGCAAAAATTAGCTATGATAACATCATGTGCATAATAATGGGAAGCATTTTGCTTGAGTAATCCATTACAGACTACACAGGTATTTACTATTAACTGCACCACTTCAGATGACATTACAGAAAGATCAGTGACATTTGAATAGAAACTCTATCAGAAAAAGTAATGCTCATCAAAGAAATCAACTAACATTATGTGGAATGAATATAAAGCAGATAGCTTGCCTGGTATGCCGACGAATCAAGCTTAAAACTGGTAGGAATATCAGATCTGAAAACACCACTTTCGAGGCACTCTACGTGACCACCAATATATGTCTCACTTTCAAGAAGTTGATTTTGGTAGAATTTCTCAGGGTCAGCTTGATTTTTGTTGGGACATACAACATTTGCCTTGTAAGCCTGTGCTGAGAACGAAGACTTCCAATTAGTGGAATGTTTCACACAGTAAAGATTGCTAAAGACCTTGTAGTAAATAGGAAGTCACCTCAACCATCAGAAGCATTTCACAAAGGGTGCCACTCCCTTTGCGTAAAACCTCATCAGGGACCATTGGAATGATAGTTGCGAGAGAGAAAATGAACGGATTGACATATGTCATGTATAGGTAATAAGTTGCAACGGCATCAGAGACTGAGTAGGAGGCCATTGTCTGTGAAATCATTCCCAGCAGGGGATAGAAATAAGATATAAGCACCTAATTCCATGAAAACCTTGCAAGCACTACAGCATAGACTAGAGAAATCTAACAGTTAAGACCAATTAATTGCTTGAAACCTATGTCCGCTTCATAATGTCGTGTACTAATAAGACAGTAAATTTAACATGAGCAATAAGACAGTAATGTTGTGTACTAATAAGACAGTAAATCTATGTCCGCTTCTTAATGTTGAGGACATTTCTTCAACCCTTAAAGAGGCAAATAGTTGAATAATCTGATCAATTATCATCAACTGTTTGTTGCTCTAGCTCATTCCAGTATCTAATAATTAGCTCTAATGGTGAAAAAAAATATGTTAAGCAGAAATAGCAGGATTAAATTCTCAGCAATACCTGTGGCTTTTCCTGCGCAAACCGAACCATGTCCTCTGGGTTCACTTCCAGTGGATCATACCCTAGTTTGGCCTTTGTAACAGCCTGGCATTTAATTATGAGACAAGCATAACTCGATATCATAATATAAATTCCTTAACTAACGATATATATGACCGTAAAAGATGAAATAATCGCTAAGAGAAAGAAGTAGAATTAACCTTCAGACCATGGCTTCCCTGAGGAAGATAGCTATCACGTTTTACCCAAGCAAAACAATCCAAATGGCAAGCGAATTTAGCTCGGCATTCGCCTTGATTAAGATCACAACGGAATCCCAGTTCCTGCAATCACCAGGAAGAAAACAAAAGACATATGCTGAATTACAGTTGACAACATTATACTCGAATGGAAGATAATACGATTGAGATAGGAACTGACGAGTAAGATGCAGAGAAATAGGTGGTTTAAAAAAACAAAAATAGAAACAAGAAAGGGAAGTAATGGAGGTTTCTGAAATAGAACTGAGAAGTAAGGTTCGGGAGATGAGTGGCAACTTGCCAACTCTCAAAAGACTACAGTATTTAGACGCTAAACACATGTCACTGAATACTTGAAAGATGAATCTCTTCCACAGAAAGAAACGATAATATTCAAGTAAGCATCCTCATGCAAGATAATTCATATAGACAGTATAGGAAGCACTCAAGCGGCGTTGCTATACTACTTTATGCAGAGGCACACTCTCAAGGCCACAATAGAATGTCAAAAACTTTTTCATATAGAATCTCTAAGTATATCATATATACATATCCTTTTAGTCATGCAGACAGATAAAATTTAAATAAATAACAACGAAGAAAATTTTTGTGTACCTCATTCATTTTGATTGCATGATGAGATGCCCTTCGTTCTATAAATGGCCAGTCAAAAAAGTCTCCGTTGTATGTAACATAAATACCAGGTTTCAACTCTTGCATATGAGAAAACCATTTTTGGAGGAGTTCAACCTACAAGACAAAACCAAGAAAGTAACTCGCTTCTAAGCACATCGATGTTTCTGATATAATATTCAAATCCGGAGCTAATGTACTATACCTCGTCTTTAACATTAGTGACTTTGAAATAGCCTTCAAATTCTGGTTTGGGTGTATATTCCAGATCTTCGATGTCTTCGCCAACACACTAAATTAAGTGCAAAAATACAAAGATTATAATCAAAGAAGATTAACGTAATACAAATATTCAAAGGAAAGGATACAGCTAAGAGATATCAACAAGAGATGACATATGCAATGAAAACCTGTTAACAAATCAGAAATCATGTTTTAAAATTATATTGCAAAATGTCACGCTAGTCCATAAACAGTCTTAAAGTCACATCATACAAAATCAATTAATCAAGGGTGATAATCTTATATGGATCATTTCTGATTTCTCGTGGATAAGAGTACAATCTATTATTGAAGAAAACACTAAGCCTAAACTTTTTTTCCTCTAGTGATTGCTCAACCTACTCTAAAAGATGGCAAAGCAGGACTATCTAGCAGTTTCTCTCCATCAATGATATAAAACCACCCCCGTCCATCATGTAAGATATTATCAATATGATATCAAATCCAATACAGAAAAATGTCTGACGCAGTTACCTCTCTGTTAGTAATTAGAAAACCTTGGCCATCAACCATGTAGGATATCATCATAATTTGATCATATTCAGCATCCGGAAACTTCAACGGAAGCTTTGTTGTCTCTATATCGAATGCACAAACACGGACTTCTGCGCGTTGAAGAAGATCTGACCTCTTCTCTAGTATGACATCGGTGCTGGAAATACTGACATTGTACCATTGCCCACTCCTTACATCTGGACACCAAGAAAACGTCATGATGTTGACAATCTTGGAAACTAAACAGACATTCTGGTTTGACTAAACTGGTTACCATTATCAATTGCAAATCGAACATGATAAGGGACATCGTACTCGCGGATGTCCACAATAGAGTCTAAGCAATCTTGAGGGTGTTGTTCTCTGCGTTTCAAGAACAAAAAAAATGATCAGGATATCTGAAATTTCTGGAAATAAACATGAAAAATAACTATGAACAACTGATACTAAAGGTAAATTAGGAAACCAACAAAACTATTCAGAGCATATTAAAAAATAAAATAAAAAATACATTGTCTTACCGTTTTCCAGCCAATATGGATTCGTAAGCTTCAAGTGCATCAAATTTAGCCTGGTTTCGTTCGACAATATGCAACAGATCCCTCTTGACTTCCATCAATTGTTGCACAGTATCGAATGATACTTTTAAATATTTTTTTCGCAGGCCAGATAAATGATTTTTCTGTTCATATAAGAAATGAAGGAACTCAAAACGGTATGTCTCAAAAAAAAACAAAAGTTAGAAAGGCACCCTACAAAAAAAAGTACTGAAACCTTCATATCCTGCATACTTTTGCACAAAAGGCAAGACTAAAGAAATAAAAACTTTATCCTTTACAGCCCATGTTGCATACTAGCAAACGCCTATAGATTTCACCATATGGATGCAAGATCACCTTTTTCGACTTCTTACTACAAGTGCATCACCTTTTTCGACTTCTTAAGACTTCTTACTAAAGAAATAAAAGCTTACAAGAAGAGAATAATAACTAAAGGTCATCATAAAAGTTACTGATATCTCTATAGAGAGAACAACAGCATCAATCAACTTGTAGAAGACACTGGTCAACGAAACCACAGAATCAAGATGAAATATACACTGGTAGAAGTCAGAGTTAAACAAATAAATAAGGTATGCTCTAACTGACTTACAAGATCAAGATCCTCTTTATCAACAATCTCAATACCAGCAACCTGTCTTTCATATCGGCGTCTCAAGTAGGCTTCAACTTCCAATTCTAATTTGTCCTGTAAATCGGCAATGCAGTGTTATTGACATATAGGATGAAATTACATGAGTGACTCAAGGAGCATTTAGATGATATACAGAGAGACATTATCATTACTTTAGTGGCTAAATAGAAGTAAGGGCGGAACTTGTATTTTGTCTTGAAAGAAAACCCGTCCTAAAAAAAAAAAAAAAAAAAAAATCCTCAGCTTGGTTAAAATTTAGAAAAATGCAACAAGAAAAATATAAAAGTTGATCAACTTATACAAAGCTGAAATCGTCCATAAATATAGCTCCTCACCTGAGTAACAAAGTAAAGGTCCACGCAACTATAGACTTTCCCAGTATCTCGATCTTCCCAAGATGACTGCGAATAAACCAATCAGTAGAGTACTTATATATCAAACGCCAAAATTTGCATTGAGAGAACGAACTAGCAGCCAAGCTGAGGGGAACCTTATAATAAATAGTTCCCGTAATGTAATTTCGTATCTCCTAGAATCTTAAATATTCTCACAATTATGTGTGTTTACTGTATGACTCAATCGCAAATGCTTCTAGTTAATTTAGAGAAAAAAAAAATCACATCCGAAACTTTCTCAAATGCTCTCTCAATTAACAAAAGGTTGGGTCGTGCGATTACGGGAGAACTTACCGATGCGAATGTGAGTAGCCACCCAAGTCGCGTTTCACCTTCGGAGAAAAGCCCAAATCCGAGTTTAGATTCGAGTTCATCTTCTGCAGTGTTCACTACTCTAGGCTTCTTCGACCACCGCGAGTCTTTTCGATCCCGTCTTCCGCTCATTGTTGGGCGATTGTAAAATTAAGCGGGACAGAGAGAGGAGCTTTGATTGATGATTCCTGGAGAAGCTTCCAAGGAAGGAGAATTAGTTCTTTTGAGAAGAAGAAATTTAGGGTAAAAAAAAAAAAAAAAAAAAGGGCTTTTACTGGTGTAGTAGGGCTTCGTGGATGCTGGACAGAGTAGTGTAAGACTTTAGATAGAGAGAGAGTAATTTTTTTCCTTTTTTTTCATTTTCCCGCACTTTGCAAATTTTAACCAAATTACTAAAACGCCCCTCTTCTTTTGGAATCTAATTGGGTCCATGTACATAAAAGCCCATCTTTAGCGAATTTGGATCTGCTAGTCTAACACTTGAATTCGGATCATGTTTTTTTACGTTATACTTTTAGAGCTCTTGCGTGTTTTCCTACTATTGATTTATGACTCATTTCAAGATGTATTACTTTCAATATATCTTCAAATTAAGGCAATGCATATACAGTAAAACTTCTATAATTCAATAATATTAGGACCATGACATTTTATTAATTTATAGTAATATTAATTTATCTATTAATTAATAATAATTATTTTATAGTACAAATCAATTATTAATTTATAGATATATACTTTAATTGCTTAAATTTTTTAAAATTATGAATTGAGATCATTTTAGCAAAATAAGATTAGCCTTTAGGATGTTATCAGTTTAGAATTGAATTTGTAATATTTAGAAAATATTATTGACAAGAAATTACATATAATCTATACAACTTTCAAAATAAAAATTCTGCATATGTAGAAATTGAAAACTTTAAAAAAACTTAGCTATATTTATGACATGTTATAAAATATTCTCTATCATTATAGTTTGAAATTACAACATAATAGTTATTTATAGATATGAGTTTTAGAAGAAAATTCAAAATTTTAAAGCATACATATATCAACATATATATATATATATATATATATATATTAACATGATTATAAATTTATGATAATATTGGGACCATATTTTATATGGGAATTTCAAAAAAATATTATCTTATTATCTTATCAAATTTTTATTTTGTTTACACTGGCCCAACTTGGGACAAGCAAAATTTATTAATTATAGTGTTTATTAATTTATAGAGTATTAATTTATAGAGGTTTTACTATGGTTGACCAAAAAAAAAAAAGGCAATGCATATAATTAGGCTGTCATTTTAATCAGTGTATAATCATTTTGTCACAATTACTCCAGATTTTCCAAAGTTTTAAACTAGTAGTATTGAATATATTTACAAATTTCCATAACGTCTATATTAATTTAATATATTCTAAACTATTATTGAATGGAAAAAAATCAATGCATAAATCTATAGAATCGTTTTTTGCATTAGTTAATAGATTTAATTGGATATAAATCAATTATAAATTGTTGACAACAAAAATCAATTATAAATTATTACATAAGATGAATATGGTTTCCATATGTACATGATTATGAACTTACAAAATAAGGAGTTTAAGGATCCATGTTGTTTTTAACTAAATGATGTTTGATGATGATGTTGTGTAATGATGCTATTGTTTTGACTTGATCTTGTTTGATTGTTCTTTGTTACTTTTGTTTGACGATGATGTTGTTGTTTGCTGGTTTTTTTTTACTTAGTGATGTTTGGTTGTTGTTTTTGACTTGATGATGCTAATTGAAATCTTACTAGAACCATCATTTATTTACTATGTGATGCTAATTCTATCATCTTTTATTTAAACTTGAGAAATTGAACAATTAATGTACTTCTCTCTCTTGACATGTGTAAGTTATATTTATATATCAGAACCAGACATTTGATTATGTGGTTTTCTTTTGTTTCTTCTTTCAAATGATGTTTGATGACTGTTTGATTCTTTTCCAAAACCAGATAGATTCGGTTGTTTCATTTTGTTTGCTTGCATCATCATCAGCGCCTTGGATATTCTATGCCTAATATTTTTTATGATGTCCTTTTTTTTGAATTTATTGTTAAATTATATTCAATAGGAAAAATAAACTGTTTTACAACTACTACAACATTGTTTTGAAATAAAAATTGTTTAATGTTGACAACTATTTTCTTGTTGTTTTTGTTTGTGCAGTTCTCGACACAATCATCCAGACAGCCAGGGTAAGGCCTCTGCACCTTACCGAGTTAGACTATATGTTCCAGTCTACTGAGCACAACAACAATATTGTTGAAGAGTTCCCTTTGTCTATTCCAAATCAAATTCCTAGGCTTCAAAATGGTGTTTTTAGGGTGGGCCAACAAATATTTGAAGACAGGAACACATGGATACCAAGATATGATGTTCACCTGGTAAACTAAGTCTTTTAGTCATATGTTATCTATATTAACATTTTTGCAGCAGTTTTAGCAAACAAACCTTGAAAGTTTAAAGTTATTTACAAGCAATGTCATTGGCATTTATTATCCAAAACAATAAATTAAAAAAATGCTAACAGTAATTAATATATAAAAAAGTAAATCTTTGATATTAACTGTAGATATGGAAATATTTTTATGGTTGAGTCGTTAAATGAGAAACAAATTAATAACATACTCTCTATATATTCCGCAACATATTAGAACATTGCCTAAATCAAATTATCACCCATAAAAAATACTTAATATTTTTAATCGGATTTGGTAAGGCAGCTTTTAAAGGTATAAACGAAATATGAACAATACTTATATACATGTATCTAAACAATCTTTACAATTAATTATCTACTAATTATAACCAACATGATTTTATTTTTCATTATAAAATATAGCTTTCATATAACTTTTAATAATTAATAGTTTAGATATTTAAAGTTTCGTTAAGATTCTAAATTATGATTTGTATATCATATTTATTTGTTTGCACCTTTCTAGTGTTGCATTGAACCATACATAAAATTAATATATAAAAAATCCTACATTTGTTGTTATTTGAACTAGGTAATATCCCGCGCATATGCGTGGGTTGTATTAGTTATGTTAATTCATTTTAAGTTATATACTAATCATAAAACTATGAAAAAATTCTTAGAAGATTTTTTTAATAAAGTTTTTTAAAATGTTATTTTTAAAAAGTGGTATTGAAAGAGATGTATTTTTGAAATTTTTTCTAAAAAAATATATATAACAAAAAAATTTCCTAAATGTCAATAATACACTTTATTTATTCATATCATACAATATCAAAATATACCAGTTATTTAAAAAATAATTTTCATGATAAAAATAAAAATTTACTATGATATTCAAAATTTACCTAAAACATTTAATAATTAAATTGCAAAATTAAGTATCAATTAAATATATTTCCTATAAAATTATATAAAATGCAATAAAAATCTCAAAGATTAATTTAATTTTTAATCTCTTTTATATTCACCTTAATTTAAGCTATATTTCTAGGTTAAATTCTAATGATTTCCTCTTTGTAGTAAAATTTTGGAAATGGAATATCAAATTGTATTTAATAATTCTATTATAATAGCTTATTTTGCTAAAACATTGCATACTTTAAAAAAATATATATATACATGAATGAAGATAATTTTTTTAGTTTGATTCCCTTATTAGGCTTTGATTGAAATTAGTGTTGTTGAATCTGCATCAATAATTTTTTTTTTACAGCCACCAAAATTTTATTATATATATGTAATTGAAAATTGAAGATAATAAGAAGACAAAGAAGGAAGGAAGAAATACATAAAATCAAATAAATAAAATTGAACGAAATATAAGATAAATCTAACAAAACATATAATCACACTCTTACCATGAGTTTTGAACTCATACAAGAACATAAACACAACAAAGAAAATATTTAGAATTTGAGATATGGTGGATGATGATGTGAGAATAATTATTTATAGGATTTCAAGGGATGGAAGTTACATTTCTAAATTTATTTAATTAGAAGAGTTACAATTAAAATTTATAGTGTGTTTGAATGAAAATGAATAGTAAAAAATAGTCAATTCATAATTTATGTAATTTCAGTTACAATTTAGTAGGAAAGTGTGGATTTAAAGTATAGATTAATGTACATTATTACATTTTTTAAATTAAAAATAAATATTATTTTTTTAGAAATTAAATGCTAAATGGACCAATAAGGAGAGAGTGAAACCTTATAAATCATATGAAATGCAATAAAAATCCCAAAGATTAATTTCACTTTTTTTTATCTCTTTTAGATTCACCTTAATTTAATTCATATTGCTAGGATAAATTTAATGATTTGCTCTTTGTATAGAGATTTTAGAAATGGAATATCAAATTGTTTTTATATAGAAATCATTAAATTACAAAATTTTGAATTAAATAAACATTATAATGATCTTTATATAATTATATTTTGGATCAAAAGAACTAAATATAATGATGAGTATACAAAAAAATGTAATACATTTAATTAAAAATAAATATTATTTTTTAGAAATTAAATGCTAATTGGACCAATAAGGAGAGAATGAAACCTTATAAATCATATGAAATGCAATAAAAAAATCCGAAAGATTAATTTCATTTTTTTATCTCTTTTAGATTCACCTTAATTTAACTCATATTGCTAGGTTAAATTCTAATGTTTTCCTCTTTGTAGTAAAATTTTAGAAATAGAATATCAAATTGTTTTTATAAAGGAAATCATTAAATTACAAAAATTTGAATTAAATAAACATTATAATGATCTTTATATGATTATATTTTGGATCAAAAGAACTAAATATAATGATGAGTATATAAAAGAATGAAATACAAATTTTTTGGAGGTAAGGGAGAGTTAAAAAATTTGATTTAGTAATTCTATTATAATAGTTTATTATGTAACTCTCTCTCTCGGACGGAACCGACGCCTCTCTCTCTCAAAGCGACACTTTTATAGACACCGTTTTTCAATCTTCATAGTTTCCGGCCGGCGCTGGCTTCTCCGGCGTCGGTCGGCCCCTTATCTTTGTAACATCCGTGAACCAAAATCCCGGTTTAGGATCTGCATCGGTCGATGCAAGTTGTGCATCGGTCGATGCAAGGTTGTTTCTCTGCGTTTTGACTTAAGTCAAACGCTGCGTTTTGGGTTAGGGGAAACCCTTAAGTCGACTTTTGGGTCTCATTCGGCGAGTTTGGCCGTTTTTGGGAGAGAACGAAAGAGAGAAAGAATCCTTGAGAGTTTCTTGGAGATTTGGTGCGTTCTTGTAGAGATCTGTGGCTGGGATCGTTGTAGGAGCTTCTAGGAAGCGTTTTCTTGCTTGTTTGTGGTTCAGATTCGTCTTGGCACAGGTAAGTGCATGACCATGGCTTATCTAAGCTAGAGATCTCTCTGATTTGCTTGTTATGTGTTGCTAGGCTGGTTAGATTGTTATTGGGGACGTTTGGAAGCTTTCTTGTGGCTTGGGATCGAGTTTCGTGGTTGCAGGAACGAAGATCCGGCGAGAAGCTTCGGAGGAAAACGATGCTCGGCATTGCATCGGTCGATGCACCTTGTGCATCGGTCGATGCAGGTGCGAGGACGGCGCGTAAACTCTAGGGTTTTCGTGTTATGTCGAGCATGCATCGGTCGATGCATATCTTGCATCGGTCGATGCAAGTTAACCTTGCATCGGTCGACGCAGATCTTGCGTCGGTCGACGCAACCTCCAATCTGGCGTCGGTCGATGCATGCTGGTATCGGTCGATGCAGAGTCCTGGTTTGTTATTGTTGATTGTTGAATGTTGTTTGATGGTTAGAGATGTCTCTATTGCTTGTGTGTATAGCCCAGTAGATGGGAGGATTGCCTTACTGAGTGTTTGTAAAATACTCATGCATTGCAATATGTGTTTGTGGTGCAGGTAAAGGCAAAGTGTGATCGTGGAATCCAGGCAATGAAGAGGAGGATGTTCTAGGGACTCGGTTGATTGTTTTATCTAGCATTGTTAGGTTGCTAGAGTTGAGTCTTAGAGCATTGCTAGGATTGCTGGTTATTTGGATTATGTTGTTTGGGAACATTGGTTAGGATTTGAATTGATACTGGATATTGTTGATGTTATTGGTTATATTATTATTGGTTATTTATTGGTATTGTTTTCCGCTGTTGATTGTGATTGTGGTTAGGGGGCTAGTGGGTATGGGACCACTAGTTGTAGTTTATATTATTAATATTATTTATTATTTATTAAAAAAAAGGTCGGTCGTTTCATTTTGGTATCAGAGCCCTTACGGTTCTAGGTTTGGGTTCACTAGGTTTCTGTTGTAGATGTTTGGGATTGCATGCTTTGATTGATTATGTGAGTTAGTCAATTGTTTGTGGCATGGAGTCCTAGAACATCCTCTTCGAGCCGACTGTGTGATTCCACGGTGAGTTTGTGTTTTTGTGTTATTTTAAGATTGCTTGTTAGCCTCTGTTCTTGGAAGTGCAGTGGTTAAAGGTGTTTGAGTTGTTGGTCGTGGACGGGGACGTGGGCATGGTCGGGCGGGTCCCGAGGCCAGCGAGTGTGTGGTCCAGAGTTCCACGAGGAGGTACGTCAGAGGGTCGCAAGCGTATCAGGAGGGACCAGAGAGGGTTAGCCGGTGTGAATGCCGGGGGTGCTGGTAACCCAGGTGTGGGGTTGCAGCAGGTGGAGCCCAGGGTCGAGATGATCGCTTGGCGGATCTATTGGCGTATTGTGGGAGCGGTTACCGAGAGGGGGTACCAGTGCAGGCTCCAGTTGTACCGCATGTGGCGGGGTGCAGCCGAGGGCTGCGGATGTTGAGGAGTTTCCGTCTTATGTTAAGAGGATGAGCGGTTGTAGATGACCGGTATGAGATTATTCTCAAGTGGTATCGGGCCTATAGAGGCGGATAGGTGGACATATGCAGTTGGAGCAGATATTTATCTGTTTGGTGGTTATTCCAGTTGGATAATGTAAGTAGAGTGGACAAGTGTAACATTGCAAAGTTATACTCGGACCACAGGAGGTACTTGTGTCGAGAGATGTTTATAGTCGTTAAGGATTGTTGCTCCTGAGGGGGATGGTGATTCCCCTGAATACCGATAACTCGAGGGGCTGAGGGCTCCGAGAGTGGCAGAGGGGATGTTGTTCTCCTGAGGGGATGAGTAGTTCCCCTGATACCGAGATCTTGAGGATTGTGGTCCAAGAGTGAGACGGTATAACTCGAAGACGCTGGTCTGAGAGTGAGATCGGTATGACTCGAAGGTTGCAACCTAAGAGTGGAAGAGTTGGGAGCAAGCAGTTCCTAGGACGTGAGTATAAACATAGCGTTTGAATGTAGACCTCGAGAGAATGACGGTGGTTTAATCTTAGATTTTAGGACTATGTTGGCCAGTGGGCCAGGATTTTATGACTAGAGCGGTTATGAATTTTGGGCTTTGCGCCAGGATTGTGAGGCCGGTGGTGCTGGATTCCCGAGAAGGGGAGTTACAGCAGTTTTGAGCCGGGAGAGGCATGTTTGCCAGATACATAAGTTTACGAGAAGCCTTCATGGCAGGATAAACTAATCGTTGCGACGATGTTGGATTACGTTCATTGGAGATGGACAGGGTTGCAAGATTCAAGGTTTTGGTAAGCTTGTTGGAGGGAATAAGTCAAGTGGTTTGAGTTAGCTGCCTGCAAAGCATTTGATACGGTGAATCGGAATATGCGAACGTATGGTACTTGTTTGTTTTATTACGCTCGTATTGATGATTTTCTGTGGAGAATTGCTAAGCGGGAAGCTAATTTTGGATTAAGCTATCTTGTGGAAGTTTCTCTAAGAGGCAAGTTACTAGAGGTTCTTGGACGAACAAGAGGATTGATATATTCATGTGGCAGCGAGTTAATGTCGGCATACTTAAGTATATGTTTAGTTGAGCTGAGGAAGTAACTAGAGAATTTATGGAGCAAGAGATTCATACGTTCTAGTGTATCACCGTGGAGAGCACCGGTGTTGTTTGTGAAGAAGAAGGATGGGAGTTTCAAGTTGTGCATTGATTATCGAGGTTTGAACCGGGTCACTGTGAAGAACAAGTATCCTCTTCCAAGGATTGATGAGTTGTTGGATCAGTTGAGGGGTGCTACTTGATTCTCTAAGGTGGATCTGGCGTCGGGTTATCATCAGATACCGATAGATGAGGCAGATGTGAGGAAGACTGCTTTCAGGACGAGGTATGGGCATTATGAGTTTGTGGTGATGCCTTTCGGGTTGACTAACGCACCAGCAGCGTTTATGAGATTGATGAACAGGGTGTTTCAGGAGTTTCTGGATGTATCTGTCATCATTTTCATCGACGATATCCTGGTTTATTCTAAGAGTCCTGAGGAGCATGCAGTGCATTTGAGGGCAGTTATGGAGAAGCTGCGGGAGCAGAAGTTGATTGCCAAGTTGAGCAAGTGCAGTTTCTAGCAGCGTGAGATGGGCTTTCTGGGTCACATTGTTTCTGCATAAGGGGTTCTGTGGATCCAGAGAAGATTCAGGCTATCAAGAATTGGCCTAGACCGCAGAATGCTACAGAGATCAGAAGTTTTATCGGATTGGCAGGTTACTACAGGAGGTTTGTGCAAGGGTTTGCAAGCAGAGCACGTCCTATGACTAAGTTGACAGGAAAGGATGTTCCTTTTGTCTGGTCAGAAGAGTGTGAGGAAGGCTTTGCAAGCCTGAAGGAGATGTTGACTACTGCGCCATTGTTGGCTTTGCCTGAGCAGGGAGAACCCTATGTGGTTTGTACAGATGCATCTAGAGTTGGTTTGGGGTGTGTTCTGATGCAGCATGGGAAGGTGATTGCCTATGCATCGCGGCAGTTGCGCGTGCATGAGGGCAACTATCCTACTCATGATTTGGAGATGGGTGCTGTAGTTTTGCCCTGAAGATTTGGAGATCTTATCTTTATGGTGCAAAGGTACAGGTGTATACAGATCATAAGAGCCTGAAGTATATATTCACTCAGCCTGAGTTGAATTTGAGGCAGAGGCGGTGGATGGAGCTTGTGGCGGATTATGATTTGAAGATAGCCTATCATCCTGGTAAGGCTAACACAGTTGCAGATGCTCTGAGTCGGAAGAGAGTAGCTTCGGCTCAGGAGCAGGAGATGGAGTCTCTAGTAGGAGAGATCAGTACATTGAGTTTGTGTGCTGTTTCACTGGAACCGTTGGGTTTGGAAGCAGTTGACCGAGCAGATCTTTTGAGTAGGGTGCGGTTGGCATAGGAGAAGGATTTGGGGCTGGTGAATGCCTCAAAGGATGTTGAGTCAGAGTATCAGGTCTCAGATAATGGTACTATCTTGGTGCATGGTCGGATTTGTGTGTCCAAGGATGAGGAGTTGAGGCAGGAGATTCTGAGAGAAGCTCATTCGAGCAAGCTGTCTATTCATCCAGGAGAGACTAAGATGTACTGTGACCTCAAGAGGTACTATCATTGGGTCGGGATGAAGAAGGATGTAGCGGGTTGGGTTTCGAGGTGTGATGTGTGTCAGCTAGTAAAGGCTGAGCATCAGGTTCCTGGCGGGTTACTGAAGAGTTTACCCATTCCTGAGTGGAAGTGGGATATGATTACCATGGATTTTGTGGTAGGCTTACCAGTGTCACGGACTTTTGATGCTATCTGGGTCATCGTGGACCGGTTGACTAAGGCAGCACATTTTCTGGCCATTAAGAAGACTGATGGAGCAGCGGTCTTGGCTAAGAAGTATGTGAGGGAGATAGTCAGATTGCACGGGGTGCCAACGAGCATTGTGTCTGACAGAGATTCTAAGTTCACTTCGGTGTTCTGGCAGGCATTTCAGGCAGAGATGGGCACTAAGGTGCATATGAGTACAGCTTATCATCCCCAGACAGATGGACAGTCTGAGAGGACAATCCAGACGTTGGAGGTTTGCTGAGGATGTGTGTTTTGGATTGGGGTGGCCATTGGGCAGATCACCTGAACCTGGTAGAGTTTGCTTACAACAACAGCTATCAGGCGAGTATTGGTATGGCTCCTTATGAGGCGTTGTATGGGAGACCGTGTCGTACACCGTTATGCTGGACTCAGGTGGGGGAGAGGAGCATGTACGGGGCAGATTTTGGTTCAGGAGACCTCAGAGAAGATTCGGGTTCTCAAGCTGAACATGAAAGAGGCTCAGGATAGGCAGAGGAGTTATGCTGATAAGAGGAGGAGAGACCTGGAGTTTCAGGTAGGAGACAGAGTGTACCTCAAGATGGCCATGTTGCAGGGTCCGAACAGGTCGTTGACAGAGACTAAGTTGAGTCCGAGGTATAAGGGTCTGTTCAGAGTGATTGAGCGAGTTGGACCACTGGCATATAGACTGGAGTTACCTGAGGTTATACGTGCTTTCCATAAGGTATTCCATGTGTCTATGTTGCGGAAGTGTCTCCGTGAGGATGATCAGTTGTTGGCTAAGATTCCAGAAGATCTTCAGCCTAACATGACTTTGGAGGCGAGACCAGTGAGGGTTCTCGAGAGGAGGATCAAGGAACTTCGGAAGAAGAAGGTTCCTTTGATGAGAGTCCTTTGGGACTGTGATGGTGTGGAGGAGCAGACTTGGGAACCTGAGGCAAGGATGAAGGCAAGGTTCAAGAAGTGGTAGGAGAAGCAACCACGACCTGAGCTTGCCTAGTCTGGTTCCGTCTGTAATCCGTGGCTGGAGCAGGAATGGAGTATTCCAGCTCACCTCTTTTGTTACTCGGTCGCTTGGGGTGGTTGGTGTTGCGACTCAGTAACAAGATGAGGTGGTGCTCTGGATACAAAGTTTCCGTGAGGCGGGTTGGGGAAAAGTTTCCCAAAAATAGAAGTTTCCTTAAGTGGAAAGTTTCCAGAAATGGAAAGTGCTAAATATGGAAAGTTTCTCGGGAAAGAGAATTTGTCCATTTTTGCTGTGGGAAGCCTGGGAGAGGCTTCTGTGCCTTTGTGGCAGACTTTCGGGTCAGAGTGCCTGTGTGTGGCGGCCTTGTTAGACATTGTGTGGCCTTCGTGGCGGGCTTTTAGCCAATTGTGTTGTTTTGTGGTGGGCTTTTAGCCGTTTGTTGGCCTTTGTGGCGGGCTGTTTAGCCAGAGTGTCTTTGTGACGGTCCTTCGGGACAGATGGTCTTTGTGACGGTCCTTCGGGACAGATGGTCTTTGTGACGGTCCTTCGGGACAGATGGTCTTTGTGACGGTCCTTCGGGACAGATGGTCTTTGTGACGGTCCTTCGGGACAGATGGTCTTTGTGACGGTCCTTTGGGACAGATGGTCTTTGTGACGGTCCTTCGGGACAGATGGTCTTTGTGACGGTCCTTCGGGACAGATGGTCTTTGTGACGGTCCTTTGGGACAGATGGTCTTTGTGACGGTCCTTCGGGACAGATGGTCTTTGTGACGGTCCTTCGGGACATATGGTCTTCGTGACGGTTCTTCGGGACAGATGGTCTTCGTGACGGTCCTTCGGGACGAGTGGCCTTGGTGGCGGTCCTTTTTAGGACATTTGTTTGGCCTTGGTGGCGGTCCTCGTGAGGACATTTTGTTGGCCCTTGTGGCGGCCCTTGTGGCGTGTATATGATCCTTGTGCGGTCATATGGTATTCCAGTGAGGGAATATGTGGCTGGTAGAACATTGAGATGTTTTTACGCGAGTCACGGGAAGGAAACCTGGATAGGGATAGGACTCAGACGTGTTTAGAATCGTTTGCTCGCGACTCTTGGAGGACTTAGGTTCTCCTAGTACTGCCATATTCTGAGACTTTGTGGCTTGGGAATATGGTTGGTATATCGACTTCGGATGACGATCCGGGGGCGCGCTGTAGGGTGGCAACCCGAGAGACGAGTTTGGGCTTCTCCTTATATATTATGGCATGCAGGCTTCGGTCTGATTTGGAGCCAACATTGGCATGCAGACTTAGGTCTGATGAGGAGCCAATGAAACTCAAGGTTTAGGCCTACGAGTAAAGGAAAGCCCAAAAAGTCAAGAGCAAATGACGCCTGGAGCGTGAGTCTATCGCCTAGAGGTGACCTTCTGTAGATCGGTCGGAGGAGCGCGGGCCGTGGAGACGGTTGCACGGGGATCCTTGACTGATGGTTGTTCGGGATTCGAGGACGAATCCAGTTTGGTGGGGGAGAATTGTAACATCCGTGAACCAAAATCCCGGTTTAGGATCTGCATCGGTCGATGCAAGTTGTGCATCGGTCGATGCAAGGTTGTTTCTCTGCGTTTTGACTTAAGTCAAACGCTGCGTTTTGGGTTAGGGGAAACCCTTAAGTCGACTTTTGGGTCTCATTCGGCGAGTTTGGCCGTTTTTGGGAGAGAACGAAAGAGAGAAAGAATCCTTGAGAGTTTCTTGGAGATTTGGTGCGTTCTTGTAGAGATCTGTGGCTGGGATCGTTGTAGGAGCTTCTAGGAAGCGTTTTCTTGCTTGTTTGTGGTTCAGATTCGTCTTGGCACAGGTAAGTGCATGACCATGGCTTATCTAAGCTAGAGATCTCTCTGATTTGCTTGTTATGTGTTGCTAGGCTGGTTAGATTGTTATTGGGGACGTTTGGAAGCTTTCTTGTGGCTTGGGATCGAGTTTCGTGGTTGCAGGAACGAAGATCCGGCGAGAAGCTTCGGAGGAAAACGATGCTCGGCATTGCATCGGTCGATGCACCTTGTGCATCGGTCGATGCAGGTGCGAGGACGGCGCGTAAACTCTAGGGTTTTCGTGTTATGTCGAGCATGCATCGGTCGATGCATATCTTGCATCGGTCGATGCAAGTTAACCTTGCATCGGTCGACGCAGATCTTGCGTCGGTCGACGCAACCTCCAATCTGGCGTCGGTCGATGCATGCTGGTATCGGTCGATGCAGAGTCCTGGTTTGTTATTGTTGATTGTTGAATGTTGTTTGATGGTTAGAGATGTCTCTATTGCTTGTGTGTATAGCCCAGTAGATGGGAGGATTGCCTTACTGAGTGTTTGTAAAATACTCATGCATTGCAATATGTGTTTGTGGTGCAGGTAAAGGCAAAGTGTGATCGTGGAATCCAGGCAATGAAGAGGAGGATGTTCTAGGGACTCGGTTGATTGTTTTATCTAGCATTGTTAGGTTGCTAGAGTTGAGTCTTAGAGCATTGCTAGGATTGCTGGTTATTTGGATTATGTTGTTTGGGAACATTGGTTAGGATTTGAATTGATACTGGATATTGTTGATGTTATTGGTTATATTATTATTGGTTATTTATTGGTATTGTTTTCCGCTGTTGATTGTGATTGTGGTTAGGGGGCTAGTGGGTATGGGACCACTAGTTGTAGTTTATATTATTAATATTATTTATTATTTATTAAAAAAAAGGTTGGTCGTTTCAATCTTTCATTCCAGTCCCTCAATTTCTTTTTCTGTATAGTTTTTAGATAATTATTGTGGCAAATCCGATTTTCCAATTCCCCTTCCTTTACGCCTTTGGCAAGATGGTGTGGACAGATTTGAGTTCGTCAACTTTACTGGTACAATTCTCGCCTTGTGTGGTGTTTCATCACACCCAAACTTCACCGGAGGTCTTGCATTGGAGACGGAAAAAGGTTGTGTTGTTTTGTCCCTGTCGCGATTGGATTTATTTTCTGATTCGCGTTTTCATTCTCTTCTTCTGGAAGAGTGTTTTTCTGACCTTACTCAAACCTCAGGCCAAGAGTAATTGTGTCAGTCTCTTCCCATCTCCGATTGATGGTTTTCGTTTCATCTCCCATATATGCTCTGTTCACTCTAATCTCTATATTTATAACATGAGAAACAGAGATCCAATTAAGATTTGGGATCCGGGGGTGACTTTTGGTGATTCCATTGTTTGGGTGATGAGTTTGGGACTTTATCTGTTAGGCTATTGTTGTACTCTCGTGTCTAAACTGAATGAGGGCTTTATCACAAATAGGCGACAATATATTATTGATAATGGTCAGTTATGGATTTTGAAGAATGTTTTAATAACGTTTAGATGGAACTTTATGATCTTGATAGGGTCTAAAATTAGAGTTGGATTTGATGATGCTTATGTTACGTTGTTGATTGAGTGTGGTCAAGGGATGGGGATGATTGGGTTTCTTCTCTTAGAATGATCTTACATATGCACAGTCAAGAACTTCCGACTATGGTTATTCAAATCCATTGCTTTTTGAGTGTTGCTGTTGATGGTGTTGGCCGAAGTATGAGATCACACAAAGTATTGTGGCCTTCCATGGTGAGTTTTAGAGTTTGGTTGAATTTGATCAAGAGGATTTTCTCAAAGGATGTGATGGTGGAGGAACCATTCGTGAATATGTCGAAGAATATTACAAAGTCGAGATTTGTTGTAAAGACTTTGGTACGGAAGCATTGGTACCATTATGTCTACATTTCAGAGTTATGTTTGGACACATCAGGTTTAAAGTTATGGTTTCCTAAAAAGTTCAGCCACAAGATGCTGCATGCAAATCGTAACCGAGAAAAATCAAATATGAAGTTGGACAATAGCCGATCATATGAACGGTTAGCGAGTAAGACTACTCTTCGGAAAGCATCGTCAATCTCCCTTTTGCTGTATTTTTCTTAGTGTATGGCGCATACATCTGCGTATGTAATAATTGTGTTACAGTAATTCTGTATAACGTTTTTGTAATTACTCTTTGAATTTAATGAAAGTCTGATTTGCGGAAAAAAAAAATAGTTTATTATGTTAAAACATTGCATATTTTTAAAAATAAAATAAATATACATGACTGAAGATGATTTCTTTAGCTTGATTCCCTCATTGAGCTTTGATCGAAATTAGTATTGTTGAATTTGCATCGATAATTGTTTTTTACAGCCACCAAATTTAAAATAATAAGAAGACGAAGAAGGATGGAAAAAATGCATTAAAGTTTAAAACAAAGAATCAAAAATAATATAAGATACATATCATATAGTCTCTAAAACATTTAAGATACATGAATATAGTAGAAGAGGATGAAAGAATGATTACTTATAAAATGATGGAACTAAAATAGACAACAAATATGGATATTCAAAAAATCAAAAACAATATAAGATACATATCATATAGTCTCTAAAATTAAAATTTAGAATTAAACTTTTACAACAACAAAAAGCACAAAAAAACATAATATTTAAGATAGAGTGGAAGAGAATGATAAAATGAGAGAATGAAAGAAACAACAAAAAGCACCAAAAAAAACAATATTTAAGATAGATTGGAAAAGATGAGAAAATGAGTATTTATAGGATGAAAAGTGATTATAATTTAGAAAAAAAAGTGTGAGAGTTGATTCTAATTTATTGTTGAATTTTGGGAATGTAGAAGGAGTTACGTTTTTTGACTATCTATAAATGGAATCACACTAAAGAGAGGTGGTTGACTATCCATATAAGGAGTTACGTTTTTTTAAACATATGAATATTCTTGGAGTTATGACAAAAGAGAAAATTAAAAGCAAATAGTGGGGTAATATTCTTAGAGTTATGACAAAGGAAAAAATATAAATGGAAACTGTGGAGTTATGTATTGGGGACAAATTATTGAATATGTATTGATTAAATTTGTAAACTTAATCACCATCACATTTAATTATCATTATATATAAATTTGTTGTTATGGATTTGTAATTACTATATATAAGTAAAAAGAAAAGGAAAAAAACAATTAATGTAAATCAACCAATAAGGAGAGACCAAAACCTTACTTTTATATATATGATTTTGAAAAAACGGGCATGTCTTACTCAAGTAAAGAATAAAAATTGTGTTTAACCTCTCACATCTGAATGAGAACAAAAATTAATATAAATCTGAATAATTAAAGTCATATCATATAAATAATAACAAATGAATATAAATATGAATTAGAAGTGAGTTTAATTTAACAAGCAACTAAATTTATAATTTTGTAATCGACTTTATTCGGTTCTTTATCTCACTTCTTTAGATTGAACTGTTAGTTATTCTAGATATAATAAATTTTAAATTTCAAAAGTTCAAAATATTATAAATATTTACACTTATTAAAAAAATATCACAGACATGGTTATATACTTATATGGCGGTACGGGTCTGGATTTATATTAATATAAAATTAAAATTATCATTAACTGTTACAACACGGTTGAATCATATGTTCATTATTGTGTTATCACTATCAATAATATAATATGAGACATATTTAATTAAGTTGATTATGGTTAAGAACAAATAATTTATTCTATAGCATACCACAAATTAAATCCTAAATTAACAATCAAAACATATTTATACAATCTTAAACACTACATAAAACAAACAAATTTATTTTTTAAAAATAGTTCTAAAAACTCATCCGCTGTGTACCGCGGGTTAAAATCTAGTCTATTTTTATCTCACTTGTGAATCTTACATGTGTCTTACTTGTTTCTTATTAGTTTAACGTGAGAGATGTAGACCCCTTCTACCTTCTTATTACAGTCATTGGGACTGTTTACCAGCTCTGTTTACCGAGTGGGACATACCTAAGGAAGGAAGTGTACGA
Source organism: Camelina hispida (assembly GCA_023657505.1). Taxonomy (NCBI): domain Eukaryota; kingdom Viridiplantae; phylum Streptophyta; class Magnoliopsida; order Brassicales; family Brassicaceae; genus Camelina; species Camelina hispida. The sequence continues at coordinate 10,142,504 of CP094635.1, read as the reverse complement.
AAGATTTGTCTTTGTGGGGGAAGACCACCACCACAACCGCTTCACTGGCGAGCTGCTTGTGTTTGCCATTTACTACGATGCCGACGAGGCCCTTGAGGATATCGAATGGGGTCTCTCTTTCTCTATCCATTTAGAAAACGATCTAGAACTCTCTATTTTTTACTGCTTGGATCTTATATGATATGATTATCTATTTCTTGACTATTAACTCTCTATTTCTTTACTGCTTGGATCTTATATGATATGATTCTTTATTTCTTGACTATTATCGTGATTGTTTGGATCTTATATGATATGATTGCCACTTTCTAATATAAAGAAAGCTAAAACTAAAACATACTACAACTTTGAGTAAAAAGAGGCGATTCTCACAGTACAAATTCAATTACTCAAAATTACTAATGGTGGAACATTTTTTCTTAAAGTAACCTATTAGGGGTCTAATTAGAGAATTGTACAATTATCTCATACAATTTGGCAACAATTTATTTTGATAAGGGTAGTCCAACCAACATTATAAATAACACTTACACATGTCATGAAAGAGAAGTACATTGTTCAATATTTCTCAAGTTTAAGTAAAAGATAGTAGAATTAGCATCACACATAGTAAGGGATGTTTCTAATGTCAGGCTTAACTTGAATTTACTTGATAACTGTTCTTGTTTTTTTGACTTGAAAATGTTTGATTGTTGTTTTTGACTTGATGATGTTGTTTGCTATTTTTTCATGAAGTGCTATCTTGCTGTTTTTGATGATGTTATTTCTTTTACTTGATGATTGATAGATGTTTTTTTTTAACTTGAATTTCTTATTTTGTTGTTTTTTAATCAGGTAAACAAGTTTTTTTTTTTTTTTTTGTCGACCATTCGTAAACAAGTTTTTTTAGTCACATGCAGGTGCATGCTTGTAAATTGTAATAATATCGGAAAAGATTATAAAAATCTATTTATCAAAAAGCGAAGGACCCTACGTGGGCTCTGAAGGCCCAAATAAGATCTTCTTCTATACCCGGAGCCTGAAGGCCCAAATAAGATCTTCTTCTATACCCGGAGCCTGACCGATGCACATGGTCTTAGGTTTTTCGTTTTTTCCAGTTTGTCAGAGACAAATCATTTCGAAATTTTCCCACACTTTCTCTCGAAGGAAGATCATCTAAGAGGGGGGAAGAAGAATGGAGAATCTCCCGCCGAACAGAGGGATGTGGAATCAAGAGTACACCCCTGTTCGGCTTTCTCAAAGCTTCAGAAGCGCCAAGCCGTTCTTTGACCGGAAAAGGCCACTTGAGAATGCAGCTCATTTCTCCAATCCTTTCCCTCAAAGGTTGTCCCATGCTTTCTTCTTTTCAATCTTTATTCGAATTCTTGGTTACTCTTTTATCGCCTCTTTTAGTTTTAGGATTTGGCAATTTTGCAATTAGTTATTTGAAGTTTCTACTTCGCCAGATTTGATGGGATTGCCTGAAATATGTGATAAATTTATCTACTTGGGTGTTGCAGAGTGAAGGAATCATCAATGGGTACTGAATCCGTTACTCACCATGGTAGTAGCTTCAATCGAATTCCTCTTATGGAGTTATCAGCGAATAATACTACACCATACAAACGCCTAAAACCAGGGATCGGGTCACCTGATGATGGTTGTTATCCTCCTCCTCGTGGCGTGAGCACCCCTACTCCTAAGTTTGATTTGGATGAGGAGGTTATAAACGCATTTCAGACGGAGATTTCTAGGAATGATGGAGTTTCATCAGACCCGTTTGTTACTCCCCTGAAACAGCCAGAAAGAGTTACAACACTAAGCTATGGTTGCTCTTCTTCTTCTTCGCTTCTTGATGATGATGACCTCGATGATTCCATTTTACAAGAGATTGACTTTATCGTTGAACAGTCAGCGAGAAAAGCAGCTTGTCAAACTCCAAGTACCAGCATAAATCAGAGGCCATATAAAGATGATAAGAGTAGTGACCTCAGGGACAACTTAGGTTCTAGGGATGTTGAAAAGTTTGGGTCAGACTCTAATGTTAACTCGAAGCTCAATGAAGAAGAGGCTACCGTTGCTGCTGGTCCTGCACTGATCAATTCCATGCCTGAGGAGTGTTCAAAATATATGCAGTCTTTAAATGATAGACAGCGTGATGCAGCCTCTAGTAATATATCAACTCCTTTGATGGTTATTGCTGGTCCTGGTAGTGGAAAGGTTGGTTTCTTACAGACTTTCTTTTCCTATGAGACAAGATTTTTTGTGGGTTTTTATGTTACACAGTCAGTGCTGATTATTGCTTTTACCATGTTAGACTTCCACCATGGTTGGCCGCGTCTTAGTGTTGCTCAATGAGGTACTATCAATTATCGTCTCTGAACGATTTTTAACTGTTTCCGTACTTGAGATCTTGTATATGAACTCAGATTTGAACTTATCTTTACATTTTAAGATTTGTGTTTTTTCTAACTTGATAGGGTCTACATCCATCAAATATCCTTGCAATGACTTTCACTACAGCAGCAACATCTGAGATGAGAGAACGCATAGGAAAATCTGCTGGAAAGAAAGCAGCTAAAGAGATAACAATCAGTACATTCCATTCATTTTCCTTGCAGCTTTGTCGGATGCATGCAGAAAAGTGAGAATATGAATTGTGAATTTCTTAATATTTTGGTAATTAGTCTCGAGTCTAGATGTAGGTATAAGATATGAAATGATTTTTCCTCATTACTGAAAATTTAATTTCCTATGTTGCTAATTTGGGAGTTACAGGGCCAATAAATGGAAGTAATGCTTGAAATCAAGATTAGTTTATAAATTCGTTTCATGTATCGCGATTTCACTAATTTTGTTTTACATGTATTCGTTTGAAGTTGTTAGTCACAGATCACCTGTTGACATCTTTAATGTTATAGATTCATGGGATACATGTATCTTATACCTTTCCTACTGTCACAGGTTAGAACGTACATCTGAATTCTCAGTGTATGGCCATGGGCAACAAAGAAGAGCGATAATAGAAGCAGTGCGTTTGTACGAGGAGGAAAAGATGAATGGAAGCAAGGCTTCCGGTGCATGCGAGTCTGGAGAAGGTTTAAATGGTGCAGGAGCAGGAGCAGTATGTCCTGAATACGCCAAGGATCTATCAAAAAAATGGCAGAAATTTGTGACTCAGGTTGCCAATAAAAGAAGAAATGATATATTTTTTTTTAACTTTATGGTCTATTTATAGTGCTTATATCCTGTCTTTCGCAAATAATCTGTCTCTCACAGTTAGTTGGTTTCAACTTGTTATCGTATTTTAGGGAAAAGCTTCTGGTAAAACTCCAGAGGAGTGCCGTAAGATGGGCAATGAGATAGGAGTAAGTCAGCTAAAAGTTTTTCACGCATCTCTACTATGAATTAGTTCATGTGATATGATTATGTACTGGTACCCATACAGGCTAAGATTCTTGGGAACTACAACGATATCCTAAAAGCTTGTGATGCTCTGGACTATCATGATTTGATCAGTTGTTCCGTCACACTCCTCTCTGACTTTCCTGAAGGTGAAGCCACTTGGATAAATTTTATGCATATATGATTTATGACGCTCAAGATTTCCTTGTGTTCACGTGTATTTGCTGCATTTGATTAAAGTATTCAAGGAATGCCAAGATACCTGGAAAGCCATCATAGTTGATGAATTCCAGGACACTAGCACAATGCAGTACAAGCTTCTACGAATGCTAGGGTCTCATAATCACATAACTATTGTTGGTGATGATGATCAGGTGCGTTGTTTTCAAACAAAACTTACTTCTTTCACTTGAATATTCAAAGGAAGTATGACACATCTTTTCTTGCAGTCCATCTTCGGTTTTAACGGGGCCGACAGTTCAGGATTTGATTCGTTTCGCCGAGATTTCCCAAATTACAAAGAGGTTTGTCTTTTCGTGGATAACTCAAATATTAGACCACATATGATTTATCAGCTTAAGGAAGCAAAAGCTCTCACCATTGTGTTGCGAATGCATAACATTTATCTTACTGCTTCTGATTCAGGTCAGACTTATAAAAAACTATCGCTCCTCCCGCCATATTGTGGAAGCCGCATCTTCTATCATAAAAAACAATACGAAGCGGTGCCAATCAAAAAGCATTTCGTCTGAAAATTCTCAGGGATCTAAGGCAAGTTGAACTTTTCTTTATAAGAAGTTGCATCATGTAATGGCTACAGTAACAGGCTTAACCTTTTTGTGTTCTATCCAGTATAGATTACTGTCAAGGAATGCCATAATGAGGAAGCACAGTGTGCATATGTCATTGACAAAATAATTGAAATCACCAATGATGACTCAACACCTTGTTGTTCCCACGGAGATATTGCTATTCTTTATAGGAGGCAGGTCAGTCCTTTTCTTTTCCTTGATGAGATGTTGTCAGAATGTTTAAAACTCTTTAACATATTTACTTATGTTGGTAAACCACGAATGTACTGATATTCAGGTGTCAGGTAAAGTCTTCCAAAATGCATTTCGCCAGAGAAAGATACCATTTAATGTTCATGGTGTTGCTTTCTACCGGAAAAAGGTAGATTGCCTTATATTTATCTCATTTGTTTTAACTGTTGCATGATCTCCATGTATCTCAATTCATGACATTGATGATTCCCGTATCATTTGAGAATAAGCTCCATCTAATATACATCACAACTAGGTTGTCCGAATCATTTTGGCCATGCTGAAAACAACATTTTCGGAATGTGATGATGCTTCTTATAGGCGAGTTTTCAAGGCATTGCTTCCATTTGAGAAAGAGGAAAAGCAAAAGGTTTGTACCTCATTTGCTCTTGTTTTATTTCATTTGCATGATTATCTACGATTCAGTTTTCTTTCTCAGCTTTAGCTATCAGTAACTTATCACCACCATCTGCAGGTTATAGAACATATTGAAAAAATCTCGACTAGTAGGAAATGCAGCTTTATCTCAGCGGCGAGTGATATCTTCAGTGCCAAGATTTCGGGTACCTTCAAAAGGTACTGCTTGATGAAATTCATTAGAAATCAGTATATAATATTGCTTTAGTTTTAATTCTGAGTTGAGAATATCGTTTGCTTTTACGTTTACCAACCAAGACATAAATACTAGTTTCTCATATAACTGTGTCTGTTTTTATTTTCATGAACCATGCTAGAGTGATACATATAGGTCGTTTTTGCCACCCAGATCTAAGTGACATTGTGTGTATATGTATATATATTATGTGTATCTACAGATTCTAAGAATGCTGCACATTTTATCCCCTAAGACTTGTTATTTTTATTCATGTTTCTTGCCAAGCTTCTTAGATTCGTTTGAATTAACCACAGGAGCCAGCTTACCCAGGGACGCAAAATTTTGCAAACTCTTGACATGGTAGCAAAGCTGGTTGACAGGGTAAGATGTTAATTGAAGTTATCAAGCTTATTTTAACTTAGTACTACAAAATACAAATCCCTTACATCTTAACTATATGCAGGAACAATCACTTTCAGCTGTAATAACATGTGTGGCAAATATGATACCACAGGTAATTGGTTTTTCTGTCTTAAGTGATGACATGCTTATAGCCAGTAACTGACAGTGTCATCTCCGGAGTCGTATATAGCAAAACATGCAGGCAATTTTATATTTTTGTTTGCTAAGCAAGTCATATATACAAAAGATGGACCTTATACTTAGACAATCCCGTCTCATTTTTGAAAGTTTGTAGATATCGTGATTGTAGTAGGCTTAAGGTGTAAGTTTCACTGAAAAATAGTTTCTGAACATGTGATTTTGCTTTGAAGATTTACTGTGTCTTTCCTTACAAATTCTGAATATCATACCCATTTCTTTTCTTGATCACGCTTTACCTTTTCATGTTGTTTCAACTTGTAGAAATACCTTCTTGAGCAACGAGCCATTGTGGATAATGATGGAGGAAAACTGCTTAATGAAGACAACGATCTTAGATCTGTATGTGGCTTTTGCCATTCAAAAACTTTGGGTAATCTTTTTTTCCCGTATGTATGTTTTAAAAATATTTTGGGGGATTGATTTCAGGTAATCCAGTACTTACTGGATGATGTAGCTGAGTTTCTTTCCGCTCATTGCACTACAACTGATGGAGAAGTGGATGCAGTCAAAGAAAGCAAAGGCTGCAAGCACCTTAATTCATTTATCAACTATATCTCTGAGCGCGAAACTGAAAATTTTCGTTCAAGAAAACATGACAATGAAAATTCTGTCACATTGACCACCATTCATCAGGTTTTTGTCTACCACTCGAGCAGTCCACAGTTTGTTACTTATCTGTGTTAGAATTAGCTGCTTCAGGTAGTAATGGAAATATTGACTAATATCTCTTGTATATCTTTATGCAGTCGAAAGGTTTGGAATGGGACATAGTTTTCATAATCAAGGTATATATCACCCTCTTTGGTTTTCTTTACCGAGTTGTTGGCGTCTATAGAATACTTGTTTATAATATCAATGAAACAAAATAGGTCCTTGGCCCAGTCTGAATCATTGTTTTGCTAAACAGGCTAATGAAAACGAGATTCCCCTATTACATGAGTCTAACGGCAATTCATCAGAGAGTGGAACATCACTTGAGGTATAGCTTTTCCTTCTCATGAAGTCTTTCATTAACTTTCTATCTACTTCCTACCTCTGCGGACTCTACAAATGTATATTTAACCGTACAGTGTTTGCTTAATTGTAGGAGGAACGTCGCCTTTTGTACGTTGCTATGACGCGTGCTCGCAAGAAACTATTTTTTTTGTATGTGACAGTGGATTCAAACTGGCAGGTCAGTACTACACATAGTTTGTGAATTCGTCCTCTCAAACTTTGTCTCTGACTAATGATGTTCCATCTAGGTGCTCCAACCCTCACGATTTCTTAAAGAGATTCCGGACCATCTTCTTCAGGTTCAGGTCTCAGTCTATTTGGAACTTTATGCATAATAATGTGATAGACCTAACAAGAACTCTGAACCATGTTTTGCAGGGAGATTTTAGCGTAAATGACTGTAGAAAAGTTCATCAAAATCTTCCAAACAAGACTGACCAGAGCGTCTCCAGTTTTGGATCAGAAGAATTAAAGCATGAGGAAAGTAAACTAACAGACAATGATGTGATGAACATTCCAGCAGATGATGCCTCCGAGGAGTCAATAGCAGCATATGCACTCAATGGGAACAACTTCCTTAAGAGGTTACATGTTAAGACCAACAGAACTATCTAATTTGGCACTCTTTGGTGTGGTTCATCATTCAAAAGGTGTAGAAATTTTATCCTCAACAGGTTTGATGTGGAGGTTAGATCAGTTGTCTCTCACCTATTTCACAGCTGGGCTAAGAAAAGAGCATTCCAGGAACCGAAGAGGCTGATTGACAAGGTGAGTATCGCATACTTTGCAAACAGTTTTCTCTATCAACTAATGTAAGCGCCAGTCAATGTTCTTAACTCACCTTTCATGTCAATATATTCGTACATGCAGGTAAAGTTTGTGATTGGTGAACGTTTGGCCATCAAGAAGAACAAACACAAGGTTGTATACCTCTCTCAGTAAATGTGGTATAATCTATAGATTTATTCACCACAGTCGTTTCCTTGTTTGGTTACTGTTAAGTTTATAATGAAGCGTAATGGTTAAAGCCTACTAAGCCATACAGAGTGTTGGAATATGCTTTGGTGACTAACTGGATGCTGCACTATTTTGTTAGGATGTCTTACGAGCACTCAAATCATTATTGACTTCTGAGGAAGCGTTCCAATATGCAGAACATGTAAGCATTATTATCTGAAAAACACTATCACACACTAGTGATTTGATAAAAATGAAAACTGAGATTGTGGTGCTCATGTTACTGCGTATTTTGGGGATATCAGGTACTTAGGTGGGAACAACTTCCTGCAGACACAAGGGCTCATATAGTGCGCGAGAAACAGGTAATAGATATCGCTGTTTTGACAAAGCAATAGAAGTTTAAAGTTAACTCACTATATTAAAATTGGGGAAAAAAAAAACTCTGTTTCAGGAGCATTTCCAAAAACTGAGGATTGAAAACTCAATGGGCACTTCAGAAGCAACGACTAAACAGGTAAAAATCTCATCAAGCTCACATTTTGGTCAACCAAAGATCAGAAGATGGTACACTTTTGTTTATGTTTTTTTAAATTGCAGATCGCATTTCTGCATAGTCTAGGATGCACAGTGACCCCAACATCACGTCTCCATGCGTCACGCTTGATTGAACAGTACAAATCACTTTGAGATTCTAAATAATCTCATACGTTCAAATGTATTAAAAAAGGAGCCTGGACATGATTAAATCATGACAAAAGATCATGATCGGTGCTCTAAGATCAATGAAATATATAAATGATTCAAAAAGAATCTAAAGTCTAACCATAAAAGTAAAAGTATCAAAGTATCAAAGTAAAAAAGGAGCCTTTGATTTATGACGACTTTGCTGGATTATTGGAATTAATTTTAGCCACTATAATATAGTAAATATATGAAGCTGTTCTTATTGACCATCGACTTTGTCATGTCCGATGGATATACATACAATACAAGACATGCAGATTTGGAACAATTTGAACAGTCGACTAATTAACAAAAGGATCCAAGCAAAGAAAAAAAGAGACGATCCAATAACAGTTGAAGTCGAATTTTAAAAGAGTAGCAGTTGGAAAAAGATTTAATTGGTAAGGTAGATACTTTTTCAATAAATAATTTTAAAAGTAAACACTTTTGAAAACAAATTTTAGAAGTAGGCACTTTTCTTTTTACTCTCTAATGGAAAGCAAACTCTGTTAGAGAAGCAAGCTCTATTAGAGAAGCAAACTCTATTAGAGAGACATTTAGAAAATGACATTTTTAACTTTTTGTTTCTTTCTTTATCCACATAAAGACAAATTTGCTTAAAGACAAATTTGTTTTTAAAATGAGTCTAATTAAAATAATTTTTGGAAATATTTCATTTAGATTTGGTTTACATTTACATTTAATGTATAATTTTAGGGGTTATGATTTTAATATCTAAAGTTTAGGTTTAATTTTAAAACTAAACTCTATTTTTAAATTTTTCGAGTGCTAAATTTAAAAATAAAAATTATTTGATGTTATTTAAATTAATTTTACTAATTTAAGTTGACCATGAAACATTAATTTTTTTATCCAATAACTCAAAATAGGGTCCACATACACAAAATTTCATCTCTCATTTCCTCTAAAATTGGGACCACAAATAAACTATCTTCTTTTATGACACATAGTCATGGGTATATATGGGTCTTTCTATTTGTTTTTATCTTATACTCTTTCTCACAAATTTTTTAAGTGGACCATCTTTTGTATATGTTTTGCTTTAGCAAACAAAAACTTTATAAATTTTTCGATATATGACTCCAGCGTCTACGAAGAAGGAGACTTTCGTTCAGCCCTCATACATATGCTTCAGCCCCTAAACCATGCCAAGAGTAGTTTAGACATTGTCGCTGGGACAAGGGTCATGTCCCACTTCGCCAAACCTAATTGGGAAAATGTCTACAAACAGATTGCTATGGATCATCCTGGCTTTAATGTTGGTAAGCCTAATTCTCTCTCCCCTTCATCAAATCAACCAGTAAGCGTATGGTTTTTTTTCTCGGGCTGCTTCTCAGAAAGTAAGATTACTGATAGATAAATCAAAGTACCAACCTCTTACGTCAACTTACATGATATGCTAATTTCACATCGCACTATTGGATTCAGGTCATGGAAAAATATTAGAATATTAACTTGAGTTTCACATGTTCAAAAGCATTGGTACGTACGGTGTAGGTTATAGTAACACTGTAACAGAGGTCTAAAATATAGATTTTATATTGATGTATTAGGTGAGCTAATTAATTACTTTAAACAAAATAATGATATCGATGACTTGCTCACCCCCGGATTAGTTCAGTGCTAAATCTATTAGTAAAAAAAAAAAAAAAAAAAAAAGATAATGGTAGATATGAAATTCTTTTAAATATAATGTGTACGAGTGCTTTATTGTGGAGCATGTACCTGCATTGACAAAGGAACTAAGACATCTAGCTTTGTAATTCACACACAAGACTAGAACAAAGTTTTCCTTAAAGAGAACTTTTAGAAAGTGAAAGATATACGCACAATGCTGATAAAGCGCATGATGGGCTACACAATGAAACAATTGTGGAGTATGTTTGTGTTTATAAAATTGAATTTGTGGTGTTTTGTTTTTAAAAATACAAATTCTAAAATAGAAGGTATGTTGTGAATTGTGATGATGATTATTTGAGTATATATTTTAAAAAATATTATTATTCCCTATCCAAAAACCAAGTTTAACATAAGTTTTTTTGTAGACTATATTATTCTGAAAAACAATTATGTTTACATATGCTATGGTTGAAGACTTGAACTGTGTAAAACGAAAATGTTAATGTAACATGGTATGGATTTTGGAAACAATTAGTTCAAGATCAGGAAAGTAAAAAAATCCCTTTCGAGAATTAGTTGGACGTTGGTGTTTTAAGAATTAGAGCTTTTGATTTCGATAGATGAATGATTTAACGAAGGATTTCTAAAAATTGACAATCATGTTGTAAGAATTTTTTTTTTTAGTCGTTGATGAGATTTGGTGGTATTCGGTCTTCATTAATCAACCAATGAAAAAGTTAAACAAAAATGCAAATACAAAACCATTATCTTTTTTTTTACATTATACACGTTTCACGTTTCTCTCAATTTGTTTACATTATGTTGGAATATATTATGTGCGTCTGTTCTGTTGATTGTCTGACGAGCGTCGCCTCTTATAATCTATAAAAAATGACCATGCGAATATTTTTGGTCGTCTCATCATCTTACATCCCAGAGATCTAAAGAGAGGATGTTTTTTTTAGAGTACACACTTTCTAAATCGTCCTTCCTTTTGCTTACAGAGCATTGACTTGAGATGCAAGAAACAAATTATTCCGTTTAATCATAATTTCTTTTTTTCTTCTTTTGCTCCCGTTTGGTTTTAGGTTGTAACAATGCAGAGAGTGAGCTTTGAATTACCGGACTATCATCATCACTCAGACATAGAGGCTGAGAAGAGCAGCGATGTTGTTCCGTTGAATGGATCATCACCGTTGACCAACGAAATAAAAGCCTGGCGATGGAAAACCTTAGAAACACGGAGGTGGATGAAGAATCGAGCGTGAAGGAAGATACGGAGCTGAAGACGCAGAAACGAAACGGTCGGGTGAAACTTAATTACTAACAAGCTCAAACGCTTGAAATCATCTGTCTTTGGAGAGAGTAAGCCAACTGGATACGCTGGATGGAGTGCCGTACGTGGAGAAGCGGTTAAGATCACGGCCACTACTCGTGGCTTGCTACTTCGATCAAAATTTGGTGAATGCATAGGTAAAAATATTGATAACTAGCTAGGGTCTGAATTAACTTTGGACAATGATTAATTCGGATCTAACATATTGCAGGGATGAACTCAAAGGACTTTGCTTTGGTATTGCTCGATGCACTCGATAGAAGACAGGGTGTGATTGATATGGACCATTTGAAGGAATTTTGGGAACAAATAAGCGATCAAAACTTTGATTCTCAATTTTGTTCTTTCGTTTCCATTATCTAGTTCTCTCTACAAGTTATGGTGATGAATGTTAATTAAGTTTGAGGCTAAGGGTTTGTGAAAATGCAGGATGGATAAAGACGCCAATGGTAGACTGACGGAAGACGCGCGAAGTTAGAGAGGTAACAGTTTTTAAGACTAACGAGGGAAGAAGCCCCTATCCTCCAGAAGAGGCGGTGGATCCAAGTAACGCGAGGAGAACGAATTGGCCTCCTCCCACAGTAATTTATCGTTAGCCGCTTGATTCAAAATCTCAGTCAGCTCTACCTCAATACCTTTTTGTTCCTATCCTTCCAAATCGACCAAACAATCCAGGGTAAACGAAGGGCTATATCAGAAGCCCCGGATTGGGAAGACGCCCGCCAGAATATGAAATCTAAATTCGCATAAATCGAGTCGAATGGAAAGCCTTCCGAATTGATCATCACTGGGGACAAATCTCAAACGCGTCGCGACCGTGGACACTCAAATAATGCATGATTGATAGTCTCTATTGCAGAGTCGCAACGCTTACAGACCTCCTCGCATCGAACACCCCGGTGCGAAAGCCTTTATAAAATGGGGAGAGTACCGGATCCAATCTGCCAGAAAAAGTGTTGAATCCTTAAGGGTACGTCTAATTTCCACGACTGAGCCCGCAAGGCCACAGTAGTCGGGCCATACTCAACATCCGCAATTAAATCTCGGGCCAGCCGATAACCTGATTTGACCGTATACTTCCCTGACTTAGTAAAATGCCATAATAATCTATCCGGTTGACCCGTCTTACTAATCGGCAACTTCGAATAAGAGAGACATCCTCAGGATCAAAGAACTCCTCAAGAATAGGCCGATGCCAATCCTTAGTGACTGGATTGATTAAATGATTTACCATCAAACTCGGCAACCATAAACTCCCCCGGCCTCTCGCTGGTCTTGGGCGGACATCTGGCAGCCATGGGTCACGCCAGACCGAAATCGAAGACCCGGAGCCTACCGCCCAGCGCGCTCCCTGTACTACCAGTCCCTTAGTAGAGTAAATACTCCGCCATGCAAAAGAAGGATTATTCGGCTTTGTTGCCATAATAGGATGCTTGTTCCTGAAATATCGTTCTTTCATCATCCGGGCCATTAAAGAATTTGGATAATGAATTAATCGCCAAAACTGTTTAGCCAACATGGCTTCATTGAATTGTTCCAATGCTCGGAAGCCTAATCCTCCTTCACATTTATCCTTACATAATCTATCTCAAGCAACCCAATGCATACCCCGAGCCTTATCATTAGACTTCCACCAAAAGGTAGCTATTGCATTCGTTAATTTGGATGTCAAATCCTGTGGTAATTTATAACATGACATGACATGAGTGGGAAGGGCCAAGGCCACCGATTTAATCATAACTTCCTTACCACCCTTGGACAAACACTTCGCGGACCAGCCATTAACTCGCTCGTCCAAACGCTCCTTAACATAACTGAAAACCTTAGTTTTTGACCCCTGAAGATTTTCGGGAATACCCAAATAAGAGTCCATACCGCCTTCTTTAGAAATCCCTATAACTGACTTCAACTGGGTTCAGTTAATAATCCTTAAAATCTTTTACCTTGCTAAATTTTTTTTTTTCTAAAGTAAAGAAGTTTGAGTCTTAATAGAAAAATATATATTTAGCATATTTTTTGGGCATTGCTGTTTATTTGCCAAACAAAAAAGATAAAAAAAAACCATAGTTTTAAATTTTAACTATATAATTTGGTTAAGAAAATTAAAAATCTAAAATAAAAGATAATATCCAAAAATTAATTAGATTTCTATAAATATCTCAAAATCTAGAACCATTTACGTCATATATATACAATTTCAAATTTAATAATTTGCTTTTATGGTAACCAACTTTAAACCTTTTCCAAAAATATTGAGTAATTTTAATTTTATAATTAATTTTGTAATAATAATTTCCATAACTATTAGATTTACCAAAAACAATTTTTGTTTACCATATATTGTTTATTTTTTTTTTCTTTTTTTATTATATAAGCAATTGAACCTGTTTGGCAACATGGATATATAATATGTTTTTTTCTTTCCAAAATCTTGTTTTGTACTCCCCAATTAATAGTATAGATTATTAGGCCTTGTTCAAACATTGATATCTGATTATTTGTGTAAATTTCAAATACAAAAAATAATATGCTAGAACTTGTAATTTCATTTAGAAAAACAAATACAAAATTTACATGAACACATATTAAACAAATACAAACAATAATATGCTAGAACTTGTAATTTTCATTGTTTTTTTTTTGACATATTTATTAATGATTTTTAGTTATTTGGGATAAAATTCATATTAAATACACATGGATCTTGGATTATTATGTAATTGGATATACCAAATTACCGTTATTAATTTTAAAATTATTTTTTCTAAAAGCAATAAGTGAGTGGCAATTGAATTAATCTATCTATATTATTAATTGGGGAGCACACTTAGTACATAATCTGCTTGTTTTTCTTTTGTGAGCTAGGTTGATATAGAATCTCCCTGTTTTTTCTGCTCTTGATAACCCCTGCTCTTTCTTAGTGTAAAGTCACCCTTATTTTGATTGAAGTAACCTAAAACTTTTGGTGAGATTAGGATTTTGAAGCAACCTAAAACGTTTTGGGAATAATACAATCACATCTTCTTCTGCTGCTTTCTTTGCATCATCATCTGTGCTATTTCATTGTTGTTTCGTAGTTCTGGATAATATAATCCATCTTATGCTTTCGTTATTGTTGTTGTTTTTGTTACACCATTTCTTAATGCTGGTGTTTGATATGGTCTCGTGATTGTATGCATAATAGTTTTGATTATATTTATTAAATTTTCTTAAACTAAAATATTGTTTTACTAATATATAATCCCAAAAAAATAAAACTAATGTATGAATCTCAAAAAAATTTATAGCAATTTCTTAAAATAACACTCCTGTCAACATTTTTTTTGGTATAGTTATTTATTATACAAAATTTAAAATATATAAACTTTTCTATGAATCAAAAATTAACCTATACTACAAATTGATTAGCTATACTAAAAATTAACCAATATAAATAATAATATAGAAATTTAAACATTTTCCTAAAATGAGAGAATATATGTTTATGATCATGTTTTATAGAGGTTAAACATTGATTTAAAGATTTTTTTCTTAATGATATTATAAACATAAGAATGTAGTATAGTAAAATTGAATCAAATAAAATTATCAAAAAAATTAGTAACTACGTATAAAATTATTGTATATAAAATATTTCTCATATTAAAAAATATTAAAATTTTACAAAAATCATTTTTTCTTGAAAGATAAATATATTAGGCCTCGACCTCCCCCGATGGTTACTGATCCTTCCCGAGCTGGGGAACATCTTTTTTCCTTTGTTTCCCCTACTTCCTCCAAGATTGAGTCGGCTCTTGAAGCAGTCCAGGTCGGCGAGTTAATGTTATTGTCCGAACCGGTCATCATTATTCCTGGAGAAGATCCTAGTGGATTACTTTTCCCCTCCCTTCTTTTCTTATGTCGTATTTTGCCAACACGAGTCAATAGCAGCATATGCACTCAATGGGAACAACTTCCTTAAGAGGTTACATGTTAAAGACCAACAGAACTATCTAATTTGGCACTCTTTGGTGTGGTTCATCATTCAAAAGGTGTAGAAATTTTATCCTCAACAGGTTTGATGTGGAGGTTAGATCAGTTGTCTCTCACCTATTTCACAGCTGGGCTAAGAAAAGAGCATTCCAGGAACCGAAGAGGCTGATTGACAAGGTGAGTAGCGCATACTTTGCAAACAGTTTTCTCTATCAACTAATGTAAGCGCCAGTCAATGTTCTTAACTCACCTTTCATGTCAATATATTCGTACATGCAGGTAAAGTTTGTGATTGGTGAACGTTTGGCCATCAAGAAGAACAAACACAAGGTTGTATACCTCTCTCAGTAAATGTGGTATAATCTGTAGATTTATTCACCATAAACAATTCCGATGCAGTCGTTTCCTTGCTTGGTTACTGTTAAGTTTATTATGAAGCGTAATGGTTAAAGCCTCCTAAGCCATACAGAGTGTTGGAATATGCTTTGGTGACTAACTGGATACTGCACTATTTTGTTAGGATGTCTTACGAGCACTCAAATCATTATTGACTTCTGAGGAAGCGTTCCAATATGCAGAACATGTAAGCATTATTATCTGAAAAACACTATCACACACTAGTGGTGATTTGATAAAAATGAAAACTGAGATAGTGGTGCTCATGTTCCTGTGTAATTTGGGGATATCAGGTACTTAGGTGGGAACAACTTCCTGCAGACACAAGGGCTCATATAGTGCGCGAGAAACAGGTAATAGATATCGCTGTTTTGACAAAGCAATAGAAGTTTTAAGTTAACTCACTATATTAAACTTGGGAAAAAAAAAACTCTGTTTCAGGAGCATTTCCAAAAACTGAGGATTGAAAACTCAATGGGCACTTCAGAAGCAACGACTAAACAGGTAAAAATCTCATCAAGCTCACATTTTGGTCAGCCAAAGATTAGAAGATGATACATTTTTGTTTATGTTTTTTGAAACTGCAGATCGCATTTCTGCATAGTCTAGGATGCACAGTGACCCCAACATCACGTCTCCATGCGTCACGCTTGATTGAACAGTACAAATCACTCTGAGATTCTAGATAATCCATACGTTCAAATGTATTAAAAAAGGTGCCTGGACATGATCTCGATTTCCAATATAAAAGAACGAACAATGGTAATATGTACAAAGTGAATGAAATTCATGGAAATTGTTTTGGTGGTGTCGTGAAATAACTCAATACACATTCATGTCTATATGCATCCAAGTGATGTTCCGACCATTAGATTAGCTTCTGAATTGCTCAAAACTCAAAATCAAATGAAAATGTGAAACTGTTTTCTTCTCAAATTGTATGAGTATTCCCCATCAAGTATGCTCAAACACAAGAACAAGTGACGTCTTATAAAATTTGACTATTGGCTATTATGCTATTATGGTTGGTTTTGTAACACTAATAAAATTTATCACAACATTCATGTAAGCATATGATGTGCATCATCACCACTGATTACATAACAAAGACAATACACAAATGTGATCTACAGATTATTGCATTTTCACGAAACAACTCACTTCTTTTTTATGTGCTAGAGAGACGAGTGACTTTAGTTTCTTAGCCATAGCATCGGATTGGATCCTTGCAACCTTTCTCAGGTGATTGTCTTAAACCCATGCGACCGCCTTTAGCCAGGTATTGCTGGTGGTGCTCTTCCGCTCTGTAAAACTTTGTAGCGGGAAGTAACTCTGTCACAATCTTCTTGTTCAAGATCTTCTCCTGTATCTCAATAGATTCACGAGCTATCCGCTCTTGCTCGTCTGTGTAGTAGTATATGCCTGATCGATACTGCGTTCCCACATCATTGCCCTGGCTCAATCAACACACAAACGTCAGTAATAGTATGATATGAAGAACCACAACAAGAACACTAGATTCATCCTCAACGGCATAATCGTTTTAGTAACATGATAAGAGCAGACTTAAGTAGAACCATATTGGAAACGGTCACTTCCACACAATCAGCTAAGATTCTTACTTAGCTCTAACCTCAAATCAAATACATAACAACTTAGCCACAGAGAAGTTCGTCTACACATGATGAGACTACCAAATCTATATAAAGATGAAGATAAGACCACAGAGATATCGTCTAAACATGTAATGCCTCGAAAAGATCAATAAGCAATTCAACACCAAATCCAGAGCCATTGTTTCAACCGGAGATGCGATAAAGTCTCGATTTTTTTAAGGGACAAAGCAATCACCTGACGATTCAAGGTGGTTGGATCATGGCGTTTCCAGAAAACATCGAGCAAGCTCTCAAAGCTGCAGTCTTTAGGATCGTACTGAACCCTAACAACCTCGTTATGTCCGGTGACGTCACTACAGACATCCCCGTAACTCGGATTGTGAACAAACCCATGGCTATACCCAACCTCGGTCTTGGTCACACCAGGGACTCTCTGGTAAGCTAGCTCCAGACCCCAGAAACAACCGGCGCCGAATTGAGCGAATTGCTGACCTGAAGAAGGAACATCGTCGTCGGGTCCTTGGGCGATTGCGGCGGAGGCAGGGTCGACTTGGGCTTGGGGACGAGAGCCGAAACCGAGGCGGTTGAAGAGGTTGTTCATCGGGGATTTGTAGACCGAGATGGGTCGTCGAGAGGTTTGGGGGAAAGGGCAAATGGGTTTGGCTCTAGAGAAAGGCAGTGCGGCTTTAGAGAGGGAATGGAGAGGTTTGGAGAGAGAAGCGGCGGAGATGAACGGAGGAGAGGCGACGATGACCTGCATTATCGATGCAGAGTGACGTGGTGCTATTTGGAACTAGTTTTAAAGAAGCCAAAGGATATATATACAAAAAAAAAAATCTCTTTTGACATAATAAACTCAAGACTAAAATATTTATGATTTATCTAAATTTTGACTTTTTTTTGGTAGGGGACCGGGAGTTAACCTCCCAGCTAGTATTATTAAAATGTAAACAAACTCAAATTACAATCGTACAGCTCTAGGACATGCAGGTCCCGTTACATCCTCTTGCAACACAGTTTCAAGACACGATGGAACATTATTTAAAGAGTGAAAGCCTAAAAGTAAATTAAAAGCATAGTTCGCCAACCCATCCGCAAGGCGGTTAGCTTCCCTATACACGTGTGACACCCGGACTATCCAGTCCCTTGTAAAAAAGCCATGGCACAAACGTACCAGGAACGACAGCGGATGACCATCTCCAATCCCTGCCTTAAGAAAACCCACTACCGTCTCTGAATCCACCTCCAATTCAACCCTCTCCACTCGCATTTCCCACGCAATAACCAGCCCATAATAAACTCCCCAAAGCTCTGCCAATGGCGCCGAGCATCTTCCAATATTCAAAGCAAAGCCCACACACCATCCCCCATCCGCATTTCTGAGTACACCACCCGCAGTAGCTAAGCCAGGATTCCCATGAGAAGCCCCATCGGTATTTACCTTATACCACCCACCCTGTGGAGGTAACCACCGTATTAACACTTCATGCTTCTCAGGTCTCGGACCTTTCCTTGCCGCATGAGCTGTAATCGCCTCTTGTGCTGCATCCCTAATAAATTTTACTCTGTCCCGACAAACTCTATGCTCACCAAAAACATCACTACATCGCCATTTCCACGCCCACCAAACCGCAATAGCAAACGTAGTAGACCATAACTGCTGGCTTGCACCTCCTGCTCCCCCTAAGTTAGCATACAACCATTCCAACAAAGACTGTGCAAAAAACAAACGACGCTTACTCGGCGGGACAAGACGTTCCCATAAGCCTACCATCGCAGGGCAATCACGGAGGACATGCATAATGGTCTCTAGTCCTCCTTGGCAAACCTGACACACTGCATTGTCACTCAAATGGCGGCGCATTCTCTCAGTATTTGTCATGATCACCTGTCGTGAGACTAACCACAAGAAGGTCTTTACACGCTCTGGTACATTAACTCTCCACAAACGATCATAAAACAGCCCCATATTCTGCTCAGGCACCTCCTCCCTCACTAACAACTCATACGCCGACTTAACTGTGAACTCGCCATCAGCAGTTTCTCCCCATGATAATCTGTCACGAGCACCCGTAACACAATCTAACACCACTGATGCCAGTTCCAGTCTCTGTGTATCTGATATATACCGCAAGATATGGTGCCACAACCAGCCGTATCCTTCCTGCCAGAAGTCCCGGGTTGTCAACAATTGAAAATGATCCGGCAAAGCCTCAACAACAAGATCTCGCAGTGGTATTTTCGTTAACCATTTGTCTGTCCAGAACTTTGTACGTCGACCATCCCCAACAACCCAAATAAGTCCCTTAACCACCACCTCACGCAACCCAACTCCCACACTTCTCCAGGTAGAGGACCAAGTACCTTTTGCGGTCATCCAACTAAAATCTTGCAGGCTCCCAGCTTTATACTTAGCTCGTACAACACGAGCCCATAAACTAGTTTGATCATGTAGAAGCCTCCATCCCACCTTCGCTACCATAGCTTTATTCATTTCAGCCGCTGTGCGAATCCCAAGACCCCCTTCCCCTTTTGGTCTACAAACCTGTTTCCACGACACCAAATGAATCTTTCTTTTCTCCGGACATGAACCCCACAAGAATTCCCTCGACATTTTATCCAACTTATCAAGAGTAGAGGTCGGTAACTTAATAGTGCTCATTGTGTGAATAGGAATGGAAGATAACACCGCTTTTGTCAAGGTAAGCCTCCCCGCAAAACTCAGAGTCCTACCCTTCCATCCAGCCAATTTCGATGATACTCGAGTAAGAACCTCTCCAAAAGTGTCCTTATTCACTCGTTTCTGCAGTATTGGCATCCCCAAATATTTCCCCAAGTCTCTCGTCGACTTAATACCACTCTCAGTACTAATCAAACATCCCAACTCGCGAGAAACATTCTCTGAGAAATAAATTTTGGACTTCTCCAAACTCACCTTCTGTCCTGACGCCAAACAGAACCTCTCTAGCACTTTTCTCACACTCTAATCTGGGCAACAGAGGCTTCAGCAAACAGAATCAAATCGTCAGCAAAACAAATATGAGAAAGCTTGGGCCCACCAATAGACAGACTTATCGGTTTCCACGCTTTACTTGCCACTTCCTCCTCAATTAAGTGGCATAACCTCTCCATACACAATACAAACAAGTAAGGTGATAAAGGATCACCCTGTCGAAGTCCCCTTAGTGGCTTGAATGGCTTTGTCTGTTCACCATTCCATAAGAGGCTCATAGAAGGACCAGTGACGCACTGCATTATCCATTCCACCCACATAGCCGATAACCCAGCAGCTCGTAGGGTCTCTTCCAGGAAGTCCCATCTAATCCGATCATAAGCTTTCTCCAAGTCAAGCTTTAGGAGCATCCAACCCCTCCTCCCTTTCTTCCTTCGCATTGAGTGCACAGCCTCCTGTACTACCACAATATTATCCGTGCTCAATCTTCCTGGGATAAAACTAGATTGAGCAGAACCAATTAGCTTAGAAATAACACCCTTCAAACGACTCACCAACGTTTTAGTAATGGTTTTGAACAACACATTACATAAACTAATTGGTCGAAACTGAGTGATCCTCTCCGGCTGTAACACCTTAGGAATTAGCACAACAAGCGCGTCATTTGTCTCCGGTGGAAGTTGGCCTGAACTGAAGAAATCAAACACAAACCGTAGCACTGAATCACCCACCACATCCCAGCATTTCTGATAAAAAATGGGTTGGAAGCCATCTGGTCCTGGGGCTTTAAACCCGCCCATACTGCGCACTGCCTTCTCCACCTCTACAGCCGTAAAAGGTTTACTTAAAGCATCCCTCTCTGCCATAGTCAGTGTTGGAAACCCTTCACCAGGCAGCTTCTCCCCCGCAAGCTCCACATCCTCTAAGGAATACAACTTACTAAAATAATTCACTGCAAGTTGCTCAAGCTCTCCTCCCGTATTTATCCAACAACCAGACTCATTCTTCAGCATGTCAATCCGGTTCCTTCTTCTTCGAATAATCGTAGAGAGATGAAAAAACTTGGTATTGCGATCACCATGAACAACCCAGTTTGCTCTTGATTTCTGAAACCACAGCATCTCTTCCTGTTCAAGCACCATCTCCAAAAACTTTCAACAAAACCTCCTCCTGCGACAGCAAAACATCTGTCTGATGCTGATCAATTCTCTCCTGAACCCGTGTCAACTCTTTCACTAACCGTTCCTTTTTCTGAATAATATCTCCAAAAACCTCCCTGTTCCATTTTCTCAACGTTCTCCTCAACTGCTCCAAAGCTTCTCGAGTGTCAATTTCCCTATTCCACAAGGCAACTAGTAGATCTTGAAAGCTCGGATGCTGTAACCAGGCAGCTTCGAATCTAAAAGGCCTCCTTCGAGGATTTACAGACACCTCTGGTATAAGTTGCACAAACAATGGTGCGTGATCAGAAGCGAGAAACGGGAGATGCGAGACCACCGCTTCCTGCCACTTTAGTCGAGACTGAGCACAACAAAGAACCCGGTCTAAACGCTTGGCCACAAAGAATCGTTCAACTTTCCCTCGCTTCCAAGTATATTGATTTCCCCGGAAGCCCATATCAATCAGAGAGAGCTCATTAATCCAATCGCCAAAGGCTAAAGAGTCTGAAGAGAGCAAACCATTGCCACCCGTCCTTTCATCAAGTCGAACTATAGTGTTGAAATCCCCACCAATCACGACAGGCCCTGTAACCTGTCGCACAACCTCACGCAAAGTATCCCACAAACCACTTCTCCTGCTCACCGATGGTGCAGCATAAACAACAATAAGATTCAGAGACTCTGTTCCAGCCACAATCAAGGCATGGATGAACTGATCCGAAGAATTCAGGATATTGACTTCCCCAATACCATCTCGCCAAAGCAACCACAAACCTCCGCTATGACCCACCGCGTCAATCCGAAACATATGCTCGAACCCAAGATTTTGACAAATACGTCCAGCTCTTTCACCTCCGGCATGGGTTTCAAAAAGAGCTAAAACATCCGTCCGATTCTTCTTCAAGAGATATCTAATCGATCGCCTGAAATTAGGTTTATTTGCCCCCCGGCAATTCCACAATAAGCAGTTAATCATTGCAACACAAAACACGACCAGAACAGCCGGGGCACACCTTCATTGAGACTCGGGACCCGTCGTCTTCCCCGACGACTGCCGATCCATCTTCACAGAATTCTGCGGAGCTTCCACCAATTGAAGATCCAAATTTGCATCTGCTGAGGAATGTTTTGACAATAAATCTCCATATCGGACCACCGATCCTTCCACATCACCGGCTCCAAAAGCACCACCGCGTCTCCCCACTACCTCTTTCTCAACTCGCAACCTCTTACCATTAACCGACATCTCTGTCTCCCCCTTCGTTGGTCCATACACTAACCCCTTCACGGGCTTATTATTTCGATTTGAATTAAACTTAGACCCATTCTTCCCTAGCCCATTCTTGTTACCTCCATTTATCCCCTTAGGCCCATCTCGAGGCCCAGTAACACTTCCTCTCCCTGCAGCCTTAAACACAATTTCCTTGGCTCCCACGCAATCCTGTCCTGTTACGATCGGATCCGCAGAATCATAATTTTCCTTATTTTCCTCAAGCAATCTTTGCACATCCCGTCTTTCAGGGCTTGCCAAATCCGTTGCTAACCTTCCAAAACTGTTAGTAAGTGCGATATTCGCCGCATTGTTTTCCTTCCGTAACTCACGGAATGTACTTTCCAAGCCCGCAGCCCCACTCGCCACCGTCATCTGGCCGCTTTTTGGAGGAAACTCCGACCGCCGTCCCCGCTGTTTTACTTGGACAAAACCATCCTCTTGCCGACCTCCATTACCTTGGTTCACCGGTTGCACTACCACAATGGCCGAACCAACATTATCCCTCTCATGCACCTTGTGAGGACATGAATGAACTAGATGCCCATACATCCCACATCCCGAGCAAATGGTATTCAAACCTTCATAAGTAACAAAATACCTCTCACCATTAATCAACACTGTTCCCTTCAAAGGCCTTTTCAAATTAACTTCTACACAGACCCTTGCAAACCGTGCTCGCTCAACCTGGAGCGTTGTTAAATCAGCCTTGATCGGATTTCCCAATCCCTTAGCAATGGCAAAGAGAATGGACTTATGATAAAAATTAAGTGGAATGTTTGTCAAGCGGACCCATACTGGTGTAGTAGCGATCTCATCCCGCAACGGGTCAAAATCCGGTGACCAAGCCTGTACCAACAGATAAGACCCGAAAACCCTCCACGGACCCCCAGTCAGAGCTGCTAGGTACTCCTCCTCACTACCAAAACGGATCAGAAAAAACTGTCGCGGCAGATCCATAACATGCATTGGCATAGATGGCTTCCACATCTCCCTTAACCTTCGACTCAACACCGCTATCGGAACAGTCCTTCCCAACACTTTGACTACCATACAATTTTTCCATAAACCATTCATGGCATCCAGCACCTCCTTCGCAATGGTGATCACCAGTTCTCCATCTTCCCCATTAGGGAATTCCAACCGCACCCTCTCCTGAACAAAACCATCATCCACCACTTCCTCCGGCACTAAACGACCCCCAACGGAACTACCCCTCACCTTCTGCACCCACACTCCTGGCGTATCCGGTGGGTCCCCCGGCGGCCGGTCCTTTTCACCAACATCCTCCATAGTAGCATCACGTTGGCCGTCGCTCAAAACCCTAGAGTCACCTTTCTCCATTTTATGGGTTTAAAAACATCTATTATTTTGTTTAAAAATTTAACTATTATTTTGTTTCTAATAAGTCAAAATTTAGATGTTTCTAATAAGTCAAAAATCTAAATTTTGACTTATTAGAAACAAAATAATAGTTGAATTTTTATTTGATTTACTATGAATATTTTATAATTTTATATATTTTATTTACTTAGTTTTATACTCAAAATTTGATATATAATTGGTACTACTATATTGGATTCGGTATAATATCAGAATTTGTTAAGAATTCGTTAATTATAAATACAGTAAAAAAGTGGAAAAATGTTATAAAAAAATCCCAACTTTCAAATTTGGAATGAAAAAAAATTAACTTTCGAAATGTCATTTTAGTCATAAAGTTTTCGTTGACTTTAAAATTAAGTATCTAACTTTCGTTGACAAGCCATTTTAAGCATGTGATTAAGTCAACTAACGGAAAAATTGACGGAGTGAAATATTCTGTTAGAATTTCTATCATCTAACCAAACTTGTATTGATCAGTGATCCGGTACGACGAATAGGAGCGGTCGGGTTTTCGAATATAGAGATAAGGAACCCGTTCGGGTATTTTATAATTTCGGATACGGGTTTGGATTGGGTTCGGGTCGGGTCTTCAGATTCGGGTATTTTGCCTAGACCTACAAATTAGATAGTTAGCCGTACCATAAAGCAGGAGAAATATTTGTGTAAACTTTACTGTAATTTGTTAGTTATGAAATAATAATAGAAGATTTATTTGATTACTCTGTATATTTTATAATCTTTTACTTTTAATTTGCATAGTTTCATGCTATGATTTCAATCCGTCTTCGGTAAATGATACAATATTCAAATTCGTGAATTATATAAATTTTGTAAATTTCAGAAAACAAAACAAAACCCGTATTGAAGTGGTCATGTTTAATTGTATATACTATATTGAATATAACATTTTGTGATTTCTTATATTTTAATAAAATTGCGTTTATGTGGAGCACAGAAAAAATATTTTATAATTTAGATATAATATTTTATATATTTAAAATATAATCAATATTGTATCTTAGTTATAAAAGATATGTGTCATTATTAAAT
Source organism: Camelina hispida (assembly GCA_023657505.1). Taxonomy (NCBI): domain Eukaryota; kingdom Viridiplantae; phylum Streptophyta; class Magnoliopsida; order Brassicales; family Brassicaceae; genus Camelina; species Camelina hispida. The sequence goes on along the minus strand of CP094635.1, from coordinate 10,117,420 downwards.
GATTTAGGGATGCATATATTTAATTTTAGCTTTATAATTTTTCTAAATAGCTTGTTAATATTTCATAAGATTTTTGAAATAATAAATGAGTTATGTTGAATCTTTTCACTAAATAATTTTGAAAATATTGTTTTCTTATTCTATAAACTAATATAAGCTGTTTTTGTTAGTTATTAAATTAATAAAAATGCAATGACATTTTAGTAATATATCACATGATAATAGAGTTAAACTTCTAACAACATAGCTTAAATATATTGAGATTTTTTTCTCTCTTTTGACATAAAAAACTCAAGGTTATATTGTGATGTATCTGTATCATATAGTGTCTATGTTCATTAATTTGGTATTATTGTACACTGGTATAATATAAACCGGTTAGGTGTCTTTATATTATGATGTATCTGGTAAATATAGTGTCTATGTTCATTTGGATTCGGAGTGATAGATCTGTATTTCGATTGTTGCTCAAAAACGTGACGATTCAGACCAATCGAAGAAGAAGAAGAATGAGAATCGAACCTTCAGGAACATATACATTTTTTTTGAAATGGCAGTTCACATTTCTGCATAGTCTAGGATGCACAGTGACCCCAACATCACGTCTCCATGCGTCACGCTTGAATGAACAGTACAAATCACTTTGAGATGATTCTAAATAATCTCATACGTTCAAATGTATTTAAAAAAAAAAAGGAGCCTGGACATGATCTCGATTTCCTAATCTTGAATATAAAAAAGAACAAACAATGGTAATATGAATTTTGTAGAATGAAATCCATGGAAATTGTTTTGGTGGTGTCGTGATATAACTCAATGCCCGTTCATGGCCTATATGCATCCAAGTGATGATCCGACCATTTAGATTAGCTTCTAAATTGCTCAAAAACTCAAAATCAAAAGATAATAATTCGAAACTGTTTTATTCTCATTGGTCTCAAATTGTATAATACACAAATGTGATCTACAGATTAATGCATTTTCATGAAACAAGCCACTTCTTTTGTACCGCATCGCATTGCATCCTTGCAACCGTTCCCAACTGATGGTCTTGAACACGTAAGACCACCTTTTGTCAGGTATTGCTGGTGGTACTCTTCCGCTTTGTAAAACTTCGTAGCGGGAAGTATCTCTGTCACAATCTTCTTGTCCAAGATCTTCTCCTGCACCTCAACATCTTCACGAGCTATCCTCTCTTGCTCGTCTGTGTAGTAGTATATGCCTGATCGATACTGTGTTCCCACATCTTTCCCCTGCTCAATCAACACACAAACATAATAAGAACAGATGGAGATGCGATAAAGTCTAGATTTTTTTTGAAGGGACAAAGCAATTACCTGACGATTGAAGGAAGTTGGATCATGGCTCTTCCAGAAAACATCGAGCAAGCTCTCAAAGGTGCAATCTTTAGGATCGTACTGAACTCTAACAACTTCGTTATGTCCCGTGGTGTTAGTACAGACATCCACGTAAGTCGGATTGTGAACGAGACCATGGCTATACCCAACCTCGGTCTTGGTCACACCAGGAACACTCTGGAAAGCTAGCTCCACACCCCAGAAACAACCGCCGCCGAATTGAGCGAATAGCTGACCTGGAGAAGGAACATCGTTGTCGGGTCCTTGGGCGATTGCGGCGGAGGAAGGGTCGACTTTGAAGAGGTTGTTCATCGTGAATTTGTAGACGGAGATGGGTCTTCGAGAGGTTTTTGGAGAAAGGCAAATGTGTTTGGCTCTAGAGAAAGAGCCGAAGGGATATATATATATACAATTTTTTCTTCCCATTTGCCATAATGAACTCAAGATTATATTGTCATGTATCTGTTTCATATAGTGTCTATGTTCATTTGGTATTGTAAATTGGTATGATATACTAAACAGGTACGTTTCTGAATATATCTGCATATAGTGTCTATGTTCATTTGGATCTGGAGTGATATAGATCTGTACTTCGATTTGCAATATATTTCTTGAATCAGTCTGAATCGTTACGTTTTTGGCAACAATCTATCACTCCGGATCCAAATGAACATAGACACTATATGCAGCAGATACATCACAACAAATTAAATCATAATTTTTCTTCACATGCATGTGAAATCCACCAAAATATTAGCCTTCAGAAAAAGAAAAAGATAAAAATTAAAATCCCAAAATAATGAACTTTGTGAAGGCTAAAAGTAAAAAGACGTGTGCGTTTTTTGACTTTGGCTTTTAATTTTGGTCTTCTCCATAACAACATGCATCAATACTTAACTAGTCGAGTTTGGTGATTTAGTAAAAACAAGTTTTAATTAGTCGAGTTTGGTTTGTATTTAAAATACATATTTTATAAGTTTAATTAAATTTGCGTTTGTAACCTCTCATGAATATCGTTTTTGGGTATGGTTTTTAATTTACCGATAACTAAACGAGCAAAATCGTCCTTACATTATGCATCTCACTTTAAGGGATTTTTCATTTCATCATTTGAGGTCTCATTTGCTAATAATTGTTGGTCGTTTCGTGTCCGAGGAATGCATTGAAGGCCCGAACCCATATATATTTAACCAGCCCAACAGTCCATTTTAAGTTTTGCGTTCGGTTCATTGCCAACGCCACATTCCAAGTAAACTAGACAAAAAACAAACGTGTCCTCAAGTAGACCCCTCTCGTTTACACATGCAGCGGCTGCATGGTGACGCTATTAACAGGTGGCGTACAACTGCATGATGACGCCATTGACACGTGACTCTCGTCCCCTCTCTTCATATATGTAAACAATTTGGCAACTTATTCCTATTCCAAAATATATACACATCCCTTTCTCTTGAGATCAATCACATTTTCAGTACCTTCTTTTTCCTTTTCTAGCCAACAAGAAAAGCAAAAATGGCGGATACAGCTAGAACAACCCATCACGATATCATCGGCCGTGACCAGTACCCAATGATAGGCCGAGACCGAGACCAGTACCAGATGATGGGCGGCCGAGACCAGTACCAGATGGGACGAGGATCAGACTACTCCAAGTCTAGGCAGATTGCTAAAGCTGCTACTGCTGTCACAGCTGGTGGTTCCCTCCTTGTCCTCTCCAGCCTTACCCTTGTAGGAACAGTCATTGCTTTGACTGTTGCAACTCCTTTGCTCGTCATCTTCAGCCCAATCCTAGTCCCGGCTCTCATCACCGTCGCACTCCTCATCACCGGCTTTCTCTCCTCTGGTGGGTTTGGCATTGCAGCTATAACCGTCTTCTCTTGGATTTACAGGTAAGATCACATTCATCACCGTGTTCCATTAATTTGTACAATATGTGTTTAGTGCATGCATGTCTTGGGCAGTAGCTTTACAAATTCTTGGGAAGTAGCCTCAGGTAGCTTTGGATATATTTGGTTGACCTAGCTATAGGCTGTTGTCTCTATATAAATATAGCTGAATGCTCAGTATGATGCACATTGGATTGTTCATTGTTAATAGGTACGCAACGGGAGAGCACCCACAAGGATCAGATAAGTTGGACAGTGCAAGGATGAAGCTGGGAAGCAAAGCTCAGGATCTGAAAGACAGAGCTCAGTACTACGGACAACAACATACGGGAGGGGAACATGACCGTGACCGTACCCGTGGGACTCAGCACACTACTTAAATTAGCCCGCTGTTATCCGATGTCGTGGAGTCTTAGAGTTTATGAGGAATAAAGTGTTTGGAATTTGATCAGGGGGAAGGTAATAAAAACGGCGATGTCGAGTAGCTATATATCTCTTTTTTTTAGCAAGTAAATCCTATGTTTTATGTGTGTTTCTATTTGTCAAGTGGTACCATGTTTGTTTTTTTTCTCTCTTATTGTAATTTGTAAACGTTACATGTTGTGCTTTCTTTGTAAGTGGAGACGTCTATATATGGTAAAGGGCTTGTTTTGTGAATTTAAATGTTTGATCTTTCTTTCTATGTTCTTTATATTTTGTTGTATTATGGGTCTATTTCTTATCACTTGATCAGTCATGAGCTGTATGGGAGCGTTACTCTACATTGAGACTACTAAAACAGACACTTTATAACTAAAATCTTGTCAGATTGCATATACCTCGGTTGGTTTCTAAAATCTAAATATAAGTTGGGGAAATAGTGGTGTGTTCTTCGTTGAATATTTTTGTGTCAACAACTTGTAGTTTTTATGTACTAGATAAATCTATTATTATTGAGAGATAAATAAAGTATCCACTCTTAAGCATAAACTTTTCCAGCTCAATCATTGAAACTGATGCAGTCAAGCAGTACATATAGCAAGTGATTACATGACAACCCAAACTTCAAAAACAGTAGGTCGGTTCAAGGTCACCTGAATTGTTCTCTCTGATTAATCGAATTAGAGTCTTCTTCCCTTCAGGGAATATAATACATTGGATTTGGAAGTTTGAAGGACCTTTCTGACATTGCATAACCCAACAAATCACTCCATTGGTCACCTGAATTGCCTCTGATCCTATACCCTTCGTCCACCATCTCATCCCTCTTCTCAGACTTGAATATGGTCGCTGTTTTGTGATCATCATCCATCGATCTGTTGCAATAAGCAGCAAAACAAATGTGTCGATCATCCAAATCCAAGATAAAACCATAATCAAGATAAATACTTTGGCCCCCAAGTTACCTTAGAATAAGCTTATCCCAATTATGGAAACCAGCATTGCGCAGGTTTTCCACAGTGACAACCCTGTGGTTCTCTCTCCGCCCTGTAAGCAAGATAACTTTGTAACCCATATCTTGAACCATTTGGTAAAGTTTCAAGCTTGGTGCTATGGCAGGTGCTATCCCTTTCTCCACCCACTTATCAAACTTGGAATGATTAAAAACTTCCAGCCTGCAAAATCCCCAAAACAGAGGATTCTTACTAATTATGCAATTCAGCATAAGAAAACACAGATTCACATTAGACTATTACTACTACTCATGAGGTTGATATATCCTCCAAACAACAAACACCTATCTCAAATCTTAAACTCCTTGGACACATTAAAAGACAAACACATATATCCAAAAAACCAAACTTTGTAATATGAAAGAGTTGAGATAAAATTTACCCACAACCATGTTCCAGATAATAAGGAAGATTGGACAACAACGTCTCATCAATATCGAAAATCCAAACATCTTTGCCGTCACCGTTAGATTCGAAGCTGCTAGCATAAACCTCAGCCTCCTCAGAGACTCTCTCCATATCAAAGACGTAACCTTTACCCATAAGGTAATCTTTCACGTAGTCAGCGCATTCAACAGGAATCGTTTTCCAAGGGGCGAGATTGTTCGTCTCCGCCGCGAATCTCCAGCTCGTGCAATGTAGTAGATTGACATTATCATTGTCGTCGTCGTCGATGTTCTTGAGCTGCTGGGTCTCAGAGATCAATGGCTGTGGAATGAGGTACGAGGTGGTGGTGTTTTCCTCAGAAAACGCCGCGAGAGGAAGCAGAGATAACAGAAGAAGGAGATGATGATTCACAAGAATCCGCATTGTGTATACAAGATTAACAAATCAAATCAATTTCAGAGAGGCTAGAGAACAAAAAGGTGAAGTCTTTGCAATTGGGTATTGAGGGAATCTAATAAAGCTTCTAACAACTCAGGCGAAATCTGAAGAAACGTAAGAGAAAAGGAGAAATTTCCATTCTCCAATGATGAGAAAATGGAATAAAGAAACCCTAGAAACAGTAAAAAACCTTTCTTTCCCCCACCTCAAGTCCTTTTTTCAATGGGAGAAATGAGGATGATCGGAGAAAGGAAGAGTTTGTTCTGTTTCTTTTTGGGTAATGGAGGAGGAGGAGGAGAGAGACCCCTCAAAAAGTACCTAAAAGACCACAAAGAAGGAACAAAGAAAAGGCAATGCTTTTTGAGTCCTAATATTTGGAGGCAAATTAAACGAATGGTGGATACCATTGTGAGTGAATCAAAAACAAGATCATATTGCTCATTACTGTTTTATACAACATCCGTCACATCAAAGATAAAGATGCAATTATATACACATTAGAAAAAAACGTGAAGAAGGAAAGGAACATCTTGCCGTTTTTATATATATACCAAGAAAAAGGCTATACATTTTTTGGGCTTACTGTGACCTCCACTCCATGATGGCTGTGTAAAGAGTATAGTTAGGCAAAAGGCTCTTGTTACGTAACGGTGAATCTGTCATCGGCGACGTGTCGTGTTCCTCAAGCCACTCCTCTATTGCACGACGGTCGTATGTGTATCCGTCAGCTGCAACGCATGGCTCGTTCATCACGTCCTGCATTGTATAGACAAAAGCCTCTTAACATTTGTTTTGGATTTGGGCATGTGAAGAAGGTTTGTGTAAATTTAGTTACCTTAAGTAGTGGGCAGATGAAATGAGTGGGAGGCTGTGTCGACACCCCGGAAAGTGAGTTCCTTGCCTTGTCAGCTACTTTCTTAAGGCTCTCGAGGGCCGGAAGAATCTGATCTTTCAAATCAGGTCTATCTTTCCCTCTTAGCTCTGTACAACACAAAGCCAATGCTGTCAATTCTCTGGTTTCTTCAATCGGCCAGTTGCCTGCTTTCTGATCTAAGATCTTGAGAAACTCATCGTTACTATCCATTGCACTCTCAACAAAATGTGCCAATGCGATAGCCGGTTTTGCTGTGAGAAGCTGAAGAACAATCATCCCAAAGGAATAGACATCTGATTTCGATGATATCATTCCCGTTCGTTGATATTCAGGATCAATATAGCATAACGTTCCTACGGGGCTTGTTTGTTTGTATATTGTGAATTTAGTAGATAAAGGATCGACTTGAACCATCGTTGAGAGTCCGACGTCTCCAACTTTGCTGACAAAGTTGTGATCAAGCAAGATGTTTGCAGGTTTTAGATCACGGTGAATGATAGGTTTAGGCTTTGATTTGTGGAGGAAGATAAGAGCCGCTGCGACTTCCCAAGCTATCCTAAACCGCTCAAACCACGGCAGTGGCGGACTGTTGTTGACCTGGAACAGTCTGTCCTCCAGGCTACCGTTTTCCATGTACTCATAAACTAAAGCTCCTTGCTCAGGGCACGCTCCTAGAAGCATAACCAAGTGTGGGTGCCGAATCTTGCTCAATATTTCAAGCTGCAAAATAGAGAGACCAAGGAGTTATATGTAGCTTCTTAGAACAGAGAATACTTTCCACAAGAGTTTAAACTAGAATCAGGAAACCGAAATGCCTTAAAACGACTGTCCAAGCCTACTTCCTACCTCTTGCTTGAATTGTCTGGACAGACCATTTTCAGCAGAATGCAAAACTTTGACAGCTCCGGTTGTATGATGCATATTACATTTGTAGACAGCTCCGTAGGCTCCCATTCCGATCTTCAGCTCTTCTGAGAACGATGAAGTGGCAGCCATAATTTCTTCCCAAGTGAAATGCTGATATTGCAGCTGAGGAGACCCCAGAGTGCCCTCAAGCTTCTCTTTCTCTTTGGTATCACGTGCTGATTTCCTTTCGGCTTCTCTTCTCTGTGCAATTTCTCTCTCCGCTCTTTCTCTCATGCTCTCTGCATCCCTCCTCGCCTTTTCAAAATTTTGCTTTTCCTTTTCTGCTAACTCCCGAGCTTCGTACTCCTTTAGCTTTAGCTCTTCCAACTTTATGGCTTCTTCTAACCGACGTTGGTTAAGCTCACCAAGCTGGAACATTTTCAAAAAACACTGAGCACAAACTAATAGGTTTAAACAAATGCAAAGATATACTGTACTATGATATTATATGGCCTTCACCTTTCGAGAAGCATCATAGGTTTCTGTTTGAGCCACAGCATACATTTCTTGAACGTGTCTAAGCTCAGCTCTCAACTTCTCAATCTCAAAGTTTAGGTTTACCTAAACAAATAACTTATGTTATTCCGATTCACAAGAAATAATCGGAAAATTAAAAAACTCCATTTTAGTACCTGGTTGTCTGAATAAGATTGTTCACTTAGAGCATCAGACATGTTTGAAGCTTGTTGAGAAGCCCGAGAGTGAGTAGTATCAACCACCATGCCAGTCCAACTAAACCTACTACCAACATTCCCATAATCACGGTTGCTAGAAGAAGAACTCATAGCTTCTTTTCTCTCCTCATAATCTCTAAGCCGTGGAGTCCAACGTGATGTAGTATCCGTGCTGCTTCTATTTACACTCGAAACATCTTTAGCTTCCTCTGCATCCAAAGACATGCACCTGGTTTCATCCGAGCCAACTGAACTCGTTTCCATTGGAACTGATGCTTGTCTTCCCATTGCCGGGAACTGTTGCAATCTCCTGACCGGGAGGGATAGAGCACGAGATTGAGAGTCACGCCCACTTGACATTACATCTGTTGAATCTAGAGAGAAATGGGGTAGCAAAATCAGACCTACACACCATTTCTGGAAGAATATTCACACAAATACATTGTAGAGTCATAAACCTGAGGCGGGACCGGAAGAACCGTTGGATGAATCAGTTCTTTCGCTACCATCATCTCTTATAGTTGCATTTCCGTCAGAGTCTGATGGTCTGACGCATGACAATTTTCCTTTTGAAACAACATAGACTGTACAAAAGTTTGGCATCAAAGCTGATATCGCTGAGCACATATCAGCTTTCCTGGAATTTTCAAAACAGATTCATTGGTACAAGAAACCAAAAGAAGAAAAGGTACAAAGCTAGCAGCACGGTGATCATATACCTTGAGAAAAAACTACGCGATGAGCCTCCAATGACAAGTCTCTCTGTTGAATTCCGAGCAACTTCTTCAGTTATCGCAGCTGCTACATTATCTGATTCAATCACACGAACTTCTACTGCAACCTTTCATTAAGGTAATTCAATGAGTTCATGAAACTTTCAGGTTATGGTTTTAGCCAACAAAAAAAAGGAAAAGCATAAGATATCTGGTAAGAGACAATACCTTTCTCCGCAAGAACATTTTTGTTAAAGGTTTAAGCATCTCTTCAGACTGCCACAGTATTTCCTGTCTATACGCAGTTACTACATCATCTCGTACCTCGGAAATAGGAATTGCATTTCCCACTTGAGAAGGAATAAGAAATGGACATCAGGCTTTTATCAGTTAAAAATAAAGTCTAAGTGTTGTTTTTACACAATATACCAATAAGGAAACACACAAGAAGTCCTTGAGTGCAAGAAAGAAACATAAATACAAGTCAGAGTTGGAGCTTTACTTGGTGTAGGTACAGAAGTAATCATTGGATGGATGTGAAGTAGCTTGAAGCCAACATTTCCTTCAGGAGCAAATTTTTCGAGCGCCCATGTAACTACATTTTTGTTTTTACTGCTCCCACTAAGAGCCACAACGACGGTATACAATGAAGGAGGAGGAGGAAGCGCTAGTTTGTCTGGTGATCTACTACTCATTGTCTATCTTTTTTTTTTTCCTTCTTGTTGCTTTTATTTACCCTGCACACTACAATCATTTCAGACACTGCAACTAAAAAAAGGGAAAGCCAAACTAAAACCATCTAAACTCTCCAGCAAACGAGAATTAACAGAACAGTAATTATACTCGAACTACTCACATAGCTGGATACTGATACCAATGTTCTATTGATCTAAACAGAAATGGCGAATGATAACAAAAAGTATTGACAAATGACAAGAGCTTGAAATCAATGGACCAATACTCTTATGGCGATAACAGTCAAATGTCTCAAGAGTATAACATGAACGAGTTACGCATCATTAAGAACCCCCCAACGACCACTCTTCCAAGTTAAATAATCGAACTTTCTAAGAAAAAATTGTCAACTTTGAAGCATACAATGCAATTGCAGAGGAATCCGAAAGACTATATAACATTTAACAAAGTCAAATCAACGGGACCATAACCCGACAGCAGAAAAAACAAGGAACCCAGAAATTGAATACTACCTGGTAAAGAAAGGATGAAACTTTAGTCAAACCCAAGACATAAATTGGGAAGAAGATGAAATTTTTTTTTGACTCTTTAATTCGGCATTGGGCATCTCGAACTTGGGGAAGCTTCCATTTTCACAAAGCAATGAATGGCAGAAAACAAAAAGAGCCAGCCGAGGAAGAAGACCCACGTTCGTGGTGCTTCTACAATCAGTGGGTTTTTATAATCCATCATCGAATCTTAAAAAAGATTTGAAAAACAAAGTAATAAGAAAATGAGACAAACTTGGTCATGTTAAATTATGTTAATCGTCAAAGGATCACTCTTGGGTTGGGTATATACTCTTTATGTTCTCTCTGACTCCTGAGAGTTTTCTTCATTATCAGTGTGACAGAGAGAGTGTGTGCTTAAATAATTATGTTTTTAATCATGTTTAGGCCCTTCTGCAATTATTTTAATCGTGTTTAGGCGCCCTTTTGCAATTAGTTTAAGAGAAATCATATGTTTATCGCTTAATTCCTTAATTATTTGGTAATAATTACATTCCTCAACGCCATTGTTATAAATTTTAATATATTGTGTGGTTTGCCCTTAGTTGCACGCATGACCTATCCCTTCCTCACACGTCTTTTTGTCTCCCCGGTTATGCATAATTGATAATTGCATATGACTAAAATGTAAGTAAATACAGTAACTTTCGTAAGAAAAGAAAAAAAAAATCAAGGTAAGAAAATAAGAAACTGTGTTTTCTCACCTGGCTGTGGTGCAATCATAGGTGTCTAGGTGACATCAAATGATAAAAATTGTCAACTTTAGTAGCGGTGCATGCGCTGACCTGACCATGTCGTTTGTTTTGATACTTTAGGTATAGTGGAACACGAATTGGCTAGAGTTAACATTAGTTTGAACCGTGCTTTGGCCAGTTTTTGCGAGTTTTAGCCTGTTTTGGCCTAATTATTGTTGGTATTGGGGTTTTAATAGGTTGATTAATGGTTATACCGAAGTATTTGTTGGTTTGTAGCATGATATGTCCGACTAGCTGGTCTGATACGAGACTTAAACCGGCAAAATTGGTAAACTCGGGACCAGAGTGACCAGACTCGATGTTTATCATGATCATAACCAAGTAACTAACCAATATTGGCAAAATCCAAGAGAAGACAAAAAATTGAAGCAAAAAAAAAAAAAAAACAAAATTAGTTAGTTGCGAAAAATGAAGATCATGTTATTGTTGATATGATCTCCTTGATAATGATGATTGATGATTAAAGGTGGAAAAACTCGAATTTTAACTCGTCTTTGTCCTCACGCCAAAATCTGTATCCATGTAGTCATCTCGTGAATATTCTCATACGATTAGGACATATGGTTAGTAGGACACATTATTTTTAATGATTGAATGAATATCTTCAAGAAAATCAAAAATCTATTCTAATTTCTTTTTATGTTGATTTCTCCTTTTCCGTACGAAATGTCTTTCTGGAGTTTCAAATTGATTTTGGAGTTTTCATGCTATTGAGTCTAATATTCGTATTACTGTTATTGTGTATTTTGCATGTGAACAACCATATATTATTCAGGTCAATATCAAATGTTTTGATGCAAAAAAACAACAAAACAAAAAAACTAAAGAAAAATTGTCAAAAGGTAAGAACATAATATTCTTTAATTATGCATAACAGACCAAAGTTATTCGAACTATTTTAACACACAAAGAAAAAAACAGTCGACAATTATCTTCTAAACAATTTTTTTTTGAAACCTGGAAAAGCTACAATTTGTCCCAAAGGAAATGGATAAATGACATCAGCAATAGCAATGAATCGATGATATATTTACGAATAAGAAGTTTTGCGAATCGATGGTATTTTTTTTTTTTGGGAGAAAAAACTTGTAATATAAGTTGATCTTACTAATACCCCTGTCACCATAGATACGCATATCAAGTTAAACTTAATTTGGCCACACAGAAACGCCTATATATGTACAATATATGTTGACTTTTACGGACAAAAGAAACAAAAAAAAAAAACATAAATTCCAATTGAAAAACGCAACCAAAACTCAAATTGAAAAAGACTCAATTTATGTTTTGGTTTATCTCTAAACCCATACATGGTTTACGATAAAAACGAAAACTATTATACGTGCTGGTTTAATAGGCTTTTTAAACCAGACATTTACACAGACATCCAAATTCAACATGAAAACTTATGCACACAAAAAAAAAAAAAAGATTATAATATACAGTTTGATTCATGTTCACCTCTAATTTAATGCAAAAAAAAAAAAAAAAATCAGACCATGTAGCAAATCATTTGTGATTCTGTATAATATTTCTTTAAGGAACTCATATAGTGATAGTATAAATTTGGGATATAGAAGAATCGAGTATGGAAAACTAATATTATAAAAATGGTAGTAGTAGTATAATATTTGCGTTTTAATGCAAAAATAAAAGAAAACAGAGTAAATGGATAAGCGTGTCGTGGAGAAGAAGGACCAAACCAAACCAAACTGAGGAAAGTCATAAATATATTCTTAGAAAATCTTTAAAAGACATTTTTGCATTTATATAACTTTATCCACTCCCTCGATTCCATCAAAAAACTGTTTCAAAGTACCAAAACCTAAGAAATAGCAGCCAAAATCATTCCACCACAGACCCATTTAAACTCCATCCCACTCGGTTAGACCAAAAGACAAACTCACGAAACCTCTGTCGTCGTCACTTAATAAGAAAAAGAAAGAGAAACCAATTTGATCGCGTCTCATCTCATGTTTGGTGGAGGAAGAGGACCTATGGGCGGCGGCGGAGGTATGTTACGCGCTGCCGGTCGTGCCATGACTAGGACCGGCGTAGCCAACGGCGGAATTCAAGATCCTTTCGCTTCTTCTTCGTCATCCACGACGTCCCCTGCTGTTTCCCATGCTCAGAAACTTGGATCGTCTTCTGGTTCTAACCATCTTACGATTTCGGCCGCTGCTGCGGGGTCTCTGTTGAATCTCCCCGTGGCTGCAACCTCTGGATGGGGCGGCCTCGGCGGCAGCGCTTTCTCGTTTGTTAATACCGGTGGTTACGACGATTTCGAGTGGGTTTCGGAGGAAGAAGATGACTCTCTGTTCGGCTCTGTTCCTTCTGTTGATGAAGTCCAAGATGCTGTCTCTTCTCTCCAGCAGTAACCATTTTTTTTTCTCCCCCCTTTTCTTGATTTGGAACTGTGTGTTTCTATAATTGTTATGATGTGACTATTGTCTTGATGTGAATGATCTGAACAAGGTTTGGAAACTCTTATCAACTGTTTCTTTTTGTGTCCTCGTGTCACCTTTACCCCACATGGTTGTTTTGTAGTATATAGAGTGTACCTTATTATTGGTCTTTTGTTTACTTATTTATGAACATGTTGTTTTAGTAATTGTTGTTTTTTCTTTTTAAGGGTATTCGATGGGAGTTCATATTCTAAGCTGGTTAGAGACAAATACGAGTGTTATCCAGAAAAGGGTGGTGGAACTGGATACCAAAGCCCTATAGCTACAGGGATGGTTCATCAAGTTCCTTCCTTTGGATCGGATTTGGACTGGATGGAGCCTTCAATGCAACTATGCCATTCAAGACTCTTACAGCCTCCTCATGCTTATGATCAGGTTTACAATGCTTTTGACCTTTTGCGTACCGAACCATCTGTTCAGGTGAGATCTTTTCCTTTTCTTTCCTTGAGTTACTAAGCTCAAGTTTCTGTATTTTGAAGTTTTGTATGGATAAGGTATGTTATGAGTGAAATGGCTTTTTCACATTTTTGTGCAGAGAATGGTAGTATCATTGTCCTCGGATAAAGCAGTCTGGGAGGCAGTGATGAACAACGATGTTGTTCGAGAGATTAGGGACTTGTACAACAATGGTATAAGTCAAGGTATATGGACAATGAATTGATCAATCTAAGCCTCTCATTTGACAGACTTTTCATTCAGGGAACTCATTGCCTAGTCTGGTCTTTCTATTTTTTCGTGTAAGCAGATGAGGAGAGTTCAGATGACACTCCTGGGGAGAATAACGCAGCAATGGATTTCATAAAGTGGGTATTTGACAACACAATGGTTAAGGCCACGGAAGTGTTTGTGAAAATTACAAAGGTCGTGAGCGAGCTTTTCAATACTTACAATGATGATGGTGTTAACAAGAAGGGGAAAGATGCCAAATTCAACAATTGGCTTGAGGAAAAGCTGATGACCTCAGTCCTGCTCTCCATTGTGGTCCTGCTGGTCGTTATGGTTTCCAGAACCTGCAACAGGTCATGATCGTTTCAAATTTGTCGACAATACATTTAGTCGTCGTCTCTTGGACACTACTTGTTTAGCTTTCTTTCAGGTCACGATGTGGTTTGTTTTGATAATCTCCGGTTTTGTACTCCGTTGTTGACATTTTACAAGATTCACTCCGTTGCGTTTCCATAATAAGAACTCTGAATGTTTCAAAATGTACCCCCAATTACTGAATCTCTTACTACAAAAAGTAGACACCAAGAAGAGTTTTTACAATCATGGTTGAAGATTAGTTTGTAGCTACAGAATCTAGGTGGTCAATTCTACGCTTTTCACATCCTTGTATGAACAGGACCGTCCAGAACGACCTTCACTTGTGTGTTTCCATGTCCGAAGCAGTGTTCAAAAGAGACTCAACATCGGGAGTAACGGTCACAAGCTTCGCTGAAGAACCAACGCGACAGCAGTTCCTCCCTCTGGTGTTGATTGCTGCCACATCGTTATGAAATTTTGCATTTGGACCTGGAGAGACCTGCATATATATGTATAGGACCGAGAGTTGAAGAGATGAATACATGGTGAAAGAAGCATGATTACTCTGCCAAAAGGTAATAATGATGAGACAAAATGACTTACATCGAAGAGGACATCTCCAAGTTTCAACTTGACATTGCCGCTCTTGTAAACTAGCATTTTGCCCATGAAACCTTCTGGTAAACCTTCAAAAGGGTTGCTTCTTATTGAACTACTCGCTGACGATATCGACCTCTTGGTGTTTGTTCTTGTCGATTGCTTCACTACAGGGAGAGAGTCTGGAAACTTAAAGAAAAACATCTGTTTTTTGCAGTGTTGCACCTGCAGGCAGCTCAGAAAATACAATCAGTCAAACTCAGCGAAGAGTTCACATGTCTGTCAATACCAATTTGTTCACAAAGTTTATTACCGATGTCAGACCAAGTTCTTCTGCTGAGTTGATGTTCTCATCATATTCACGGTGTTTAGCCAACTCCCCAAATTCCTCCTGGTCAAGACGTTCTACCAATACAAGAAGTGGGATTCAGTTGATGGAAAATTGCAGCTATATACTGAGTAAACACACATTCACTCACACCTCTGAAATATTGAGATTCAACATAAACATATGGTTGCTGTAAAGCTATTGCAAAGTAGCGATGAGATACCTGGATCACCAGAGTTGGGGTTTCTCAAAGGAAGAACAGTAGGATAGTAGGAGTTTCTATAATCCTGCAAATGAAAAATGAGCCAAACCTTATGTCACATAAAACAACAGAAGAGAAATTGGGAGATGCTCTATCATAAGATTCTAGTTACCCAAGGTTCAACGTAGCCATCCTCGTTTCTTGTAACCATATCATGAACCTCATCTTCATCTTCTCGAGCAATAATAGCAAGAGGCATATCAGCAGCAGACGAAGAAGAAGAAGAGGGAATAACATCAGAACCACCACGCTTGTCATCTTCTTTAGGAACCCCAAACGACTTTATCGCAAGTGACGAGAAGTCTGACTGGAATGCAACTTCAGAGGAAGAAGAAGCTGCAAGATTTTCAAAACTTTTTCAAGAACAAAACGCTGCTATGATGTTTCTTTATACATACTTCATCACACAGCTCATAGAAGTGTATGTGTAAAAGTACATATGTAGTAACATGAATATATAATAAACATGTACCTTTTGTTTCCTTCTTGGGTCTCCCCTGGCCAATCTGTAACAACAACAACAACAACAACACAAGAAGTTACATATCAACTTTGATCATTTGGATTTAACAAATGGAGATGACAACTAAGCTGGTTGGTTATAAGCTACAATCATTTCACAATTAGTATACATATCATAGTAATCTAATGTATAAGATTTTTGATTTAATTAAATCAGGGAAATTATGGTTAAGAGTTAAGACTAATACTGAAATCAAAATAGGAAAGAAAAATAAAATAGAGAGAGAGAGACAAGTTTGTACATACGCCGATGCGTTTGGCTAAGCGGCGAGCTGCTTTTTTATTCTCTTCCTCATCATCTTCAGCTTCGCTGTGTTTCAATATTAACTAAATCTTTCACGTTTATTTATAGAAAAAGCAAAATATATTTATAGAAATCAACATGAATAAACAAAAGAAAATGATTCGAGTTAGTTACGTGTTGTTGACGATGGCTGGGACAATCGGCCGGAGAGAAGGCGTCGGCGGTCTTGGTTGGAACCTCCGCTGTCGAGATAATATACGAGATTTGAGATGAAATTACGATGTGGGGGGGGGGGGAACAAGAAGACGGAATCAGTTAAAGGTTACCTTCGATTTCCGGGGAATCTGTTGGTCGCCTGAATCCATGGCAGTCTTCCGCCGGCAAGAAATTCGGAAACCAAAAAAAAAATTGGGGATTTTGTGAAGAGAGGGTTTCGAACTCGGGTCCTCTGCTATTCTGAAAATATTGATTTCCAATTGACCTAGATACGCTTTTTAATAACATTATCGTCATACATAATTATATTTCACAGAGTTTTGGTCGTTACAATAATTAATTATTTTTTTTTTTTTTTTTTTTTTTAATATGATATAGCGAGAAAATCTAAACTTCTTGAGGATGTGTGTGTATGGCTGGATTATATATTTTTCGATTTCCATATCTTAATTTGTATAAGTATACACTTTAATATGTGAATGAACGATGAACTATTGTACCATGTGGATTTAATTATCTCACTTGAACTAACTTTGTCACATTTCCTCTTAATACTTTACTAGATACCAACCCGCACATAGTGCGAGATAAATCGATACAAATAAATATTATGAATAATATTGAGATTTTTAAGATTTGTTTGTGTAAAACAAAATCGGTAAATAAAGTTTATTTTTTTCGTTATTTTTTAAGATTGTCTAGGGTTTTAAAAAAATTCAGCAACATGAATACCATATTAAGATTGCTGAGTCACATATATTTAAATAGTTATTAAATTTTTAAATAGGAGACAAAGTTTTTATTTTTCAAACAATTAAATTGGTGAACAGATTTAAAATTGTTTGTGAAATGTTAATTGTTTATAAGATTATATTGTGATAATTAATTTTTAATACTTGGATAGTTATCAGATTTTTTTAAACCGGAGAATAAGTTTTGCGTTTCAAAAAGTTAAATAGGTGAATAAGTTTAAATTGTTTGTGGTATGTAATTTACTTTTATGATTATTGTGATAATTTATTCATTTTTTTTTTTTTTTAAATATAGTTGAATAGTCATGAGACTTTTTCAAAATAGGAGAATAAGTTTAGCATTTCAAAAAAATAAATAGATGGTTTATAATTTTTTGTGAAATCTAATTTACTTTTAATAATTAATAGGTTATGCAAGTGATAATTAAATACATTTTAGGATTTTAATAGTTGATTAAATCTTTCCTTTTTAAAAGCTAATAGTAAAAACATTAACTCATATATTTCAATGGTATATTTATGTAAATAATAATGAGAAGTAATGACATTTATTCAAATGGTATATGAGCTCTGTGAGCGCGACATATCAACTTTTTGGTGATAGTGCTTCTCTATTAATATATAAGGGATAGTTTTGAGTTGTCCTTTTGCATTCTCGTACTTTTGTATTCGTTTAGTTGCTAACAATTACATGACAATTTGAAAAAACAACCAGAGACCCAAATATTTTAGATATTTGTACGGCGACCAATAAATCTAATTTTAGAAAAAAATGATAGAATAAAATAAAGTTCATCCAAATTATGCTCTTAATTTATCTTCTATTTTTTTCTACATTCTAAAATAAATAATTCACAGAAAGTTATTGTTATGGTTTATTTAGTTTTGAAAAAAATTAATATGTAATAATATAATTTAATAAAGTGAAGACAGATAATAATGTATTTGAGTACATTCTAAAATAAATAGTTCACATAATGGTATTGTTATGGTTTATTTAGTTTTGAAAGAATTTTAATAGATAATGATATCTTATTATATAAAGTTGGATTTTGAAAATTAGCCATTAACCAGATTTTGACATGTGTCAAGTTATCAATCTCAGATTTTGACATGTGTAAAAACTGTTAATATTTAATAGGAAAATTTTGATTATAACAAAAATAAAATATTTTGTTTTAAAAAATATTAAAAATGTGAAAAGATAATTATCAAAAATTACAGAATTTATTAAAGACAACTATAATGAGATTATATATATAGATATCATAAACTTCGAAATTGTAATAGCGTTTACTTATTTTTAATTTTAAGTTATTAATTCTACAAAAATTGAAAATATACAGTTAATTATTAATTTTAAATTTTGTAAATACTCACTTCTATATAAACATAGATCGTCTCATATTTAAATTATTTATTCAAAACACCGCTTTCAACTTTGTTTAATTGGACAGTTTTCTTTAATGGGAAGGTATTTATTTTTTTTTTAAACCAAAATTTTCTCCTATTTTTTCCTTTTTCAGTTGGGAATATGTAAGACTAATATGTTGACCTGAAAAAAAGATTAATATATGCGTCTTCTTTTCCTAATACTGTATTTTAAAATTTATTATAATATTACTAGATTGTTTTATTTAATTTCTATTTTCATCTTAGAATTATTTGAGATTCATATATTACTGTGCTTATAATTTTCTAATGTTTCTTTAATTATGTCAAATTAAATTTTCTTCTAATTTCTTTACCTTGATTGGTTGGTCATAACCCTTTTTTTTTTTTTTGCAAACATAATTGTTACCATTATTAATTCAATCCCAAAGAAAGATAACAAATAGAAGTTCATCAACCTAATGGATGGATAAAATAGGTTAATCAAACACACGCTTACAACAAACATAGATAGATTGGATAAACATAAATCATTGTTGATAGATCCATAGGAGCTCAAAGACTATGACACCCTGGTTTGCGGAAAGGTTTAAAAGAATTGATTTGGCTTAGTACGCTACATGTGATTCTAATCTTAAGCAGATTGCATATGTATATCTACGCACATACGCCACATATGTCACCAAAATACAATTATTTTTTTTGGTCAAGAGTCATGAGAGAACTTCATGATGGGTGACCTTCCTCGAAGTGATTGTCAGAACTGTGCAAGTTTTTAAAGCCTCCCAGACGTAAAAAACCGACCATCGAATATGGATGGGTCAACGGGCCAAGAATAAATGTAGGACCCACTTATAGGAAGGTGGGTCCATGGACTGAGAGTGGACATGAGCTCACTAATCAAGGTGGCGGTTGATGCATTAGAGAGACAGAGACTACATCATGGTGTGTCAAAGACCCTTCCACGAATACATTGGGAAATTTAGTATTAGTTACTATCAAAAGATTTTATGATGTTAGAAAAATGTTTTTAGTTTCATTGGTTGTCGGAGGCTCGGAGCAAGCCATTTTGAGATAGCAAAAAGACGTGAACATGTTCTCTCCAAACAGGAGGAGGACAGAGCCGAGGTTTTTTCTATGGTGGAGAATGTTGGACACAAGGTTATCTCCGTAAGGGTGGAAGGTGGAGGAGGTTGGACGCAAGGTTTTTTCCCTAAGGAAAGAAGGTGGAGCCAAGGTTCTCTCCATGGTGGAGGAGGTTGGACGCAAGTTTATCTCGAGAAGGGATGAGGGCGGACTCGAGGTTTTCTCCATGGTGGTCATACATTATTGTGATGGTACATCACTAATTAGTATATTATGTAATATATTTTTTATTCAAAATATTTTTTGAGCCAATAGTTTTAGTAACTAAAAAACTATGCAGAAATAAAAATAAAATAGTTGGCTTAATGTGTTCATATAGATATTTTCTAGGTGGTGATAAAGAATAGATTTGTAACATAGAGTATATTTAGGTGTAAAAGTAATACACTTTTAATAGTAACATACATAAAAGATTTTTAAATCGACATAAATCAGTGTGTTATAACAAAAATTAAATTTATAAATAACGTACAACAAAATTTAATATATTTTTGTTAAATTTAATTTAATTTATAAGACTTTAAACCTGCACACCGGGCGGATCCTCATCTAGTAATTTAATAAAGAAAGAAATAGATATTAATGTATTTGAGTTTTTAAAATGACACATGTCAAAAGTGATTTTAACAATAACATTATGTGAATTATTTATTTTAAAATGTAGGAAATAGGAGTTAATTTAATATATAATGATATTATTTAATAAAGAAATTATTGAATTTTTGTTTATTGTCAAACAAAAACATAATTTGATATACCAATTCAACCAGTAAGAAAACAATCTGCATAATATAAATAGTTAAAACCAATTCAATTAATTTTGCATAGATTTGTGAGAAAAACATATATTTTAGAAGAAAAAATATAAATTATCATATTAGAATAAATAGAGGGAATATAAGATAAGATATTTGAAAATCTTAGTCATTCATTCGTGAGATGTATGTATAAAAAGATGGGATGCTAAAACCTAAAGTTCATATTTTGTAAAACATTCACAATTGTTATTTAAATTATTCATAATGTGTGGCTCATACGCATTTAACATACTGTTTAGTGTCATATTTATGGTTGTTCTCTTTGGTTGTCTATGTGAGGCGAGACAGCATATAGATGTTTTAATCATCAATGGTATTGGTCCAAATATTCAATTGGGACTACACTGCAAATCGAAGCACAAAGATCTCGGATCACAATCATTAGCCCCATATAAAAGCTGGAGATTTAGAGAAGCTATGAATTTTTGGAAAACAACTTTGTTTTTTTGTCACTTTGAATGGGAAAGTGAGTCTAAATGGTTTGATATTCTATTAACTAAGAGAAATAAAAATGCATGTAAATATTATACGTGTCAATGGTATATAACCCCTGATGGTCCATGTAGATTCACTGATCACACAGAATGTTATCCTTGGAATGCTATCATTTGAACACTATTGTAACAAGATTTTGTATTTATAAGCTAAAAAAAATATCTAAAATATAAAAATAAATTATTTTTGTTTTTCCGTTTGTGTTACCCCTATATGATATAAAAATTTAAACCTTTCAGACATAACATAACATGACATAGACTTACACATTAAACGAGAGATGAAAACCGGTTAGTTTAAGAACAAGAGTTTCATTTGGACCAAGTTGGTTTAAGAACGGGGTTTTGATGTAGACCAATGTCCCGATTGTGAAAAGTAATTTAGTATGGATCTGATACAATAGGAAAATTAAGAGCCAAAACATGTTCCAAAAATGGTTTAGTTCCACCTTAGTCGAATTTTGAAGAATTTTTGTACAAGCGTTAATTGGAGAAGAAAGTTGAAACAGGGGGAATTAGTAGACCTTATTAGATACTGAAATACAAAAGTTAATCATATTCATACCAATTACCATCCACTTCTATATTTTGTTCTATTATTGAGATGTGAAACAATGATAGATAAAAGAATGTATCAAACCCTTTCCCCTTCTATTAGCTCATCTTAACACCTATAGTAGATATAAAATGTCAAAACCTTGGACCTTAGAACAACCCTGCTGGGTCAATTTGACCGAGCCCCTAAGACCACTAAAGAGAAAAGAACCTTAGAAGCAAACTCGCAGTTTGAAGATATGGTGTTGGTACAAGAGGCAGTTCACTCTATGAGGAGAAAGAAAGGCAGGAAAGGATGGATGCTTTTGAAGCTAGACCTTGAGTAGGTGTATGATAGAGTTTGTTGGGATTTTTTGGAGGAAACTTTAGAGGCTGCGGGGTTGGAGGTTGGCTCGCATAGGAGAATCATGGAGTGTGTGTCCAACCCATCAATGTGTCTTTTGTGGAACGGGGAGAAGACTGATTCGTTTGTCCCAAAACGGAGTCTAAGACAAGGAGATCCGCTGTCGCCATATTTGTTTGTGCTATGCCTAGAGAGGTTATGCCACGTCATAGATGGGGCCGCTGGTAGGAAAGCATGGAAGCCGGTAGGTTTGTCAAGAGGTAGTCCGAAGCTGTCCCATGTTTGTTTTGCAAAAGCGTCTGTTGCTCAAGTATGGGTTATAAGACGAGTCTTGGATACGTTTTGTATGGCTTCAGGTTAGAAAGTGAGTCTCGAGAAATCAAAGATCTTTTTTTCCGCGAATGTGAGTAGAGATATGGAGCAATTGATTACGACGGAGAGCGGAATTGGGGCTACTCGGGAGTTAGGGAAGTATTTAGGAATGCCCATATTACAAAAAGAATAGATAAGGAGACATTTGGGGAGGTCCTTGAGCGTGTTCCTTCACGCCTTTCTGTGGAGGAGTCGTACGTTGAGTTTGGCAGGATGCGTCACACTTACGAAAGCAGTTATCTCATCAATACCGACTACAATTCTATTACCGACTTTAACATGGGAGAGCTTGGATAATTTGGCTCGCTCGTTTGTGTGGGGAAGCACACCGGAGAAGAAGATCCATTTGTTAGCATGGGACCGGAGACGGTGGGTTGGGGATTCAAAAAACTAGGGATATGAATAAAGCCTTGGTTGCAAAGGTAAGATGGCGCTTGTTGAATAATGAGGGGAGCTTATGGGCTCGGGTTTTGAGGTGTAAATATAAAGTGGGTGATATTCCTGATGCCTCGTGGATGAAGCCGAAGGGGACTTGGTCATCAACTTGGCGGAGTATTTGTGTCGGCTTACGGGAGGTTGTTTGGAGGGGATTTGGTTGGGTGCCCGGAGATGGGAAGCGGATCCGTTTTTGGAATGATAATTGGCTACTTGACACACCTTTGTTGCAATGGGTTTCGGGGGTTCTACCGGAGGTGGAGAAGCAGCGTAGGGCGGAGGAGTATTGGAGTGAGGGCTTTGGTTGGGATTTGGGAAGAATTGGGGAGTATCTCCTCGAGTGTTTTTGTCGGATGTTGTATGTGGTGGTGCTGAAGGGGGTTCCAAGTATTGTGGATATATTATCATGGGAGGGGCCGAGAATGGAAAATTTACGGTGAGCTCAGCGTACACGGTAGTGACTGACCGTGGGGTGTCGACTCAATGTATGACCAATTTCTTTGAAAGGAAATGGAGGGTGGTGGTTCAAAAACGGATTCAATGCTTCCTTTGGTTGGTCGCTCATCAAGTAATTTTGACGAATGTGGAAAGGATGCGCCGGCATACGGGGGACATGAATGTCTGTCAAGTGTGTAATGGTGGTACTGAAACGATCTTACATGTTTTGGGTGATCCTGTTGGAATGGTTGTTTGATAACTTGAAGGTGCAGTCGGACTCCGCAGGAGTGGCCTGGAATACGCTATTCGCTATGGCGGTATAGTGGGTCTGGAAATGGCGGTGTTGGGATGTGTTTAGGAAGAGAGGTTTGTGTCGTGACAGATTGGGGTTTACCAGGAGGGTTGCTGCAGAGGTTGTTCAGGCACAGTCGGGGGGGGGGGGGAATGGAGGGTCGAACACGAACACGAACAGGGTGACTTGGGTGGAGCGGTTCATCTCGTGGTTTCGTCCGATGGAGGGTTGGGTTACGGTCAACATGGACGGAGCGTCACATGGTAATCTGTGGGACGCGACTGCAGGAGGTGCGGTTCGGGATGTTGAGGGTGAATGGCTTGTGGGTTTTGCATAGAACATAGGTTCATGCACTGCTCCGTTGGCCAAGTTGTGGGGTGTATACTATGGGTTGGTTTTAGCTTGGGAACGAGGATGCCGAAGGGTGGTGTTAGAGGTGGATTCAGAGTTGGTTGTGAATTTTCTACGTTTAGGGATTCACGACACTCATCCACTGGTGTTCCTGGTACATTTCTGCCATGGCTTTATTTCAAGGGACTGGTTAGTTCGGGTGACTCATGTGTATAAGGAGGCTAATTGTCTTGCTGACGGATTAGCAAACTATGTGTTTTCTTTACCGCTTGGTTTTCATGTATTAGATGTGTGTCCGGATGCTTGTAGTTCGGTGCTTATAGACGATAGGAAGGGAACGTGGATTCCGCTTTCTGTCCGTATGTAATGTTTCTATTTGAATAAAACTAGGGGATATCTCCCCTGTCCATTACCACAAAAAAAAAGCTCGCAGTTTGAAGATAATTACTTTATTAATAAAATTATATATAACAAACCAATGAATGAGATATTTAATATATTCACATACGAGATGAGATAAATAACAATCCAATGAAACCAAGAAATTGAGATTGGCAGTGTTTTCACCATAAACTATTTCCTCCTACAAGGATAACTTCTGTTCCATGAACATTTTGGTTTAAATTTCTATTAGATTACATCCATATAAAACAACAGCTTAAGATGTGAATTTATGACCTTAAACATCACTAGTATGTATTATAATTAATATTTAGTTACATATCTTAACCCTTGAGCTATTGGAGAGTTATGGTTTATTTAGTTTTGAAAGAATTTTAATAGATAATGATATAATTTAATAAAGAAAGAGATAAATAATAATGTATTTGAGTGCATTCTAAAATTAATAGTTCATATAATGTTTTTTTTGGTGAATATAGTTCACATAATGTTATTGTTATGGTTTATTTAGTTTTGAAAGGTTTTTAATAGATAATGATATAATTTAGTAAAGAAAGAGATAGGTAATAATGTATTTGAGTGCATTCTAAAATTAATAGTTCATATAATGCTTTTTTTTTGGTGAATATAGTTCACATAATGTTATTGTTATGGTTTATTTAGTTTTGAAAGAATTTTAATAGATAATGATATAATTTAATAAAGAAAGAGATAGATAATAATGTATTTGAGTTTTTAAAATGACACATGTCAAAAGTTATTTTAACAATAACATTATGTGAATTATTTATGTTAAAATGTAGGAAAAATAACAATGTATTTGATATTATTTAATAAAGTAAACATAGACAACAATGTATTTGAGATTTTTTTTAAATGACTCATGTCACAAAGAGTCAAAGGCCTATGGCACATGTGAGTATGAATGAACCTTATTTTATTATACTCCCTCCCTTTTTTAGATGATTTTTAGACTAATGCACACTAATCAAGAAATTATTGAATTTTTGTTTATTGTTACACAAAAAGATAATTTAATATACCAATTCAACCAGTAAGAAAACAATCTGCATAATATAAATAGTTAATACCAATCCAATTAATTTTGCATAGATTTTTGAGAAAAACATCTATTTTAGAAGAAAAATATAAATTTAAAATATAATATTTGAAAAAATGAAGGGAATATAAGATAAGATCTTTGAAAATCTTAGTCATTCATTCGTGAGATGTACTTATAAAAAGATGGATGCTCACCAAAAAAAAAAAAATGGGATGCTAAAACCTAAAGTTCATTTCTTGTAGAACATTCACAATTGTTATTTAAATTATTCATAATGTGTGGCTCATACGCATTTAACATACTGTTTAGTGTCACATTCATGGTTATTGTCTTTAGTTTTCTATGTGAGGCGTGACTGCATTTAGATGTTGATATCATCAATGATATTGATCCAAATGTTCAATTGGGACTACACTGCAAATCGAAGGACAAAGATCTCGGATCACAATCTTTAGTCCCTCATCAACACTGGGGACTTAGAGAAGCTATTAGCAGTTGGAAATAACTTTGTTTTTTTGTCACTTTAAATGGAGAAGTCAAGATAAATGGTTTGATATTCTTGTAACTAAGAGAGATCAATATGTATGTAAACATCATCCATGTGTTTGGAGTATAAGACATGATGGTCCATGTAGATTAACAGGTCAAGAAAAATGTTGTCCTTGGAATGATAATATTTGAATACCATTGTAACAAGATTTCACAATTATAAGCTAAAGAATAAAAATATATTATTTTCGTTTTTCCGTTTGTTTAGCCCTACATGATATAAAAATTTAAACCATAAGAGATATAACATAACATGACATAGACTTACCCATTAAACGAGAGATGAAAACCGGTTCATTTTAGAACAAGAGTTTCATTTAGACCAAGTTGGTTTAAGAATGGGGTTTTGATGTAGACCTATGTCTCGATTGTGAAAGGTAATTTAGTATGGATCTGATACAATCCTGCACTTTTTTAGAATAGTATAGTAAAGACTTAGGAAATTTAAGAGCCAAAACATGTTCCAAAAAATAGTTCCACCTTAGTCGAATTATGAAGACTTTTTGTACAACGTTAATTGGAGAAGAAAGTAGAAACAGGGAAAGTAGGAGACCTTATTAGATAGTGAAATACAAAAGTTAATCATATTCATACCAATTACCATCCACTTCTGTATTTTGTTATATTATTGAGATGTGGAACAAAGATAGATAAAAGAATATATCAAACCCTTTCCCCCTCTATAAACTCAGCTTAACACCTATAGTAGCTATAAAATGTAAAAACCTTGGACCCTAGAACCCTGCTGGGTCAATTTGACCAGCCCCTAAGACCACTGAAGAGAAAGAACCTCAGAAACAAGCTCAAAGTTTGAAGATAATTACTTTATTAATAAAAAGATATATAACAAACCAATCTTAGTCATTTATTCATAATGTGTGGCTCATACGCATTTAACATACTGTTTAGTGTCATATTCATGGTTATTCTCTTAGGTTGTCTATGTGAGGCGAGACTGCATTTTGATGTTGATATCATCAATGATATTGATTCAAATGTTCAACTGGGACTACACTGCAAATCGAAGGACAAAGATCTTGGATCACAATCATTAGCCCCTCATTAACACTGGGGATTTAGAGAAGCTATTAATGTCTGAGAAACTACTTTGTTTTTTTGTCACTTTGAATGGGGAAGTGAGTCTAAATGATTTGATATTCTATTAAATAAGAGAGACCAATATGTATGTGACCATCATCCGTGTGTTTGGAGTATAAGACCTAATGGTCCATGTAGATTAACAGGTCAAGAAAAATGTTATCCTTGGAATGCTAATATTTGAACACCATTGTAACAAGATTTCGCAATTATAAGCTAAAAGAATAAAAATATATTATTTTTGTTTTTCCGTTTGTTTAGCCCTACATGGTATAAAAATTTAAACCTTAAGAGACATAACATAACATGACATAGACTTACACATTCAACGAGAGATGAAAACCAGTTAGTTTAAGAACAAGAATTTCATTTAGACCAAGTTGGTTTAAGAACGGAGTTTTGATGTAGAACTATGTCTCGAGTGTGAAAGGTAATTTAGTATGGATCTGATACAATCCTGCTCTTTTTAGAATAGTATAGTAAAGACTTTGGAAAATTATGAGCCAAAACATGTTCCAAAAATGGTTTATTTGTACAGCGTTAATTGGAGAAGAAAGTAGAAACAGGAGGAAACAGGAGACCTTATTAGATACTGAAATACAAAATTTAATTATATTCATACCAATTACCATCCACTTCTGTATTTTGTTCTATTATTGAGATGTGAAAGAATGATAGATAAGAGAATATATCAAACTCTTTCCCCCTCTATAAGCTCAGCTTAACACCTATAGTAGCTATAAAATGTCAAAACCTTGGACCCTAGAACAACCCTGCTGGGTCAATTTGACCGAGTCCCTAAGACCACCAAAGAGAAAGATCCTCGGAAGCAAACTCGCAGTTTGAAGATAATTACTTTATTAATAAATATATATATAACAAACCAATGAATGAGATGTTGAATATTCACATATGGATATGAGACGACTAACAATCCAATGAAACCAAGAAATTGAGATAGGCAGTGTTTCCACCATAAACTCTTTCGTCCTACAAGGATAACTTCTGTTCCCATGAACATTTTGGTTTAAATTCCTATTACATTACCTCCAATTAAAACAACAGCTTAAGATGTGACTTTATGACCTTAAAACATCACTAGTATGTATTATAATTAATATTTACTTACATATCTCAACTCTTGAGCTATTAGAGAAAAAAAATTATGAACTTTGTAAAGATTTCCTATTTTCTTCGGTCTTCTGGAGAAAATGGACCTTCAAACTGCTTTCCTTGGCCTGTTAATTTGAACAAACATTTCACCACTTTAGCCTTTAAAACTTAATTCCATACAAAGAATCAAACCATTCAAAATTATATTCGATTTCCGGCGAATCTGTTGGTCGCCTGAAACCATGGCAGTCTTCCGCTGGCAAAAACATTGGATTTCCAAAAAAAAATTGGGGATTTGGAGAAGAAGGGTTTCGAAAGCTGGTCCTTACTTTTCAAAAAACATTGTTTTTCCGAATGATCTAGACACGCTTGTTAACAATATCATCATCGTACATAATTATATTCCACAGAGTTTTGGTCGTTACAATAATTAATTACTTTTTTTTCTAATATATAGTTTATTAAACAATGGTTGGAGAAGTTGATAATGAGTTAATTAAAAGAAATACCATGAACAGTAAAAAAAATTTAGTCAAAATGCCACTTTGTTCACTTCTTTTCCAAAATGCCACAACCATCACTTAAAAAGACATAAAATGCCCCTCAATGAATATTATGCTGCTGATAGACAAGAGACAGATGACGGACAAGATGTGGATGATGGACAAGATGTGGATGATTGACAAGATGCCGATGATGGACAGATGATAGACAATATGCGGATGATAGACAAAATGCAAATGATGGACAAAATTAGGATGATGGACAAGATGATATGGAGAAAGATGCCAGCCAGGAACTCAATTCTCCCCCCTCATCTACATCATCTTTTTTTGGTCCACCATCCTCGACATCTTCTTTTGGTCCACCATCCTCTATGCTATCACTTTTTCCATTATCCACATGTTCTTTAGGTCCATCATCCTCCACATCTTCTTTTGGTCCACCATCCTACATGTTATCACTTTATCCATCATCCTCGACGTCATTTTCTTCTTCATCGTCTTCTCATCCTTCTCTCTATCATCTTGTCCATCATTTTGTGTATCATCTTGTCCATCAACCACATCATGTCCATCATATTTATCTCGTCCAACATTTTCGTCTTATCAATCATATTTATCTTGTCCGTCATATTTATCTTGTCCATCAACCGCATCTTATCTCATCTTTCTCCCTATCATCTTGTCCATCATTTTCTGTATCATCTTGTCTATCATCTGCTTCTTGTCCATCATCTGCTTCTTGTCTATCAACCGCATCTTACCCATCGTATTTATCTTGTCCATCATCTTATCCACCATCTTGTCCATCATCTTATCCACCATCTTGTCCATCATCCGTACTTTTCCCTCCAAAACCATGAAAGAAACACAACTTTCCCGCTTCTTTGCTTCATTATTATCATGAGGGCAAAATCGTCTTTTGACATTATGCCATAAAGTTATTTTGTGGCATTTCCTTAAAGGTTTTGAGAATGTGGCATTGATGAAAACTTTTTTAGAAAATATGGCATTTTTGGCAAAAATCCCGTTGATAATGGTATAGTGAGAAAATCTAAAATTTTTGAGTGTAAAGCTAGGTTTAGGCTAGGCGTGGGCAAAATACCCGATCCGAAATACCCGTATTGGATCCGAACCGAAAAAACCCGGATCGGATCAGGGGTGGATCTTACACAATATAATAGTTGATTCTTGAATGTAAATACTTTTGGATATCGATTCGGATCGGGTAATAGCCGATACCCGATTTGTACCCACATATACCCGAACATATGTATATTGCGTATTTCTCCCCCTCCCCATTAAGAATCAAAATTGATATGGTTAAGAAGAATCGTGTGTTGATCAGTTCTTCTCCACTACCTATATCTGCGGGAGATTTTGTTTTTTTCTTTATAATTTCTGTAATTAACAATCTTTCAAGCTGGATTCTCTAAATTTCTTATGTTCATCTCCGTCTCTACGGGCTCTCGGCTTTCATTCTCAGAGACTTCTACGACTCATACAAAGGTAAGTCTCTTCCATCTTGAATTCTTGATGTTTGGTTTAAAATTTAGAGTTTAGTACTAAAGTTCATCGATTGATTGTTAGAAGAATCTGCATTTGTTGGTTTAGTTCATCGATTGACTAAAACTGTATATAAGATAGGTTGCACTGAAACGGGTACGGGAACAGGAATCGGGTACGGAAACGGGGACGGAAAACGACAAAGTAAAAATTAGTAGATACGGGTACGGCTCGGGTACTTCAATAAACATATAAGAAAATATACCCATACCTTGAATAAGAGGGGATTAGTAAAGGCTAATGGGAAAAGGAGAGAGGGGAAAAGAGTCTAGAAAGCAGAAAAACATAAAGAAATGAAAATATGCTTATGATAAGAGTGCTTTGAATGAAATGAAATGGATGCAAATATAAAAAATTCGATGTTATCTTCCCCTAAAGCATCTAAAGCGTCCCCATAGAGTCCCCGTAGAGTTTCCGTCCGCAACATGTCCCCGGTACGGGGACGGCTACCAAATAGACGTACCCGTGCATCATAGTATAAGAATCTGGATGTATTGGTTTAGTTCACGATTGATTTTCAGACTGTATATAAGAATCTGGATGTGTTTGTTTAGTTCATTGATTGATTGTTAGACTGTATATAAGAATCTGGTTTTGGTTGTTCATCGATTGATAAATTGATTCAAGAAGAATCTGGTTAGTACTTAAGTTTGGTATTGTTGTGCACAAGGTAAGTGATTTGATTCATACAAACACATCTAAGATTCATCTCCCTACTTAATTTTTTTATCTGATCCCCTTCAATGAATTTCGCTTCAGTTCATTCGTTTTAGTTTTATATCTTTACTTCTAAGCTTCTTTGGAATATCATGGGATCCATTACTGAATTCGTTTTTTTTTTCGTTGGAGAAATTGCTTTTGCTAGTAATTGATTAATAAAGGCTTAGGTTTTGAAAGGTTCAGTCTTTGGGTTTGCAACAACAAAAATCTAGTTAAAGATAGGTTGTTTCTTATTCTTTTTTTTTTTTGTGTGTGGCTATATAGGTATCTCGTATGCTCCCTTCTAGTGCCATTGTGCATTGATCCTTTTTGTAATTTTGTTGTTTCAACGCTTCCAAGTCCACTTATTTACACTTGATATCTGTTCAGGACTAACTTTATCTCATTGAGAATCGGGTTTTAAATTATGCTGATGTTATCATCAATCATATGCAAAATCATATATTCTTTATGTCTATTGGGGGTTGGTTTTTGTTTCGTATATCATATGATATTATCTGTTTGCATATTCCCTTATATTCGATCAGATGGGTAAGATTGCTGATGATTAGTAAGTGTAGTTCCTTGGAACTTTTTCCTGCTTACTCTTGTTTGTCTTTCTCCTTACATTATAAGTTTCTCAAATCAGATGTTACCCTAGTTTTCTAGAAATCTTTGCCATCTTCAAGTATATATAGTTGACTTTATGTTTTGAAATAGAGTTTTGTAAAACATACACTTCTTCTTCTTCTTCTCTGTTTCGTTCCAAACTTTTAATATTTGTTTGGTCTGTCTAATCTACACTCTAGAGTAATTTACATAGAGATTCAATATGTTTCTTTGTCACTGCTAATCTCGAATTAGTTTAGAAGTGCTAAGACTTGAGATATTCAATGGTTTGTTTTTTTGTTTTATTTCAATTTTAAGTTGATAGTGTTAGCTTATTAGTCTCTGTTTTAACACTCATTCTTATTTCTATTTTGTAGATGGATTCTTCACCATTGCCAAACCAAGAAAATGAAGAAGCCGAAGAAGAGTTGATATCACCTGCTACTAATCGAGGCAAAAGAAAAGAGGTTCCAGAAGTTAGTGGAGCAACTTCTAAACCACCTAAGCAGCCTAAGGAACCGGCTACAAGGTCCCCTGTCTGGAAACACTTCACGAGAGTCAAGGAGCTGAAGGACAAATGCAAGTGTAATCATTGTCAAAGAATATTGGGATGTGCATCAGCGTCTGGGACTTCAAACTTGAAGAAGCATCTGGATTTGACTTGCAAGCAATATAAGGCATGGGAGCAGAGGCAATCTCAACATATTATTAAGGAAGATGGAAATCATGAAAACTGGAAAGTTTCTGAAGAAGTTTTCAGAGAGGCTTCTAATGAGATGCTTGTGTTGGCAGAGTTGCCACTAGCATTTGTTGAAGGATTAGCTTGGAGACACTTTTGCAGTAAGATGCATCTCTTTATGCCTCATTCAAGAAGAACTGCTACTAGAGACATTGTTGAAATGTTTGTGAGAAGGAAAGCAGCTCTGAATAAGTGGACTGCAGGTAATAAGACAAGAGTGTCTCTGACAACTGATATTTGGGTTGCAAATGTTACTCGTGCGAGCTATATGGTGATCACACTTCATTTTATTGATGCGAACTAGGAGCTCAAGAAGCAGATTATTGGTTTTAAGTATGTCACGGATCACACAGGGAAGACAATATCTTCTGTTCTGTTGGAATGTTTAGCTGAATGGGGGATAGAGAAGATCTTCACAATCACAGTGGATAATGCAACTGCAAACTCTACTGCACTCCTAAAGTTTCAAAAACAATTCAAGTTAGTGAATAATGATGCATTTGTGATGGATGTGAAGTTTATGCATATGAGGTGTTGTGCCCACATTATGAATCTGATTGTCAGAGACGGTTTGCATGAAATGAAGGGTAAAGTAACAGCCATTCGTAATGCTATTCAGTATGTGAGGTCTAATATTAAAAGATGTGATTCATTTGAGCAGAAGGTTGTAACTGGTAAGATGACTAGAGGGAGTTTGCCTTTGGATGTAAAAACAAGGTGAAACTCAACCTACTTTATGCTGTCAACAGCCTTGAAGTTTAGATCAACATTTGATAAGATGGAAATGGAGGACAATTTATACAATGACTTCTTTCTAGAAGTAGTGGATGGTGAAAAAAGGATTGGGCCGCCTTGTTTTACTGATTGGAATGATGTGGAGAGGTTAGTAAAGTTTCTAGCAATCTTTTACAAATCCACTTTGGTTATATCTGCATCTACTAGTGTTGCCTCTTACAAATGCTATGGTGAGATAGTAAATATAGAGAAGAGTCTGATGGCCTTGAGTACTAGTTTAGACAAGGAATTGAGAACAAAAGCTGATGAGATAATAGCTAAGTTTTAAAAGTATTGGGATGGAATGAAGCATATAAATAAAATGTTTATTGTTGCAAATGTCTTTGATCCAAGGAAGAAAATGCAGTTTGCTAATATGTGTTTTGAAAAGCTTTATGGTAAAGAGAGTTCAGATGTAAAAGAGATGAAAAAACCAGTCAATGATGTTTTGAAAGCTTTGTTTGCGGAGTATAGTGCAGTTCATAACAAAGGAACAAACAGTCAGTCATCACAGTCAAATCTGACATCAGCAGTAGGTGGCCGAGAATACAATGATGCAAGTCATACCACTGATTTAATGGATGATGATGTTGGGTATGAAGTTCCAGAGTCGATGGATTCTGCTTATCAAGAGATGGTTGATGAAAGTGGAGTCACTGATCCAAGAGATGAGTTAGACATTTATCTAAAAGAAAAAGTGGAGAATCCTAAAACGATTATGGGAACAGAATAGTCTGTATTGTCTTCGTGGAAAGTGAACAGTAGTAAGTATCCAGTTTTAGCAGAAATAGCTAAAGATGTGTTAGCAATGCAGGTTTCTTCTGTTGCATCTGAAAGTGCATTTAGCACTAGTGGTCGTATCATAGAACCAAAAAGGAGCTGTTTAAGTCATTATATGGTTGAAGTCTTGATGTGCACAGAGCAGTGGCTGAAGTGTGAGCTGAATTCAAATGACAAAACAGTTACAAATGCACAACTTCTTGCTGATGTTAAATGTTTGATAATCTTCAGAGAGGTAAGAATCTTTTGTTAAATTCTTTTTTGTCAATCTTGAGTAGCGTTTTAACATTCATATTTTTGTTATTCACTTGATATTTTCCAGAGTTTGATGGTGCAGTTGACTCAAGCTAGAATCATATTCGGATTATCAGATATAAGGTAATTTCATGGTTTTTTGTTGCTTGTTACTTGTTTGTTATAACACTACTACAGATAGTAACAACCTGCTTTGCTTTTGGAACAGAGAAACAATGAAGATGTCTATGATTCTTGATTCTTGATGTTAGTACTCTTCTTTGGTTCTTGATGTTTCTTTCAATTTTCTGAAGACCACTTCAAGCTTTTTTAAGACTTTTTGAATTTGGTTTTGGATGTTACTACTCTAGTCTCTACTACTTGTTTATGTTTTCGATTATACTTTTGGATTATGTTTTCGATTAGTCTTCTCAATTCGTTAATTCTTAACCCAGTTCGTAGTATTTCGGGTATATTTCGGGTATAGTGGGGATTCACTTATTTCGGGTATATTTTGGTATTTCAAAAAAATACCCAAACCTGAAAAAACCCGAACCGAATCCGAACCAAAATTTTCATAATACTTATATGATTCTATAAATTATAAATCCGAAATACCCAAACTGAACCCGAACCGATACCCAAATGCCCACGCCTAATTCATGCTACTGAATCTCGTGTTATTTATTGTAAAGAGGGGTTACAATATATATACATTCACATAAGATCTTGTTACTAACTAGATAACAACATATCTACAATAATATAACTACTATAAGATGAATGCAGATCACAAGTATATTCCAATGCGATCCAAACCAAAGATCTCGCTAACACCCCCCCTCCCTCAAGTTGAGCATGCGGATTCCAAATGCCCAACTTGGCAACTATGTTTTCAAACTCGCGACGACTAAGTGCCTTAGTAAACACGTCTGCGAGTTGCTCCTTTGTATGAACTTTCTGTGTTCGAATATCTCCAGCTTGTATCACGAACATTATGACAATCTATCTCCACTTCTTTAGTTCTCTCATGAAACACTGGATTAGCTGCAATGTACAGAGCGGCCTGATTATCATAATGTAAGTCTGTAGGTTCTCGTTGAGACACCCCAAAATCAGCCATTAAGCGTCACAACCACTCCAGCTCCTTAACAGTTAACGCCATACACCGGTACCCTGCTTCTGCAGAAGAGCGAGCTGCAACCTTCTGTTTTTTAGTCTTCCAAGAAATTGGAGAAGAGCCAAGCGTGACGAACCAACCACTCACAGAACGTCTCGTCAGAGGACACCCTCCCCAATCAGAATCACACCAGCCATACAGCTTTAAGTCACACTCAGAAGACAATAGCACACCCTGTCCCGGCATTCCTTTCAAGTACCGCACAACACGCAATGCAAAGTTCCAATGATCAGCTCTATGACTGTGCATAAACTGAGACAGAACATGAACAACATAAGTCAAATCTGGTCGAGTAGCCAAAAGATACACAAGTCACCCTACCAACCGTCGATAACGTTCGGGTTCTTTTAACAACGGACCATCAGAAAGAACAAGCTTGTGTTGTTGTTCAATATGAAATGCAGCAGGCTGTGATCCTAGATATCCCACTTCACTAATGATTGTAACATCCGTGAACCAGAATTCTGGTTTGGGATGTGCATCGATCGGTGCAGTAGGAGCATCGATCGATGCTGGCTCAATTCTGTGCGTTTTGACTTAAGTCAAACGCTGCGTTTTGGGTTAAGGAAAACCCTTAGATGCGAGTTTTTGTCCCATTCGTGTTGTTTGGCCGTTTTTGAGAGAGAACGAGAGAGAGAAAGAGTTCTTGAGAGTTTCTGGAGATTTCTTGGAGATTTGGTGCGTTCCTGTAGAGATCTGTAGCTGGGATCGTTGTAGGAGCTTCCTAGAGGCTTGTTCTTGAGTGTTTTTGGTTCAGATTCGTCTTGGCACAGGTAAGTGCAGGACCATGGCTTATCTAAGCTAGAGAATTCAGTAGTTTGCTTGTTGTATGTTGTTAGACATATTATATTGTTGCTATGGACGTTAGGAAGCTTTCTTGTGGCTTGGGATTGAGTTTTGTGGTTGTAGGAACGAAATCCGGTGAGAAGCTTTGGAGAAATCACGGTGCTCGACGTTGCGTCGATCGATGCATACCTTGCATCGGTCGATGCAAGTGCAAGGACGGCGCGATGAACTTTAAGGTTTTTCGTGTGCGTCGAGCATGCGTCGGTCGATGCAGACTGGGTATCGGTCGATGCAAGTTATACTTGCGTCGATCGATGCAGCTTCTGTATCGATCGATGCTTCTCCATTTGGCATCGGTCGATGCTAGTGTGGCATCGGTCGATGCTAAGTCCTGTTTTGTGATTGACGTGTGTTGATTGTTGTGTGAAGATTACTGATACTCTATTGCTTGTGTGTATAGCCCAGTAGATGGGAGGATTGCCTTACTGAGTGTTTGTAAAATACTCATGCATTGCAATATGTGTTTGTGGTGCAGGTAAAGGCAAAGTGTGATCGTGGAATCCAGGCAATGAAGAGGAGGATGTTCTAGGGACTCGGATTTTATGTTGTCTGGCATTGCTAGGTTCCTAGAGTTGGGTCATTAGAACATTGCTAGGTTGCTGGTTCTATGATTTATGGTTTTTTGGATATGGATTATGTTGAATATTGTTATATTTTATATTTGGATTATTATTGGATATTGGTTGGTTATTTCCGCTGTTGAATGTGTTTGTGGTTAGGTGGCTAGTGGGTATGGGAACACTAGTTGTAGTTATTTTATTATTATATTATGTTATTTTTATTATTTATTATTTTTTTTTTAAAAAAAAGGTCGGTCCTTTCATTTTGGTATCAGAGCCCTTACGGTTCTAGGTTTGGGTTCACTAGGCTTTGTGCTGTAGATGTTTGGGATTGCATGTCTTGATTGATTATGTGAGTTAGTCAATTGTGTGTGGCATGGAGTCCTAGAACATCCTCTTCGAGCCTATTGGTGATTCCACGGTGAGTTTCTATTTCTGTGTTAAATAGTAATTGTTTGCTTAGCCTTCTGTTCATGGTAGTGCAGATGGTTAGAGAGGATGCTGTTGCTGGTCGTGGTCGTGGACGCGGTCGTGGTCGCGGACGTGGTCGTGGTAGGGGCAGAGTCCGAGTGGTTAGTGAGACCGAGGACCAGAGTGTGACAGCTGAGGGTGTTGGCGAGTCGCAGGGAGTTCCGGGGGATTCTGTGAGTGTGGCCGGAGGGGGCGGTGTTGATGCTCCAGTGGTCGGTGATGCTAGGGTCCCGGGTGTGGGAGCCCCAGCGGGTGGAGTCCCTGGTGCTGACATTGCGGTTTTGCTAGCACAGGTGTTAGAGCGGTTACCACCAGTGGTGCCGGCTCGGGCTCAGGTAGTGCCACCAGTTGTGGCGGAGGAGCGGCAGCCAGTGGCTGCGGATGTGGGAGTCCATGCTCGTTATCTCAGCATGTTGACAGAGATGGGTCGGTTGCGCACTGAGCAGTTTTCAGGAGGTGTAGATCCTACTGCTGCGGATGCGTGGAGGACGAGAGTGGAACATAACTTCCATACTCTGAGATGTCCTGAGGAGCTCTGGGTGGACATAGGGGTCTACTTTTTGAGTGGTGATGCTGAGTTGTGGTGGAGATCTGTGGCTGCTAGGAGGGTGCAGCAGGAGATGACTTGGGCTGACTTCGTTTTGGAGTTCAACCGCAAGTATTTTCCTAGAGAGGGATTGGATCGTCTGGAGGTGCAGTTCCTTTAGTTGTCTCAGGGGACACGGTCAGTGCGGGAGCTGGATTTGGAGTTCAGTCGACTTATTTGTTATGGGGGTCGGGCTATGGAGCCTGAGGAGGCTCAGATCAGGAGGTTCTTGAGGGCTCTACGTGATGATTTGAGAGTTCACTGTAGAGGGAGGTCTTATGCTACGCGTGCAGAGCTGGTTGAGACAGCAGCAGAGATTGAGGAGGATATCCGGGCACAGTCAGTGTCGGTTACTCTAGTAGCTCAGCTTGGTAAGGCTCAGCAGCAGGGTGGTTCCAGCAGGAGCGGTAGGCATGCTCAGGGAACCAAGAGGAAGTGGGAGGCTACGCAGAAGCTGAGTGGTGCGGGTTGCTTCGGTTGTGGGAGCAAGGATCACAAGGTTGCTAGTTGTCCCAAGAGGAGTGCTCCGACGGCAGGGCCTCGGGTATGTTATCATTGTAGGGAGGCAGGGCACATCAGGCCTTTCTGTCCCAAGTTGCAGCCGGTAGCAGTGGCAGCATTGCAGCAGGTGCAGCCTAGAGGTCAGCAGGTGTCACGGATTGAGCAGACGCCACGTGCTTACACGACAGCAGAGACTGGTGGAACCAGTGCCGGGGCGATCACAAGTATAATTTCTGGTACTTAAACTTTGTGAATTTATAGTAGGTTCAGATTTTATGGTTTCCTGTGATAAAGTGTTAGGTTCTCAACACATGAGGTTTGTGTAGGGACCTTGTTCGTGGGCGGGTTTAAGTCCCACGTTATGTTTGATTCTGGAGCTTCTCATAGCTTCATTACGCCGGAGTGTGCAGAGTGTGCGGGACTCAGAGGGGATCCCGGGGAGCGTACAGAAGTTGTCAGAGTTGCTGGGGGCAAGTTCCTGAGAGTTATTGGACGGGCTAGAGGGGTTGATATTCAGATCGCAGGAGAGTCGTGGCCAGCGGATTTGCTTATCAGCCCAGTGGAGTTGTATGATGTTATTCTCGGGATGGATTGATTGCATCGACATATGGTGCATTTGGATTGCCATCGGGGTAGAGTGGAGTTTGAGCGTCCAGGAGAGAAGTTGGTTTTTCAGGGAATTAGACCGACTTCGGGGAGTCTCGTGATCTCAGCCATTCAGGCTGGGAAGATGATTGAGAAGGGCCGTGAGGCTTATCTGGTCACTATATCTATGCTAGAGTCAGTGGGGAAGTCTACGGTTAGCGGTATTCCGGTAGTAGAGGAGTTTGAGGATGTGTTTCAGTCTTTGCAGGGATTACCACCATCTCGGTCGGATCCTTTCACCATTGAACTGGAACCGGGGACGACACCGTTATCCAAGGCTCCTTACAGAATGGCTCAGCAGAGATGGCAGAGCTGAAGAAGCAGCTAGAGGATCTGTTGAGTAAGGGGTTCATCCGTCCTAGTGTATCACCGTGGGGAGCGCCGGTCTTGTTTGTGAAGAAGAAGGATGGAAGTTTCAGGTTATGCATCGATTATCGGGGTTTGAACCGGGCCACTGTGAAGAACAAGTACCCTCTTCCTAGGATCGATGAGTTGTTGGATCAGTTGAGGGGTGCTACTTGGTTCTCTAAGGTAGATCTGGCGTCGGGTTATCATCAGATACCGATAGATGAGGCAGACGTGAGGAAGACTGCTTTCAGGACGAGGTATGGGCATTATGAGTTTGTGGTGATGCCTTTCGGGCTGACTAACGCACCAGCAGCGTTTATGAGATTGATGAACAGTGTGTTTCAGGAGTTTCAGGATGTATCTGTCATCATTTTCATCGACGATATCCTAGTTTATTCTAAGAGTCATGAGGAGCATGCAGTGCATTTGAGAGCTGTTATGGAGAAGCTGCAGGAGCAGAAGTTGTTTGCTAAGTTGAGCAAGTGCAGTTTTTGGCAGCGTGAGATGGGCTTTCTGGGTCACATTGTTTCTGCAGAGGGGGTTTCTGCAGATCCAGAGAAGATTCAGGCTATTAGAGATTGGCCTAGACCGCATAATGCCACAGAGATCAGGAGTTTTCTTGGATTGGCAGGTTACTACAGGAGATTTGTGCAGGGGTTTGCAAGCAGAGAACGTCCTATGACTAAGTTGACAGGGAAGGATATTCCTTTTGTCTGGTCAGAAGAGTGTGAGGAAGGCTTTGCAAGCCTGAAGGAGATGTTGACTACTGCGCCAGTGTTGGCTTTGCCTGAGCAGGGAGAACCCTATGTGGTTTATACAGATGCATCTAGAGTTGGTTTGGGGTGTGTTCTGATGCAGCATGGGAAGGTGATTGCTTATGCTTCACGGTAGTTGCGGGTGCATGAAGGCAACTATCCTACTCATGATTTGGAGATGCGTGCTGTAGTTTTTGCCCTGAAGATTTGGAGATCTTATCTTTATGGTGCAAAGGTACAGGTGTTTACAGATCATAAGAGTCTAAAGTATATATTCACGCAGCCTGAGTTGAATTTGAGACAGAGGCGGTGGATGGAGCTTGTGGCAGACTATAATTTGGAGATAGCCTATCATCTTGGTAAGGCTAACACGGTTGCGGATGCTCTGAGTCGGAAGAGGGTAGCTTCGGCTCAGGAGCAGGAGATGGAGTCCCTGGTAGGGGAGATCAGTGCTTTGAGCTTGTGTGCTGTTTCACTGGAACCGTTGGGTTTGGAAGCAGTTGACAGAGCAGATCTTTTGAGTAGGGTGCGGATGGCACAGGAGAAGGATTTGGGGCTGGTGAATGCCTCAAAGGATGTTGATTCTGAGTATCAGGTCTCAGATAATGGTACTATCTTGGTGCACGGTCGGGTTTGTGTGCCTAAGGATGAGGAGTTGAGGCAGGAGATTCTGAGAGAGGCTCATGCGAGCAAGTTATTCATTCATCCAGGAGCGACTAAGATGTATCGTGACCTCAAGAGGTATTATCATTAGGTCGGGATGAAGAAGGATGTAGCTAGTTGGGTCGCGAGGTGCGATGTATGTCAGCTAGTGAAGGCTGAGCATCAGGTTCCTGGCGGTTTACTGAAGAGTTTACCCATTCCTGAGTGGAAATGGGATATGATTACCATGGATTTCGTGGTAGGATTGCCAGTGTCAAGGACCTTTGATGCGATTTGGGTCATCGTGGACCGGTTGACTAAGTCAGCACATTTTCTGGCCATTAAGAAGACTGATGGAGCAGCGGTCTTGGCTAAGAAGTATGTGAGAGAGATAGTCAGATTGCATGGGGTGCCAGTGAGCATTGTGTCTGACAGAGATTCTAAGTTCACTTCGGTGTTCTGGCGGGCTTTTTAGCCAGAGTGTCCTTGTGACGGTCCTCTTTAGGACATTTGTGTGGCCTTAGTGGCGGTCCTTTTTAGGACATTTGTTTGGCCTTTGTGGCGGGCTGTTTAGCCAGAGTGTCTTTGTGACGGTCCTTCGGGACAGATGGCCTTTGTGGCGGTCCTTCGGGACAGATGGCCTTTGTGGCGGGCTGTTTAGCCAGAGTGTCTTTGTGACGGTCCTTCGGGACAAATGGTCTTTGTGACGGTCCTTCGGGACAGATGGCCTTTGTGGCGGGCTGTTTAGCCAGAGTGCCTTGGTGGCGGTCCTCTTTAGGACATTTGTTTGGCCTTGGTGGCGGTCCTCTTTAGGACATTTGTTTGACCTTGGTGGAGGTCCTCTTTAGGACATTTTGTTGGCCTTTGTGGCGGCCTTTGTGGCGTGTATATGATCCTTGTGTGGTCATGAGGTATTCCAGTGAGGGGATATGTGGTTGGTAGGACATTGAGATGTTTTACGCGAGCCACGGGAGGGAAACCTGGATAGGGATAGGACTCAGACGTGTTCAGAATTGTTTGCTCGCGGCTCTTGGAGGACTTTGGTTCTCCTAGTACTGCCATATTCGGAGACTTTGTGACTTTGGAGTATGGTTGGTATATCGACTTCGGACGACGGTCCGGAGGCGCGCTGTAGGGTGACGACCCGAGAGACGAGTTGGATTTTTCCTTATATATTATGGCATGCGGGCTTAGGCCCGATGAAGAGCCAACATTGGCATGCAGACTTAGGTCTGATGAGGAGCCGATGAAACTCAAG
Organism: Camelina hispida; assembly: GCA_023657505.1. Taxonomy (NCBI): domain Eukaryota; kingdom Viridiplantae; phylum Streptophyta; class Magnoliopsida; order Brassicales; family Brassicaceae; genus Camelina; species Camelina hispida. The sequence continues at coordinate 10,075,786 of CP094635.1, read as the reverse complement.
GTTTAGGCCTATGAGAAAAAGGAAAGTCCAAAAGTCGAGAGCAAATGACGCCTGGAGCGTGAGTCTATTGCCTAGAGGTGACCTTCTGTAGATCGGTCGGAGGAGTGCGGGCCGTGGAGATGGTTGCACGGGAGTCCTTGGCTGATGGTTGATTGGGATTCGAGGACGAATCCTGTTTGGTGGGGGAGAATTGTAACATCCGTGAACCAGAATTCCGGTTTGGGATGTGCATCGATCGATGCAGTAGGAGCATCGATCGATGCTGGCTCAATTCTGTGCGTTATGACTTAAGTCAAACGCTGCGTTTTGGGTTAGGGAAAACCCTTAGATGCGAGTTTTTGTCCCATTCGTGTTGTTTGGCCGTTTTTGAGAGAGAACGAGAGAGAGAAAGAGTTCTTGAGAGTTTCTGGAGATTTCTTGGAGATTTGGTGCGTTCCTGTAGAGATCTGTAGCTGGGATCGTTGTAGGAGCTTCCTAGAGGCTTGTTCTTGAGTGTTTTTGGTTCAGATTCGTCTTGGCACAGGTAAGTGCAGGACCATGGCTTATCTAAGCTAGAGAATTCAGTAGTTTGCTTGTTGTATGTTGTTAGACGTATTAGATTATTGCTATGGACGTTAGGAAGCTTTCTTGTGGCTTGGGATTGAGTTTTGTGGTTGTAGGAATGAAATCCGGCGAGAAGCTTCGGAGAAATCACGGTGCTCGACGTTGCGTCGATCGATGCATACCTTGCATCGGTCGATGCAAGTGCGAGGACGGCGCGATGAACTTTAGGGTTTTTCGTGTGCGTCGAGCATGCGTCAGTCGATGCAGACTGGGTATCGGTCGATGCAAGTTATACTTGCGTCGATCAATGCAGCTTCTGTATCGATCGATGCTTCTCCATTTGGCATCGGTCGATGCTACTGTGGCATCGGTCGATGCTAAGTCCTGTTTTGTGATTTACGTGTGTTGATTGTTGTGTGAAGATTACTGATACTCTATTGCTTGTGTGTATAGCCCAGTAGATGGGAGGATTGCGTTACTGAGTGTTTGTAAAATACTCATTTATTGCAATATGTGGTTGTGGTGCAGGTAAAGGCAAAGTGTGATCGTGGAATCCAGGCAATGAAGAGGAGGATGTTTTAGGGACTCGGATTTTATGTTGTCTGGCATTGCTAGGTTGCTAGAGTTGGGTCATTAGAACATTGCTAGGTTGCTGGTTCTATGATTTATGTTTTTTTGGATATGGATTATGTTGAATATTGTTATATTTTATATTTGGATTATTATTGGATATTGGTTGGTTATTTCCGCTGTTGAATGTGTTTGTGGTTAGGTGGCTAGTGGGTATGAGACCACTAGTTGTAGTTATTTTATTATTATATTATGTTATTTTTATTATTTATTTTTTTTTTTTTTAAAAAAAAGGTCGGTCCTTTCAATGATATCCAATGTGTACTTTCTTTGACAGAGAAAAATACCATCATTATTTCTTGCCACCTCAATCCCTAAGAAGTATTTTAGCGAACCCAGGTCTTTGATATGAAAACACTCGCCGAGATACTGCTTAAACTGTGCTATGCCTGCTGTATCATTACCGCCAATGATAATGTCATCTACGTACACCAGGATGTAGATTTCAGATGTACCACGTCGCAAGTGAAATATTGAATAATCGGAGTATGATTCCTTGAAGCCATACTTCGTAAGTGCTCCCTAACATCTTGGAGCTTGCTTTAATCCATAGAGAGACTTCTTCAGTAAACACACTGAGTTTCTATCTTCATTGTTACGGAAACCAGGTGGAAGTTGCATATACACTTCCTCCTCCAAATCCCCATGTAAGAAAGCGTTGTTTACATTCATCTGATGCAACTCCCATTGTTTTGCTGCAGCAACTCCAAGAAACGTCCGAACCATCGTCATCTTAACAACCGGTCCAAAGTTCTCATCATAATCCACACCTTCTTTTTGATTGTTCCCCAAGACTACTAAACGGGCTTTGTGTCTATCCAACGTTCCATCAGCTCTATACTTGAGTTTATAAATCCACTTACAGCCAATCGCCTTTTTTCCTGGTGGAAGAGTTGTCACTGTCCACGTTTGATTCTGTTCGAGAGCATCAATTTCCTTCTGCATTGCCTCTCGCCACTCTTTGTAAGCCACTGCATCACGAAAGGTAGTGGGCTCTGTGCCAGCAATAATTGATGCCAGAAATGCTCTATACTTCGGAGAAAATTGGCTGCAGACGATGTATTTTGAGATTGGGAAATCAATTCCTTCAACTGACTTGTCTGCAGTTTTGTCCGAATCACACACAACCTGCAACACATAGTCCTTCAGTCTAGCTGGCATGGCTTTCTCACGCTTGCCACGTCCGAGTTGTTCAACCGGAGGTGCTTCGGCAACACCCTCTTCTGCAACGTCATTTGCTGCATCATTCTCTTCCTCTGCTTTTCGAGACAAGATGTCAGTCTCGGCAAGTACTTCATCTATTGTAGTATCATTACTCGTCTCTAGTGTCTCATTACTAGCCTCTTGTTCTGTTTCCAGGTTAGCAACTACAATCTCTTCTTCAACCACATCTACTAACTCACCAAAATCAGTAGTGTTGTTCAACAATGCTTCTCGATCACCTCTGAATTCACCTGAACTCATCAGAAAAGTCTTTTCAACAAAGACCACATCTCATGATACAAAGACTTTGTCGGTTTCTAAATCATACATGTTCCAACCCTTTTTCCCAAACGGATAACCAACAAACAAGCAACGCCTGTTTCTTTCTTCAAACTTATCTCCTCTCCTTTGTTTATGAGCAAACGCAAGACAACCAAAGACCCGCAAATTGTCGTATGGTGGAGGAGTCCCATAAATCAGTTCGTAAGGAGTTTTCCCCTTTAAAACTCGCGACGGTGTTCTGTTTATCAAGTAAGCTGCCGTGAGAATACTTTCTCCCCATAATTTGATCGGAAGTGAGGACTGAAACAAGAGTGCTCTCGCCACGTTAAGAATATGCCGATGCTTTCGCTCCACTCTTCCATTCTGCTGCGGTGTACCAACACAAGACGTCTGGTGTATGATTCCTTTTTCTGAAAATTCTGTTGTGAGACAAGGGAATTCTGTCCTGTTGTCAATTCTAACTATCTTGATGTTTTTGTTGAATTGATTAGATACCAAATTCAAGAAGTTCTTTAGTGTTTGTTTCACTTGTGATTTCTCTCGAAGTAAATACACCCAAACTCCTCTTGAGAAGTCATCAACAATTGTCAAGAAGTAAAATGAATTTCACAAAGTGGGACTACGATATGGTCCCCGTAAGTCGCAGTGAATCATATCAACAACTTCATAGCTTGTATTATTACTTGAGTGAAAAGTCTCATGGCTATGTTTTGCTTTTACACAAATTTCACAAACTGAAAAATCCCTACTTCGACTACAACCAACAGAAACCAAATCTAAAACACCATTAGATGGATGTCCCAGCCACTAATGCCACATATTATCAGCTCCATCCTTATTCAAATGAAAAGCACTAAAGGTTGGCAATCGACGAAAAAAGTACAACCCGTCTCTAAGTTCTCCCGCTCCAATCAGCCTCCTCGTTGTACGGTCCTGTAGTACACAACCTTTGTAAGCAATTTGTATCACTATATCAAGATCCGCAACAAGCTGAGAAACTGAGATCAGATTGCATCTTAAGTCAGGTACAAACAACACATTCTTCAACTCAAACTCATCATCAAAAACCACAATGCCTTTTTCCTTGGACAGAGTTTGGCAACCGTTTGGCAAACCGATTGAACAAGGCAACATATACTTCTGAACAACAATCATTTCACTAAACCCCATAATATGATTCGAGGCTCCTGTATCAAGGACCCAGTCATGAGAGAAAGACTTACCGGTGAGACGCGGTTCTGTCACCTGTTTCTCCTTGAGAAGTTTGATAAGGGTTCCCCACTGCTCGTTGCTCAACCCCGTGTACCCGTTTCTCCCAGCTTCGGTACTCACGCCACTTTCACTTTGAACAACTGCAGCGTTTGCACGTATCATTCCACGCCCCCATCCAGCTCCTTCTCGATCGCTACCATGTCCTCCTTGACGAGAATGTTCACCCCACAAAGGCGGATATCCAATGACTAGGAAACATGTCTCTGCCGTGTGTCCTGTCTTCTTACACGCAGTGCAAAACAGTCGTGATTTTTCTTCAGGTCCGGCTGTTATGTTTCCACTTCGAGCAGAAAAGGCCACCTGGGACGTTTGTTGTTCTCTCCCACACATGACAGTCTTGATTCGTTCCACAGACTTCACCTTTGAGTAGACTTGATTCATGTTAGGCAAGGGATTTGTACTTATTATTGAAGTGCAAACTCCTCCGTACACTGTGTCGTTCAGACCAAGAAGGAAGTGATGAATCCGGTCATCCTCCTTCTTCTTCTCAATCTCCGTGGTGATATTGCAACTGCATCCTCCACACTTGCACGCCAACGTTGGTTCATAATTACTCAGGTCTTCCCACAAGACTTGCAGCTTGCCGTAGTAATCGATCACCGTCATGTTTCCTTGACCAAAAAAGGCAAGCTCTGCCTTAATCTCCTAAATCCAAGGACCATTCCTTTCAGAGAATCGATCCTTGATTTCCTTCCACAACTCCACAAGATCTTTCTTGTTTCCCAGTGTCTTCCGCACTTTGGGATCCACCGTGTTGAGGATCCACAAAGACACCATCGACTTTGCGGAGACCCAATCTTCATACTCTGCTTCCTCCTTGTTTGGCTCTGTCACACTTCCGTCAACGAAACCAAACTTTTTCTTGATTCGCAGTGCCGTTCTCACCGCCTGAGCCCACTCATCAAAGTTGTCACTGTTGAACTGAACCTGGGCGATGATGGCTCCAGGGTTCTCGTTCGCCACCAGTTGGTAAGCCGCCGCCATCGTCATTGACGACTCTGTCTTAACGCTCTTTTCAGACATTTTTCTTATTTTTTTCAGGCTTTAATACCATGTAAAGCTAGGTTCAGACTACTGAATCTCGTGTTATTGATTGTAAAGAGGAGTTACAACATTCACATAAGATCTTGTTACTAACTAGATAACCACAGATCTACAATAATATAACTACTATAAGATAAGTGCAGATCACAAGTATATTCCAATGCGATCCAAACCAAAGATCTCCAAAGATCTCGCTAACATTGAGCATGTGTGTGTGGCTGGATTATATATTTTTCGATTTCCATATCTTAATTTGTATAAGTATATTTTAATATGTGAATGAAAGATGAACTATTGTACCATGCGGATAAATTATCTCACTTGAACTAATTTTTTCACATTCCTCTCAAGACTTTATAGTTTTGAGTTCTCCTTTACCATTCTCATACTTTTGTACTAGTTTAGTTGCTATCAAATATCAATTACATGACTATTTGAAAAAACAATCAGAGACCCAAATATTTTAGATATTTGTACGGCGACCAATAAATCCAATTTGAAAAAAAAAATTATATTTTGCGTAACAAAAAAACTATATATATATAAAATAAAATAAAGTTCCTCCAAATTATGCTTTTAATTTATCTTCTATGATTTCTACATTCTAAAATAAATAATTCACATGAAGTTATTGTTATGGTTTATTTAGTTTTGAAAGAATTTAATATGTAATGATATAATTTAATAAAGTGAAGATAGATAATAATGTATTTGAGTATATTCTAAGATAAATAGCTCACATAATGGTATTGTTATGGTTTATTTAGCTTTGAAAGAATTTTAATAGATAATGATAAAATTTAATAAAAAAAGAGATAGATAATAATGTATTTGAGTTTTTAAAATGACACATGTCAAAACTGATTTTAACAATAACATTATGTGAATTTTTTTGTTTTAAAATGTAGGAAAAATAGGAGTTAATTAATATATAATGATATTATTTAATTAAGTAAACATAGATAACAATGTATTTGAGATTTTTTTTTAAATGACTCATGTCACAAAGAGTCAAAGACAAATGAAACATGTGAGTATGGATGAACCTTATTTAATTTATTGAACTCCGTCCCTTTTTAGATGATTTTTAGACTAAGGGCATCTTCAACCCCACTCTATTTTAGAGTCAAAACTCTATTATAGAGCAATATTTGCTCTAGATTGCTCTATATATAGAACAACTCTATTCTCACATCTATTTTTTTATACTAACTTTTGCTCTATTATAAAGTTACTCTATTTTAAATGAAAAATAGAGATATACATTGGAGATGGTCTAATGCACACTAATTAAGAAATTATTGAATTTTTGTTTATTCTTAAACAAAAACATAATTTAATATACCAATTCAACCAGTAAGATAAAAATCTGCATAATATAATTAGTTAAAACCAATCCAATTAATTTTGCATAGATTTGTGAAAAAAAAAACATATAATTTAGAAGAAGAAAAATATAAATATAAATAATTATATTAGATAATGGTTAAGATAAGATCTTTAAAAGTCTTAGTCATTCATACGTGAGATGTATATATAAAAATATGGGATGCTAAAACCTAAAGTTCATTTTTTGTAAAACATTCACAATTGTTATTTAAATTATTCATAATGTGGCTCATACACATTTAACATACTGTTTAGTGTCACATTCATGGTTGTTCTCTTTGGTTGTCTATGTGAGGCGAGAGTGCATGTAAATGTTGATATCATCAATGATATTGATCCAAATGTTCAATTGGGACTACACTGCAAATCAAAGCACAAAGATCTCGGATCACAATCATTAGCCCCTGGTAAACACTGGGGATTTATAGAAGGTATTAATGCTTGGGAAACAACTTTGTTCTTTTGTCACTTTGAGTGGGGAAGTCAATCTAAATGGTTTGATATTCTTGTAACTAAGAGAGATCAATATGTATGTAAAAATCATCCGTGTGTTTGGAGTATAAGACATGATGGTCCATGTAGATTAACAGGTCGAGAAAAATGTTATCATTGGAATGATAATATTTGAATATTATTGTAACAAGATTTCACAATTATAAGCTAAAGAATAAAAATATTTTATTTTCGTTTTTCCGTTTGTTTAGCCCTACATAATATAAAAATTTAAACCTTAAGAGACATGACATAGACTTACGCATTAAACGGGAGATGAAAACCGGTTAGTTTAAGAACAAGAGTTTCATTTAGACCAAGTTGGTTTAAGAACGGGGTTTTGATGTAGACCTATGTCTCGATTGTGAAAGGTAATTTAGTATGGATCTGATACAATCCTGCACTTTTTTAGAATAGTATAATAAAAACTTAGGAAAATTAAGAGCCAAAACATATTCCAATAATGGTTTATTTGTACAGCGTTAATTGGAGAAGAAAGTAGAAACAAGGGGAATTAGGAGACCATATAAGATACTAAAATACGAAAGTTAATCATATTCATACTGAAATACAAAATACAAATTACCATACAAAATTTAATTATATTCATACCAATTACCATCCACTTCTGTATTTTGTTCTATTATTGAGATGTGAAAGAATGATAGATAAAAGAATATATTAAACCCTTTCCCCCTCTATCAGCTTAACACCTATATATAGTAGCTATAAAATGTCAAAACCATGGACCCTAGAACAACCCTGCTGGGTCAATTTGACCGAGCCCCTAAGACCACTAAAGAGAAAGAACCTCGAAAGTAAACACGCAGTTTGAAGATAATTACTTTATTAATAAAAATATATATAACAAACCAATGAATGAGATGTTTAATATTCACATACGAGATGAGATAAATAACAATCCAATGAAACCAAGAAATTGAGATACGCAGTGTTTACACCATAACTCTTTCCTCCTACAAGGATAACTTCTGTTCCCATGAACATTTTAGTTTAAATTTCTACTACATTACGTCCAATTAAAACAATAGCTTAAGATGTGAATCTATGACCTTAAACATCACTAGTATGTATTATAATTAATATTTAGTTACATATCTAGACTCTTGAGCTATTAGAGAAAAAAATTATGAACTTTGCAAAATTTCCTCTATTCTTCGTTCTTTTGGAGAAAATGGACCTTCAAACTGCTTTCCTTGGTCTGTTAATTAAAACAAACATTTCACCACTTTAGCCTTTAAAGCTTAATTCCATACAAAGAATCAAACCATTCAAAGTTATATATAGATTAAACCGGAGTGGTCAAATATAATGAGAGGAGTATTACTGTAATGGAGATATTGATTTACCGCAGAGATAGGAATGGAGAAAAGGGTCTTCTCAATTTCTTCAAAATATAACAATTCTTGATTGAACATGCCAATCAATTCTGTCAGCTCAAATAGGATTATTTCAACCTGCTGATATTTAATCACCAAGACAAGTTTCTTATTATCATGTATATAAGAATTTTTATTTTTTATGAAAAAAGGTCAATAACATAAATAAAGTGGACTTACTCGTGGGAGAAACTTGATGACGACGTCTTCGATCTCGTCCATGACTTCTATAGCTATGACCATTTCTTCATGTATGGACACCACATCTATCTATAACCTCCACATGATTAGTCTTTCTCATTAGCAAAAACATTATAAACAAATTTGTTTTCCAAAAGAAAGAATATTATCTAACCGTGGCACCATGCACGAGGGTAAACGGACAGACAAAGCATGGAGTTTTCGAGTTAGCTTGCTCAACGCTTCCGAGTTTTTTGCGTCTAATTTTGACCACTCATTAAGTAAAGGCATTTGGAGGCTAAGCACTTCACGTAATTTGATATCTTGACGGAGCCTTTGAACTTCAATCAAATTTTCCACTACGTAGTTCCTCATTTTGTATATCCTTAGCCAAACCCAAAACAACTGATCCTGAAACCATTCATAAAAACAAATATGAATATTGTTATTAGTTACATGCATTCACAAGATATAAATTTATATCATATAGTTTTGTACCTCAACGTTGATCTTAAGGTTAGCCATAGTGGCTTCGGTTCTTGCGTTAACAAACCTCCATTGGAGTAATCTGTTTTGGAAAACCCTAAACCGGTGAAACTCCTCCTCTTGAACCGGAGATACTTTTTTCTGCGCCATGAAGTACTTCAAAACTCCGGCCACCGCACCACCGCCACCGCTTCTAATCTTGGCCTTGCTTACCGGTGACTCAGGAGGAGTCATGCACATTGGAGCCGCCGGAGCTGAGCTGGACAGAGGCGTCTTCAGAGTCGAAACTCTCCCAGGGGACAACGCCCACGCCGAAGCTATGCTCGCTGATCCTGGTTTTACACCTCTCGAAGAAGCGTTGCTATTACGAGGACTGCCACGCTCACGTTGCTCCAAGTACCGAGCAAAAGCCTCTCTGCTTCTACCGCTGTTCATCTCTTGAGATCTTGACGCGCTGTTTCTCGCGGGGGTTATATTATTCTCACCGGGTTTGGAGTTGGATGATCCGGTGGGTCTGGAGGATCTTGTTGTGGAGTGTGATCTGCTTATCATCGCTCGTTTACTTGTATTGGAAGGCGAAGAGGAAGAAGAGGAGGACGTAGAAGAGGAGAATGAGGCGTTTAAGGACACTGGGAGGGAGATCGAGGAGGATATACTCCGGCTCCGATCAATATTTGGCGACGGAGGCCGGATTCTGCGACTAGTGGTGGTGGTTGACATTTTCGTATTTGACATTTGATGGTTAACTTTGTCACGCACTGGTTTTTTTGTATAATTATGCATGATATATAAATAGTTAGGGCTCATTATCTGTTTGATAACGCTTGGGGACTTGTAGGAGTTGACAGCACGTAGAGGCAGGTAAGAACACTTCTGCATGTATTAGTGTGTGTCTACATTGTTAAATAAATATAATAAATTCGAGTGTATTTACGAGTGGCCGGGAGTATAATATATGTAAGGTCAAAAGCATACGAAGGTCAAGCTTTAGCTATTGACACGTCTTTTGTTTATCTTCCAAATTAAACAACATGGCGATTTATAAACTTTAAAAGGTTCCAATTCAAAACTGCCTCATGTATCTAGTCTACGTTGAATATATAAAACCTTAAGATAGCGTCAAATCTTTAATCTTGAACCAGAAAAAAAAATGTCAAATTCTTTAACCTCTCAGTACCAATATATGTTAATTTGCATTCTCCAATATCCAATTAATTTGTTTGTTTTTATTTAAGAATGTTAGTCTGAACCGTATCTTCCCACGTTCGGTGGTTGGTGGCCGCTTGCTGATCGTCCTCGTACTAACTCTCGTTGTTATTGATGAAATCACCAATGATAATAATTGTAACATTTTTTTTATTTTTTTTGGTTTTATGGTTTATATATAAAGTCTGTCGAATCCAGCTTCCAATCTCACTTAGCACCATCTCAAGCTATATAATCCATATTCATGTTATTGTCTTGGTTACCGAAACATATAAACACAACGGATAAGCTTTGGCTGACACAAAGCAAGATGTACAAAGCAAGACTATATAGTTTTGAGTTCTCCTTTACCATTCTCATACTTTTGTATTCGTTTAGTCGCTATCAAATATCAATTACATGACTATTTGAAAAAACAATCAGACAACCAAATATTTTAGATATTTGTATGGGGACCAATAAATCTAATTTGAAAAAAAAAAATTATATTTTACGTAACAAAAAAACTATATATATATATATATCCCCTATATATTAAAGGAGAAACATTTTGGTGAAAAAGCTGATGTGTCAGCATTGTAGAGCTCAGTGCACCATTTAGCAAAATCCCTTCAAATTTTCTAATTAATTACATTTTTGTGCCATTGTATTTATTGGCAATTTTTTTTAAGAAAATCCATAAACGAAAACTCTTCCCATGAATACATTTGATCCTATAAATACATTCTTTCAGCGTGATAGCCAGAACCAAAAAATATATTAAACAAAAAAAAGACGATATATATTATTATTATTATCTAATTTTGACTCATAGACTATTAGATATTTTTGCCCAAAAAAAAAAAAGACTGTTGATATTTAAGGAAAATTTCGCTTAACATATATGTGAATAATCAATCAATCAGAAAAAGAATATTCGTTACCTAATTCACACCTACATAAATCCCTTTCAAAAAACTACATAATTATCAGGTCTATCAATTGTATATTTCAATTAAGATTTCAGTTAAGATTTCAATTACGACTCCTAAATAAGTGCGAGTCCTCTAAATGAATTCATTGTCTTTCCAAAAACATCATACAATAATAAAATCAAATATACACCAAAACGCAATAATATCTGTTATACGAGAAATTTTGGCTAAATGTTTTTTTAAATAAGGAATTACTTATTAAGAGCCTCACAACAAGCAAACTAATTGCGCCTTAAACTCCGAAATCATGTACCTAAACCAATATTTTGTGATCCATGAAAAAACTTAATTAGTGGGAATTGTACTTTCAAAACTTTAATACGAAAACCCTTACTGAAATTACAAAGTACTATATATACGACCTTCCAATCATCATCATTTCCTTCAGTTCACCATCAAACTTATTCAAAGTTTCAAAACATTCTACCTATTATTTTCTCATGGCTTCTTTCAACAATGTTGCTGATCTGAAACCATTCAAGAATATGTGGAAGATCAAGGTGAAGATCATCAGAGTGCGAAATGAAAATTTATTTGTTCTTATTTTTTAACAGAACAAAACACGTTATTAGTATATTATTTTTAAAAAATCTTAGTTATTTAACAGAAAACAAGTATTTAGAATAACGCAACACATCTCAATTTTAAAGAAAACAATGTTAGAGTTACTAATGACCTATTACCAAAAAAAAATACTTATGACTATCGATACTAACCATAATAACAGGAGTTAATTGACCCATCGTCAAGGGCTACGCCTATGATGCTCTGTTCTTATGCCAACCTATCGAAACCAAAAAAAAATTCATAAAAAGAAGAGTAATACCATTGTCAAGGGCTACGCCCATGATGCTCTGTTATTATGCCAACATATTGAAACCTAACAAAATGGAAAAAAATAACAGTAATACCATTGTCATCTGCTACGCCTATGATACTCTGTTGTTGCCAACCTATCGAAACCAATAAAATGTGTATGTAAGATAAGTATTACCATTCTACAACCTTTCTAACAGGGGAAGTTTAATCTATAGTACACATTTTAAATATTATTACAATTACGCATAGTATGACAAAACAAGGATCATACACATGGAAGATACATAATATTATTCATATCCCCTATATATTAATAGAGAAGCACATTCTTGAAAAAGCTGATGTGTCGCCTCACAAAACTCGAGACATTTAGCTATTTAACCTCATATAGATTATTATTTACAACTATATGTCATTGTGTTTCTGAATTAAAAAAAAAAACAAAATGTGTTATTCTTAAAAAGTTTATCACATAATTTTATTAGTATTAATTAAGTATAAACTTTAAATATATTTTATATTAGAAAAAATGATTTATTGAAATGCATCGGATCTCACAAATACAACCGAGAGGATGCAAAGACATTTTACGGCTCAAAATATTTAAAGCTGTTGCGGGATGGCTTAGCGGACGGGTTTGACTGGATTGACAATTTTATTTAAATTATCCGGTTCATATAATTTTAGTTTATTACAATTTTTATCTGATTTGATAGTTCAAGATTTTGATGGAAAATCTAACGGTCACTAATTCGGTTCAAATTGTATCCAGATCTGCCACCATGTCAATCTAAAATTTATGGTGAAACGATTACTATTTTAATATTTCATTAACTTGATGAATTCAAAACAATATAAGCTTAAATGTTATATTAAATAAATATATTTATAAATGTAATAACTCAAACAAAAATTTCACTCCGTGCAACAGCACGGGTTGTTACCTAGTATATATATAAATAAAATAAAGTTCCTCCAAATTATGCCTTTAAATTATCTTCTATGTTTTATACATTCTAAAATAAATAATTCACATGAAGTTATTGTTATGGTTTATTTAGTTTTGAAAGAATTTAAATATATAATGATATAATTTAATAAAGTGAAGATAGATAATAATGTATTTGAGTATATTCTAAGATAAATAGCTCACATAATGGTATTCTTATGGTTTATTTAGTTTTGAAAGAATTTTAATAGATAATGATAAAATTTAATAAAGAAAGAGATAGATAATAATGTATTTGAGTTTTTAAAATGACACATGGCAAAACTGATTTTAACAATAACATTATGTGAATTTTTTGTTTCAAAATGTAGGAAAAATAGGAGTTAATTAATATATAATGATATTATTTAATTAAGTAAACATAGATAACAATGTATTTGAGATTTTTTTTAAATGACTCATGTCACAAAGAGTTAAAGACAAATGACACATGTGAGTATGGATGAACCTTATTTAATTTATTAAACTCCCTCCCTTTTTAGATGATTTTTAGACTAAGGGCATCTTCAACCCCACTCTATTTTCGAGTCAAAACTCTATTATAGAGCAATATTTGCTCTAGATTCCTCTATACTGTAACATCCGCGAACCAGATTTTGTGATTTTGGAAGGAGTGTCGATCGACAACATTGTGGCATCGATCGACACCCCTTTGTCTGGGTTCGTCGGGTTTATTTTAATTCGCAATTTTGGTTTGGTTGGTTTGGTTTAGTTATCTAAACCGAGTATAGAAGTGGAGAAGCGACAAATGAAGGGTTTTAGGGTGTGTGGTCACCGTTTTCAGAGTTAGAGAGAGAGGAGAGAGCCTATTGTGGTGTGAAGGAGATTAAAGGAGAAAGATCAGAATCGTTAGGGTTTGGGAGGAAGCAGTTTCGGCATATCAAATCGTTCTCAAAGGTAATGAAATTTGGTAGGTTTATTCCCAAGTCTTTCATCGTCATTCGTCTTTTTACAGAAGTAGATTTGGATTTAAACTCGATGATTTATTGGCAGTTCGTGAGACACGTTTTCTCAGACGCGAGTTGGGACTATCAGAGATTGTAACTGAGATCGTGGTCTCGTGTGGTGTCTGATCGTGCTTAAATTTTTTGGAAAGCTTTGTGACGTCTAGGGGTAGCTTTTCACCGGAGCGATTTGATAGTTAACGGTTGGTTTTTATTTTAGGGATTTGTCTTTGAGACTGTTCTTTTCTGATGTGTCTGTCCAGTTTTGCTATAAGTCGTTTTTGGTTGTGTGGCTTGTTGTAGGGCGTTGCTGGGCTGTTTCAGACGTTAGGAGAGTCTCAACTGGTTGTATTCGTTGTTATAATCAGTTGATAAGGTGAGTGCATGACCATGGCTTATCTAGGCCTGAGAATCCTTTGTTGTTCTTGCTTGATTGGTGGTGCTTTGTGGTGTTGTTCTTGCTTGATTGGTGGTGTTAGTGGTGTTTTTCTTGCTTGTGGTGGTTGTGTTATGGTTCTTATAGGTTCCTGAAGGTATTGGGTGAGGTTGGAACGGATTGGAGATGATTGGAAACGGAGGTTCGTCGTTTGGATTCGTGCAGTTCGCGTCTGCGAAGGGAGTGTCGATCGACACCAGTTAGGTGTCGGTCGACACCATGTTTGGCCAGTGTCGATCGACACCTCTCTGGTGTCGGTCGACACCAAGTTGCTTGTTTTGTGATTTCCTGGTTTGTTTGTGTTTGATTGTTATTTGTTAAGCATTGGTTTCTCAGTTGCTTGTGTGTATAGCCCAGTAGATGGGAGGATTGCCTCACTAAGTATTTGTGATAATACTTACGCATCTCAATTGTTGTTTGTGGTGTGCAGGTATGTGACGTGGAATCATGGCGATGAGGAGGAGGATGATCTAGGGTCTCGGTTGTGTGTTATTGGATTGTTGATTATGTTGTTGGAACCTTGGATAGAGATATGCTAGGTTGTTGGATAGAATGCTTAGGATTGGTATTGTATTGATGTTGTAATGGTTTAGGTAGGGTTGGTATATTTCCGCTGTATGTACTGGTTGTTGTTGGTTTCTGATTGGTATTGTGGTTGGTTGGTAATGTGTGTGTTGTTGGTTTAATTAAGTAGTATGGGATGTTTAATTATATATTGTTTTTAATTAAGAAAAAAAAACGGGTCGGGTTGTTTCATTTTGGTATCAGAGCCCATATGGTTCTAGGATGGTTAAGTGAATGATTTAGAGTTGTTTAGGAATTTAATTGGTGAAATTATTTTCCTGTTGATTGATGCATGATGTTGTGTGGTAGAATTGATTATGAGTAGTTAGTCAATTTGCATGTGGTATGGAGTCCTAGTATCATCCTCTTTGAGCCTTTAATGAGATTCCATGGTAAGTGATTTTTGTGTATTGTTAGTTGTGTAGTGTTTTTAGCTTTTGTGTGGGGGTTGCAGTTGGCTATTGAAAAGTTGTTGGAAAGTGGTAGATCACGCCGGTATCGGGAAATACCGTTGGCGGTGAGTTGTGTAAGTGGATGTATTGCAAATGGAGTTCGTTTGGATTTTTGACTCGTGTGTCATGTGGAAAAGAAATAGCTCGGGAGTTCTATAAATAGAAAGTTTTCATAAATAGAAGGTGGTTATAAATGGAAAGCTTCATAGGAGTTAGAGCTTTGTTATTTTTGGAAAGTGTATGGAAAATACCTTGAGGGTAGGTGTTCCAGGGTGACCGGGTGGTGGTCATGGTGGTGTTCGGGTTATGAGTTTTCGTGAAGGCGCAATGCTAAAAGAGGAAAGTTTCTAAAAATAGAAGTTTCCAGAAATGGAAAGTGTTGAGGTAGATCTAGTCGGGAGATACTCGTTGACATCAGACTTGTTTGCTCAGGATTGTGTGGGCCCAACTCATGTGATACCGATAGCTCGATGGACTTTGTGGCCAGAGAGTGGGAGTGGTATGTTTGCTTCGGATGACGATCCGTGAGCGCGCTTTAAGGTGACGACCTTAGAGCGGGATTTTGAGACTCCCTGGATACCGTAGCTGTGAGCCACGGCTCGGCAGTGAGCCGGTATGTCTCGAGGGTTGCGACCCGAGAGCGGGGGGAGTGGTCGTGTGAGACTCCCTGGATACCGTAGCTGTAGGCTGTGGCCTGGCAGTGAGCCGGTATGACTCGAAGGTTGCGACCTGAGAGAGGGGGAGTGTGTGTGAGTGACTTCCTGGATGCCGTAGCTTAAGGCGGTTGGCCTGATAGCGAGCCGGCATGATTCGTTGGTTGCGACTACGGACGGGGGAAGCACTGAGTTGTGAGCAAACAATGTCTTTGATGTGAGTATATTGGCTAGAGGGAGACCTCGTGGTTCAGTCGGAGTGTGTGTGAGTGACTTCCTAGATGCCGTAGCTTAAGGCGGGGTGCCTGATAGCGAGCCGGCATGATTCGTTGGTTGCGACAACGGACAGGGGAAGCACTGAGTTGTGAGCAAATAATGTCTTTGATGTGAGTATATTGACTAGAGGGAGACCTCATGGTTCAGTCGGAGGTGTGCGGGCTGTTGCGACAGTTGCACGGGAAACCTTGGCTGACGGTGTTCAGTCTGGTCGGAGGACGTGCGGGCCGTGTTGACGGTGGCATGGAGGTCCTTGACAGACGGACGGTGTTGCGGGATTCGAGGACGAATCCTTATTGGTGGGGGAGAATTGTAACATCCGCGAACCAGATTTTGTGATTTTGGAAGGAATGTCGATCGACACCATTGTGGCATCGATCGACACTCCTTTGTCTGGGTTCGTCGGGTTTGTTTTAATTCGCAATTTTGGTTTGGTTGGTTTGGTTTAGTTATCTAAACCGAGTATATAAGTGGAGAAGCGACAAATGAAGGGTTTTAGGGTGTGTGGTCGCCGTTTTCAGAGTTAGAGAGAGAGGAGAGAGCCTATTGTGGTGTGAAGGAGATTAAAGGAGAAAGATCAGAATCGTTAGGGTTTGGGAGGAAGCAGTTTGGGCATATCAAATCGTTCTCAAAGGTAATGAAATTTGGTAGGTTTATTCCTAAGTCTTTCATCGTCATTCGCCTTTTTACAGAAGTAGATTTGGATTTAAACTCGATGAGTTATTAGCAGTTTCGTGAGACATGTTTTCTCAGACGCGAGTTGGGACCATCGGAGATTGTAACTGAGATCGTGGTCTCGTGTGGTGTCTGATCGTGCTGAAATTTTTTGGAAAGCTTTGTGACGTCTAGGAGTAGCTTTTCACCGGAGCGATTTGATAGTTAACGGTTGGTTTTTATTTTAAGGATTCGTCTTTGAGACTGTTCTTTTCTGATGTGTCTGTCCAGTTTTGCTATAAGTCGTTTTTGGTTGTGTGGCTTGTTGTAGGGCGTTGCTGGGCTGTTTCAGACGTTAGGAGAGTCTCAACTGGTTGTATTCGTTGTTATAATCAGTTGATAAGGTGAGTGCATGACCATGGCTTATCTAGGCCTGAGAATCCTTTGTTGTTCTTGCTTGATTGGTGGTGCTTTGTGGTGTTGTTCTTGCTTGATTGGTGGTTTTAGTGGTGTTTTTCTTGCTTGTGGTGGTTGTGTTATGGTTCTTATAGGTTCCTGAAGGTTTTGGGTGAGGTTGGAACGGATTGGAGATGATTGGAAACGGAGGTTCGTCGTTCGGATTCGTGCAGTTCGCGTCTGCGAAGGGAGTGTCGATCGACACCAGTTAGGTGTCGGTCAACACCATGTTTGGCCAGTGTCGATCGACACCTCTCTGGTGTCGGTCGACACCAAGTTGCTTGTTTTGTGATTTCTTGGTTTGTTTGTGTTTGGTTGTTATTTGTTAAGCATTGGTTTCTCAGTTGCTTGTGTGTATAGCCCAGTAGATGGGAGGATTGCCTCACTAAGTATTTGTGATAATACTTACGCATCTCAATTGTTGTTTGTGGTGTGCAGGTATGTGACGTGGAATCATGGCGATGAGGAGGAGGATGATCTAGGGTCTCGGTTGTGTGTTATTGGATTGTTGATTATGTTGTTGGAACCTTGGATAGAGATATTCTAGGTTGTTGGATAGAATGCTTAGGATTGGTATTGTATTGATGTTTTAATGGTTTAGGTAGAGTTGGTATATTTCCGCTGTGTGTACTGGTTGTTGTTGGTTTCTGATTGGTATTGTGGTTGGTTGGTAATGTGTGTGTTGTTGGTTTAATTAAGTAGTATGGGATGTTTAATTATATATTGTTTTTAATTAAAAAAAAAAAAACGGGTCGGGTTGTTTCATATATATAGAGCAACTCTATTATCATATCTATTTTTTTTACACTAACTCTTGCTCTATTATAGATTTACTCTATTTTAAAGGGAAAATAGAGATTTACATTGGAGATAGTCTAATGCACACTAATTAAGAAATTATTGAAGTTTTGTTTATTCTTAAACAAAAACATAATTTAATATACCAATTCAACCAGTAAGATAAAAATCTGCATAATATAATTAGTTAAAACCAATCCAATTAATTTTGCATAGATTTGTGAAATAAACATATAATTTAGAAGAAGAAAAATATAAATATAAATAATCATATTAGATAATGGATGAGATAAGATCTTTGAAAGTCTTAGTCATTCATATGTGAGATGTATATATAAAAAGATGGGATGCTAAACCTTAAAGTTCATTTTTTGTAAAACATTCACAATTGTTATTTAAATTATTCATAATGTGTGGCTCATACACATTTAACATACTGTTTAGTGTCACATTCATGATTATTCTCTTTGGTTGTCTATGTGAGGCGAGAGTGCATGTAAATGTTGATATCATCAATGATATTGATCCAAATGTTCAATTGGGACTACACTGCAAATCAAAGCACAAAGATCTCGGATCACAATCATTAGCCCCTGGTAAACAGTGGGGATTTATAGAAGGTATTAATGCTTGGGAAACAACTTTGTTCTTTTGTCACTTTGAGTGGGGAAGTCAATCTAAATGGTTTGATATTCTTGTAACTAAGAGAGATCAATATGTATGTAAAAATCATCCGTGTGTTTGGAGTATAAGACATGATGGTCCATGTAGATTAACAGGTCGAGAAAAATGTTATCATTGGAATGATAATATTTGATTATTATTGTAACAAGATTTCACAATTATAAGCTAAAGAATAAAAATATATTATTTTCGTTTTTCCGTTTGTTTAGCCCTACATAATATAAAAATTTAAACCTTAAGAGACATGACATAGACTTACACATTAAACGAGAGATGAAAACCGGTTAGTTTAAGAACAAGAGTTTCATTTAGACCAAGTTGGTTTAAGAACGGGGTTTTGATGTAGACCTATGTCTCGATTGTGAAAGGTAATTTAGTATGGATCTGATACAATCCTGCACTTTTTAGAATAGTATAATAAAACTTAGGAAAATTAAGAGCCAAAACATATTCCAATAATGGTTTATTTGTACAGCGTTAATTGGAGAAGAAAGTAGATACAAGGGGAATTAGGAGACCATATAATATACTGAAATACGAAAGTTAATCATATTCATACCAATTACCATCCACTTCTGTATTTTGTTCTATTATTGAGATGTGAAAGAATGATAGATAAAAGAATATATTAAACCCTTTCCCCTCTATCAGCTTAACACCTATATATAGTAGCTATAAAATGTCAAAACCATGGACCCTAGAACAACCCTGCTGGGTCAATTTGACCGAGCCCCTAAGACCACTAAAGAGAAAGAACCTCGAAAGTAAACTCGCAGTTTGAAGATAATTACTTTATTAATAAAAATATATATAACAAACCAATGAATGAGATGTTTAATATTCACATACGAGATGAGATAAATAACAATCCAATGAAACCAAGAAATTGAGATACGCAGTGTTTCTACCATAACTCTTTCCTCCTACAAGGATAACTTCTGTTCCCATGAACATTTTAGTTTAAATTCCTACTACATTACGTCCAATTAAAACAACAGCTTAAGATGTGAATCTATGACCTTAAACATCACTAGTATGTATTATAATTAATATTTAGTTACATATCTAGACTCTTGAGCTATTAGAGAAAAAAAATTATGAACTTTGCAAAATTTCCTCTGTTCTTCGTTCTTTTGAAGAAAATGGACCTTCAAACTGCTTTCCTTGGTCTGTTAATTAAAACAAACATTTCACCACTTTAGCCTTTAAAGCTTAATTCCATACAAAGAATCAAACCATTCAAAGTTATATATAGATTAAACCGGAGTGGTCAAATATAATGAGAGGAGTATTACTGTAATGGAGATATTGATTTACCGCAGAGATAGGAATGGAGAAAAGGGTCTTCTCAATTTCTTCAAAATATAACAATTCTTGATTGAACATGCCAATCAATTCTGTCAGCTCAAATAGGATTATTTCAACCTGCTGATATTTAATCACCAAGACAAGTTTCTTATTATCATGTATATAAGAATTTTTATTTTTTATGAAAAAAGGTCAATAACATAAATAAAGTGGACTTACTCGTGGGAGAAACTTGATGACGACGTCTTCGATCTCGTCCATGACTTCTATAGCTATGACCATTTCTTCATGTATGGACACCACATCTATCTATAATGTAGTGTTTATGATCCGACTTGATCAGAGAACGGAACCGAATTAAGAATCAACTCTTGAGTTGTACAAGCGATTAACGAAGAAAGATAGAAAACAAAGAAAGAACACAAGACACCACGATTTAACGAGTTCAGGATCCTCGCCGGATCCCTACGTCTCGCCGGAGCTAAACCACTCCGGAATCCACTAGAATGAAGAATCACCAAAAACCGTTACAACGCTCTCGTTCTTACTTTCTCTCTCTTAATCTCTCACTCTATCTTCTCCAAAAATAACAACTTCGATCTTTATAATATGAGATCGGATTGAGATTACATTCAGAGGAGAGACGAAGAAGAACCCACGTGTTCCTCACGTGATTACTAGAGCTTCTTAGGAAAACCTCTTATTTACCAAGAGATTTCACCACACTTAGTAACTTCTGAATATCGAATCAGAGTCACAAACCTCACAATTCTCCACCTTGACTCAGATTCACCCCTTCAGTTTCTTCTTCATCTAGCAATGTATTTAAAAACACTTTACCCTTTTTTTTTTCCTTTTCCCCAAGCTTTACCACTTTGGTTTTGAGCTACACCGCTCTGTTCCTCGAGCTTAACCACTCTGCACCTAGAGCTTCACCACCCTAAACCCAGAACTTCACCGCTCTGTTCTTGAGCTTTTCTACTCAGTAATCTGTAACCCGGAGCATCTCAAGAGCTCCATCCAACTTGTCCACCGGAAGTATCTTTGTAAAGATATCAGCAGGATTACACTCACTAGCAATTTTAACAACCTTCACCAAACCTTCGCTGATGATATCACGAATGAAGTGTAACCTAATATCTATATGTTTGGTTCTCTCATGGCGTACTGAATTCTTTGCCAAAGCTATTGCACTTTGAGAATCAGAATGTACCTCCACAAAATCTTGAGAGAAACCAAGTTCTGCAGCCAATCCTTTAAGCCAGATTGCCTCTTTCACAGCTTCAGTCAGGGCCATATACTCAGCCTCTGTTGATGAGAGGGACACAACCTTTTGAAGTCTTGACTTCCAACTGATAGTGTTTCCACCAACAGTGAATACATAACCCGTTGTAGACCTCCTTGTACCACCATCACCTGCGTGATCTGAATCACAATAACCCCGCAAAAGAAAATCTTCTTGCTTCCGATAACACAAACTCCTTTTCTCCGATCCTCTTAAGTATCTCAAAACCCACTTAGCTGCTTCCCAATGGCTCTTAAGAGGCTTACCCATAAACCTGCTTATAACTCCAACTGGGTATGCAAGATCTGGCCTTGTACCTATCATAGCATACATTATACTCCCAACCGTGTTAGCATAAGGAACAGCCTTCATCCTACTGAACTGTTCTTCAAATTCAACATCAGTAGCTGCTCTCAACTTGAAATGAGCTCCCATCGGAGTTGCTACAGACTTAGCTTTATCCATATGAAAAGTCTTCAATATCTTCTCAACATAACCCTCTTGAGACAAAACCAACTTTCCACCAACACGATCTCGAACAATCTCCATACCTAAAATCTTTTTAGCATCACCAAGATCTTTCATATCAAACTCCAAACTAAGAAGCTTCTTTAACTCTTCCACATGTGACTTGCTAACTGAGGCAATCAACATGTCATCTACGTATAACAGCAAATAAACATAGTCACCATTCTCCAATTTTCTCCAGTAAACACAACTGTCATACGAGCTTCTGTTATAACCAATTCCCCTCATGAACTCATCAAACCTCAAGTTCCATTGCCTAGGAGATTGTTTAAGACCATACAAAGATCTCTTTAGAAAACATACCTTG
Source organism: Camelina hispida (assembly GCA_023657505.1). Taxonomy (NCBI): domain Eukaryota; kingdom Viridiplantae; phylum Streptophyta; class Magnoliopsida; order Brassicales; family Brassicaceae; genus Camelina; species Camelina hispida. The sequence continues at coordinate 10,053,512 of CP094635.1, read as the reverse complement.
TCAGGATGATCCTTATTCACAAATCCCTCTGGTTGAGCCATCACTATCTCCTCATCCAGAAAACCATGCAAAAAAGCAGTCTTAACATCCATTTGTTGCAGTTCCATATCGAATTGAACAACCATCGATAACAAATATCGAATGGATACATGCTTAACAACCGGAGCAAAGATTTCTGAGTAATCCACTCCCTCCTTCTGCGTATAACCCTTTGCAGCCAGTCTTGCTTTAAATCTAGGAGCCTCAACACCAGGTATTCCTGGCTTCCGAGTATATACCCATCGACAACCAACAACTTTAGCATCCTTCGGTTTATCCCCGAGATCCCAGGTATGATTCTTCTTCATTGAAACCATCTCTTCTCCCATCGCTTTATTCCATTAATCCCAGTCCGGATCCAATAAAGCTTCTCGATAAGATCCTGGTTCAGACCTGCCTCCATCTTCAGTAAAGTAAGCATAACCAATCAAGTTGGACTCATTGTACTTCCTGTTAACCTTGATTGCTCTTTTACCTCTGTCTCTAACCAACTGATAATCACTCAAATCCTCTGTATCAGACTCAACCTCGCTATCCTGCTCTGTAATCTGATCAGTACCTGTAGGACTTGCCTCAATCTCACGCTGATGCTCCGTAGAACTCTTATTGGTTCCTTCTCTTTCTTGATCAGCTCCACCTTGATCTAGAATACCAGAATCTAAGCCCAGATTCTCTAAATCAACTTCATGAATCTCCAGTTGAGAACAGTTCTTAGCACTCTTGTACATCACCTCTTCTCTGAAAATAACATTTCGACTGATGACACACTTTCCTTCTTCTGGAATCCAAACCTTATAGCCTTTAATACCTTCAGGATAGCTGGTAAAATAACCTTTCTTGGCCCTTGGATTTAATTTGCCTTGATCAGTATGAACATAAACAAGGCAACCAAACTTTCTCAATGAACTTAAGTCAGGAAACCATGAAGTCCACCTTTCTTCAGGAAGATCACAGTCAATAGCAGTAGAGGGAGACCTGTTAATCAAATAAACTGCAGTCGAAGCTGCTTCTGCCCAGAATCTTTTCTCCATACCACTTTCACTAAGCATACTCCTGACCTTATCCATTATTGTCCTGTTCATTCTCTCAGCAACTCCATTTTGCTGTGGAGTATAGGCACAAGTCTTGTGTCTAACTATGCCCTCGTCTTTACAGAATTTGTCAAAATACTGGTTGCAATACTCCAATCCATTATCTGTTCTAAGCTTCTTTATTTTCTTCTCAGACTGAGTCTCGACCAACTTCTTCCATTCCACAAACTTATCAAATGCCTCATCCTTCTTTTTCAGAAAATAGATCCAAGTCTTCCTTGAGAAATCATCTATAAAAGAGATGAAATACTGACAATTGCCAAGAGACATAGGATTGTGTGGAGACCCCCATAAGTCTGAGTGAACATAGCCCAATTTTTCATTCGTTACATGCTGTCCCGTTGAGAAGCTTACCCTGTGATTTTTACCAAACACACAATCTTCACAGAATTTCAATTCTCGGATCACATCCCTTTTCAAACAACCTTTCTTAACTAGTACTTCTAGTCCTTTCTGACTCATATGACCCAAGCGACTATGCCAAAGTGTTGTTTCATCTTTGGACACCTCAGACACATGCGACTCAGCTCTCTCTGATTCACCTTGCAAGATATAAAGAGTACCTCTTTTAAGACCTCTCAGAAGAGTTGAACATCCCATTATCACCTTAAGCACACCATTCTGCGACTTGAATCAACAACCCTTATCTTCAAGGGTTCCTAATGATATAAGATTTCTTGACATTGTGGGCATATATCTTACATCAGTCAGAATCACACACGACCCATCTGCATTTGTTATCTTGACATTACCTATCCCCTTTACTTGTGACATGGTGTCATTTCCCATCATAACGACACCTGAGTCTATCTCCTTGAACTCATAAAACCAATCTCTCCTAGGTGTCATATGAAAGGAACAACCAGTGTCAAGGATCCACTCCTCAGATTTGCTACCTGATGCTATCAAACTTTCATCAACCGCCATCAAGACCATAGCGTGATCCTTATCAGCTCCTGATTTTGCTATTCCAGCCTCTCCTTTATCTGATCCTTGACTCTTACCCTTATTCTTTTCAAGCCACTTAAAACACTGCTTCTTGTAATGTCCTTCCTTACCGCAGACCCAACAAACTCTTTTCCCATCTCTGGACTTAGAGCGAGATCTTCCTTTTCCTTTGTTAACCTGACCAGCATATTTTTCTTCTGATCTACCTCTTGCAAAATGACCTTCAGCAACTGATTTAGTATTCTGAGAAACTTCCCTCTCTTTATCCCGAGCTGCTACCATTACATCATCCAACCTAAGTTTCTCTCTACCAGTGCTATATTTCAAGGTTTCAACTAGACTATCAAACCTAGCTGGAAGAGAACTTAACAAGATTATAGCCTGTACCTCATCCGAAACTTCGATCTGAAGATGATTAAGATCAGCAACGATCTTCAAGAAGTCATCTATGTTGTCGTCAATTCTCTTATTATCCTGCATCTTGAATGTGTAGAAATTTAGCTGTGAATAAACCCGATGCGGAAGAGAAGTTGGCATAAACATCTTCTCCAGTGTAGACCATGCCTCCGCTGCTGTCTCGCAAAGCTCAATATTCCTCAAGACTTTATCCGCAACATTCAAGAAAATCACATTCTTAGCCTTATCACATCGCTCCATCCTAGATACCTCATCTGCCTCACGCTTCTTCTTTTTCTCTGGATCTTGTAACTCCTCCTCTGTAAGCGGAACTGACGGAGATTTCTCCACGAGCACATCCTTCAAACCAATAACACTCAGATGAGCGCGTATCCTCGTCTTCCACAGGGAAAAGTCTCCCGATCCGTCGAACACCGCGATTGGAACCCCTGACATCTCCGATCCACCGTCGCGCGCCTCACCGTACAGCTCTGATACCAATTGTAGTGTTTATGATCCGACTTGATCAGAGAACGGAACCGAATTAAGAATCAACTCTTGAGTTGTAGAAGCGATTTACGAAGAAAGATAGAAAACAAAGAAAGAACACAAGACACCATGATTTAACGAGTTCAGGATCCTCGCCGGATCCCTACGTCTCGCCGGAGCTAAACCACTCCGGAATCCACTAGAATGAAGAATCACCAAAAACCGTTACAACGCTCTCGTTCTTACTTTCTCTCTCTTAATCTCTCACTCTATCTTCTCCAAAAATAACAACTTCGATCTTTATAATATGAGATCGGATTGAGATTACATTCAGAGGAGAGACGAAGAAGAACCCACGTGTTCCTCACGTGATTACTAGAGCTTCTTAGGAAAACCTCTTATTTACCAAGAGATTTCACCACACTTAGTAACTTCTGAATATCGAATCAGAGTCACAAACCTCACATATAACCTCCACATGATTAGTCTTTTTCATTAGCAAAAACATTATAAACAAATTTGTTTTCCAAAAGAAAGAATATTATCTAACCGTGGCACCATGCACGAGGGGTAAACGGACAGACAAAGCATGGAGTTTTCGAGTTAGCTTGCTCAACGCTTCCGAGTTTTTTGCGTCTAATTTTGACCACTCATTAAGTAAAGGCATTTGGAGGCTAAGCACTTCACGTAATTTGATATCTTGACGGAGCCTTTGAACTTCAATCAAATTTTCCACTACGTAGTTCCTCATTTTGTATATCCTTAGCCAAACCCAAAACAACTGATCCTGAAACCATTCATAAAAACAAATATGAATATTGTTATTAGTTACATGCATTCACAAGATATAAATTTATATCATATAGTTTTGTACCTCAACGTTGATCTTAAGGTTAGCCATAGTGGCTTCGGTTCTTGCGTTAACAAACCTCCATTGGAGTAATCTGTTTTGGGAAACCCTAAACCGGTGAAACTCCTCCTCTTGAACCGGAGATACTTTTTTCTGCGCCATGAAGTACTTCAAAACTCCGGCCACCGCACCACCGCCACCGCTTCTAATCTTGGCCTTGCTTACCGGTGACTCAGGAGGAGTCATGCACATTGGAGCCGCCGGAGCTGAGCTGGACAGAGGCGTCTTCAGAGTCGAAACTCTCCCAGGGGACAACGCCCACGCCGAAGCTATGCTCGCTGATCCTGGTTTTACACCTCTCGAAGAAGCGTTGCTATTACGAGGACTGCCACGCTCACGTTGCTCCAAGTACCGAGCAAAAGCCTCTCTGCTTCTACCGCTGTTCATCTCTTGAGATCTTGACGCGCTGTTTCTCGCGGGGTTTATATTATTATCACCGGGTTTGGAGTTGGATGATCCGGTGGGTCTGGAGGATCTTGTTGTGGAATGTGATCTGCTTATCATCGCTCGTTTACTTGTATTGGAAGGCGAAGAGGAAGAAGAGGAGGACGTAGAAGAGGAGAATGAGGCGTTTAAGGACACTGGGAGGGAGATCGAGGAGGATATACTCCGGCTCCGATCAATATTTGGCGACGGAGGCCGGATTCTGCGACTAGTGGTGGTGGTTGACATTTTCGTATTTGACATTTGATGGTTAACTTTGTCACGCACTGGTTTTTTTGTATAATTATGCATGATATATAAATTAGTTAGGGCTCATTATCTGTTTGATAACGCTTGGGGACTTGTAGGAGTTGACAGCACGTAGAGGCAGGTAAGAACACTTCTGCATGTATTAGTGTGTGTCTACATTGTTAAATAACTATAATAAATTCGAGTGTATTTACGAGAGGCCGGGAGTATAATATATGTAAGGTCAAAAACATACGAAGGTCAAGCTTTAGCTATTGACACGTCTTTTGTTTATCTTCCAAATTAAACAACATGGCGATTTATAAACTTTAAAAGGTTCCAATTCAAAACGGCCTCATGTATCTAGTCTACGTTGAATATATAAAACCTTAAGATAGCGTCAAATCTTTAATCTTGAACCAGAAAAAAAAATGTCAAATTCTTTAACCTCTCAGTACCAATATATGTTAATTTACATTCTCCAATATCCAATTAATTTGGGGACACTTGCAAAATTGGACTCCTAATTTGAGTCAATTGCAATATTAGACCCATTTTTTTCTCTCTCCAACATTTGCCACTTTCTCCTTATTAAATCCTTGTCCATTCATTGTATTCACAAAAATGCCATTATTTATGATTTATTTGAATTTCTTGCGAAAATGTTTATTACATCCATATCCTCATCTTCTTCTTTTATTTACGGTTGTGCCACCACCATCAATTTTCCAACCACCATGAACAACCAAATTTGAAGCTTTTAATGCTTCAACAACCCAAATTTGTGAGCTTAAATAACACCCAATGCTATGAGAACTTCATTTTCTTCCATTTCCTCTCCATTTTAATCCAAGAAAATTTGCAAGTGCATTTATCTTGTTATATGTCATGATTCTTGGATAGTGATTAAATTGGTGCTGGGTTTCTTCTGTGGTGACTAAAGACGACGTCCTCGGTGCTTGACATTGCGAAACAACCACCGATAGGTTTATTTTCCGGTAGATTTCATGATTTTCTTTGATTTTTTGCGAAAGTAGACTTCATTTGTTAGTCGAACCGTCATAATATCATGTAAAGTCTACTTTGTGGTCAATTTTGCAATTAAAAATTTATCGAGCTTCGAGCCCGTAGACTGCAATTTCAGTCTCCTTAGTTTCATTTGAAAACAAAAAAATATGGTTCAGACTGCATTATAATCTTTCCGTCAGATACTTCATTTGCAGTCTACTAAGGTGTATTTTTGCAATTGACCAAATTCTTGACTTTTTAGTTATGACTGCCGGACGAAGTCTTCTTACGATAATAAACGAGTAGACTTCCATAGTGACTATTTTTGCAATTGACCAAACTATTTAAGCATTGACTGTAATATTAATATATTAAAAATATATTAAAATAATTAGTTGACTGCAAAAGAAGTCTACTATTTTTAAAATGCAATTGTTGGTCAATTGCAAAAATGACCACGGCAGACTGCAAACGAAGTCATCATTAATGTAGACTTCATACGAAGTCTACTTGGCGAAAGTCAAACTTGGTCAATTGCAAAACTAACCACGACGAAGTTTATTTTTTCTGGTTGACGGATAGTTAAAGTCTACTTAGTAGACAGAAGTCTACTGTAAAGTCAATGGGTTGGTCAATTGCAAAAATAACCATAGTCGACTATATTTGAAGTTAACCGGTTGAACTTTCCATTGAAGTCTACTTTGTTTTATCTATTTAATTGCAAAACTAACCAAAAAATTAACAAAGGAAGACCACAAAAGAAGTCAACCGGTTATGGTAGACTTCATTCGCAGTCTGCTTTGTAAAAATGTAATTGCAAAAATAGACCCCATGAAATAGACTTCATTTGAAGTTTTTCTGTTATTGTCTTTTTATGTCTACTCGTCGATGTCAACATGAAGTCAGCATAAATTGAAAACCAAATTATTGCAAATTGGTGAATAATTTTTAAGATTTTCTTGATGTATTCTTTGATACATGTTATTTACTTGTCTCTGTATGTTTCTGACATGAATCCATATTATACATATGGAGAAATCAAGTTTCTGGTTTTCATAGGCAGTTAGGTCACAATGGTAGACTAGTTTGGGAAGTCAACTTGTTGGAGTTATCAGTGAAGTCTGTTTAAATGAAATAGTGTTTAGTTGAAATTTATAAATTTTTCTTATTGATTTTGTACCTCATTTGTTTTGTATCGGTTATATTATTGCCTCTGTATATTTTTTTCCATGATAATATATTATACTTTTGGATCAATCATGTTTTTTGTTTTGTTAGGCATCTAGGTTATTGATTTAAGACTTCTACGGATAGTCAGCTGTGTAATGAGTATTTGACTTACTGCTTACTCTTTCAGGTAAATGACGCAAATACCGTTGTTTTCGGAGTATGGATCATTTAATAATGATCGCGCTCTTTTACCAAAAACACTTTCAACTTAAATTAATTAATGATCGTGCTTTTATTTTCGTTTGACCAATGTTGCTAAGCAACACTTTATCTAACCATGAATTTTGTACAGCTCTGAAACCAGTTTCTAATAATTCGATTATACGTACGTATTTGTAAACAGAATCCTAGAGAACAAAAGATAGCTCAAACGTTGTCCAATGTTGCTAAACAGAATTTTATTTGGATTTGGTTTACAATGTCACATGCCCTTTTCTTAACTTAAACAATGGAAAGCTTCCATACCCATCAGACAATGTATCTTAATCTTACACAACAAAGATAACTATAATAAATTAATAATAAATTATCAACTGTAACTAAATAACACTACAGTAATATCTATGATTTATATATATTATATATATTAAATTTGGTCAAACAATATATTTTTTTATTTCATAGAAAATCCATAAAAACGTCTTACAAAGATTAATCCAAACCAAATCTTATACAAAAAAATCAACTACTTTACTCTTAAGTACTAGTCTATGAGATCGATCATTTAAATGCTCCTCTTCTTGCTTAATAGGTCACCAGCTAAACCATAATTGATCTCTACTTCCTGCACAAAACAAAACAAAGAAATGAAATACATGTCAACATTTAATGATCAATATAATTTCTAAGGCATTACAAAAAGACCAACATTCTAGACACCATTCAGATCTTTAAAAAACCCCGTGAGGAGATATTTAGTTAGTGTTAGAAGTACCTCGTGAGCAGAGATTTAATATGATCCTTTGCCTCATATTCAATCTGTCAAACAAACAAACACATAAACATTAATTAAATCTTAAGAAACAAATCTGCTTTATAACCAATCTAAACAGGTTTCTACAAAGATATGGACTTGACAAATGATGCACCAAGGTCGGACACACGTATAGGATAGTAAAACCCCAAACCTTTATAGTAAAACCCAAACTTAGATAATTCATATTTTAGATTAACTAAGACTTTCGAAACAGCAAGCTGCAAAAGAATTATACAAGGTCCAAGGACCAAATATCATATACGGTCTTTTAAACACAAAGCAATGAAGTCAACTGTAGATTCAATCGCACTATGTAATGCAAATATAAGCTAGAGTTATTACCTCAAGTGTACTGCCATCAGGTGCTATGTCTCTGTTATTGAAACACCACCAATAAAACAAAGTTATCAAAAAAAACAAAGTTTCTTCAAGAAAAAAAGTTATCTCTCTCTACATTACACAAAAAGACCCACAAAGTCACAAAGGAGTAACAACATTAATAAAACACAATTCTTGACTTACTTCTTCTCTTAGCCATAGACAAAGAGTTCGTACAATATTACCAAGGCCAATACTTTATCACCGCACCAAAAGGATCACCTGTATGCCAAAATGCAATATTGAATCTAAATTAATCCTGTCACATATTCAAGAGAATAAACAAACAAACAAACATCATTATTTCTTAAAAAAACCACCATTCTTTCAAACCTATAAAACACACACAAAATTACCTCATCTTCTTCCCAAGAATCTCCTCTTCAACGTTATACGTGTACGCAAGTGGGTTCTTACTCGAAGGTCTCTGAAAAAAAATCATAAAACAAGGCTTACTTCTTCAGATCTGGAGACTTACCAGATCGACTCATGGTTGCAGAACAAAATTGTACTTCTTTAATCGATTTGAAACCTACAAAATTAAGCTCCTCAATAGACTTTTCATCATTAAAAATAGATGGAGATTGAGAGGCGGAGATGAAAAATTACCATGGCTGCCTCTAAGTTTCTATGAAAAAAGATTCTTGTGTACTAGTGGTAGCCAAATCTGGAGTTAAGGTGACCAGAAACGATGCGAGATGGGGAAGGCGAAGAAAGATGGAGTTAAGGTGAGCCAGAAACTGCAGAACCAAAACCAAAAATGAATCTAAGTGAATAATGGATAAAATTTACCTCGTTCATAGCAGAGTCTGCTTCAGATCTGTCAAAATAATAAACCACCCACACATTAATACACTGATTAACGAGAAGCAAATAACAAAGCATCAAAAAGAGAGACATAGGAGAAGACAAAGAAAAGTAAGGTGATTATGATGATGATTTGATGAGAGACAGATTTTTGGTTTCAGAATCGCTTATCGCCAGAGAGAGAGGCAGAAGGTGGAAGAGGAAGAAATGAAAGTGATTAGGGTTAGGGTTAGTAAAAGTTAGGTATATATAACTCGGTTAATTAAAACCGATCGGTTATGTGCCCCGCCAAACCGAACCGGAAACCGAATTGCGAAATTAATTTCGCCGATCTGTTTGTTGATCCTCTCATAGATGCTGCCAAAAACCAAACATTTTGGTTTAATTGGTTTGGTTCTCTCGGTTCTGACCGAATGCCCAAGACTAATATTAATAGTTGATGACATAACAAAGTCAACCACCAATAGTCTACATAGAAGTCTACTTAAGCAAACCCTAAATCAAATAATTTTAACCTAATCAGCCTTTACTCCCTTAATTTGACTCGTTTATATGTAAATTTATTTTATTTCAATGCAGGAAGTCTGTGTGGTTATTATTTGGTCAATAGGTTTATCAAAATATTTTTTATAATTTCTTTAATTAAAATTTAAACTATAATTAAGGAGTAGACATATTTTTATGTCTTCTAGTTGACGTCTATTGCAGACTTCATCGGGTTAAATCTGTCATTTTGGCTTCTGTTTTTTGTTTGGTCGTGAAGGGGTCAACTGTAATTTCAGCACCCTTAGTGGTTATGTTTCTTGAAAAACGAATATAGGGTCTACGTTCTCTTTTAAATGCAAATAAAGGTACTAAAAATGCAATTGTCCCATTAATTTGTTTGTTTTTATTTAAGAATGTTAGTCTGAACCGTATCTTCCCACGTTCGGTGGTTGGTGGCCGCTTGCTGATCGTCCTCGTACTAACTCTCGTTGTTATTGATGAAATCACCAATGATAATAATTGTAACATTTTTTTTTTTTTTGGTTTTATGGTTTATATATAAAGTCTGTCGAATCCAGCTTCCAATCTCACTTAGCACCATCTCAAGCTATATAATCCATATTTATGTTATTGTCTTGGTTACCGAAACATATAAACACAACTGATAAGCTTTGGCTGACACAAAGCAAGATGTACAAAGCAAGACTATATAGTTTTGAGTTCTCCTTTACCATTCTCATACTTTTGTGTTCGTTTAGTTGCTATCAAATATCAATTACATGACTATTTGAAAAAACAATCAGAGACCCAAATATTTTAGATATTTGTACGGCGACCAATAAATCCAATTTGAAAAAAAAATATATATTTTGCGTAACAAAAAAACTATATATATATATATATATAAAATAAAGTTCCTCCAAATTATGCTTTTAATTTATCTTCTATGTTTTATACATTCTAAAATAAATAATTCACATGAAGTTATTGTTATGGTTTATTTAGTTTTGAAAGAATTTTAATATGTAATGATATAATTTAATAAAGTGAAGATAGATAATAATGTATTTGAGTATATTCTAAGATAAATAGCTCACATAATGGTATTGTTATGGTTTATTTAGCTTTGAAAGAATTTTAATAGATAATGATAAAATTTAATAAAGAAAGAGATAGATAATAATGTATTTGACTTTTTAAAATGACACATGTCAAAACTGATTTTAACAATAACATTATGTGAATTTTTTTGTTTTAAAATGTAGGGAAAATAGGAGTTAATTAATATATAATGATTATTTAATTAAGTAAACATAGATAACAATGTATTTGAGATTTTTTTAAATGACTCATGTCACAAAGAGTCAAAGAAAAATGACACATGTGAGTATGGATGAACCTTATTTAATTTATTAAACTCCCTCCTTTTTAGATGATTTTTAGACTAAGGGCATCTTCAACCCCACTCTATTTTAGAGTCAAAACTCTATTATAGAGCAATATTTGCTCTAGATTGCTCTATATATAGAGCAACTCTATTCTCATATCTATTTTTTTACACTAACTCTTGCTCTATTATAGAGTTACTCTATTTTAAAGGAAAAATAGAGATTTACATTGGAGATGGTCTAATGCACACTAATTAAGAAATTTTTGAATTTTTGTTTATTCTTAAACAAAAACATAATTTAATATACCAATTCAACCAGTAAGATAAAAATCTGCATAATATAATTAGTTAAAACCAATCCAATTAATTTTGCATAGATTTGTGAAAAAACATATAATTTAGAAGAAGAAAAATATAAATATAAATAATCATATTAGATAATGGATGAGATAAGATCTTTGAAAGTCTTAGTCATTCATATGTGAGATGTATATATAAAAAGATGGGATGCTAAACCTTAAAGTTCATTTTTTGTAAAACATTCACAATTGTTATTTAAATTATTCATAATGTGTGGCTCATACACATTTAACATACTGTTTAGTGTCACATTCATGGTTATTCTCTTTGGTTGTCTATGTGAGGCGAGAGTGCATGTAAATGTTGATATCATCAATGATATTGATCCAAATGTTCAATTGGGACTACACTGCAAATCAAAGCACAAAGATCTCGGATCACAATCATTAGCCCCTGGTAAACACTGGGGATTTATAGAAGGTATTAATGCTTGGGAAACAACTTTGTTCTTTTGTCACTTTGAGTGGGGAAGTCAATCTAAATGGTTTGATATTCTTGTAACTAAGAGAGATCAATATGTATGTAAAAAGCATCCGTGTGTTTGGAGTATAAGACATGATGGTCCATGTAGATTAACAGGTCGAGAAAAATGTTATCATTGGAATGATAATATTTGAATATTATTGTAACAAGATTTCACAATTATAAGCTAAAGAATAAAAATATATTATTTTCGTTTTTCCGTTTGTTTAGCCCTACATAATATAAAAATTTAAACCTTAGGAGACATGACATAGACTTACACATTAAACGAGAGATGAAAACCGGTTAGTTTAAGAACAAGAGTTTCATTTAGACCAAGTTGGTTTAAGAACGGGGTTTTGATGTAGACCTATGTCTCGATTGTGAAAGGTAATTTAGTATGGATCTGATACAATCCTGCACTTTTTTAGAATAGTATAATAAAAACTTAGGAAAATTAAGAGCCAAAACATATTCCAATAATGGTTTATTTGTACAGCGTTAATTGGAGAAGAAAGTAGATACAAGGGGAATTAGGAGACCATATAATATACTGAAATACGAAAGTTAATCATATTCATACCAATTACCATCCACTTCTGTATTTTGTTCTATTATTGAGATGTGAAAGAATGATAGATAAAAGAATATATTAAACCCTTTCCCCCTCTATCAGCTTAACACCTATATATAGTAGCTATAAAATGTCAAAACCATGGACCCTAGAACAACCCTGCTGGGTCAATTTGACCGAGCCCCTAAGACCACTAAAGAGAAAGAACCTCGAAAGTAAACTCGCAGTTTGAAGATAATTACTTTATTAATAAAAATATATATAACAAACCAATGAATGAGATGTTTAATATTCACATACGAGATGAGATAAATAACAATCCAATGAAACCAAGAAATTGAGATACGCAGTGTTTCTACCATAACTCTTTCCTCCTACAAGGATAACTTCTGTTCCCATGAACATTTTAGTTTAAATTCCTACTACATTACGTCCAATTAAAACAACAGCTTAAGATGTGAATCTATGACCTTAAACATCACTAGTATGTATTATAATTAATATTTAGTTACATATCTAGACTCTTGAGCTATTAGAGAAAAAAAATATGAACTTTGCAAAATTTCCTCTGTTCTTCGTTCTTTTGAAGAAAATGGACCTTCAAACTGCTTTCCTTGGTCTGTTATTTAAAACAAACATTTCACCACTTTAGCCTTTAAAGCTTAATTCCATACAAAGAATCAAACCATTCAAAGTTATATATAGATTAAACCGGAGTGGTCAAATATAATGAGAGGAGTATTACTGTAATGGAGATATTGATTTACCGCAGAGATAGGAATGGAGAAAAGGGTCTTCTCAATTTCTTCAAAATATAACAATTCTTGATTGAACATGCCAATCAATTCTGTCAGCTCAAATAGGATTATTTCAACCTGCTGATATTTAATCACCAAGACAAGTTTCTTATTATCATGTATATAAGAATTTTTATTTTTTATGAAAAAGGTCAATAACATAAATAAAGTGGACTTACTCGTGGGAGAAACTTGATGACGACGTCTTCGATCTCGTCCATGACTTCTATAGCTATGACCATTTCTTCATGTATGGACACCACATCTATCTATAACCTCCACATGATTAGTCTTTTTCATTAGCAAAAACATTATAAACAAATTTGTTTTCCAAAAGAAAGAATATTATCTAACCGTGGCACCATGCACGAGGGGTAAACGGACAGACAAAGCATGGAGTTTTCGAGTTAGCTTGCTCAACGCTTCCGAGTTTTTGCGTCTAATTTTGACCACTCATTAAGTAAAGGCATTTGGAGGCTAAGCACTTCACGTAATTTGATATCTTGACGGAGCCTTTGAACTTCAATCAAATTTTCCACTACGTAGTTCCTCATTTTGTATATCCTTAGCCAAACCCAAAACAACTGATCCTGAAACCATTCATAAAAACAAATATGAATATTGTTATTAGTTACATGCATTCACAAGATATAAATTTATATCATATAGTTTTGTACCTCAACGTTGATCTTAAGGTTAGCCATAGTGGCTTCGGTTCTTGCGTTAACAAACCTCCATTGGAGTAATCTGTTTTGGGAAACCCTAAACCGGTGAAACTCCTCCTCTTGAACCGGAGATACTTTTTCTGCGCCATGAAGTACTTCAAAACTCCGGCCACCGCACCACCGCCACCGCTTCTAATCTTGGCCTTGCTTACCGGTGACTCAGGAGGAGTCATGCACATTGGAGCCGCCGGAGCTGAGCTGGACAGAGGCGTCTTCAGAGTCGAAACTCTCCCAGGGGACAACGCCCACGCCGAAGCTATGCTCGCTGATCCTGGTTTTACACCTCTCGAAGAAGCGTTGCTATTACGAGGACTGCCACGCTCACGTTGCTCCAAGTACCGAGCAAAAGCCTCTCTGCTTCTACCGCTGTTCATCTCTTGAGATCTTGACGCGCTGTTTCTCGCGGGGGTTATATTATTATCACCGGGTTTGGAGTTGGATGATCCGGTGGGTCTGGAGGATCTTGTTGTGGAGTGTGATCTGCTTATCATCGCTCGTTTACTTGTATTGGAAGGCGAAGAGGAAGAAGAGGAGGACGTAGAAGAGGAGAATGAGGCGTTTAAGGACACTGGGAGGGAGATCGAGGAGGATATACTCCGGCTCCGATCAATATTTGGCGACGGAGGCCGGATTCTGCGACTAGTGGTGGTGGTTGACATTTTCGTATTTGACATTTGATGGTTAACTTTGTCACGCACTGGTTTTTTTGTATAATTATGCATGATATATAAATTAGTTAGGGCTCATTATCTGTTTGATAACGCTTGGGGACTTGTAGGAGTTGACAGCACGTAGAGGCAGGTAAGAACACTTCTGCATGTATTAGTGTGTGTCTACATTGTTAAATAACTATAATAAATTCGAGTGTATTTACGAGAGGCCGGGAGTATAATATATGTAAGGTCAAAAACATACGAAGGTCAAGCTTTAGCTATTGACACGTCTTTTGTTTATCTTCCAAATTAAACAACATGGCGATTTATAAACTTTAAAAGGTTCCAATTCAAAACGGCCTCATGTATCTAGTCTACGTTGAATATATAAAACCTTAAGATAGCGTCAAATCTTTAATCTTGAACCAGAAAAAAAAATGTCAAATTCTTTAACCTCTCAGTACCAATATATGTTAATTTACATTCTCCAATATCCAATTAATTTGGGGACACTTGCAAAATTGGACCCCTAATTTGAGTCAATTGCAATATTAGACCCATTTTTTTCTCTCTCCAACATTTGCCACTTTCTCCCTATTAAATCCTTGTCCATTCATTGTATTCACAAAAATGCCATTATTTCTGATTTATTTGAATTTCTTGCGAAAATGTTTATTGCATCCATATCCTCATCTTCTTCTTTTATTTACGGTTGTGCCACCACCATCAATTTTCCAACCACCATGAACAACCAAATTTGAAGCTTTTAATGCTTCAACAACCCAAATTTGTGAGCTTAAATAACACCCAATGCTATGAGAACTTCATTTTCTTCCATTTTCTTCCATTTCCTCTCCATTTTAATCCAAGAAAATTTGCAAGTGCATTTATCTTGTTATATGTCATGATTCTTGGATAGTGATTAAATTGGTGCTGGGTTTCTTCTGTGGTGACTAAAGACGACGTCCTCGGTGCTTGACATTGCGAAACAACCACCGATAGGGTTATTTTCCGGTAGATTTCACGATTTTCCTTGATTTTTTGCGAAAGTAGACTTCATTTGTTAGTCGAACCGTCATAATATCATGTAAAGTCTACTTTGTGGTCAATTTTGCAATTAAAAATTTATCGAGCTTCGAGCCCGTAGACTGCAATTTCAGTCTCCTTAGTTTCATTTGAAAACAAAAATATGGTTCAGACTGCATTATAATCTTTCCGTCGATACTTCATTTGCAGTCTACTAAGGTGTATTTTTGCAATTGACCAAATTCTTGACTTTTTAGTTATGACTGCCGGACGAAGTCTTCTTACGATAATAAACGAGTAGACTTCCATAGTGACTATTTTTGCAATTGACCAAACTATTTAAGCATTGACTGTAATATTAATATATTAAAAATATATTAAAATAATTAGTTGACTGCAAAAGAAGTCTACTATTTTTAAAATGCAATTGTTGGTCAATTGCAAAAATGACCACGGCAGACTGCAAACGAAGTCATCATTAATGTAGACTTCATACGAAGTCTACTTGGCGAAAGTCAAACTTGGTCAATTGCAAAACTAACCACGACGAAGTTTATTTTTTCTGGTTGACGGATAGTTAAAGTCTACTTAGTAGACAGAAGTCTACTGTAAAGTCAATGGGTTGGTCAATTGCAAAAATAACCATAGTCGACTATATTTGAAGTTAACCGGTTGAACTTTCCATTGAAGTCTACTTTGTTTTATCTATTTAATTGCAAAACTAACCAAAAAATTAACAAAGGAAGACCACAAAAGAAGTCAACCGGTTATGGTAGACTTCATTCGCAGTCTGCTTTGTAAAAATGTAATTGCAAAAATAGACCCCATGAAATAGACTTCATTTGAAGTTTTTCTGTTATTGTCTTTTTTATGTCTACTCGTCGATGTCAACATGAAGTCAGCATAAATTGAAAACCAAATTATTGCAAATTGGTGAATAATTTTTAAGATTTTCTTGATGTATTCTTTGATACATGTTATTTACTTGTCTCTGTATGTTTCTGACATGAATCCATATTATACATATGGAGAAATCAAGTTTCTGGTTTTCATAGGCAGTTAGGTCACAATGGTAGACTAGTTTGGGAAGTCAACTTGTTGGAGTTATCAGTGAAGTCTGTTTAAATGAAATAGTGTTTAGTTGAAATTTATAAATTTTTCTTATTGATTTTGTACCTCATTTGTTTTGTATCGGTTATATTATTGCCTCTGTATATTTTTTTCCATGATAATATATTATACTTTTGGATCAATCATGTTTTTTGTTTTGTTAGGCATCTAGGTTATTGATTTAAGACTTCTACGGATAGTCAGCTGTGTAATGAGTATTTGACTTACTGCTTACTCTTTCAGGTAAATGACGCAAATACCTGTTGTTTTCGGAGTATGGATCATTTAATAATGATCGTGCTCTTTTTACCAAAAAACACTTTCAACTTAAATTAATTAATGATCGTGCTTTTATTTTCGTTTGACCAATGTTGCTAAGCAACACTTTATCTAACCATGAATTTTGTACAGCTCTGAAACCAGTTTCTAATAATTCGATTATACGTCTGTATTTGTAAACAGAATCCTAGAGAACAAAAGATAGCTCAAACGTTGTCCAATGTTGCTAAACAGAATTTTATTTGGATTTGGTTTACAATGTCACATGCCCTTTTCTTAACTTAAACAATGGAAAGCTTCCATACCCATCAGACAATGTATCTTAATCTTACACAACAAAGATAACTATAATAAATTAATAATAAATTATCAACTGTAACTAAATAACACTACAGTAATATCTATGATTTATATATATTATATATATTAAATTTGGTCAAACAATATATTTTTTTATTTCATAGAAAATCCATAAAAACGTCTTACAAAGATTAATCCAAACCAAATCTTATACAAAAAAATCAACTACTTTACTCTTAAGTACTAGTCTATGAGATCGATCATTTAAATGCTCCTCTTCTTGCTTAATAGGTCACCAGCTAAACCATAATTGATCTCTACTTCCTGCACAAAACAAAACAAAGAAATGAAATACATGTCAACATTTAATGATCAATATAATTTCTAAGGCATTACAAAAAGACCAACATTCCAGACACCATTCAGATCTTTAAAAAACCCCGTGAGGAGATATTTAGTTAGTGTTAGAAGTACCTCGTGAGCAGAGATTTAATCTGATCATTTGCCTCATATTCAATCTGTCAAACAAACAAACACATAAACATTAATTAAATCTTAAGAAACAAATCTGCTTTATAACCAATCTAAACAGGTTTCTACAAAGATATGGACTTGACAAATGATGCACCAAGGTCGGACACACGTATAGGATAGTAAAACCCCAAACCTTTATAGTAAAACCCAAACTTAGATAATTCATATTTTAGATTAACTAAGACTTTCGAAACAGCAAGCTGCAAAAGAATTATACAAGGTCCAAGGACCAAATATCATATACGGTCTTTTAAACACAAAGCAATGAAGTCAACTGTAGATTCAATCGCACAATGTAATGCAAATATAAGCTAGAGTTATTACCTCAAGTGTACTGCCATCAGGTGCTATGTCTCTGTTATTGAAACACCACCAATAAAACAAAGTTATCAAAAAAACAAAGTTTCTTCAAGAAAAAAAGTTATCTCTCTCTACATTACACAAAAAGACCCACAAAGTCACAAAAGAGTAACAACATTAATAAAACACAATTCTTGACTTACTTCTTCTCTAAGCCATAGACAAAGAGTTCGTACAATATTACCAAGGCCAATACTTTATCACCGCACCAAAAGGATCACCTGTATGCCAAAATGCAATATTGAATCTAAATTAATCCTGTCACATATTCAAGAGAATAAACAAACAAACAAACATCATTATTTCTTAAAAAAACCACCATTCTTTCAAACCTATAAAACACACACAAAATTACCTCATCTTCTTCCCAAGAATCTCCTCTTCAACGTTATACGTGTACGCAAGTGGGTTCTTACTCGAAGGTCTCTGAAAAAAAAATCATAAAACAAGGCTTACTTCTTCAGATCTGGAGACTTACCAGATCGACTCATGGTTGCAGAACAAAATTGTACTTCTTTAATCGATTTGAAACCTACAAAATTAAGCTCCTCAATAGACTTTTCATCATTAAAAATAGATGGAGATTGAGAGGCGGAGATGAAAAATTACCATGGCTGCCTCTAAGTTTCTATGAAAAAAAGATTCTTGTGTACTAGTGGTAGCCAAATCTGGAGTTAAGGTGACCAGAAACGATGCGAGATGGGGAAGGCGAAGAAAGATGGAGTTAAGGTGAGCCAGAAACTGCAGAACCAAAACCAAAAATGAATCTAAGTGAATAATGGATAAAATTTACCTCGTTCATAGCAGAGTCTGCTTCAGATCTGTCAAAATAATAAACCACCCACACATTAATACACTGATTAACGAGAAGCAAATAACAAAGCATCAAAAAGAGAGACATAGGAGAAGACAAAGAAAAGTAAGGTGATTATGATGATGATTTGATGAGAGACAGATTTTTTTGGTTTCAGAATCGCTTATCGCCAGAGAGAGAGAGGCAGAAGGTGGAAGAGGAAGAAATGAAAGTGATTAGGGTTAGGGTTAGTAAAAGTTAGGTATATATAACTCGGTTAATTAAAACCGATCGGTTATGTGCCCCGCCAAACCGAACCGGAAACCGAATTGCGAAATTAATTTCGCCGATCTGTTTGTTGATCCTCTCATAGATGCTGCCAAAAACCAAACATTTTGGTTTAATTGGTTTGGTTCTCTCGGTTCTGACCGAATGCCCAAGACTAATATTAATAGTTGATGACATAACAAAGTCAACCACCAATAGTCTACATAGAAGTCTACTTAAGCAAACCCTAAATCAAATAATTTTAACCTAATCAGCCTTTACTCCCTTAATTTGACTCGTTTATATGTAAATTTGTTTTATTTCAATGCAGGAAGTCTGTGTGGTTATTATTTGGTCAATAGGTTTATCAAAATATTTTTTATAATTTCTTTAATTAAAATTTAAACTATAATTAAGGAGTAGACATATTTTTATGTCTTCTAGTTGACGTCTATTGCAAACTTCATCGGGTTAAATCTGTCATTTTGGCTTCTGTTTTTGTTTGGTCGTGAGGGGTCAACTGTAATTTCAGCACCCTTAGTGGTTATGTTTCTTGAAAAACGAATATAGGGTCTACGTTCTCTTTTAAATGCAAATAAAGGTACTAAAAATGCAATTGTCCCATTAATTTGTTTGTTTTTATTTAAGAATGTTAGTCTGAACCGTATCTTCCCACGTTCGGTGGTTGGTGGCCGCTTGCTGATCGTCCTCGTACTAACTCTCGTTGTTATTGATGAAATCACCAATGATAATAATTGTAACATTTTTTTATTTTTTTTTGGTTTTATGGTTTATATATAAAGTCTGTCGAATCCAGCTTCCAATCTCACTTAGCACCATCTCAAGCTATATAATCCATATTTATGTTATTGTCTTGGTTACCGAAACATATAAACACAACTGATAAGCTTTGGCTGACACAAAGCAAGATGTACAAAGCAAGACTATATAGTTTTGAGTTCTCCTTTACCATTCTCATACTTTTGTATTCGTTTAGTTGCTATCAAATATCAATTACATGACTATTTGAAAAAACAATCAGAGACCCAAATATTTTAGATATTTGTACGGCGACCAATAAATCCAATTTGAAAAAAAAATTATATTTTGCGTAACAAAAAAACTATATATATATATATAT
This sequence comes from Camelina hispida, assembly GCA_023657505.1. NCBI lineage: Eukaryota > Viridiplantae > Streptophyta > Magnoliopsida > Brassicales > Brassicaceae > Camelina > Camelina hispida. The sequence goes on along the minus strand of CP094635.1, from coordinate 10,033,311 downwards.
ATATAAAATAAAGTTCCTCCAAATTATGCTTTTAATTTATCTTCTATGTTTTATACATTCTAAAATAAATAATTCACATGAAGTTATTGTTATGGTTTATTTAGTTTTGAAAGAATTTTAATATGTAATGATATAATTTAATAAAGTGAAGATAGATAATAATGTATTTGAGTATATTCTAAGATAAATAGCTCACATAATGGTATTGTTATGGTTTATTTAGCTTTGAAAGAATTTTAATAGATAATGATAAAATTTAATAAAGAAAGAGATAGATAATAATGTATTTGACTTTTTAAAATGACACATGTCAAAACTGATTTTAACAATAACATTATGTGAATTTTTTTGTTTTAAAATGTAGGGAAAATAGGAGTTAATTAATATATAATGATTATTTAATTAAGTAAACATAGATAACAATGTATTTGAGATTTTTTTTAAATGACTCATGTCACAAAGAGTCAAAGAAAAATGACACATGTGAGTATGGATGAACCTTATTTAATTTATTAAACTCCCTCCCTTTTTAGATGATTTTTAGACTAAGGGCATCTTCAACCCCACTCTATTTTAGAGTCAAAACTCTATTATAGAGCAATATTTGCTCTAGATTGCTCTATATATAGAGCAACTCTATTCTCATATCTATTTTTTTACACTAACTCTTGCTCTATTATAGAGTTACTCTATTTTAAAGGAAAAATAGAGATTTACATTGGAGATGGTCTAATGCACACTAATTAAGAAATTTTTGAATTTTTGTTTATTCTTAAACAAAAACATAATTTAATATACCAATTCAACCAGTAAGATAAAAATCTGCATAATATAATTAGTTAAAACCAATCCAATTAATTTTGCATAGATTTGTGAAAAAAACATATAATTTAGAAGAAGAAAAATATAAATATAAATAATCATATTAGATAATGGATGAGATAAGATCTTTGAAAGTCTTAGTCATTCATATGTGAGATGTATATATAAAAAGATGGGATGCTAAACCTTAAAGTTCATTTTTTGTAAAACATTCACAATTGTTATTTAAATTATTCATAATGTGTGGCTCATACACATTTAACATACTGTTTAGTGTCACATTCATGGTTATTCTCTTTGGTTGTCTATGTGAGGCGAGAGTGCATGTAAATGTTGATATCATCAATGATATTGATCCAAATGTTCAATTGGGACTACACTGCAAATCAAAGCACAAAGATCTCGGATCACAATCATTAGCCCCTGGTAAACACTGGGGATTTATAGAAGGTATTAATGCTTGGGAAACAACTTTGTTCTTTTGTCACTTTGAGTGGGGAAGTCAATCTAAATGGTTTGATATTCTTGTAACTAAGAGAGATCAATATGTATGTAAAAAGCATCCGTGTGTTTGGAGTATAAGACATGATGGTCCATGTAGATTAACAGGTCGAGAAAAATGTTATCATTGGAATGATAATATTTGAATATTATTGTAACAAGATTTCACAATTATAAGCTAAAGAATAAAAATATATTATTTTCGTTTTTCCGTTTGTTTAGCCCTACATAATATAAAAATTTAAACCTTAGGAGACATGACATAGACTTACACATTAAACGAGAGATGAAAACCGGTTAGTTTAAGAACAAGAGTTTCATTTAGACCAAGTTGGTTTAAGAACGGGGTTTTGATGTAGACCTATGTCTCGATTGTGAAAGGTAATTTAGTATGGATCTGATACAATCCTGCACTTTTTTAGAATAGTATAATAAAAACTTAGGAAAATTAAGAGCCAAAACATATTCCAATAATGGTTTATTTGTACAGCGTTAATTGGAGAAGAAAGTAGATACAAGGGGAATTAGGAGACCATATAATATACTGAAATACGAAAATTAATCATATTCATACCAATTACCATCCACTTCTGTATTTTGTTCTATTATTGAGATGTGAAAGAATGATAGATAAAAGAATATATTAAACCCTTTCCCCCTCTATCAGCTTAACACCTATATATAGTAGCTATAAAATGTCAAAACCATGGACCCTAGAACAACCCTGCTGGGTCAATTTGACCGAGCCCCTAAGACCACTAAAGAGAAAGAACCTCGAAAGTAAACTCGCAGTTTGAAGATAATTACTTTATTAATAAAAATATATATAACAAACCAATGAATGAGATGTTTAATATTCACATACGAGATGAGATAAATAACAATCCAATGAAACCAAGAAATTGAGATACGCAGTGTTTCTACCATAACTCTTTCCTCCTACAAGGATAACTTCTGTTCCCATGAACATTTTAGTTTAAATTCCTACTACATTACGTCCAATTAAAACAACAGCTTAAGATGTGAATCTATGACCTTAAACATCACTAGTATGTATTATAATTAATATTTAGTTACATATCTAGACTCTTGAGCTATTAGAGAAAAAAAATTATGAACTTTGCAAAATTTCCTCTGTTCTTCGTTCTTTTGAAGAAAATGGACCTTCAAACTGCTTTCCTTGGTCTGTTAATTAAAACAAACATTTCACCACTTTAGCCTTTAAAGCTTAATTCCATACAAAGAATCAAACCATTCAAAGTTATATATAGATTAAACCGGAGTGGTCAAATATAATGAGAGGAGTATTACTGTAATGGAGATATTGATTTACCGCAGAGATAGGAATGGAGAAAAGGGTCTTCTCAATTTCTTCAAAATATAACAATTCTTGATTGAACATGCCAATCAATTCTGTCAGCTCAAATAGGATTATTTCAACCTGCTGATATTTAATCACCAAGACAAGTTTCTTATTATCATGTATATAAGAATTTTTATTTTTTATGAAAAAGGTCAATAACATAAATAAAGTGGACTTACTCGTGGGAGAAACTTGATGACGACGTCTTCGATCTCGTCCATGACTTCTATAGCTATGACCATTTCTTCATGTATGGACACCACATCTATCTATAACCTCCACATGATTAGTCTTTTTCATTAGCAAAAACATTATAAACAAATTTGTTTTCCAAAAGAAAGAATATTATCTAACCGTGGCACCATGCACGAGGGGTAAACGGACAGACAAAGCATGGAGTTTTCGAGTTAGCTTGCTCAACGCTTCCGAGTTTTTTGCGTCTAATTTTGACCACTCATTAAGTAAAGGCATTTGGAGGCTAAGCACTTCACGTAATTTGATATCTTGACGGAGCCTTTGAACTTCAATCAAATTTTCCACTACGTAGTTCCTCATTTTGTATATCCTTAGCCAAACCCAAAACAACTGATCCTGAAACCATTCATAAAAACAAATATGAATATTGTTATTAGTTACATGCATTCACAAGATATAAATTTATATCATATAGTTTTGTACCTCAACGTTGATCTTAAGGTTAGCCATAGTGGCTTCGGTTCTTGCGTTAACAAACCTCCATTGGAGTAATCTGTTTTGGGAAACCCTAAACCGGTGAAACTCCTCCTCTTGAACCGGAGATACTTTTTCTGCGCCATGAAGTACTTCAAAACTCCGGCCACCGCACCACCGCCACCGCTTCTAATCTTGGCCTTGCTTACCGGTGACTCAGGAGGAGTCATGCACATTGGAGCCGCCGGAGCTGAGCTGGACAGAGGCGTCTTCAGAGTCGAAACTCTCCCAGGGGACAACGCCCACGCCGAAGCTATGCTCGCTGATCCTGGTTTTACACCTCTCGAAGAAGCGTTGCTATTACGAGGACTGCCACGCTCACGTTGCTCCAAGTACCGAGCAAAAGCCTCTCTGCTTCTACCGCTGTTCATCTCTTGAGATCTTGACGCGCTGTTTCTCGCGGGGGTTATATTATTATCACCGGGTTTGGAGTTGGATGATCCGGTGGGTCTGGAGGATCTTGTTGTGGAGTGTGATCTGCTTATCATCGCTCGTTTACTTGTATTGGAAGGCGAAGAGGAAGAAGAGGAGGACGTAGAAGAGGAGAATGAGGCGTTTAAGGACACTGGGAGGGAGATCGAGGAGGATATACTCCGGCTCCGATCAATATTTGGCGACGGAGGCCGGATTCTGCGACTAGTGGTGGTGGTTGACATTTTCGTATTTGACATTTGATGGTTAACTTTGTCACGCACTGGTTTTTTTTTGTATAATTATGCATGATATATAAATTAGTTAGGGCTCATTATCTGTTTGATAACGCTTGGGGACTTGTAGGAGTTGACAGCACGTAGAGGCAGGTAAGAACACTTCTGCATGTATTAGTGTGTGTCTACATTGTTAAATAACTATAATAAATTCGAGTGTATTTACGAGAGGCCGGGAGTATAATATATGTAAGGTCAAAAACATACGAAGGTCAAGCTTTAGCTATTGACACGTCTTTTGTTTATCTTCCAAATTAAACAACATGGCGATTTATAAACTTTAAAAGGTTCCAATTCAAAACGGCCTCATGTATCTAGTCTACGTTGAATATATAAAACCTTAAGATAGCGTCAAATCTTTAATCTTGAACCAGAAAAAAAAATGTCAAATTCTTTAACCTCTCAGTACCAATATATGTTAATTTACATTCTCCAATATCCAATTAATTTGAGGACACTTGCAAAATTGGACCCCTAATTTGAGTCAATTGCAATATTAGACCCATTTTTTTCTCTCTCCAACATTTGCCACTTTCTCTCTATTAAATCCTTGTCCATTCATTGTATTCACAAAAATGCCATTATTTCTGATTTATTTGAATTTCTTGCGAAAATGTTTATTGCATCCATATCCTCATCTTCTTCTTTTATTTACGGTTGTGCCACCACCATCAATTTTCCAACCACCATGAACAACCAAATTTGAAGCTTTTAATGCTTCAACAACCCAAATTTGTGAGCTTAAATAACACCCAATGCTATGAGAACTTCATTTTCTTCCGTTTCCTCTCCATTTTAATCCAAGAAAATTTGCAAGTGCATTTATCTTGTTATATGTCATGATTCTTGGATAGTGATTAAATTGGTGCTGGGTTTCTTCTGTGGTGACTAAAGACGACGTCCTCGGTGCTTGACATTGCGAAACAACCACCGATAGGGTTATTTTCCGGTAGATTTCATGATTTTCCTTGATTTTTTGCGAAAGTAGACTTCATTTGTTAGTCGAACCGTCATAATATCATGTAAAGTCTACTTTGTGGTCAATTTTGTAATTAAAAATTTATCGAGCTTCGAGCCCGTAGACTGCAATTTCAGTCTCCTTAGTTTCATTTGAAAACAAAAAAATATGGTTCAGACTGCATTATAATCTTTCCGTCAGATACTTCATTTGCAGTCTACTAAGGTGTATTTTTGCAATTGACCAAATTCTTGACTTTTTAGTTATGACTGCCGGACGAAGTCTTCTTACGATAATAAACGAGTAGACTTCCATAGTGACTATTTTTGCAATTGACCAAACTATTTAAGCATTGACTGTAATATTAATATATTAAAAATATATTAAAATAATTAGTTGACTGCAAAAGAAGTCTACTATTTTAAAAATGCAATTGTTGGTCAATTTCAAAAATGACCACGGCAGACTACAAACGAAGTCATCATTAATGTAGACTTCATACGAAGTCTACTTGGCGAAAGTCAAACTTGGTCAATTGCAAAACTAACCACGACGAAGTTTATTTTTTCTGGTTGACGGATAGTTAAAGTCTACTTAGTAGACAGAAGTCTACTGTAAAGTCAATGGGTTGGTCAATTGCAAAAATAACCATAGTCGACTATATTTGAAGTTAACCGGTTGAACTTTCCATTGAAGTCTACTTTGTTTTATCTATTTAATTGCAAAACTAACCAAAAAATTAACAAAGGAAGACCACAAAAGAAGTCAACCGGTTATGGTAGACTTCATTCGCAGTCTGCTTTGTAAAAATGTAATTGCAAAAATAGACCCCATGAAATAGACTTCATTTGAAGTTTTTCTGTTATTGTCTTTTTTATGTCTACTCGTCGATGTCAACATGAAGTCAGCATAAATTGAAAACCAAATTATTGCAAATTGGTGAATAATTTTTAAGATTTTCTTGATGTATTCTTTGATACATGTTATTTACTTGTCTCTGTATGTTTCGACATGAATCCATATTATACATATGGAGAAATCAAGTTTCTGGTTTTCATAGGCAGTTAGGTCACAATGGTAGACTAGTTTGGGAAGTCAACTTGTTGGAGTTATCAGTGAAGTCTGTTTAAATGAAATAGTGTTTAGTTGAAATTTATAAATTTTTCTTATTGATTTTGTACCTCATTTGTTTTGTATCGGTTATATTATTGCCTCTGTATATTTTTTTCCATGATAATATATTATACTTTTGGATCAATCATGTTTTTTGTTTTGTTAGGCATCTAGGTTATTGATTTAAGACTTCTACGGATAGTCAGCTGTGTAATGAGTATTTGACTTACTGCTTACTCTTTCAGGTAAATGACGCAAATACCTGTTGTTTTCGGAGTATGGATCATTTAATAATGATCGTGCTCTTTTTACCAAAAAACACTTTCAACTTAAATTAATTAATGATCGTGCTTTTATTTTCGTTTGACCAATGTTGCTAAGCAACACTTTATCTAACCATGAATTTTGTACAGCTCTGAAACCAGTTTCTAATAATTCGATTATACGTCTGTATTTGTAAACAGAATCCTAGAGAACAAAAGATAGCTCAAACGTTGTCCAATGTTGCTAAACAGAATTTTATTTGGATTTGGTTTACAATGTCACATGCCCTTTTCTTAACTTAAACAATGGAAAGCTTCCATACCCATCAGACAATGTATCTTAATCTTACACAACAAAGATAACTATAATAAATTAATAATAAATTATCAACTGTAACTAAATAACACTACAGTAATATCTATGATTTATATATATTATATATATTAAATTTGGTCAAACAATATATTTTTTTATTTCATAGAAAATCCATAAAAATGTCTTACAAAGATTAATCCAAACCAAATCTTATACAAAAAAATCAACTACTTTACTCTTAAGTACTAGTCTATGAGATCGATCATTTAAATGCTCCTCTTCTTGCTTAATAGGTCACCAGCTAAACCATAATTGATCTCTACTTCCTGCACAAAACAAAACAAAGAAATGAAATACATGTCAACATTTAATGATCAATATAATTTCTAAGGCATTACAAAAAGACCAACATTCCCACACACCATTCAGATCTTTAAAAACCCCGTGAGGAGATATTTAGTTAGTGTTAGAAGTACCTCGTGAGCAGAGATTTAATCTGATCATTTGCCTCATATTCAATCTGTCAAACAAACAAACACATAAACATTAATTAAATCTTAAGAAACAAATCTGCTTTATAACCAATCTAAACAGGTTTCTACAAAGATATGGACTTGACAAATGATGCACCAAGGTCGGACACACGTATAGGATAGTAAAACCCCAAACCTTTATAGTAAAACCCAAACTTAGATAATTCATATTTTAGATTAACTAAGACTTTCGAAACAGCAAGCTGCAAAAGAATTATACAAGGTCCAAGGACCAAATATCATATACGGTCTTTTAAACACAAAGCAATGAAGTCAACTGTAGATTCAATCGCACAATGTAATGCAAATATAAGCTAGAGTTATTACCTCAAGTGTACTGCCATCAGGTGCTATGTCTCTGTTATTGAAACACCACCAATAAAACAAAGTTATCAAAAAAACAAAGTTTCTTCAAGAAAAAAAGTTATCTCTGTCTACTTTACACAAAAAGACCCACAAAGTCACAAAAGAGTAACAACATTAATAAAACACAATTCTTGACTTACTTCTTCTCTTAGCCATAGACAAAGAGTTCGTACAATATTACCAAGGCCAATACTTTATCACCGCACCAAAAGGATCACCTGTATGCCAAAATGCAATATTGAATCTAAATTAATCCTGTCACATATTCAAGAGAATAAACAAACAAACAAACATCATTATTTCTTAAAAAAACCACCATTCTTTCAAACCTATAAAACACACACAAAATTACCTCATCTTCTTCCCAAGAATCTCCTCTTCAACGTTATACGTGTACGCAAGTGGGTTCTTACTCGAAGGTCTCTGAAAAAAAATCATAAAACAAGGCTTACTTCTTCAGATCCGGAGACTTACCAGATCGACTCATGGTTGCGAACAAAATTGTACTTCTTTAATCGATTTGAAACCTACAAAATTAAGCTCCTCAATAGACTTTTCATCATTAAAAATAGATGGAGATTGAGAGGCGGAGATGAAAAATTACCATGGCTGCCTCTAAGTTTCTATGAAAAAAGATTCTTGTGTACTAGTGGTAGCCAAATCTGGAGTTAAGGTGACCAGAAACGATGCGAGATGGGGAAGGCGAAGAAAGATGGAGTTAAGGTGAGCCAGAAACTGCAGAACCAAAACCAAAAATGAATCTAAGTGAATAATGGATAAAATTTACCTCGTTCATAGCAGAGTCTGCTTCAGATCTGTCAAAATAATAAACCACCCACACATTAATACACTGATTAACGAGAAGCAAATAACAAAGCATCAAAAAGAGAGACATAGGAGAAGACAAAGAAAAGTAAGGTGATTATGATGATGATTTGATGAGAGACAGATTTTTGGTTTCAGAATCGCTTATCGCCAGAGAGAGAGGCAGAAGGTGGAAGAGGAAGAAATGAAAGTGATTAGGGTTAGGGTTAGTAAAAGTTAGGTATATATAACTCGGTTAATTAAAACCGATCGGTTATGTGCCCCGCCAAACCGAACCGGAAACCGAATTGCGAAATTAATTTCGCCGATCTGTTTGTTGATCCTCTCATAGATGCTGCCAAAAACCAAACATTTTGGTTTAATTGGTTTGGTTCTCTCGGTTCTGACCGAATGCCCAAGACTAATATTAATAGTTGATGACATAACAAAGTCAACCACCAATAGTCTACATAGAAGTCTACTTAAGCAAACCCTAAATCAAATAATTTTAACCTAATCAGCCTTTACTCCCTTAATTTGACTCGTTTATATGTAAATTTATTTTATTTCAATGCAGGAAGTCTGTGTGGTTATTATTTGGTCAATAGGTTTATCAAAATATTTTTTATAATTTCTTTAATTAAAATTTAAACTATAATTAAGGAGTAGACATATTTTTATGTCTTTTAGTTGACGTCTATTGCAAACTTCATCGGGTTAAATCTGTCATTTTGGCTTCTGTTTTTTGTTTGGTCGTGAGGGGGTCAACTGTAATTTCAGCACCCTTAGTGGTTATGTTTCTTGAAAAACGAATATAGAGTCTACGTTCTCTTTTAAATGCAAATAAAGGTACTAAAAATGCAATTGTCCCATTAATTTGTTTGTTTTTATTTAAGAATGTTAGTCTGAACCGTATCTTCCCACGTTCGGTGGTTGGTGGCCGCTTGCTGATCGTCCTCGTACTAACTCTCGTTGTTATTGATGAAATCACCAATGATAATAATTGTAACATTTTTTTATTTTTTTTTGGTTTTATGGTTTATATATAAAGTCTGTCGAATCCAGCTTCCAATCTCACTTAGCACCATCTCAAGCTATATAATCCATATTTATGTTATTGTCTTGGTTACCGAAACATATAAACACAACTGATAAGCTTTGGCTGACACAAAGCAAGATGTACAAAGCAAGACTATATAGTTTTGAGTTCTCCTTTACCATTCTCATACTTTTGTATTCGTTTAGTTGCTATCAAATATCAATTACATGACTATTGAAAAAACAATCAGAGACCCAAATATTTTTGATATTTGTACGGCGACCAATAAATCCAATTTGAAAAAAAAAATTATATTTTGCGTAACAAAAAAACTATATATATATATATATATAATAAAGTTCCTCCAAATTATGCTTTTAATTTATCTTCTATGTTTTATACATTCTAAAATAAATAATTCACATGAAGTTATTGTTATGGTTTATTTAGTTTTGAAAGAATTTTAATATGTAATGATATAATTTAATAAAGTGAAGATAGATAATAATGTATTTGAGTATATTCTAAGATAAATAGCTCACATAATGGTATTGTTATGGTTTATTTAGCTTTGAAAGAATTTTAATAGATAATGATAAAATTTAATAAAGAAAGAGATAGATAATAATGTATTTGACTTTTTAAAATGACACATGTCAAAACTGATTTTAACAATAACATTATGTGAATTTTTTTGTTTTAAAATGTAGGGAAAATAGGAGTTAATTAATATATAATGATTATTTAATTAAGTAAACATAGATAACAATGTATTTGAGATTTTTTTTAAATGACTCATGTCACAAAGAGTCAAAGAAAAATGACACATGTGAGTATGGATGAACCTTATTTAATTTATTAAACTCCCTCCCTTTTTAGATGATTTTTAGACTAAGGGCATCTTCAACCCCACTCTATTTTAGAGTCAAAACTCTATTATAGAGCAATATTTGCTCTAGATTGCTCTATATATAGAGCAACTCTATTCTCATATCTATTTTTTTACACTAACTCTTGCTCTATTATAGAGTTACTCTATTTTAAAGGAAAAATAGAGATTTACATTGGAGATGGTCTAATGCACACTAATTAAGAAATTTTTGAATTTTTGTTTATTCTTAAACAAAAACATAATTTAATATACCAATTCAACCAGTAAGATAAAAATCTGCATAATATAATTAGTTAAAACCAATCCAATTAATTTTGCATAGATTTGTGAAAAAAACATATAATTTAGAAGAAGAAAAATATAAATATAAATAATCATATTAGATAATGGATGAGATAAGATCTTTGAAAGTCTTAGTCATTCATATGTGAGATGTATATATAAAAAGATGGGATGCTAAACCTTAAAGTTCATTTTTTGTAAAACATTCACAATTGTTATTTAAATTATTCATAATGTGTGGCTCATACACATTTAACATACTGTTTAGTGTCACATTCATGGTTATTCTCTTTGGTTGTCTATGTGAGGCGAGAGTGCATGTAAATGTTGATATCATCAATGATATTGATCCAAATGTTCAATTGGGACTACACTGCAAATCAAAGCACAAAGATCTCGGATCACAATCATTAGCCCCGGTAAACACCGGGATTTATAGAAGGTATTAATGCTTGGGAAACAACTTTGTTCTTTTGTCACTTTGAGTGGGGAAGTCAATCTAAATGGTTTGATATTCTTGTAACTAAGAGAGATCAATATGTATGTAAAAAGCATCCGTGTGTTTGGAGTATAAGACATGATGGTCCATGTAGATTAACAGGTCGAGAAAATGTTATCATTGGAATGATAATATTTGAATATTATTGTAACAAGATTTCACAATTATAAGCTAAAGAATAAAAATATATTATTTTCGTTTTTCCGTTTGTTTAGCCCTACATAATATAAAAATTTAAACCTTAAGAGACATGACATAGACTTACACATTAAACGAGAGATGAAAACCGGTTAGTTTAAGAACAAGAGTTTCATTTAGACCAAGTTGGTTTAAGAACGGGGTTTTGATGTAGACCTATGTCTCGATTGTGAAAGGTAATTTAGTATGGATCTGATACAATCCTGCACTTTTTAGAATAGTATAATAAAAACTTAGGAAAATTAAGACCAGCTCCTTAGCTATAAAATGTCAAAACCATGGACCCTAGACACATTACCTGCTCAATAATGGTTTATTTGTACAGCGTTAATTGGAGAAGAAAGTAGATACCCATATAATATACTGAAATACGAAAATTAATCATATTCATACCAATTACCATCCACTTCTGTATTTTGTTCTATTATTGAGATGTGAAAGAATGATAGATAAAAGAATATATTAAAATCAGCTTAACACCTATATATAGTAGCTATAAAATGTCAAAACCATGGACCCTAGAACAACCCTGCTGGGTCAATTTGACCGAGCCCCTAAGACCACTAAAGAGAAAGAACCTCGAAAGTAAACTCGCAGTTTGAAGATAATTACTTTATTAATAAAAATATATATAACAAACCAATGAATGAGATGTTTAATATTCACATACGAGATGAGATAAATAACAATCCAATGAAACCAAGAAATTGAGATACGCAGTGTTTCTACCATAACTCTTTCCTCCTACAAGGATAACTTCTGTTCCCATGAACATTTTAGTTTAAATTCCTACTACATTACGTCCAATTAAAACAACAGCTTAAGATGTGAATCTATGACCTTAAACATCACTAGTATGTATTATAATTAATATTTAGTTACATATCTAGACTCTTGAGCTATTAGAGAAAAAAAATTATGAACTTTGCAAAATTTCCTCTGTTCTTCGTTCTTTTGAAGAAAATGGACCTTCAAACTGCTTTCCTTGGTCTGTTAATTAAAACAAACATTTCACCACTTTAGCCTTTAAAGCTTAATTCCATACAAAGAATCAAACCATTCAAAGTTATATATAGATTAAACCGGAGTGGTCAAATATAATGAGAGGAGTATTACTGTAATGGAGATATTGATTTACCGCAGAGATAGGAATGGAGAAAAGGGTCTTCTCAATTTCTTCAAAATATAACAATTCTTGATTGAACATGCCAATCAATTCTGTCAGCTCAAATAGGATTATTTCAACCTGCTGATATTTAATCACCAAGACAAGTTTCTTATTATCATGTATATAAGAATTTTTATTTTTTATGAAAAAAGGTCAATAACATAAATAAAGTGGACTTACTCGTGGGAGAAACTTGATGACGACGTCTTCGATCTCGTCCATGACTTCTATAGCTATGACCATTTCTTCATGTATGGACACCACATCTATCTATAACCTCCACATGATTAGTCTTTTTCATTAGCAAAAACATTATAAACAAATTTGTTTTCCAAAAGAAAGAATATTATCTAACCGTGGCACCATGCACGAGGGGTAAACGGACAGACAAAGCATGGAGTTTTCGAGTTAGCTTGCTCAACGCTTCCGAGTTTTTTGCGTCTAATTTTGACCACTCATTAAGTAAAGGCATTTGGAGGCTAAGCACTTCACGTAATTTGATATCTTGACGGAGCCTTTGAACTTCAATCAAATTTTCCACTACGTAGTTCCTCATTTTGTATATCCTTAGCCAAACCCAAAACAACTGATCCTGAAACCATTCATAAAAACAAATATGAATATTGTTATTAGTTACATGCATTCACAAGATATAAATTTATATCATATAGTTTTGTACCTCAACGTTGATCTTAAGGTTAGCCATAGTGGCTTCGGTTCTTGCGTTAACAAACCTCCATTGGAGTAATCTGTTTTGGGAAACCCTAAACCGGTGAAACTCCTCCTCTTGAACCGGAGATACTTTTTTCTGCGCCATGAAGTACTTCAAAACTCCGGCCACCGCACCACCGCCACCGCTTCTAATCTTGGCCTTGCTTACCGGTGACTCAGGAGGAGTCATGCACATTGGAGCCGCCGGAGCTGAGCTGGACAGAGGCGTCTTCAGAGTCGAAACTCTCCCAGGGGACAACGCCCACGCCGAAGCTATGCTCGCTGATCCTGGTTTTACACCTCTCGAAGAAGCGTTGCTATTACGAGGACTGCCACGCTCACGTTGCTCCAAGTACCGAGCAAAAGCCTCTCTGCTTCTACCGCTGTTCATCTCTTGAGATCTTGACGCGCTGTTTCTCGCGGGGTTATATTATTATCACCGGGTTTGGAGTTGGATGATCCGGTGGGTCTGGAGGATCTTGTTGTGGAGTGTGATCTGCTTATCATCGCTCGTTTACTTGTATTGGAAGGCGAAGAGGAAGAAGAGGAGGACGTAGAAGAGGAGAATGAGGCGTTTAAGGACACTGGGAGGGAGATCGAGGAGGATATACTCCGGCTCCGATCAATATTTGGCGACGGAGGCCGGATTCTGCGACTAGTGGTGGTGGTTGACATTTTCGTATTTGACATTTGATGGTTAACTTTGTCACGCACTGGTTTTTTTTTTTTGTATAATTATGCATGATATATAAATTAGTTAGGGCTCATTATCTGTTTGATAACGCTTGGGGACTTGTAGGAGTTGACAGCACGTAGAGGCAGGTAAGAACACTTCTGCATGTATTAGTGTGTGTCTACATTGTTAAATAACTATAATAAATTCGAGTGTATTTACGAGAGGCCGGGAGTATAATATATGTAAGGTCAAAAACATACGAAGGTCAAGCTTTAGCTATTGACACGTCTTTTGTTTATCTTCCAAATTAAACAACATGGCGATTTATAAACTTTAAAAGGTTCCAATTCAAAACGGCCTCATGTATCTAGTCTACGTTGAATATATAAAACCTTAAGATAGCGTCAAATCTTTAATCTTGAACCAGAAAAAAAAATGTCAAATTCTTTAACCTCTCAGTACCAATATATGTTAATTTACATTCTCCAGTATCCAGTTAATTTGTTTGTTTTTATTTAAGAGTGTTAGTCTGAACCGTCTCTTCCCACGTTCGGTGGTTGGTGGCCGCTTGCTGATCGTCCTCGTACTAACTCTCGTTGTTATCGATGAAATCATCGATCATATAATATATATAAAAGTAAGGTTTTGGTCTTTTTTTTATTTATTGGTTGATTTTCATTTAATAATTTTTAATTGTTTTTATGTTTTTTTATTTGCTTTCTAATTGTTAAATTGCTTTAGATAATATTTAAAATTCAATTAATACAATATATTAACTCACACATTAAAATAAAATTATAACTAAAAATAAAATAAATTGTACATTAATCATATTCCACTACTCAATTTTATTCAAACACAATAAATTATAATTTTAACTCTCATAATTCTATTCTAAATGTAACTTACACTAACTCTTATCATATAAATAAGCAATCTCTAATTCTCTCATTCTCTCATATTGAGATTCTTTTACTTTTTCATTTTCACATTTTCTCATTCTATCATTCTCTTCCACTTCTCTCATTCTCTTCTATAATACTTCAAATCATTTTTTGTATTTTTTTTGTTTTCAATTTTTTTATTTTTGTTGTATGGGTTAAAAAAACCAAATGGAATATCATTGTAAAATTTTAATGTTAAATTTTAATTTTAGAGATTACATGATATATATTTATATTGTTCTTATTTTAAAAGATTCATCTCCATTATCTAATTTGGATTATTATCTTATAAGTAATCATTCTCTCCTCCTCTCCCACCAATATCAAATATTGTTATATCTTATATGTGTTGTAAAATTTTAATTTTATATTTTAATTTTGAAAATATTATATATATTTAACAATTTTTTCAATTTTTAAAATTAAATTAATCTTTGAATTTTTTATTGCATTTCATATGATTTTTGGGGCATTCTCAAAAATACCCCTTTTTCCATACCCCTTTTTAAAAATACCCCTTCATGTTGACCATTTTTAAAACTACCCCTCTTTATATACAAAATGACCAAATTACCCTTTTTGAGTGACAACAAGAATGTACAGTCATCAAAATCGAAAATATTTTCCCGCCAAAAAAATTTCCCGCCAAAAATTTTTTTCCCGAAAAAATTATTTTTTCCCGCCAAAATCGAAAATTTTTCCCGCCAAAAATATTGAAATTTTTACCTTTTAAAAACATTGTAAACGCTTTAAAAAAACTTTTAAAAGCGTTTACAAGGTTTTTAAAAGGTTTTTAAACACATTGTAAACGCTTTTAAAAACCTTGTAAATGCTTTTAAAAAGTTTTTAAACAAGGAACCTTGTAAACGCTTTTAAAAATATTTTTAAAGCATTTACAAGGTGTTTAAAAACCTTTTAAAACCCTTTTAAAAATCTTATAAAAACTTTTACAAGGTTTTTAAAAACATTGTAAAAGCGTTTACAAGGTGTTTAAAAACCTTTTAAAAATCTTTTTAAAAACCATTTGAAAACCTTTTAAAACCTTTTAAAAACCTTTTAAAAATCTTGTAAAAGCGTTTACAAGTTGTTTAAAAAATCTTTTAAAACTCTTTAAAAAATCTTGTATAAGCCTTTACAAGGTGTTTATAAGGCTTTTATAAGGTAGAAACCTTATAAAACCTTTTAAAAACCTTGTAAATTTTTTTTGGCGGGAAAAATTTTGGCGGGAAATTTTTTTTGTCGAAATTTTTTATCAAAAAATTTTTTGACAAAAAAATTTTTGGCGGGAAAATTTTTTCGAAAATTTTTTGGCGGGAAAATATGTCGGAAATTTTTTGGCGGGAAAATTTTGTTTTTCTTTTTATTGAATAAAATCATTTTCATCTAAGGGTAAAATGGTCATTAAAAATTAAAAGAGGGCAAAAATAAAAATGGCCAGAAAAGAGGGTATTTTTGAAAAGGGGTATATCAAAAGGGGCATTTTTAACAAATTCTCATGATTTTATAAGGTTTCACTCTCTCCTTATTGGTCTATTTAGCATTTAATTTCTAAAAAATTATATTTATTTTTTGTTAAATAAAAATGTAATAATGTACATTAATCTATACTTTAAATCCACACTTTACTTCTAAATTGTAACTGAAATTACATAAATTATGAATTGACCTTTTCCATTCATTTACACTCAAACACACTATAAATTATAATTGTAACTCTTCTAAAATTATTTTAGAAATGTAAATTCTATCCTTGAAATCATATAAATAACCATTCTCACATCATCATCCACCATATCACAAATTCTAAATGTGTTCTTTGTTTTGTTTATGTTCTTGCATGAATTCAAAACTCATGGTAAGAGTGTGATTATCTATTTCGCTGGATTTATCTTATATTTTGTTCAATTTTATTTCTTTTTCTTAATGTATTTCTTCCTTCCTTTTTTCTCTTCTTATTATTTTCAATTATATATGTATAATAAAATTTTGGTGGCTGTAAAAAAAACAATTATCGATGCAGATTCAACAACACTAATTTTAACCAAAGCCCAATGAGGAAATCAAGCTAAAGAAATCATCTTCATACATGTATATATATTTTATTTTTAAAGGTATGCAATGTTTTAACAAAATTAACTATTCTAATAGAATTATTAAATCAAAAATTTTAATTCTCTCTTACCTCCAATTTGTTTTTTTTAGAATTTGTATACTCATCATTATAGTTAGTTCTTGTGATCCAAAATATAATTACATAATGATCATTATAATATTTCTTTAATTCAAAATTTTAAAATTTAATGATTTTCTATATAAAAACAATTTGATATTCTATTTCCAAAATTTTACTACAAAGAGGAAATCATTAGAATTTAACCTAGCAATATAGCTTAAATTAAGGTGAAAATAAAAGAGATTTGAATAAATAAAGTGTATTATTGACATTTAGGAAATTTGTTTATTATATATGTAGTTTTAAGGAGAATTTCAAAAATACATTTTTTTCAATACCATTTTCAGAAATACCATTTTAAAAAACTTTACTAAAAAAATATTTTCAGAAAATTCTATAGTTTGATTATTACATAAACTAAAATAAATTAACATAACTAATACAACAATCCGCGCATATGCGCGGGATATTACCTAGTCTTATATAATAAGAGAAGGTTTTCTCTAACTTCTTCTAAAAACATGACACCTGGCTAATTATATATCTGACATGAGTACTCATGTTTTAAAAAACCATCCATTTTCCTTCCAACTCTGGGCCCAAACCAATAACTTAAAATTCAAACCCAAATTCAATCTTCCACCTCAGATCAGTGAAAACGCTTCAAACCGCGGTTGACGAAGGGTCCGTCAATGTTTACATCTCTAACAGGTTCGTGTTTATCTCTCTAACAGGTTCGTTTCTAAATCCAACTGGGTTTCCTCATTGCTTACGCTTCATTCCCAGTAAATCTCTAATTCAGCATCATCTCGGTGTTCTCCCTATGCTTTTATTTTCAATTCTCCTATACTTTGGTTTATTTGGTAAAATTCTCCTTTGCACCATAAAATTCTAATCCATTACAGACCCACCACCTATTTCGATCATATGTAACATTAGTTTGTATGCATCAATGTTTTCAAAAATTTTGAAATCGAGTTTCTAAATTTTGTTTAAATAAATGTGTTAAGTTCCGAACCATACATATTTTTGAATTTATATTTCAAAAATTTGCTAAGATCCTCCCCATAAATTAGAATAATATGAAGCATTACTACCATTGGAATATTTGTATTACTTACTACAATCTTTAAGGATATCTCAGAATCCCATTATAAGAAAATCATGCGTTTCCCTCTTACGTTTTGCTCTGTTTCATAACGTAATAAAAATACCAAACGCCTATGATTTTATGGTCATTAACATTTGATTATAATCTCTGATTTCTCTCCCTAAAACATTGCATTAAGTTTCTTTTTAAATAACAACATTTCACGACAGCAACCTTCTCTGTTACTCCATGGGCAAAACTAAATTATAATAACAACATTTTTAATATACTTTATTTTATTTATATCTTATATGGTGTATAGTTTGCTTTTTTTAAAAAAAAATCACATTGTTACAAAAATATATTTCTTCCAACTTTTTAGGTTTAACATATAATATATTTTCTAATGAAAGCATATACCATATAACTTAAAATAAAACTACTAGTCAAACAAATTAAAACAAAAAAAAGTTTTCATACTTTTAAAGTAAAAATTGAAACCAAGTTCATTTATGATAGACTAATTTTAAAATATAGAATACGTACTAATAAATTTAAAAAATACATTGCATTCAATAATCAAATATATTTTAATAAAGACAAAATTATTTTAACTTACATCTAAATTAGACAAAATTAGAAAAATTAATAATCAAAATTAGAAATATATTGTTGATATCAATTTTTCTAATTTTGTCTTCCCTTCCATCTACACTAATTGACATGTTGGAGAGTTCGTTTTTTTACAATTAAAAGAACATAATGAATCAGAATAGAGACAAGGACTGAGAAATAACCCATCATCATAGAAGTATAGCACATTTTAAGCATTCATATAGAGTCTCTAATTCACAAGATATTTGTTAGGAGGCTAACCGAAGAAAATCAAACCGTAGCAACATATTGTGGAGTCAAAAAGAAAATCAAATATTAAGATTGAGTTTTAAAAATATATAAAGTTGTAAAACCACTAGCAAAAAGATAAATATTTATCAATTATATTTCTTTACAATTGAGACTAAAAATTATTTTTTTAATTTATTTTTATGGTTACTGAGTTTCGATAATAATTTTGTGATTATAGAGATCTAGCATTTCATATTAGTCTTGATCACATCTATATATTACAGTTTTGGAATAGATGTAGAGAAAGGTGAGATTTATCTGGTAATATTTGTAAACAATTTTCAATACTCAATTTTCGTTTCGGATATTTGATATATGGTCTCTACACAAACTTCATGTACGTTAAGACTATCTCCAATATATATTCTATATTTTACTATAAATAGAGCATAGTTTTTTCAATGTATCAATCTATTTTATACTAGAAAATGGATTTAGTGTAAAAAAGTAAAGCTGCATACAGAGTAATCCCACCATTTACTCTATTTTAGAATAAAATATAGAGTAGGGTTAGAGCAAATGTTACTCTATAACAGAATATTGACTTTACAATAGAGTGGGGGGGGGTTGGAGATGCTCTAAGAACCTAACAAATTATCACAAAATAATAAAATCCAAAACAACAAAACTTTGGAATTTAATTACTTCAATCAAAAAAGTTTCCTAATGTTTTGTTTATTTTAATTTGCGTCCAAACATTAAAACCCATAAATATAAGGAACAAATATTAAACAAAATTTTTTAAAAATCTTATTAAAAAGAAAGACATTTCAAAAATATATTTATAAATTTAAAATATATCATAATTAATAAAAATAAGATTAGGTATATCTCGCGAACCTATTTCTAGTGATAATAATTGTAACATTTTTGGTTTTATGGTTTATATATAAAGTCTCTCGAATCCAGCTTCCAATCTCACTTAGCAGTTAGCACCATCTCAAACTATATAATCCATATTATATTTATATTATTGTCTTGGTTACCGAAACATATAAACACAACTGATGATAAGTCTCATATGCATGGTTATCTGACCAGGTAATAACATGGGCCAAATTTGATGGGCCGTTAAGTGGACAACATACTTCAAAATTTATGTTCACTTAGCTTGAGAGCCAAGGACCTCTAGAACCATCCGGAGAAAGATCAATCTCTCCAGAACATTCACTCACTGACTGACAATATCTACCCTTCTACTCTTTACTCGTGTACCCGTATATAAACCTCCCCTGTCTCCATTTTTGCCGCACACAATACTCAGATAACCAAACACAACACTCTTCAGTTAAACTTTCTCAAAAAAGCTTTTCCTATTTGTTCAACAGACATGGCGTCATCTCTCGCTCTTAAGAGACTTCTATCTTTCTCCATCGTTCCGCGTTCCCGTAGCGTTCTTCGTCCAGCTGTTTCCTCTCGCCTCTTCAACACCAACGCCGTAAGAAGCTACGACGAAGACGGCGATGATCTAGACCGGCGCTCTGATCGCTCTGTTTCTCGCCGCCGTGGCGATTTCTTCTCAGGTACTCCTCTTTCCAGCTCAATCGTCTCAATTGTAATGTTGTATAGTGCTATTGACATGATTGATCTTTGATATTTGTGTAGATGTGTTTGATCCGTTTTCGCCGACGAGAAGCGTTAGCCAGGTGCTGAATCTGATGGACCAGTTTATGGAGAATCCTCTGTTATCAGCTACACGAGGCATGGGAGCTTCAGGAGCTCGTCGTGGTTGGGATATAAAAGAGAAAGACGATGCTCTGTACTTGAGGATCGACATGCCTGGACTGAGCAGAGAGGATGTGAAGCTTGCTCTGGAGCAGGACACTCTTGTGATTCGTGGAGAAGGGAAGTACGAAGAAGATGGCGATGACGAAGGAGGAGAGAGCGGGAGCCGGAAGTTCACGAGCCGGATTGGATTGTCGGAGAAGATCTACAAGATCGATGAGATCAAGGCGGAGATGAAGAACGGAGTTTTGAAAGTTGTGGTTCCGAAGATGAAAGAAGCAGAGCGTAACGATGTGCGTCAGATCGATATCAGCTAGAAAACGTCGTCGCTTTGTTTAGTGTTGTTTTCTTTAGATATGTCTTTGAATAAAGTGTGTATGGTCGATGTTGAAGACTTGACTGAAGGATTCCTCTTTTATTTTGTCTTTGCTTAGATTAGATCAGTGCATTTGCTGCTTAAACACAAATTAATAAGTTTCCAAATTATTTATATCGTGTTATGGTTAATACATACGACTTATCAATGAGACCCGAAGACGAGTTCTGAGGTCGAGAGGGTATTCGACGGACCGTCTAATAAAAACTCGCAAAGTACTGAAGCCCGTTAGAGTAAAATGGAGTGGGAATAGCGCGTGTTGGGAAGCCCAACTTCGTATGAACCGATCGACAAAAAAAGTAGGGCAAAAAATTTACAGAACCCGACAAAGTTAACCTAAAATCGCAAAACCTAAAAGCAAACAAAACTAATCGACGGCGACGAGAAACAAAAAAAAAAAAAAAAAAAGAGAAGACTTTGTCGCCGCTCTTAGATCTCGATGGCACCTAAGAAAGCAGAACTGATCGACAACCCACCTGTGGACTCTTCGAGTGAAGAGGAAGAATCTGGTTCATCTGGAGATGAATCTGACTCTTCTGCTGAAGTTTCGAGGAAAGACGTGTCCTCTTCGAAGAAGCCTGAATCTGATTCCGAAGGTGAATCTGAGTCCGAGTCCGATTCCGAACCGGAGCCTGCTAAGAAGCATCCTCTTGTAGCCACCAAAGCTAAGTCAGATGCATCCGGATCCGCTGCTGCGTTACCGGAAAGTTCAAAATCCAAGCGTCCTTTGAAAGAAGCTGAGCCTGAAGGTAACAAGAAGCTGAAGATATCAGAGACAGAGCATCATGTGGTGAAGACGGCGAAATCAAATGATAATGAATCTAGTAAGAAAATTTCTAAAGAAGATGCAAAGAAGATGTTTCAGAGGTTGTTCAGTGAGACTGATGAGGTTGCTTTGCTTCAAGGTGTTCTTGATTTCACTTCTACAAAAGGTGATCCTTATGAGGACAGTAATGCTTTTTGTAGTTATGTGAAAAAATTGATTGATTTTGATGCTACTAAAAGCCAGATTGTAACTAAACTTCAGAGGTTGAAGAAGAAGTTTGGTAATACTATGAAGAATGCTGCTAAAAAGGGAAAGAGTGAAGATGAGGTTAAGTTTGCTAAGGATATTGAGAGGAAAGCTTTTGAATTGGCTAGAAAGATTTGGGGAAGCAATGGTGTTATGACTTCTAAATCAAGGAAGAAGATTGGAGGAACAACCCCGTCTGCTACTAAAGATATGAAGTTGGTTGCTCACTCTACTCCCAAGAAGCCACAAGAAGGAGGGCAAAGACTGGAGAAAACAGAGGCGAAGGGGAGTCTCTCCATTGGTAGAGAGATTGCTTTGTTCTTTAATGCTGAGAATTCGAGTTCTTGCTGTTTGGATGAGTTTACAATAACTTCGGTTTGGAAAAAGGTTGCTGATGGTGCGAAGAAGACACAAGTGGAGGAGAAATGGAAGAAGCTCAAGGCTAAGCAGGTGGAGCTTTGTTTGCAGAGGACTGAGCTGGTTAACGAAACTGCAAAGATGATTTTCAAAGCCTATGAATCCTGATCGGTTTGTCTTTTTTTTTTTTTTACTCTCTCTAGTATGCATCTTTCGAGTCTTTTCCTATTGTGCATTTTAGCTTGTGGAACTAATCCTATGTAACTCGTTCTCGTATTTTTTTCTTTTTGTCCCTATGTTGAATGCTTGGTTTGGGTATAAGACCCCTTTCTTTATTAATACCTCTTGTTCGGTTTCTATGAACTCAGCCAGAAAATGGAATTGTCTTATTAGTTCTTTTATGCTAAGACCTGTGAAACTACTTGTCAATGATGTGCATTCCTTGTGAAGTTCAACTGGTGCCTCCCGAGGACTGCACAGTTAAGAAGCAAACTTAACTTCACATGGTCTTGCAGTTTGCATATCGGTAAGAGACTAGATTAGAATGATACATGCACCGAGATAATGTTCCTACAGAATCATGTCGATCTGACTTCAATGACAATATTGTCATCCTATCTTGTCGTGCATCACTAAGAATCATAGGCTTTTGTCAAATTTATCGAGTTTCTATAGCTCTCACCGTCTCTGATAGATGACAGCGTTTTAGTCGCATTCTTTTCCGAACCTATTCCACATGGAAAAACAACATACGGAATAGTACAATACTACAATGCTTACTCCTTATCTAGAATATGCTACAAGAAGAGCAGAGTGATGTCTCAATCAAAGATTAAAACAATAAGGTAAGCTATCACGAAACATGACACCCCTTGAGCATCTCTTAAACAAGCAGAGAACAGGAAACATGATACCCATTAAGTTTTCCAATTTTTTTTCACAAGAAAAATTCAAATGTCTTCTGATAAATTCTTACCGATTCCACACTGTATGTGGGACAACGAGAAAAACATTAAGAGAACCACACAAGTTTGACAATATAAATTTACTGTTTAATATCTTTTACCATTTTTACTTATGCATATTGAACTCTAGAGTAAGAGGGAAAGAACCAAGTCAGTTTTCTATAACCTTGCTCCATCATAAGAGTAACATTCTCTAGATGTTGTTCTCCGAAAACGTTTGTTGTTACGGGTTTATTT
Organism: Camelina hispida; assembly: GCA_023657505.1. Classification (NCBI taxonomy): domain Eukaryota; kingdom Viridiplantae; phylum Streptophyta; class Magnoliopsida; order Brassicales; family Brassicaceae; genus Camelina; species Camelina hispida. The sequence goes on along the minus strand of CP094635.1, from coordinate 10,009,586 downwards.
TGGCAAATATCTCTAAAATTGTAGTCATTTTGTATAATTACTGTATTCTAAACAAAAAAAAAACATTTTCTTAAGCTTTAATATTTATATATTTGTTGACATCTTCCAATGAACTAAAGAAAAGATGAATTTGGACACCAAAATGAAGTACCATTCCAAAGAAGAATGTTACTCAATAGTTGTGTAGATAAACTAAACAATTAACGAGTTGAATCTTAGGATGCATAAACGAGTTAGAGTCAGAGGCTTACGTGCGGGCACAAACGAATAGATCGGACACCGACTTGCTACTTCACATAAACTAATATTAAATAGTTCATCATCTATGTTGAAAGATTCGATTCATATGACAACGTCTTCTGTAGTTTCATTTGGTTCTAGTTTGCGTAGTTTGATTATAAAACACATATGATAAAATTATAATCTATAAATTTGGAGGCCAGTGAAGCAAAGGGCTTGGTCAATATAGAAAAACAGCAAAGGGGCAAAATAAGTTATTCGAAATGAGCCAGTTTCACTTTCTTTAAGTAGTGAGTTTTTTTCCCTCCCAGCTTCTCACCATTCGAGTTGCAGAATAAGAGCGAGAGAGATACTTTTCTCCTCTCTTCAAACTCCCAAAGGTGATCAAAAATTCCAGGTTCATTCTACATTCTCTTTAGTTTTCTGTATAATTTTGTTCTGCTTGTTTACATTGAGATATCTTGTTTTACAAGTAACATAGATGAAGAGACAGTGACCTCACATCTTCATCTGATTTCAGGTTTTGGCGTTGTGAGGAGTTGTAAAAGAGATGGCGTCATGGACTTCATCCCAATTCCTGTATGAAGAAACCAAGCCATGGGGTATTCAGTTCTTGGAACGGTTTAAGCGGTCAGGAAGACTGTCCTTCAAGCAATACCAAGCCCTAGTCTTTATCTTAACCTTTGTCGCCTATATCGCCTTCCATGCTGCCCGAAAGCCTAATAGCATTGTCAAAGGAACACTTTCCGCATCAACAATCAAAGGCGGTTGGGCACCCTTTGATGGACCCGATGGAACAGCCTTGCTTGGTCAGATTGACTTGGCTTTCCTCTCTGTCTATGCGGTTGGGATGTTTGTGGCAGGTCACTTGGGCGACCGTTTGGATCTCAGGACGTTTCTCACTATCGGTATGATAGGGACTGGCCTATTCACAGCTCTCTTTGGGGTTGCGTTCTGGGCTGATATCCACAGCTTCTACTATTTCTTGGCGGTTCAGGTTATGGCAGGATGGTTTCAGTCTATAGGCTGGCCTTGTGTTGTGGCCGTGCTTGGAAACTGGTTCGACAAGAAAAGAAGAGGAATGATTATGGGTGTTTGGAGTGCTCACACTTCCCTTGGTAACATCACAGGGTCTCTGATCGCATCCGGTCTGCTTAGATATGGTTGGGGTTGGTCATTTCTTGGCCCATCTTTGCTCATGACTTTTCTTGGAATCGTTGTTTACCTTTTCTTGCCTGTGAACCCTCCAACCGTTGAGGCTGAGAGAGATGGAACTGAGATAGACTCCACCATGAGGCTCGGTGACACCATCACAGAGAGCTTCTTGGAATCTAGAATGAGTACTGGCTTCGATAGAAAAGCAATCGGGTTCATGGCCGCTTGGAGAATCCCTGGTGTTGCTCCTTTCGCCTTCTGCCTCTTCTTCACTAAGTTGGTCTCATACACTTTCCTCTACTGGCTTCCTTTCTATGTCAGCCACAACAGTATGTTTTCTCATCATCTCTCATTCTTTTAACCCTCTAAAGTTGTAGCCTTGTTATAAGTATTGACTGAATTACGTGATGCAGTGATCGGAGGAGAGTACCTGTCTGAGGAGACATCAGGAAACTTGTCGACACTCTTCGATGTTGGAGGTGTGGTTGGAGGAGTCTTAGCCGGATACATCTCTGATCAACTGGACGGAAGAGCCATCACAGCAGCAGGATTCATCTACTTGGCAATCCCAGCTCTGTTCCTCTACAGAGTCTTCGGACACATCTCAATGACCATCAATGTCATCCTCATGTTCACATCAGGAGTCTTTGTCAATGGACCATTTGCTCTCATCACAACAGCTGTCTCAGCTGATCTCGGAACACACAAATCTCTCAAAGGCAATGCAAGGGCTTTGGCTACAGTCACAGCTATCATAGACGGCACAGGATCCGTAGGTGCTGCGATTGGACCGGTACTCACTGGTTACATCTCTGCTATTAGCTGGGACGCAGTGTTTTACATGTTGATGACTGCAGCTTTCATCTCTGGATTGCTTCTCACTAAACTAATCATAGCAGAAGTCAAAGCTATATTGTTTGGATCAGAAGATGAAGTAGCTTCATCATCATCACCAGCAACCAGAGCTCCCATTGATGTCCTCCTTTAAGTTTTTTCTAACAATTTCACAAGAGAGACACTTTTTTTTTAATCTTTTAAAGTTCGTTCCTGTTTTTTTTTTTCCAGCTCTGTTCTGTTAACATGATCATGTCTTCTTAATTCCTAAAGTTTGAATGAGAATAAAATTAACCTAATTTTGATTGTAGAAAGCTATAAAACCATGAATCTGAGTAAAAAGAATCTTCCTTTGATTGTAAAACTTGTATGAATTTACAATCCCACACACAACCCTCACCAATCAAAAGTATAAGCAGAAACAAAATTAAAAAAAAGTAACAAAAGAACGGTGAATTCACTGGAGAATGTTGCTAGTGGGGATCAGTGTTATCAAACGTCGTCTCTGCTTTTGGGTTTGCGATATTTTTCTTCAAGTTGTTTGGCCATTGAAACGGCGCAGTGTCCAAGCGTCTTGATGTTAGGAACGTTGTAGTTCTGAGCGATGTAGATCCCGCACACTGTTCCTGAGAGGAAAGAGAAGCTGCTTCTTATTATTCCCATCTTCTTCTTCTTCTTCTTCTCAAACTCCGGTGCAAACGTAGATCGGAATTTTTATTTTATTTTAGGGTTTTTGAATTGGAATGATTTATTTGATCGAACATGAAAAGCGAAGAAGAAGATCTTGAGAGTTCTGGAAATCGAAGATCCATTAATGGGCATATAAGGCCCAATTATAGTTAAACATTTTACATGGGCTTCACTTTGATCCATAAGAAATCTAATTTTTGTTGTTATTGGGAAAATTGTGCACCTAAATTGACAAAAGGTGTTTTTGGTTGAATGGGGTCATATTCAAATCTGTCGCCTGTCGGCGTGTCGATATCTAAATTATCAAACTAATCTTTACTTTTAGATGCATTAACCATCATTAATGTTCACAAAAACCATAGAAGTGGAGCATTTGGTTTCACCCAAAACCATATTATAAGATGATTTTAGTACAATTATATTTGGGGCTGTATGTTGAAAAATAAACACAGAAAAAAAAGAAACATGTGTTGACCGTATCAGTTTTATTTTTATACTAATACATTCTTTGGAAGAAGAAGAAGAAGAAGAAGAAGAAGAAGAAGATATAGAATTTTGTTGCTCTTTTTACTTTTCGATTCTCTCGATCGAGAGAGAAAGACAGGGAGGCACGGTAACACGGTGTGTGCTTTTTAAGATAATCTTCCAACCGACAGCTTCGTGTGTTTCAGGTCTTTTTTTCTTCTATCTTTTGTGATTTCGATCGATTTGTACAACTCTGATCTCTCTCTCTCTCTCTTTTCTTGTTTTGTTTTGTTTTGCTGCTGCTATCTGCATTTTTATTCGTTGTTGAATCTTCTATTCCAGCTCCCTTTCTTCAATTTTGGATATTTTTATGTAATGGTTTCAAACCTGTGACTGGGATCATATCTTTTTTGTTTTTTTTTTCTGGTCAATTGTACAAATCCAATTTCATCTGTGGGTATATATATGACTCAATCTAAAAAAAGGTCCTTTTTTTGTTGTTCTTATTGTTGTTTGCTTCTCTGGAGCTCAATTCCCTGTTAGATTCTGTGAAAAATCTTCTCTTTTTCTTGTTTTTTGAATGCAAATGGTCTAATTTCCCTGTAAAAATCGTATCTTTTCATCTACCGTGTGATCATAAGTGTGCTTTGTGGTTGTTTGTCTTCTTCCAAGTCTTAATACTGATGATGAGAGATTATGTTGCTGCAGATGGCATTTATGCTTATATGACTAAATGAGATTCAGGGGATTAAGTTTAAGTGGGAAGGCTGTTATTATAGTTCCTAATGGGGGGGATAAGGTACTTGCCGGTCTCGGTAGCATCTACAGCTTTGAGCTTTGTTGGCCTTCAAGTCTGGACAGAGTTGTCTCTCGATAGACTTAGATCAGATGGGCTCATAGCTAACAACATCTCTTTAGGAGACTCCGAGCATGCCCTTGATCTGCTTCTTGGCTCTTATTTCACTATTGCGCTGCTCGCAAATTTTGTGCTCAATGTGTATATTCTTCTGCTACTTTCTCTCAAGGTAAGACTTAAAAGAGTAACATTTAACTTCTGGTACTTTCTCTTCATTTACAGTTCTTAGTTTGGTTACGATCTAAACCATAATTATTAGATTTCACCTCGAGTAAAGTGATGTGCATAAGACGCAAATGTTCTTAATTTGTCCGAATCAAAATCGCATTTTCTGTACTTCTAATGTCTTTTAAACATCTTCTGCAGACTTTATTTTTTGGAGATTTATATGACGTTGAAACTAAAAAGTTGGTGGAGCGACTTGCCAATTATATCATTTACAAGGTAGCTGTTTTTCGACTGAAAACTAGACTGTGACATACAATAACATACAGTCGTTGTTTTGTATGAGATATTCTTGGTAGTTTTCATTACTGCAGTCAGGAAAACAATTGAAATGTTATTATAATGGCAGAGGAATTGAATAGGATAGAAACTAGTATTTGAGGCTCGAGAGAGTTCTTTACTTAGACAGATGATTCTGCCACATTATCCCTTCATTTCCTCTTGCACTTTGCATCTTTGTGTATTATTTCCTTGATTTGAGTTATCTGCAGATATTTATATGTATTTTCGGTGTTAATAGTTTATTCTCCCTTTTAATCCTCCTGTCCTTAGGGTACGTTTCTACCATTGGTGATTCCCCCGACCATATTTCAGGGTGTACTGTGGACAGTTTGGTTGACTGTTCTATGTACTTTAAAGGTATGGAACAATGGGCGTTCTTGATTTACGAGAAACCAAATTCTGAATTATCTTTTCTAGACACTCTAATGTGTATCTTGTAATGTCATGTAGATGTATCAAGCTTTGGCAAGAGACCGGCTTGAACGATTAAATGCATCTCCTTCTTCTACACCTTGGACATACTTTCGTGTGTATTCAGTGCTGTTCGTGGTCCTCTCTGTTGATATGTTGTGGTATTTCTTAAACCTTGTGGTATAGTGTCAAATATTTGATTGCTGCAGTCTCTATCTGTTTATGACCTTAAACTATAGAAGTATGTTTCCTCGCAATGTTCTCTCTGGACTCTATATGTACTTCTTAAACAAAACTTAGGTAATGTGTGTATTATCAAGGAGGTAAAAAGAATTAACCTACATGGCTGACGCTCTTACTGCTCTTAATTTCTAGTGAAAATTGGTGCTCCTGGAAGTTGATCTTGATCCTATATACATCTTGATTTTCTTCATAAACACTCCATGTTATGTTAGAGGATCAGAGTAGAATTTTCTCTAGATTTACCTTATTCCCTCAAGAACAATTTCATAAAGTTCTTTAACAACATAGAGAGAGTGCATAGCTTGCTTTATATTTATGCTATAGCGTGAGAGATGATATCCTGATATTCATGTACGCATGACCTCTGCTTCAAGGCGAAAGTAAAGCAAAAACTTCTTCTGAGTGAGAATGTGGATGTCATAGAGCGAGGAAGATATTGTGTCTGAGTTCTTTATGTTTTGTGGACTCCAGTCCAGTTAGGGTCTCGTTTGATCTCTTCGTGTGATAATATTTTCTGTTTTTGTAACCAGTTTCAATCATGTCTGTGTGATATGTTGAGTAAAAGGATTTACTTTTCTCCTCCAATCTTGCAGGATAAAACTTTCCCTTATGACATACAATACAATTGGTTCCTCTGTGTATCTGCTGTTACTTTTTGAGCCATGCAGTATAGCTTTTGAGACCTTGCAGGTACTTAATTGATATTAGTTGTCTTCTTAGTCCAACTTGTTTTCTTTCTTATTAGCCATGGTCAACAAACTATAGAGTTGATCTGAATTTTTCGCAGGCGCTTTTAATTCATGGGTTTCAGCTCCTAGATATGTGGATTAACCACTTAGCAGTCAAGAACTCCGACTGCCAAAGATCTAAGTTTCTCGATTCCATGACAGCAGGTTGTTCCTTTTCTGGTGTTATACTTATGTTTTTCTGTTAGAGCCCGGGAATGCATTCCTGTGGACATTTTTGGTCTACTAGAACTCCACATCTCAAGGTAAACTCTTATCTTTGGATAGGCTCACTGTTGGAATGGAAGGGCCTCCTCAACCGTAACCTTGGTTTCTTCCTGGACATGGCTACTTTGGTAATGGCACTAGGTCATTATTTGCACATTTGGTGGCTGCATGGCATTGCCTTTCATCTGGTGGACGCAGTTTTGTTTCTTAACATACGTGTATGTTATATTTAATTGGCTTTCTTTAAAACAGTGTCGCTCTCCCGGTTACTTGACAGCTGATACTAGTCACAGCATTCAATTGTTGAATTTTTTACCTGGTTTTCTGTTTGGTTTGGCAGGCATTGTTAAGTGCAATTTTGAAACGAATAAAAGGATACATTAAACTAAGAATAGCTCTGGGTGCTCTCCATGCAGCCCTCCCTGATGCAACTTCTGAAGAGTTAAGGGCATATGATGATGAATGTGCCATATGTCGGGTATGCATCTGCTGTAGAGTCATTTTCATATAATTTTTCTATTTCAAACTCTTAAAATACATTATGAATGGCAGGAACCTATGGCTAAGGCCAAAAAGCTACACTGCAACCACCTTTTCCATCTTGGATGCCTGCGATCCTGGTGCGCTTAGCTAAATACCGACAGCCTCATGTCTTTATGACTGAAACTAGTGATCCTAAAGATGTTTTGATGCTGGCAGGTTGGATCAAGGTCTAAATGAGGTTTATTCTTGTCCTACATGTCGTAAGCCTCTTTTTGTTGGTCGAACTGAAAGTGAGGTGAACCCTCGCACAGAGGAAGTCTCAAGCGATGAACAGTTAGCCCGTCAGCTTGAAAGACAAAACAATCCCGTACATGCACTAGCCACTGGATTATTTCCTACCGAGATGCCAAATACTGTCGAAAATGATACTACGAGGTTCAGTTCATTCTTCATTCTTGCTTTTCTTATCAACAATACCAAAGTAACAATTTGTTTAGAACTTAATGATTCTACAAGTTCCATTTCAAACTGGATCATACAAGTTCTCATCATTTTCTTTCACAAAATAGGAATTTAGGATTGGATCCAAACTGGCTGCAGACATGGTCAGGTCAGGGTTCTGATGTGGCTGGTCCCTCCACCGCTTCCAGGTCAGTTGGACTAGGGCGGGTTCAGATGATGATGAGGCATCTTGCATCTGTTGGCGAAAGCTATGCTCAAACTGCACTTGATGATGCAGCTTGGAGTCTATGGCCGATGAACCCTTCACAACCATCCACTTCTTCTACAACCGTACCTCCTGGTACTGGTGGAAGGACAGGTGGTCTGCATCTGAGAACTGTATCAAGCACGACAAATGAAAGCTTGGCAAATATACTAGCTATGGCTGAGACAGTGAGGGAAGTCATGCCACACATGCCCGATGAAATTATTTTCCAGGTAAGTTTTAACCGCATATTGGATATTCTGTAAAGCTTTGACGGGAAGTGCATATTTGGTTGAGTTGGTGGGTCATTTTAGATTGTCTTCTGCATTGAATTGAAGGAAAGATTCTCATATATTCATACCTGAAAGGCTGAAACCGACTTTATTTATGTGGTCAATTTGCTTGAACCCATTGTCCGGTACTTGGTTCTCATGTTCGCACTAAACTGGTCCTTTTAAGAATATTTCAGTACGAAGATTCACGCGACTTGATACTTGAACCTGTTGCGTTTCAATTTCTTGCAGGACCTGCAGAGAACAAACTCTGTTGCTGTTACAGTGAACAATCTTCTCCAGATGTGACGATAGTTTGTGTAAAATATACTAAGCATTTGCAGCACTTCCATTTCAACCATAGGTATAGATTAATGATGAGGGACAACAACCTTGTCCTTAAGTCCTAGACACCACCCAACATTCCAAGCTTCACCTGCTGTAAATACAAGGCAATGTGCATCACTCTTTTTGCTATAGAGAAGAAGAGGCTCTAGTCTATATAGCTTATTGCTCTCTTGCGAAAAATAAGTTCGGATATTTACATAAGGTGATTACGCCCTGGGGGTCTGGTGATATCTTGTCGCAGTCTGGCCTCGGCTCCAATCTAGAGGGAGAGTAACCACTCTTTGCAGCTGCTGCTACCTCTACTGTAAAAGAAAGTGTAATTTACAATAAATGAAGTAAATTAAAGAGTCTACTGTTATTGATCCAATAGTCTGTAATATAGTATATCATCAAATCTTTTTCTTCTGAAAGACTTATAAGTACATCCTCTTCGATATCTTAAATCTGCAGGTTTTGAGGTACAGATCAAGAAACAAATAAAATATAAGTTATAGTTAGCATACAAAATCTTATCGAAGAAACCAATACAGATATTTGTCATAACCACTTCGATTAGACTGCTTTTGTATATAAGAAGAGCAATATAAAAGTATCATGTTGGTACTTTTAACGCATACTTCAAGTAAAAAAAAAGATTGTTTCGTTAGGAAGGAAGCAACATTTCATATCGTCCATGCCGTGTGTAAATTGCAATTGGCAAAAGAGAAACCAGTTCATCTTATATTAATACGCTTCTTCTAGACACATCTATCTACTTAGTTCGATAAAACTTTATACTACTATGACTACGTTGAGCTCCCTTCATTAAATAAGTTTATCTGTTTCTTCTCATTACTAAAATATATGAGGTAGTTGGCATAAAACAATTTTTTAAAAAAACAGGGTGATTAATATGTTCCCACATTCTTCTGTACATATGTTTCCAGGTCTTCTCCTCAGTCTTTGTATTTCAACGGTCTTCCTTTCAAATTCAATGCTTTCTATTTCTCTAATATTTTTTCTGTATAATAACCCCAAAAAAGTACACTGACACTAAAGGGGAAAATACAAAAATATGAAAGTTTTTTTCTTTTTTTTTTGTATGAAATGGTTGTTAAAGGTAAAGCTTTTTTTTCTTCTGCAAAAATTTCTTTTGAAGTATGAAAAAAAAAAAGGTATTACTAAAATAAGGCAAAAAGAAAAACAAATAATTAGAAAAAAAAGGTTGGAGTGTCCCCTAAAATTTTCCGGTGTCTTGTAAGAAAAATTTTCAAAAACCCACACTGACACTTTTTTTATACACATTTGCTTCGTCTTCCTTCTCTCTACCGTTTCGATTTCACTCCTTTATTATGTCAATTCCTCCTTAGCTTTCTCTGATCACGAAAACGCATTAAATATATAAAAAAAATCCAAACTTTATGGCGCCGACTTGTTCTGTGTTCCTCCTCTGCTTTGCTCTTCTCTCCGCCGTGTCTTTCGCGGCGGACCCTTTCGTCTCCTACGACTTCAGAGTTTCTTACATCACCGCTTCTCCCCTCGGCGTTCCTCAACAGGTTCGCTTTCTTTTTTTCCTGGAAGTCTCGGGTTGAGTGTTTTATTAGTAAAGGTTCTCGCTTTCGATTTACAGATTCAATGGCGTCTATGAAATGCTTTTTGGTTTCTCTGTTTTCTGAAACTCGTGTTCTTACCTCTGGATCTATATATAGAGTGCATTTGAGGTGGCTACTTCAAGTTTTTGTCTTTTTAGGTTTCGTTTCGGCGAGTGATAGCTTTCTTCTAGTTCTGTGTAATATGCTAAAGAGGGTCGCTGAACTTGATTTTAAACCCATTACCATATGATCTCAAAGTTGTTATTTTTATGGGTTTAGGTATTCAACTAATGCTTCCTGTTCTATAAACATGTTGATTGGCATAAAAAGATTGAATTTTTTGAGCATGTGTTAGCCTTCTTTGATTTAGTGTTTACCTTTGTATATTCAGGTTATAGCTGTCAATGGGCAGTTTCCAGGGCCTCTGCTTAATGCTACTACCAACTACAATGTTGTTGTTAACGTCTTCAATCATTTGGATGAGCCTCTCCTCTTGACTTGGTTAGACGACCAAGAGACCCCTGTCTCTTTTTTTTTTTAAACCTCCTTAACATATATAGTTTCTAAAGACTAATGTGCTTCTTTGGGTTCTTCACCATTTGTCATGTTGGAATAGGCCTGGCGTCCAAATGCGACGTAACTCGTGGCAAGACGGTGTCCTTGGCACAAACTGCCCAATTCCTCCCAGATGGAACTTTACTTATCAGTTTCAAGTGAAGGATCAAATTGGAAGCTTTTTCTACTCCCCTTCACTCAACTTTCAGAGAGCATCTGGGGGTTTTGGTCCCATCGTGATTAATAACCGTAATGTCATTCCTATCCCTTTCCCACAGCCTGACGGCGAACTCATCTTCATTATTGGTGATTGGTACACTCAGGACCATAAAGTATGTAATTATCACCTTTGGTGTATTTTCGTTTTCCGCATTTGGTTATCAGTACCTGTGTTTTATTTATATACCTGATACACTGTTTGCTTTTTAGGCATTAAGGAGAACACTTGACTCTGGGAAAGAACTTGGGATGCCAGATGGAGTCCTCATCAATGGGAAGGGTCCTTACAAGTATAACAGTAGTGTACCTGATGGAATTGATTACTTAACCTTTCATGTTGAACCAGGTATAATCTTTGGGAGTTTCTGAGATATTTTTGCTTTTACTTTGTCTCATGCGACCTAGAAACCTTCTCATGTAACTTTCCTTTGCATCCTAGTAACATTTTGTTTGAAGAGTTGCCTGTGTTGAGTCTCCAATCTCAGTTAGTTGTGTTGTTCTAAGATAACCTTTTTCCTTATTCGACTTAGAGCTCCATGAGAAACTGTTGCATGTAGTTGAACATCTTGTAGAGATGGTACTTCAAATGTTCACATTTTCAGTCGTTAGAATAAGATTAAGAAGATTGGTCAAGATTTGCTGCAAATTATTAATCTTCTGTTATGCTATAATAATGGTGTTATATTTTGCAGGAAAAACATACAGAATCCGTGTTCACAATGTTGGGATCTCAACAAGCTTGAACTTCAGGATTCAGAACCACAATTTGCTTTTGGTAGAAACCGAGGGTCATTATACTTCACAGGCGAACTTTACTGATTTTGATGTTCATGTAGGACAGTCTTATTCTTTCTTGGTAACCATGGACCAAAACGCCACAAGTGACTACTACATTGTTGCCAGTGCTAGATTTGTGAATGAAACAGTGTGGCAAAGAGTCACTGGTGTTGCCATTCTCCATTATTCTAATTCCCAAGGACCTGTTTCTGGTCCTCTACCAGTTCCAAAAACAGATGTTTCTAGCCCGTGGTCAGCAATGAACCAGCCAAAGGCCATCAGGTTTGTTTAAATTTTTTTGGTGCAAGTGCATAGAAATACCCCTTCTTGTTACTAGAACTAGATTCTTGTCCCAGTGAAGCTGACTCTTTTGCTCTACAGGCAAAACACATCTGCTAGTGGAGCTCGTCCAAATCCGCAGGGATCATTTCACTATGGTCAAATAAACATCACGAATACATACATTTTGAGAAGTTTGCCTCCAACAACAATTAACGGTGCTCTTCGTGCTACACTTAATGGGATCTCATTTGTGAATCCAAGCACTCCAGTGAGGCTTGCGGATCTCAATAAAGTGAAAGGAGCTTATAAGCTGGACTTCCCAGAAAAACCTTTTAATAGACCTCCTCGTTTGGACAGATCTATGATCAACGCAACATACAAGAGCTTTATACAAGTTGTATTCCAGAACAACGACACCAAGATCCAGAGCTTTCATGTTGATGGCTATTCTTTCTTTGTTGTTGGGTAAGAGAAACCATGACACCTTGTGATCTATTCTTGTTCCTCCTTTTAATATCTATCAAAAGTCTGGTGTTGATGTACCATGTTATACAGGATGGACTTTGGTATTTGGTCAGAAGACAAAAAGGGTTCGTATAACAACTGGGATGCCATCTCAAGAAGCACAATCGAGGTTCAAACACCTTAGCATCACTCAAACTACTATGATCTGCAGGTTTTCTTAATGGTTTTCTTGTTATCTAGGTATACCCAGGGGGATGGACGGCTGTGCTTATTTCTCTTGACAATGTCGGAGTTTGGAACATTCGAGTAGAGAATCTTGATAGATGGTATCTTGGTGAAGAAACTTATATGCGGATCACAAACCCTGAAGAGGATGGAAAGACAGAGATGGATCCCCCTGAAAATGTCCTTTACTGTGGTGCCCTTAAGAACTTACAGAAGTAAGTATTCATCTGAAACTTTTCTTCCCTCTGTCTCTCTTTTGATGTACCTTTAGATGATGAGGAGAATCATAACACTTTTCATTGTGATTGTTTCAGGGAACAACACCACTCAGCTGCAACATCTATACTAAATGGACACTTGAAGCTAATGTTAATGGTGTTGCTCGCCTTGGTTTTCACATTTTGCTGAGCCTTTTTACATCTTTTTGTGTTGATCGACCCGGTGAAGTGATGAAGTCCCACTAGTTCGTCTGTAGACTGTAGAAGACGTTAAATGTTTAGATTTATTCATTTATCCCCATGGATCTGAACAACAACACTAGTTCTTGCCTTGTTTAAGAACACCACTGGTTCTTGCCTTGTTTAAGGTCAAAATTGTTCAAAATCTTCTCAGCTGTAATGAAAAAGTTCGATTTTTTCTTTTTCTTTTGTATGTTCTTACAAACCATCCACATCCTTTACGTCTCTCCCATCAGCTTTTTTTTTTTTTTTTTTTTTTAATCTTTCATATGATTCTAGAAAATAGGATGATTGTTTGAACTTTGAAATGTCAATTAGAAGTTTATGTTACATATGATTTTTAAATACAATAAATCTTCGTTAAATGTTTGTGTTTACAATTTTTAACAAAAATATGCGATAGGGCTCCTAATTTCAAAATATGCGATCATATTCTTATCACTTTGTTCTCAAATATGAATTTTTGTAAACAGCTTTAGAAATTTTATTTTAATTTGCTGATTAATTTTTAAAAACTTATAAATTATGTGCAATTTCCAGCCATTAAACGCCTATAACTAATAGGATCATGCATCGGAGGTGATTAATTCGCATATCAGTTCTCTATAGTGTTAGTGTACATGATACGTCGATCTGTCTTTCTTAATAATTACAGAAGAATGATGACTAATAATAATATCTAAAACCAAAAATTAAATAAGTTGATGTTTCTCCGGAATAAGAGATCTGGTCCATGTTCATATTACATGCATTGCGCATCATATCACATCACGTGCTACCTTTGCTTAAACACCGGAATGAACTTTGTAATGATCTTCAAAATAAATAAAAAAACTTCTTAATAAGTTGGGATTAGTTTGGTATAATTTGAGACGCCTAGGTTTTGTTAATTATTATAAACAGAGACAAGGAGACGATCGAATGATGTGAAACGGCCATGTTTAGCATATGATAGACGTCTAATGATTAATTTTTACACCTTTACTTTACAGCATAATGATTAGAGAGAATTAAGACTAACATACATGCATAACTGGTTAATGATCGATGATTATAGGGGAATAGAACAAACGGAATGAGAGAGATGTCACATGGTTCGAATAAGTAATTAAAATAATGTATAAGAATAATAATATCTCACTGTAACCAATATTTTCCTAACATTTAGAACTTTTTAAAATAAAATAAAATAAAATCGCATTTGCTCTGCGAAAGAACACAAAACAAAAGTTCAGTTCTACACATTAACCATTTTTTTTTTGAAGGACTTGTAACAATTTTTTTTCACTATTATTCAAGCAAATATTTCATGTGGCTATCCAGGGCTACCCTGTCTACTACACCTAGACCTAGAGGATCGATCCAATAATTTGCTTAATTAATTGAAACACAAATATAAACCAATTAGGACCCACCTTGTTCACCATATGAAAACAATAAAGGATATTGTAGAGACATATATGATGAATGTAAAAAGCTGATGTATTGTGGTTTGTCCATTTTAGGATGCACTATTATATCTCTCTTACAATTTGGAATAGACATGTCACCCACAATAAGTCCAGCAATCTCATCTCCTTGTGGATGGTTAAACTGTCTACCACGTTTGTTATTTTTGATTAATTTAATTGAGTATTCTTCAGTTGTTCCATATTTGTATCTATCTCTAGCTATTCTGAACACTTTAGCTAACTCGTTGTATTCGTCAAACATTTTAATCAATCCGCTGAGAATACTTTCATTCAACTCATTATTTTTTCTTTTGGCAAGTGCATTGAGACGGTTTTGAAGTTCATGAGCAATATCATATATATATATAGCTGCGCAAAATGTGGTAGATTTCTTTTGCCTGGTAGTAGAGATCCAATTTTGTGGTAATTCTGACCATGCATACGAAAAGTGAAAGGACTATTTCCTAAATTGATATCGTAAATTAATTTTTCCATCCATTGATGTAAAAGCAAGCATTGAATTATATGCTCGTATGTTGTTGCGAAACAATGTTGGCCGTGACAGTAAGTCATCTAAATAAGTTGGTGGTTGTCGAGATGTTGCAGCACAACTCGTCCTTGTCGACAACAAATCGAAAATTTCAATTTCAATTCTTTTCCACTGTGTTTAAGACTTTCAGATTTCCACACCAAAACCTCACAGTAATTACATGTCACTAAGTCATTATTTTTTCTTTTAGTGTTTCCTGAATAAATAACAATACATTTTTATAAAATAACATGATTTTTAACGTAATTTTATTAATTTAATAATTATTATAATTAAAGATATTGAACTACATAATATAGGATATAATTGTTACCTCGTGACGTTTTATTCCGGAGACATCTTTGTTTATGGTTTAGAGCGTGATTATCTTGATTGTTATCAATACATACTCTATTAGATGGATTGCCATCCAAAATATATTCAAATTTCCTTTTTATGTTAGATTTCCTAGCAAGATATTTGTGGTTAAATTTGATGGGTTTGAATGTTTGGTTGGTTGGTCATAAACCCTTTTTTTTGTTGCAAATATACTTGTTACCATTATTCATTCAATCACAAAGGGAGATAACGAGTAGAAGCTCATCAACCTAATGGATGGATAAAATAGGCTAATGAAACACAACCTTTAAACAAACATTGATAGATAGATTGGAAAAACATAAATCGTTGTTGATAGATCCATATGAGCTCAAAGACTGTGACACTCTGCTTTGCTGAAAGGTTTTAAAAGAATTTATTTGGTCACATATGTCACCAAAATGCACTTACTTTTTCGGTCGAGGGTTCTGAGAGAATTTCATGATGGGTGACCTTCCTGGAAGTGATTGTCGGAACTGTGCGAGTGAGGACAAAACACAGAAAAATATCATTTATTGATTTGTAGGGTCGGACTAGTCGGTAAACAAGTTTTTAAAACCTTATGGACGTAACAAACCGGCCATCAAATATGGATGGGTCCACGGGCCGGGAATGGATGTAGGGCCCACTTAGGAAGGTGGGCACATGGACTAAGAGTGGACATGGGCTCACTAAGCAAGACGGCGGTTGAGGCGTTACAGAGACAGAGGCTACATCATGATGTGTCAAAGACACTTCCACGGATACATTGAGGAATTTAATATTAGTTACTATCAAAAGATTTGTGATGCTAGAAAAAGGTTTTTACTTTCTTTGGTTGTCGGAGCAAGCAATTTTGAGATAGCAAAAATGCGTGAACATTTTCTCTCCACACAAGATGAGGGCAGCGCCGAGGTTCTCTATATGCTGGAGAAGGTTGGACACAAGGTTATCTCCCCAAGGGAGGAAGGTGGAGGAGGTTGGACGCAAAGTTATCTCTCCAAGCGAGGAAGGCGGAGCCAAGGTTTTCTCCATGGTGGTGGAAGTTAGACGCAAGGTTCTCTCCATAAGGGAAGAGGGCAAAGCCGAGGTTTTTTCCATGGTGGTCATACATTATTGTGATGATACATCATTGATGGGTATATTATATAATATATAACCACATTAAGCCAACTATTTTACTTTCACTTCTACATAGTTACTATCGCAAATACATTGGGAAATTGAACATTAGTTACTATCAAAAGTTTTTGTGACGTTAGAAAATGATTTTTACTTTCATTGGTTGTCGGAGCAAGCCATTTTGAGATAGCAAAAAGACTTGAACATGTTCTCTCCACACAGGAGCAGGGTAGAGCCAAGGTTCTCTCTATGGTGGAGAAGGTTGGACACAAGGTTATTTCCCCAAGGGAGGATGGTGGAGGAGGTTAGACGCAAGGTTATCTCCCCAAGGGAGGAAGGTGAAGCCAAGGTTCTCTCCATGGTGGAGGAGATTGGACGCAAGGTTCTCTCTATAAGGGATGAAGGCGGAGACGAGATTTTCTCCATGGTGGTCATACATAATTATGGGATACATCATTGATTAGTATATTATGTGATATATTTTTTATTCAAAATATTTTTTGAGCCAACAATTTTAGAAATTAAAAAACTATGCATAAGTGAAAGTAAGATAGTTGGCTTAATGTGTTCATATAGACATTTTCTAGGTGGTGAACACATTACAAAAGTATATTTTCTAGGTGATAAAGAGTATATTTAGGTATAAAAAAATACTTTTAATAGTAACATACATAAAAGATTTATAAATAGATATAAATCAGTGTATTATACCCAAAATAAAATTTATAAATAACATACAATAAATTTTAATATATTTTATAAAAAATTAATTTAATTTATAAAATTTTAAACCCGCACATTGGGCTGACTTTTTGTTATTTTCACATTTTTGGTTTCCATCTGTAGTGCTCATGTTTGAATATTCTAATTAAGTTTGATACATTGGAATAACCTATTCCTCTCTCTATATATAAGACAAAGATATGAGAGAATACATATCTTTATATATAAATTTTTTTTCTGTTAAGATTAGGCCAAGAAATTTAATATAATGTAGGATTGTTTTTGTGTAAGTTTAATTATTGAAGAATTTTTAGATTTTTCTTTAGGATAACTACGTGTATCATTATTGTTAAATTATTTGTATGGATTTGTTTTGTTTAGAGGATTTCTTTTTCTTTAGAATTATAAAATTTTAAAATTTACAACATAATAATATGATTTTATTAATATTTTAATAATTTACAACATTATAAGATTATGACACATGTCGCAATCTTATGATTAAGTAACTTTTGAAACCATACATTATATAATAAGATATTTTTCCTTTTAAGATTAGGCCATTGTAAATTTTTTAGGATTTTCTTTAGAGTAACTACATTTATCTTTATAGTAAAATTATCTGTATGATTTCTTTTATGTTTCTGAATTATTTTTTTTTTGTTTGGAAGATTTTTTTTTAATTACAAAATTGTAGAATTTACAACATAATAATAAGATTTATTATAATAATCTTATTATTTTAATAATCTACAACATAATAAGATTTTGACACATGTCGCGATCTTATGAATTAGTAACTGTTGAAACTATACTTTATATAATAAGATAATAAATAATAATTGTAAATATTTTACTTATTAATTGCACATATTTTCCTATTGAAATTAGTAATTTAATAGATAACTTTCCTATTAAAATTAGTGGTATAGTAGATTACTTTTGGTTTAATATAATTTCAAAAATATTAATTGTAATCTTTATATTCTTAGGATTTTTTAATTTTCCTATAATTATTAAATAAATTTTCTTCTCATACATGTCAAAATATTATCAAAATATTATCGATATACTTGACACATGTCACAATTATATGAATTACACTAACTTTGAAAACTAAGGTTTATATAATAAGATTATGTGTCTATATATACATACGCATACTGCATTGGTTTCACAATTCTTCAAAAGTTTGCATTTTCTATTCTCTCTTTAACCCGAAAGTACAAAACACCTATAAAACATGTCTCGTTTCGTGATAGTCTCTGTGATTCTCATCGTTTTCATCTACTCATCATTAAGCTTTTCGAAAACAGAAGCCACTCCTCCAGCCAAATACCAAAACTACAACACGTTCGTGAAAACGGCATGCAACTCGACAACATACCCTACGAAGTGCTACAGCTCATTGTCCTCCTACTCCTCCACCATCAAGTCCGACCCACTCAAACTATGCAAAACGTCGCTCAACCTCAACGTCAAATCCGCTAAAAATGCCACATCAGTCATCTCTAACCTTCTTCTAAAGGCCAAAGCGGCCAAAAGCCATGAGGTCCCTATCCTCAAGGATTGCTTGGATGAGATGAAGGACACCGTGGACGAGCTCAAGCAAGCGTTGGCCGAGATGAAGTATGTCAGAGGCGGAGGAAAAACTACGGAGGAGCATTTAAAGAACGTGAGGACGTGGGTGAGCTCGGCGTTGACCGACGAGAGCACGTGTACGGACGGATTCGAGGAAGGGGAAGTAAATGTAGAGATGAAGAAGAAGGTGAAGAAGGCTGTTACTGAGCTTTCAAAGACTACAAGCAACACCTTAGCTCTTCTTACTCATTATTTAAGTTATTAAATACCCACCTCTCTTTGCATGTGCATGTGAACGTTTTATTTTGTTATATGGCATTATAAATTTATAATTAATTAGAAATATGAATTCAAAGTTTTCACAAATGTGTAATGTTTACGAATTAATTGATTCGCATACAGTACTACTACGTGGCCATGTTTAGGTTTACAGCTTATACAGCATCTTTACACAATTGTATACAAGACAAAATGTTTTAAAAATGCGTTTTGGTCGTTTTCGAGTGTTTCCCAAAAGCTTTTGGAAATTGTATTATTTGTTTCAAATTCGCCTTTAACCGGTTTTGAAATATATTAAAACCTTCCGGATGGGTAATGGAGGACTTTTGGATTTTTTTATTTAACAAGAAAAGAAAAAAAGACTTTTCAATTTTTTTGGTAAACAATATAAAGTACTAGCAATTGATCCGCGCTACGCGCGGGAGGTAGATAAAGGTGTATTTGAGGGTTTTGTTGTCTATATCCTTTTTTAGTTATGTAAAATTCATCTTTATGTCTGTTTTTATATTTGATTTGGGTGCTTATGTTGTTTGTTGGATATTTTTTTTTTAAATAGGTTTTGCAGTAAGTATAATTTAGTGTGTTTTTTTTTTTTTTCAAAATTTGAGATCATCTTCTGTGTGTTTTTAAATGTTTTTAAAATAATTATGATGAGAAGTTAACATTGTGTACTTAAAATTGTTGTTTTGCTGTAGTTGTTAGTTGTGATTAATGTATTATTATTTGTCATTTTGTCATTGTCTAGTATTTGACCTGTGATTAGCAGGAGAGTTTGATTAGAGTGTGATATGTGTTTTTTGGTGGATATTTATAAAGTGTTTTGTTATTTTCTCTTTATATATTGGTTGTTATTTTTTTGGTATTTTTTTTTTAAATGGTCATTTTGGCTTTCTTGCTTGATTTTTTTTGCATTAAGTATAATCTACTATGTAGTTTTACATTTTTATTTTATATTAGTTGTGTTTATTTTAAAATTTGGTTTTGTTTTTTAGTTATTTAAATTGCATAGTTATAGATTATGATGTATAAGTTGATTTCTCGAAGTAATTGTTTTTTTTTCCTGTTATCTATTTGTTTTTTTTTGTGATTGTGTTACAAAGTTTGAAAGTTAGTAATTTTTTACAAGTTTTTTAATTTACTTACAGGTGTTTATATATATATATATATATATATATTTTTTCTTACGTACATTGATTGGGTCCAAATATCCGTTTAGGCCTTTAAAGATAGTGGTGTTTTGGGTCAAGATTGGGTTTTATCGATTTGAGGATGTATTTTTCCTTTTGGGAAATAGCCTGTATCTTGTAGTTGTGTTTTTTCTTCTTTAGCGTATATCGGTTTTTGGACGGAATGGTGTATTTCGATCTAAAGGATAGTAATAGGCTTGTAGATCTTATTTTGATGGACGTTCTTCGTTTTGAAGCATTCATTGTGTCGATACAGAAAACTTTAATTTTTTGGCGCCTTTGGGAAGGTTTTGTCTTGCCTTCGAATCGGTGGTGGATAATTGGTGCTCTCCTGGTTAGTTTGTTGACCGTCTGTGTTAATTGGCTCTCCCATGTACATTTCATTCTCTAATTAAGTAATCGACTCTTTTAATAAGGTTGTTATAATTTTAGTTTCAATAGGACTATCTCAGTATTTGGCTGGATTTACTCTGATTTGCTCTTTTTGAATTTTTTTGTTTTTTGTGGATTTTTGTTTGCGTATGTATTGATTCTGAAATACTACTGGTTCTGCTGTTTTTTGCTACTTTTCGAGAGCCTTGGCTTTGGCTCGATTTCATTTACTACTCTTTTTTGAGTGTCTCTTTTGTGGTTTGTTAGTGTCTGCATCTCTTACCTTTTTTTAGTTTGGTGATAGATGTGTCAACAGGTGCCAACTTAAGTTTACTTTGTTTTAGTTTCGTTACCTTCATCCTGTTTTATTTTTCTTAATTCCCCTGTTTTGATCGGTCTTCCCTTTTGTACTTTTGCGACCTTGCTTTTGTTTATTGTATTTTTCTTTGAAGTTGTTCTTCGTGCATACCAATTTTATATCTTATAGGTAAACACCATTTTGCTAATATCTGCCTCCTGATTACTAATGTTGTCCCATAGACCGTCTGATGCTAAGATCAAGAACTCGTAATGGGGATTGATCCGTAGAACCTTTGTCTCTGGTTCAGATATTATCCATTGGTTGAGATGAGCATCTCCTATTCCTCTAGATACTGCTTAAGATCCTTGGATTCTCCAAACACTTTTGAATGTATCCACATAACCGCCCTGCAGCATTATCGTATTCATAACCATGTAATCCTGAATTAGAAAAAAACAAACAGTAACTATTTTTGCAAGACTTCTTACCGAGCTCTCAATTCTGTTACGTTCATCTTCTCTCGAAGGACGATGATAAGAAGTCATTGCCTCAGCGTGTCCTCCAACGCTCAAAATAGCACGGCAGTCCACGAGATTCCCATCGTTGATCAAAGCCGTGACACAGCAAGAGCCGCCCTTAGCATCTTTCTCCCTAAGAAACTCAGAATCAGTAGCTAGGTAATCGCGTCTTACAGCTTCTTTAATCTTTGAATCGTTCATCCCACCAAGGCACCAACAATCTCATCTAGAATTAATGTTACTACACAAGTTGTTAGCCGCAAACTCCGCCGCTTTTGATCCTCCGTGGCCATCATAGATTCTAAATATTGCCTGAATTTAGAATATTTTTAGTGATTTTGTAAGTAAATATATATGATCTACCTATTCAAGAACTACTCATACAATTCTAGAACCAAACTTCACAAAGCTTATCACTGGCTCACACACCATTATGAAACCTTAAGTTATATAACTCTTCAAATCACATAATGAGTAAATAAACTCAAAACTACAGAAGCAAATTGAAGTATTACCTGTTTGGGATCACCTCGAAGATTGGTGATGGCAGAGAAACGATCCTCAAAAGCTTCTCTTCGTCCTCTCTTGCAATAAACAGAGTACTCATCATCTTCCCTCTCCAGTCTCCACCTCTCTGCTCTCCTCCCTCAGCATCTCTGTAGTCACCGACGCCTCAGCAGATAAAGGAGCTGCAGTACCAACCGGTATATCAAGCCTCATTGGAAGTTTCCTCTTGATAACGCCTCCGGGAACAGAGTCCGTTCCAAACCCTGATTTAGCTGGCAGTTTCAGGAGACGGAGGCAAAATGGAGATGTGGGAGGCGCAGAGGAAAGAGAAGGAGAAAAAGCTGGAGGATTGAGATGGGATAGAGATAGAGTTAGGGTTTCGTGCGCCGGAGGTTTGTTGCAGAAAAGTGACAATGACGGAGAGAACACCGGCGAGTTGCAAACGGCATCTGCAAATGACATCGTTTGTAAAAGAAAACTTTTTAGGTAAGTTTGATTGTGTCTATGAGTCGTGTTTTGTGTTTTCTGTTAAGTGTCGATGAGAGAGAAAGGTACTATATATATACAAAGACGAGTCTCAAGTCTCCATGGCCGTTGTTGTTTGCTTCTTCAAGCCTTCCAGGTCTAACGTTACCACTCTCATCTCCTTGTTTTTGACTTTTAAAATCATGGATCCAAACAGAGATCGATGACTTTTGTGCCAAAAGAATAAAACAAAAAAAAATAATAAAGCAAAGTGGAATACCTAAATCCTTGCGCTACTTCTCCTTCACTGTACATGTATTTATGATCGATTGATTGATTTAGCTGGAAATTATTGGAACTTGATACAAAGTTATTTGCCTCTAACCACATCTCGGGTGAGAATTGGGAACTGTCTCCAAAAGACGAAGAAGCTAGAAAGAGTGTACAATCTCACACAAAGAACACAAAGGTAAAACTCTAACTCTCTTTGCTCCTTTTAACTCTAGGCGGCTCTTTTCTAATTTCTTCTCAATATTTCTCTGTTTCTCCTTCAAAGTGATATTCCTCTCTTAATAAATTTAGGGCTATTAAGAATTGAATGAGAGAGCATTGATATGCCTTGAATTACCGTTTCAGAGGAAGATGATCTGATTCAGATAGTGAAAGGGTTTGAAGAATTAGCAAGTAAAGAAAGAATGAAGAAGATTGAAAACGTTTAAGATGACAGAACGGAATCAAGATGGGTGGACGGTTGAGGTCGCACATTAACGGTGGCGGAGTGGAGATACATAGAAGAAAGGTTTTATTCGAAGATCATAGATATTACACATGTAATATAGATGTACAAATGGGCTTTAAAATATATGTAAAAAGAAAAAATTAGGATTTGCTTACTGGGTTGTTGTGTAAAATTAGGCTTCAGAAAAATTGTCTTAGTTAACTCATAGTGGTGATGACGTGGCAGCACCAGAAAAGAGCAAAGTCTACTTTATATATATAGATTATTAATATACATGATTCAATCTGACTTTTGATTAGTTTTTTTTTTTTAATTTATGGAAAAGAATGATTATTTTTTTAGTATATCAAAATATTTATATTCTTACTTGAATGTTGAAATGTTCGTAATTTGTTAAGAAACATATTTTTTGATTTGTCATCAGAAGAAAAAGTTAGTTTGGAGAATCTTTCTAATTTAATAAGAAAGCATCGTTGTGAAGTTTCAAGTACCAAATCTCAGGTTTACACTGCTAGATTCAATTCATACTGATTTTGAGGCATTGACGCAAGATCCCCCCCGTAACCCGGCAGTACTCTTTAAGAAGATTTATACTACTATGTGTTTAATTCTCATGGTAGTCCCAAACCGTAACTATTGTTAATTAGAGATAATTGTTATGACAAACATAAAATAAAGAGGACAAGATATGGTCGACTTTTTGAAGCAATGTCTTCTGCCTGAAAGCACATCAAACAGTATCTTTAAATATTGGATTAAAAAGTCAGTTGATATCATATCACCAAAATGTATAGCTTGGTAATGTTGCCAATTCAAACTCGTACATATACGCAGAGTTTTTGATATATATACTGTATTAAAAAAACTTCAAATGAATTGTACATCCCGAGGCTTGAGGATTCAGTGTATGGATCAACATGTCAGAATGATTCGTATTTCAAAAGTTATGAATTATTATGATGAACCGTTCCAAGCCCATTTTTTCCGATGACCTTGTGCCTAAAAAAAAAATACTGGTTTGATTTTTTTTATCAACGATTCACATATTACACAAAAGTACAAACTAGTAAGATTATCAAAATTCCTAAATTTTTATGGTTCCTTTCTCTAACATACAAAATCTCTATAGGATTCGAATAAGGTATTTCATGAAATACTTTGCAGACTTATAGAAATTTGTTTCCTTTTTGTAAAGGAACTATCTTTATAATAGGACTAGCTTTTGCAAGTTTTCTATGTTCACATAAAAGGTGACAAGTATGTATGGTAGAACGATTTTGTCCAAAAACGTTCATAAAGCTAGTTGGAACAAGCGTTATTTAAGTTTTCTATATTCTTTTTCTCAACCAAAGCTTACCATACTACAATTATTTGAGATAAAATATGTCTTTTTTTTTCTATTTTAATATATTGATAAAAATCAAGACCAAATGCCCTTCAACTATGAAGACCGTAATAGATAATACAACGACGCGGCAAGAAAACTGAAATGACACCGAAGAACCAAACCAAAGCACATCTCTTCAAATCCGAATATAAACCAAATCCAAGAGAAAAACTCTGCCCCTTTGGAAATGTTTTCAGTGCTTGGAAGCAAAGTCATTGATGAGAGCCAAGGCATTGCTTGTCTCTTCCGCCACACTTACTATGTGTGTTCTGATTAAGCTTTTCAGCTCACCATCCATTGCTTTCCCTCCAAACCCATCAAGACACGTGGTCTCATCCGTCAGAGCTGCGCTTGTCCACGTCCGGACATTGCTCAGACAGAACCAAAATTCTTCTCCGCTGTCGCCTTCCTCCAGATGCTTCAGTTCCTTTAGCGAGTTACTCAACCTGTCAACAGTGTCTCCCATCTCCTCTATACAGTCCTCTACAGCTTCGTGCTGCCTCTTTGTGATTCCCTTATAGTCACTCATCCCTGAGACATAGGTTTTGGCTGACTTTGCTCGGGCCATGCTAACGGCAAGCGCTGTCTCAGCAAGCTTACGTGGCTGCTGCTTGATCTCGCTTGCATATGAAGACAGAGACTGGAAGCATAGGTCCGGGTATGAAGTTGTCTTACAAGAGGTTTTAATGAATTCTATATCACTACTTGATTCCTCTCCAAGGTTTCTGGCCATGGCTACTGCTGCAGCGGACAGATACAGAACAAAGAGAATCAAAGAAAGCTCTAAACTTCTTGCCATTTTGGATTCCAAACACAACTATGTTTTTGAATTTTACAACTAATAGTGGGAGTAGCAGTAAAAGGGTTCAGGTATTTATAGAGATAAGACTAATGAATGTGTGAATGCAGATACATTGATCCTTAAATCTTTACCAAAAAAAAAAAACACTATCTCTATTTTAGAGCAAAGAATGGGAGTTGGTTGAGATATCAATAAATGTGCAGCTATGTGAATACCAATAACAGAGGATAAGAGCTGTTAACTGTTTGTCTTCATCTACAACATATTTGGATCCTAGCTTTCTAAATATTGCAACTGGTGGGTCCTAATGCACGTGACCAATGACTAAACCCATGTGACTGAACCATATGAAGCACTGGTCACGAGAAAGAGCTTATCAATTGAATAATGCAGAGGAAAAAGTATAATCTAATGATGACATTGGTTTAAGTCAAATCTTACAGAAGACATCCCACGAGAATCTAGAAAGCCGAAATCACTTCTAACAGCTAACCAATCAGACGCGTTCACACATGTCATGTCATCTTTTTCTCCCTGAAGAAACAAGTCTCCTATGTGTGTAAGATCACTTTCTATGAACAAACAAGATCACCTATCACTCAACACAATATCATCACATGGGGATGATTTAAGAAGATAAAGTCGTACGTACCTTTTAGTAGAACCAGTTTATGTCTCCAATCCTCGATCCACCATCATCTGTCTTACTCTCTCAACATCCTCTGCTCTCTTCGCCTTACTATAAACTCTCATCAACAGTTCGAAATTGTGTTCGTTATCAGGTTCCAACTCAAAAAGACGTTGAGCAGCAACCTCTCCTATATCTGCATTGCCATGGAGGTAACAAGCGTATAACAAAGCTCCCCAAACAGTTGGACCAGCCTCAGACCCCATCTCTTGAACAATCATTGAGTAAGCCTCTTCCACCCTTCCTGCTCTTCCGTAGAGATTCACCATACAAGCATAGTGTTCCATCTTCGGGTTTATCCCGTATTCCTTCGACATCAGAGAGAACAGTCTCTCTCCAACTTCGACCATCCCTGTATTAGCACAAACAGATAGAACCGAGACAAACGTGATACCATCAGGTCTAGCATTAGCACGCTGCATTTGCTCAAAATACTTTAAACCATTAGAATCTTTAGAATGAGCAGAGATAATAGCATTCCAAGATACAGTATCTCTCTCGGGCATCTGATCGAATATGAAACATGCTTGACCTAATTGTCCCCTTTTAGAGTATAAAACAATCAAAGCATTCGCAACAGATAACTCCCACTCCATTCCTCTCCTAAGTACCCATCCATGTAACTGACGACCATGCTTGAAAGACAAAACACGAGCTAGAACACTGGAGATAGCAACCTTATCAGGCTCAATCCCATCTTGAACCATTAGACGAAAAATATCCAACGCCTCGTGTAACAATCCGTGATGAAGGTAACCAGTTAACATGGAGTTCCAAGAAACATAGTCTTTATGAGGAATCATATCAAAAACATTCCTTCCTTTCACAATATCGCCACACTTTGCATACATATCAACAAGAGCATTAAGCACATAGACATCGAATCCGAAACCTGCCTTAACCAAATCACGATGAATAGCTTCTCCAATCTGAATAGACCCAATTCCTCCACAAGCTTTTAGAACGCGTGGAAAAGTAAACCGGTCCGGTTTAACGCCGTCTTCAGCCATCTGAAAGTAGAGAGCCATGGCGTCTTCATACTGACCCAATTCTGCGTAGCCTGAGATAAGAGAGTTCCAAGCAAAAGGCGATGATTCTCTCTTAGACATTCGATCGAACACCTCGTGTGCAACCTCCGCGTAGCCACAAGACGCGTAGAGTCTAACGAGCTTGGATGAAATCCCCAGGTTATTGCGCAAGAGGTAGGGAGGTATAAGGTGATGAACTCTAACGCCATGGTCAATGGCTTTTAAGGTGTAGCAAGTCTCGAGAAGTGAAGCGAAGATCTCTGGTTCGCTGAAGGAGATACCTTTTTGAGCGGATTTTTCGAGGTCTGTAATGACGGAGTCTAAAGCTTCGAGTTGGGTCCGGTGAATTGATTGTTTTCCGATCAAGAGAGGAGTGGGAGATGGTTTGGTGAAGGAGAGGGAAGCGAATCCATTGTTGTTGTATTGGTTTTGTCTTTGTTGCTTCAACTGTTGGTGATGTCTGGGTTTCTTTTTCATGGAAGAAGATGATACAGATGGATAAGAGAAGCTTGGTTTGTGTACAACGATACTCACCATCTTCTCTTTTTCTCTATTAATTTTTTTTCTTTTGTTTCTCCTCTCTGAGTTGAGAATTCGATCAAATGGAGGGAATCATAACTTATGTAGAAAAATCTATTTATAGATAATTAGAAGTTTGAAGTAACATTTTTTTGGTTTTTTTTTCTGACCTTATGATAGTAGTACAAACAAGACGATGCAATGCGAATTGCATAGTGCAACAGAATTCAAGACTAGTGAAACAATTTTTCAGGAAGAACTTTCTACCAAACTCGGACTGATAGTGGACTTTGGATTTACATGCCGACTCTCCTTGAATTGCTGCACACACAAAAGAATTGCAGATGTTAACACACATCTCGTTCTACTCAAAACATGGATAGATCTATGCGCGAAGGACTGATTATATTGTGTCATGACAGGAATTCTAAGGCGTAGAAGTTTTTTTTTTATCGCAAACAAGAAAGATTTATTGAATAGAAAATGCAGAGAGAGTGAGAGAAAAGGTATACCTCAAATGAATTGAAAATAGGTAGAACGTGTTGTTGGAATATGTCATCTACTGTTCCTATTGCATTAATCTGCACCAAAGATGAAATATAAAATATAAGGTATTTAAACCAGACATTATCAACAGTTTCTCCAACCTTCCACACCAAAATATCAACTAAAAAAATGATGATGAATGAGTTTTAAATGTTTGCAAAGAACTCACAGTGTAGAGTTTTCCTTTATTTTTGTAGTAGTCGATAACAGGACGGTTCAAAGCATTAAAGATTTTCAGACGCTTCTTCATCGTAGTTATATTATCATCAATCCGGCCCTGTAACAGCAAAGAATCTGGTTTCATGGTACTGTCAACTACAAAAAAACATTACAGGAGAAGGTACTGTGAAAATAAGGACCTGATTGCGATTCAAGACGCGCGTCACCATCTCTTCTTCAGGGCAATCGAAGAACAGTACGACATCAGGGTCTGCTCTAATCTGCAATAATACCAATGAACTATATTCATGTTCGTTCCAAGAGTATTCCAATGAAATAAGTGACAAACAGACTGAGACAAATACTACACAACTTACAATGCGCTCAAATGCAACACGGTTCTCTTCAGTTCTTGGAAAACCATCAATGAGAAACTTGCTACTGTCACTCGATTCCAGCTCTTTCTGTATTAGTTTAACTGTAACTTCTGAAGGAACAATTTTCCCATCTTTAATCAAGTTCAGAATCGTAGCCCTGAAATTAAGACACCTCCCAAATCATGAGATCACCACAACTTTGCAGGCATCCTTAGTTATTATATATAGAGCTTTATATCAGTCCTTACCCATTTTTCGTGTTCATTGCGATTTCTCTTCTGAGTAGATCACCAGCACTTAGATGTTGTAATCCAAAAGTCTCAACAATCTTTTCGCATTGTGTACCTTTTCCACTTCCAGGACCTCCTGTGATCATATAAATCCATTAGATTCAAGTTCTCGAAATGTCTTAGATCCAAGTCCTAGGTTCCAACATATTAAACAGCAGAACCGAAAAAACTGACCTAGAACAAATGTGATGAATGGAGCTTTCTCTCTCGGCGGTGAAACTCGTTCTTCCTGCGACAGTGACAGATAATAAACTCATCATTAACGGCGAAAACGAGAAAACAAACGAATCGAGCTTTTAACTGATCTAAATATACCGGATTGATCATGTGTGTTGCAAAAGATTCCCCAAGTTTGAGTCCAGAAGCTGCCTACAATATGAAGAAACAAGTAAACGAACTGAGTCAAAACCACACAAAAAAAAAAAAAAAAAAAAAAATCAAAACGGAACAAGGAGAGGCGTCGTACCTGGTTGAGGGGAAGGGATCTCGATGATGATGATGAAGAAATCATCGGAGAAAGTGAAGAAGCCACGCGTCTCCACATCTTTCTTCGTCGTCGTCTTCTTCCTTGACTCTTTGTCTGCGAGATTTCCCTTTTATTTCAGGTTTTCGATTTTTGGATTTTTTCAGATTCCACCAGCAAAGAAAAATATCGTCGGGAAAACGGATCACGGAGAATATAATAATGTTAAAAGGAAGCAGTGCGCCAAATTAATTGGGATTCTTCTTCTTCTTCTTCAACGTTCTCGCGACACCGTTTTGGTGGGATTTGTCTTGTTTTTTGTATTTCTGCTTTTTAAGAAGCGACCTGCTGCAAAATTAATTTATGAGGAAAATATTAAGAATAGGTCAAAAACTGATTATGACGCTCAAGTCAAAAAGTAAACGTGCAGTTTTCCATTTAAAGACGCGAACGCTGTGTCGTTTTCTGGCCTACCTAAACAGCACGTGCTCTCCACCCACCGCTTCTCGTCCCTACTTCCATAATCGGAGTGTTGGCTTCAAACACAGTTTTACCATACTGATACCACATGGGGGCAGAGATGGACTAATTTGGGATGGTGGGACAACACAAGAGTGGACACAAGCTGAACATAATTCGATTAAAAAGGCGATACACATAATGTTAAAAGATCTGATAATATACTAACAAAAATAAATGGTGACATTACGTCCAAATATTTGAATCAGAACATACAAAACGGTAATTACGGACTCAGACTCTAGTCAGAATAAATATACTCATAAAGATAAATAAACAAAAATATAGTCAGAATGAAAAATGACGGTTCCTGTTTAATTGGTTTAACTAGTCATGTTTCTTGCATTTGGATTGATGACATCTATGACGATGTCTTGTTGACACAACCAAGCTATACCATTTTTAAAAAAAAATTGCTTTCTGCTGACCAAATCCTCACTTTTGTTTATTACTGTGGTAAACGTTCATCATTATTGACCTTCACTATCCATTCGCAGATAATCCGATTTACCTCCTCTGGGACCTCATCGTGGGGGCAGTGACCTGTACTTGCAAAATGAGTCTTTAAAGAATCAAGAAGAATAAATATAAACTAGTGAAAGTGTGCAGGGGGTGCAGTTAGTTTTTTTTCTTACCTGCATCAACTTTCTTAATCACCATCGCTGGACAATACTCTTTCAGTAAGGCTACTTTCTTCTTCGGATCCGATATGGGATCTTTCATTCCCTAATACATGAATGAAACAAATGAATACTGATTCGGTCTAATCCCTAACAGAAGTTAGATTGAGGATCCAATAAATATTTGAAAACTTGTAAATACCTGTATTACTAGAGTTTTTTCCTCAACCCCTTTGAGGAGATAGTTCAAAGGAAGTGAAAGATCAAACCCGAAGATACTTTCCAAGACCATAACCACACCGGGGTCTTGGGACTATCATGTATATTAAGGTAACGCAACAATCATCAATATTCTTCTTGTTGATCATGAATCAGTTAATGCAAATAAAATGCAAAAACAAAGAAAAAGGATACTGCTCTTAGCATTTCAGTGATGAGAAAATCATCAGCTCTCTCAGGTTTCTGCATCATAAACAAGCAGTTGGGTTAGAACCCCGCATATAATGATATGACCATTTTATACATTCTCTCATACTGATGTCAAAAACGTCATATTACTTACAACTGGGTAACAATCCTTTAATAGCTTTTTGACATTGAATTTCAGGAAAAAGAGAAGAAGTCGAGCACCCAGTTGTGCACCAAATGGAACTCGCCTTTCCTGGAAAAAGAAACATGTAGGATGAATGCGATAATTATATGATAACTTCTATGTTCAAAAAATAAATCTAAAACTCTGTTGGATATTCATGCATTCTGATGATACATACTCTAGTGACTGGGAGAGGAGAGTATCCAGGTACCACATTGCCGGCACTGTTAACAAGGACAACGGACTTAACCAAGGCCGGCCAAAGGAAGGCCATTAGTGCAACGAAATACCCTGATAAAGAGGTAAGACATACAGACTCAGTTAGATGTGTTTTATAAAACTTTTGTGTCATTTTTACGCAAATACACCCAGTGACTTAGAGTGCATACCACCGATTGAGTTCCCTACGCAGTGTGCTGGTTCGCCAACTACTTCAATCATAAAATCCCGCAGCAATTCAGCCCACAAAAGCTCGGTATATATGATATTTGGCTTCTCTGATTTTCCAAAACCCAGGATTGTGATGGTCCATACTCGGCTTTTGCTATATACGATGGTGTCAACATTATCGCGGTAATGCTCTAGAAAAGCACCAAAGCCATGCACAAGAAGAACAGCAGGGCCTTCATTGCCTGACACTGTGTACTGAAACAAAGAAGTGATTCCTGTGTTAAATTCCATTAAAATAAATGAAGAAAAACTGACCAACATAGGCCATTAGAGAAAAATGAGTAATAACAGAAACCTGAATAAGATAGCCCTTCCATCTCCAAATCCTTATAGCTGGCTTTTTTTCATCAGTCCGCTCTCTATTTAGAGCCACGAGAGA
Organism: Camelina hispida; assembly: GCA_023657505.1. Taxonomy (NCBI): domain Eukaryota; kingdom Viridiplantae; phylum Streptophyta; class Magnoliopsida; order Brassicales; family Brassicaceae; genus Camelina; species Camelina hispida. The sequence continues at coordinate 9,977,921 of CP094635.1, read as the reverse complement.
ATACCACTGCCAAAACCAACCAAACAACTTCAAAAACTTCAGGAAAGAAAGAAAGAGCACAGAGATATCATTTATGTGAGTGTTTGTACCTCCATAGAGCACACAGCATCAGTTGCAGCAGCCACTGTAGCAGCTGAATATCCAAAGGGAGAAATAAATCCAGCATTCCTTTCTTTTTCATACTCAGTTGCTTCATAGTGAACCCTTCTTCTTGATACAATACCAAGACCGAGGACAGGTCCAAAAAGTTTGAAAAATGAAGCTCCCGGCCTAATTTCAGCATCACGAAGTCTTGCATGAACTCTGGTCAGTATAAAAACCGAACGCCGATTACTCACTCTTCAACAAGACGTAAGATCAATAACATCAGAATAAATATTACCCACGTACTCTTGCCAGTCATCTCGACTTGTACCCTCCAAGTACCTCAAGTATCCTGCTAGAGCATTCAGTACAACCTCAGTTCCACCAGCAACAGTATCTCTTTTTCTTGTGACAAATGCAGAGTTGTGCACCTTCCTCCCTAAACTCCCATCAGTAATTGGCTCCATGCTGCTCCCCTTCTTCAAGTTACCAATCCTTTCCGCTAATACTCTTTCAGCAGATGCATGTGACATGTCCCTCCAGCTACTTTCTTTTTCGCATAAGCTTTCCTTTATATAGTCCGTCAGATCATCAAGTGTTGGCACAGAACCTGGAGCATGTTTCATTTACCATTTCCCCTAGCGTTAAAAGAGTCACTAATCAGATATCTAAAGAAACTACTAGAGCACGAGATCCAATCCATGACTATTGAAGAAAAGCTTACCCCACTGCAATTCACTTTCTGGAGATGAAAACCTTGCTGCAGGATCTGGCAAACTGAGTGGCAGCTTTAGTTTCTTAAACTCTTCCCAAGATCGTGGTAGATCCATCAGATTCTGGAGGGCCACAAAGGTGTCACATAAGTAACTGGTTCTAAATCTCAACGCAGAAATTGACATTGCAAGAGAAGCAAATTCATTACTAGGCTCTCATAAAATGGAGTCCGCCAAAGAACAGCTCTCGGTGGTCCTCCAGGAAAAGAAACACCTTCCAATTTTTCCTTAACACCGTCCAAAATCTCGCACAGATGGTATTCTACCTCTTCTTCTACATAGACAAAGGGAGCTTGTACCTGTTGCAATCCAATAGTACATGTTTTGACAAAGAGTTATCTCGCCTGAAAAAAATTGTGAAAAATGCTTAATTATACCTATGAAATTACCTCGTTGACAAGCTCTTCAATGACATTTTCTGCATTCCCATATCTGACCATAAGATTTGATCCTTGCTTCTTCAAGGCTTCTCTTAACTCTTCCAAGGCTATAATAGCTAACTCTAAAGTATCCGTTGTATATCCTACATACAGAATAAGCTGCTGGATTCAAGCTACTTGATCTATGCAAAACCATTACAGTCTCCTATATTCGAATTTGTTCCTCTAATCGAACTAACATTTGGACTGTATAGTGAACTTACGCGATAAAACACGGCGATCGAGAACGTAGAGAGGTATGACAGATCTGTGCTTGGAAGCAGCGAGGAGGCCAGGATGATCATCAACACGGAGGTCATGCTTAAACCACACAACCGCCGTGGAACTTTCATTAGTACTTACCGAAGACAAACAACATCTGCATCGGTTACTCCGATGATTCCGCCGGAGACGGTGAGGCAGGAAATGCGGGAGAGCGAGCGAAGCCATGAGGACGATGGTGGAAGACCAGAACCACTGGATTTATTAGTAGTTTCCATGAACTCGAAGCAGTGAGGGAGAGGAAGCGATTGTTGTGGTGGAGAGTGCAGACTGAAGAAGACTCTCGATCTAAATGTGTGGTCCAGAGAGAAGGTTTCTAAACGACGGCGTACATTAATTCAAAGTTCCAAACTTACAAACGACGTCGTACAAGTTATTCAAAGTTCAAACTTTAAAACGGCGTCGTACTTTACTTACAGAATGAGAATACTATTGCAGGTTAATGAAGTTGCTGGTCTCCAAATCAACAAAGATGGCAAGTGGGTTACTGCCAACTGCTTTAGTTGTCAACATCGGAGACATCTTAGACATCTTCTGCTTTAGTTGCCAAGTGTGTGGCCTTTATGAGTCCTACTGAGAAGTGAGAACACCTAACATGCAAAACGACTTCGTTCTCTTATTTGTCGACACTCTCTTATTAGACCCCCACAAAAAAAAATATTGTCCTTTTAATTCTGTTTGACTTGTTGTTATCTTTCTGTCTGTGGAAATTAGAGCAACTTTTCAAGAAGAAGTGGCCATGGAAGGCAAAGGAGTAACCCGACGCTCTATCATAGTTCCTTCTGTTCAAGAAATGGTGAAGGAGAATATGATCACGGCGGTTCCTCCGAGGTATGTACGGTCCGGTCAAGACAAAACTGAGATCTCAAGTGAAACTGGTTTACGAAACCAGATCCCAATCATAGACATGAGTCTTTTGTCTTCTTTGGATTCTGAGATTGACAAGCTCGACTTTGCATGCAAAGAATGGGGTTTTTTCCAGGCAAGTCTCAAACGCTACATAGTTTTTTTCTACATATAACAAAACAGTCCTGCAAAAACTCATTTCTTTTGCCATTCTGAACCCCATATGAAATTCAGATTTATCATCGTGACCTTTCTTTATGGACTTATCTAAATAGCTTGTAAACCATGGGATGGACTCAACTTTCTTGGAAAAGTTCAAGTCAGAGATTCAAGATTTCTTCAATCTTCCCATGGAAGAGAAGAAGAAGTTATGGCAAAAAACCGATGAGATCGAAGGGTTTGGACAACTATTTGTGGTTTCAGAAGAGCAGAAACTCGACTGGGCAGATATGTTCTTACTTACTATGCAACCTGTCCGATTTCGCGAGGCTCACTTGTTTCCCAAGTTACCTCTTCCCTTTAGGTTTTGCCCTCAAATATGTAAATAAAACCATCCTCACTTTCACTCAACTCCACAATGCTTAAAAATTTGGTTATTGTTTCTTCAGAGATACACTAGACAAGTATTCGGCTGAAGTGAAAAGCATAACTAAGTTCCTATTGGCGAAAATAGCGGTAGCACTGAAGATCAAGCCCGAGGAAATGGAAGAGTTGTTTGATGATGAGTTAGGGCAGAGGATGAGGATGAATTACTACCCGCCTTGTCCTGAGCCAGATAAGGTTATTGGTCTAACTCCGCATTCTGATTCTACTGGACTCACCATACTGTTGCAGGTTAATGATGTTGATGGTCTCCAAATCAAGAAAGATGGCAAGTGGGTTACTGTCAAACCTCTCCCAAATGCTTTAGTTGTCAACATCGGAGACATCTTAGAGGTACGTTATAAGGACGAGAGAGCCTATTCTTGGTATCATTGTAAATGTTCTGATGATTGGTAATTAACGTATAGATCATAACGAATGGGACATACCGGAGTATAGAGCATCGTGGAGTTGTGAACTCAGAGAAAGAGAGGCTTTCTGTTGCAACATTCCACAATATGGGATTGGGTAAATACATTGGTCCGATGAAAAGTCTCGTGGAAAGGCATAAGGCTGCAATTTTCAAGAGCGTAACCACCGAGGAGTATTTTAATGGCTTGTTCTCCCGTGAACTTGATGGAAAAGCTTACCTCGATGTTATGAGAGTCTAAAGGAAGCGAAGCAATGCATGCCTTCTCTCTTTTTCATACTTTCTACAAATAGGCAGACGGCAGCCTCCCTGTCTCTCCTTCAATGGCCAATAAAGAACACTTTTGCTTCTTCACGCTAGTGTTGCTCAAACCACTATCTAATTATAATAACACATACGCTCTGGTTTTCACAAATAGCAATGCAAGGCTTATGGCAAAACCTCCGAGTTCAAGTTTTGACTTACTAAATTTGGTAATTTTGGCTGTTAGCTCGGTAGGCTTCTGACCGCTTACTAGATATTTAATATCCGCTCTCAACTCCAGCCAGTTTCCCAAGGTGGTTGAGGCTTTATGAACAAGAATCCCAATGTGTTTGTTGATCCTTGATGAGTTTGAATCAGCTAAGAAAGTACTTCTCCGAGGTGAACGTGCTAAGGAAAGCAACTTATTGGCAACATACAAGAGCATTAAACTGTTAACTGTTAGTGCATCATCATTCCCTACAACTGCCTCAAAAGACATCCTTTTCAAAGGAACTTGCAGAAAATTCCTTGGCTTAGTGGGTAGACTCTGATCAATATAAAAGGTTCTAAACTTAGTAGTATATAAGTTTTCTATTTTGAAAAACAAAAACATTGGAATATTTCTGATAATAGATGTAAGATTTTATTTAGCAAAGTATTTTCTGTTGTTACCAACCAACCAAATACATCCACAATCCAATATATGATCTTAAAACATCCCTCCATCTTTCGAGGTGCCCTTCATTGGAGATTGAGGTATAACTTAAGTTTGCTCAAAATGTTCATGGTAAGCGATGACAAAAAAGCTTTTTCTATCCGGCAGAATACTCTGTAGACCTCTAGGCTCTAGCAAACATCGAGTTTCTTGGAAGTAAAAATCTCCGTCAAGAATGGAGCGCATGAAACTATACCTTCTAATAATTTGGATCATCCAAATGCCCAAAAGTCTCATTCCAATGACTTGAAGCTTCTTCCTGTGTTCGCATAATCCAGATATGTTTTGCCGCATCCGCCATCTCTTGCTCTTCTAGAATTTTCTGCAATTGTCAGGCCTTAAATATCTTGGAACATAACAGACACTGAATTACATAAACAGTGGAACCTTAACCAATGTTTTGAGTAATACTGGACATGGTATAAAACGACAATGTCCAATATATCATTTTCCACAAATACAGAATTGATGCAGAACATATGAACTGCACCAAGTAAAACCGAATTTGAATCATATCTTAAAAGAAGTGTGATTTACATAACTCCAAATATGGTCATTTGCAATTAGCTAGTCTATGTGATATCCACTAGATGGTCTAATAGCCTCTTGAGTAGACAAAAGTAATGAAGGAAGAATGAATCAACTGCAAGATCAAAAAAAGCTACAAACCTCAGCTTCAGAAGCTCTTTTTGTCTTCAAGGAAAGACAGTCAAAGAGATCAGAGAACTTCTTAGTACAATCATCAAGTCTACCAACCCGGTAATACTGCTGCATTTGGTAAAATGGTGCTGCAAAGAGATTGTCTGAGTTAATCTATGAAACTTGATGTCAAAAGTAAGAAAAAAGGTATAGCTTAAGGTCAATGAAGCAAGAGAAAATTATAGATGAAGTGAATGCAACACAAACAGCAGAAACATAATTTAACAGAGAAGTGACTGCAAAAAGCAAAATAGAAAATTCCAAGAATGTTCTTTCCTAAAAGGCAAAAACATTTGTCAAGAAACAAGAAAGTGATGCCATTTTCTAAGACTAAGCCATTTTGTATTGGTGGTACCCAACCTTGTCCTGTCTCATCGCCATTGCTGGTTATGTTGGACCATCTAGACATCCCTTCAACAAAACAATACATTGAGGGAAATGGTTTCAGAGATCCTTTGATGGTGTAAAGCTATATCATTTTCTAAACTCTGACCAAGGTCCACTAGTCTATATAACAGGCAAAAAAGACAAGCTCGTAAACTACAAATCAGTCGTTGACGAAGAGCTCAACTGCTAGAAGCAAAATGAAAAGGTGAAGATTGTTTATTAAAGGTGGATAGGATCAAATCTCAATCAAGTTCAAATTTTTTGGCTTGCCCAGGAAGAACAAATTTCCAATTTTGAACCAGTAATAGCAGATCGAAGATGGAGAATCATAAAATGCGATGAGATGAAGGGAAACGAAGACTTACAGTAGCAGAACCAGAGAGCGTCGAAGCATTTGGTGCAGGACACGCGCCGTCTCACAGCTGACGAGTCTTCTTCGTTCTTGGAGCTCATCGTGTCTGCTCAGTGCGGGAAGACGAAGAAACGGGTCAGGTGTTGTTGTATTCGGGTTAAGATTTAGGGTTTTTTTTGCCCAACAAAAAATTAATAAATAGAATATAGATATATAAAAATTAATTAAAATAATATATAAATTTAATTTATTTATTAAAAATTAATTATTTTTAATAAATAAATAGAATTAAATAAATTTGGATATAAAATTTTTTAGTTAAAAAATAAATAACGTTTTGTCACATAAACACCAAATTAATTTTGTCGATCATATTAGAAATCAATATAAAATTTTAAAAAATCATCGAAAACATTATATATATTCTAAAAACTACCATATTTATTTTTCATTCGAATAAAATAAAAACGGATAAATCCACATATATAATTTTTCTGAAAAGATAATTTTAAAAAATTTTAATATCCTATATTTCTACTAGATGTTTGTGAAGTTTTTGAAAATATAACAATGTTTTTTTTGTTAACACCACATCTGCATTGACTATGAATCAGGTACTTGTCGATTAGATGATGATAAAAAAAATTGAGTTATTGTATTTTATAATAATTCGTTCCAAAATAATTAAATATTATACATGTATTACTATATCGATAATGTTTCATTATACTACATGTGTTAGGTACTGTTCGTTTGACCATTTGTGTGATTCATTCAAATGATCCATTCAAAAGCTTCATCTAAATGAGTTATTTGACATTCAAATGACTCTACAAACAAAAATAAAAAAAGTTCATTTGAATGATGCATCTTAATGGAGATGTGTTTGTTTGCTTTAATTACATTCTCATCTAAATGGATTTGATTACAATAATGACTAAAATACCCATGTTTTGATCTAACATTTTTTTTAATCTTAATTTTAACCATATTAATTTTTAATATTGATCTAAAATATATATTCATATATTTTCATTCAAAGCCAAACAAAAATGTGATTTTACGTTTTAAAAAGTGATTTTGTGTGTTCTTGTTTTTTAAAAAGTGAATTTACTTTAAAAATATGATTTTGTTTACAAATTGTGCATTTACGTTTTAAAAGTGAATATACGGTTTTGTCAAAATGTGATTTTTGGAAAATATGATTTTATGTTTTGGCGGAAATTATGATTTACGTTTTGGCGGAAAATGTGATTTTATGTTTTTGGAAAATGTGAATTTACGTAAATTGTGAATTTACGTTTAGAAAAGTGAATTTACGGTTTGGAAAATGTGATTTTGCGTTTTTGGTGGAAAATATGATTTTGCGTTTTGAAATTGTGTATTTACGTTTTGGTAAAAAGTGAATTTACAAAATGTGATTTTACGTTTTGGTAAAATATGATTTTGCTTTTTGAAATTGTTAATTTACGTTTTGGCAAAAATGAATTTACGATTTTGTCGAGAAAATGTGATTTTACGTTTTGGGAAAATGTGATTTTATGTTTTGGAAATGTGATTTTACGTTTTGGAAAAATATGATTTTATGTTTTTGGCAAAATGTGATTTTACGTTTTGGCAAAATGTGATTTTACGAAAACGTGATTTTAATTTTGACGGGAAATTTGTCATTTGTTTTTGACATTTTGTAAGAATTGTAAAAATATTATTTATAATTTTGTAGATAAATAGATTTTTGTATAATAAAGATACATTTGTAATTTGTTATTTTTGGAAGAAGCATCTCCATCCAAATGGTTCAATTAGAATCATTCAATTAAGTTTCAAAATTTTGCCTAAAATTTTAAAACTCATTCAAATGATCCATGTGAATGATTTTGGATGATGTTTTTTTTTTGACAAAAACGAACAATATTTGGATGGACCATTTAGATGGTTCATCCAAATGAACAAACGAACAGGGCCTTATGCTTGACATGTCATACACTTGTCTACTAACACAAAAGCTAACAATGTTTCATTGGCAAAGTACATTGAAGACAATTTAGATAAGAAGACCAAAACTGTTAGGAGGATAGTGATAGCATAGTCAGTCCCCGTGGATTGATCAAAAGAAACCGGTTTATATCAGAATCTTCTTATCTATAAAGAAGCCAAACGTGCGATGATTCATTAGACATGTGAATATATATATGGACTCTGACAGGCCCAGTCCGTAAAAAGAACCAGAGACCACCTACAGACAGAGTTTGTGGGAGTTAGGGAGGAATATTAGTCAAAAGGTTCATGTTTAGTCAACGTGATTAGGGACTAAAGATATATACAACAACAACTACTAGTATATGTCTCTATCTTTAGTGTTATTGTAACCAAAAAAAAAAAAAAAGAACAAATCGGCATGGCTCAAACGTTACGTTAGCTCCTTCGCTTTACAGCTTTTTTATTTTTCCTATTTTAAAATCCCAAAAAATGATTTACTTACTATATACAAAATCCATTTTCGTTGACCAAAAATCTAAATACAAAAACCCATTTTGTTCGGTTATCCTGTGATCCATAACCAAATTACAAAATTAATTTTAGCTTAACGTTGTAATATCAAAAGTAGATTACTAAACCGGAATAGTTTTCATCCTTTAACCAGGTAATTAATAAATCGAATTAAATCTTTTTATTCAAACCTACAGTTACATTTTCCCTAAATTTCTCTCTCTTTCTTTTTTTCTACATATAATAAAAATTATATAAAACAATATCCCATTTTATTTTTTGTTTTTTCTCTTTCCATTTCTTGCCAAAACCCTAATTTCACCCTTTCAACTCGTTAAGAAATTTCTCCTCCAACTTAAACCACCCCCCTTTGAAAAAAATAAAATAAAAATTAGATCTTTCTCATTTGCTTGTAATTATGTTTGATTTAGGTCGAATTTTCTGAAATTAAGATTCATTCCTCCATGGAAGCTCTGTTTTTTTTCTTCTTTAAATTAGCTTTCTTCTATTGATCTGTTTTTTTTTTTTTTTTTCCTCCAAAATATTAAAAATCTCATCTTTCGTGTTCTTTTTGTCTGTCACTAAGTACTTCTGAATCTTGAACTTCAAGAAGAAGCTTTCAAGAAACCAATCTTGAAATCTTTCGTGATCATAATAAAGATTTCAAGGGAGGAGGATCTCTACCTACTGATTTGTCGGAATCTCACCCAACAAAATCACTTGATCTTCTTATGTCCGTATGGAGGAGAGAGAAGGAATCAACATCAACAACCATAACATCACCAGTTTCGGCTTGAAGCAACAACATGAAGCTGCTTCTTCTGATGGTGGCGTTGGTGGTGGTTACTCAATGGACCCACCACCACGACCCGATAACCCTAACCCGTTTTTGGGCCCACCAACCACTGTCTCCTCTGCCGCCGCCACCTCCTCCGTAGCAGGAGGAACCGTTGCTGATAATGCTGCTCCTCAGTTTAGCTTAACAATGCCGGCGGAGAACGCTTCCTCTGAGCAGATGAAGAAGAGGAGAGGTAGGCCGAGAAAGTATAATCCCGATGGGACTCTCGCCGTGACTCTTTCCCCGATGCCAATCTCGTCTTCCGTTCCGTTGACGTCGGAGTTCCCTCCAAGGAAACGAGGAAGAGGCAGAGGACGTGGCAAGTCTAATCGATGGCTCAAGAAGTCTCAAATGTTCCAATTCGATAGAAGTCCTGGTACGTATATAATGTTCTCTTTCGAACCATTTCGATTGTTGTCTGTTTAGTCTAATCTATGCGGCTTTGACTTGTACGATGTTGGTAACTTTTGTGTCAGAAGTCAGTAGCTGTAAAACCAAAAAGGCTACGTCTTTAGAGGAACACAGCATTTCCTAAAATCTTGAGGATTAAAGTGATACCATGGTCTTGTGTTTGTTTTGTAGATCAAAAAGTACATACTTGTTTTAGTTTAATCTGTGTCTGTGTAAGTCGTAATGTTTTATTGTCTCTTAGCTTTGATATTGACATCTTTGGATTCAGTTGATACCAATACCGCAGGTGCAGGAACTGCAGATTTTGTTGGTGCCAACTTTACACCTCATGTGCTGACAGTCAATGCCGGAGAGGTGTGTTTCTTTCTGAATATTCATAGGCGATGTGGTCATATAGTCTTCGAATTGTTTACTATGATGAGTTATTAAGCTGATCTCTTGACATTTGGATTTGTGTGTGCAGGATGTGACGATGAAGATAATGACATTCTCTCAACAAGGTTCTCGTGCTATCTGTATCCTTTCAGCTAATGGTCCTATCTCCAATGTTACGCTTCGTCAGTCTATGACATCCGGTGGTACTCTAACTTATGAGGTACAAATGCTCTCTTCTTCTCTCTTCTTGTATAATTAAAGAATGCACTTCTCCTCTCTGTGTTGGTTTCCTTCAACTTTTTGGGTATTGTGATCAGGGTCGTTTTGAGATTCTCTCTTTGACGGGTTCGTTTATGCAAAATGACTCTGGAGGAACTCGAAGTAGAGCTGGTGGTATGAGTGTTTGCCTCGCAGGACCAGATGGTCGTGTCTTTGGTGGAGGACTCGCTGGTCTCTTTCTTGCTGCTGGTCCTGTCCAGGTTAGTTCAAATCTCCACCGACCTTGTGTGGTCTCAGAACATGAGTGTCTGACATCGGTTTACTACAGGTAATGGTAGGGACATTTGTAGCGGGTCAAGAGCAGTCACAGCTGGAGCTAGCAAAAGAAAGACGGCAAAGATTCGGAGCTCAACCATCTTCAATCTCCTTTAACATCACAGCAGAAGAACGTAAGGCGAGGTTCGAGAGACTTAACAATTCCGTTACTATTCCTGCACCAACTAGTTCATACACGCATGCAAACACAACGAATGCGGTTCATAGTTACTACACAAACTCGGTTAACCACGTCAAGGATCCCTTCAGTTCCATCCCAGTAGGAGCAGGAGGAGATGGAGGAGAAGAGGAAGGCGAGGAAGACGAAGAAGATGACGATGAGTTAGAAGGTGATGAGGAAGAATTCGGAGGCGATAGCCAGTCTGACAACGAGATACCGAGCTGATCTGATGATCCTACGGTTTCTTTTTTTCACGGATTTGTTAGGGTGATGATGGATGATGGAGTTTTCAGATTTTGGTTGATTGTTTTTAACACAGAATGTTTAGATACTGCTATCTTTAGGTTCTCTCTCCCTACTTGTGATTGTTGTAGTATCCCCCATGTTAGAAAAACAAGATTTACGATTGCAAAACTCTCTTTCAAGAAAAGTTGTCACTTTTGCTTCCTCCAATTTTACATTTTTCTTCATATAGATATGTAATTGACTCTACTGATGTACTATAAGTTATCACATTGAAATACATTGTGGTTAAGTTAACGATATCGGTTTAAATATGTAATGGATGAGTTAGTTGAGAGTAAATTGATGATTAGTGATTTAGTGCGGTAACTACCCACCAACTCATGTTACTTTTTTCTCTCGCCCATTAACTCCCATGTTTGTTTTTTACTTGTTTCATTCTCTACATATATTGCAAGAATGTTAGATCTACAAGAAATTGAAAGAAGTTTCTGAAGAGAAAAAGTCTCAAAACATTAATCAAAAAAAGGGGTCTACAATTCTACATGGTGAAAAATTATACCACCAAAGCGAGATAAGGTATAAATTTTGATTTAAGCGTTTGTTTATATAACTTACACTGCTATACGAAAGAGGCTTTATTAAGTTTGTTTGTGTCACTAGTAATCATGATTGAAGTTTTGTCAAGTTTTTGAGACTTTCAACTCAAAATCTACTGAAAAATGAATGGATCAATCTATATTTGTTCTATCGCTCAATGTCTCATTTCATTTCCGTGGAAGTTTCGTTTACATAGACCTATTTTAAAACCGTACAAACTAGTTTAACACTCACAACGATCAAACAAATATGTTATCAATGTGATTTTAGTTGTGGTTGTTGATATAGGCTTATATTTCAAACTTTAACTGTAAAAATTTTGATTGATAATGGATGTAACTTTTATGAAAGTTGAAAGCCATATTTGATCATCATATATGTATGCCTAGTTGCACTTATTTATCAATATGTCTTAGTTTAGGGGTTTTATGTATCTTCCTCTTTGTTAAATACAAGACCAATCAAATTACAATTTTTATTTATGAATTTAGATCTATACTAACTTATTTTTGTAATTACTAAAAACTTCTTTGAAATCATAGAGTTATTATAAAATTTAATGACACAACTTAAATTTATTGAATACTAAAATAGTATGCAAAATATTAATGAAACAAACCTATCATTATATCAGTAAATTATATTATTCATATAAGTTTTCAGTTTTATCTTTTTTTAAGTATGATAAATGATTTCTCATATTCTTTCAACAACTTTGTATGTTATACCAAAAGGGCACTCCCTCTGCATTACAAAAGATGATTTTCTAGAATATTTTCTTATATCATAAATATTGATTTTATAAAAACTTCTATCAATTAATGTTAGAAAATTATAAATTTCAACTTTTCAAGAATCATTAAGAGATAATTTGGTTAAAACTTTTTTTTGTAACTTATTGTTATCTTTTTCTTTGACTGTTTTCATGTTTTTTTAATGCTTAGGACCAACTAATACAAAGGTAATGAGCGAGGTAGCCGGTCAAACCAACGATAATGAACGAGGTAGCCAGTCAAACCAAATTTGATGAGAATTTAAAAGTTTGATGAATTACTATTGGTTAATATTTATGAAAATGTGCTATTATAAAAAAAATAATACTCCTTCTGTGTCACAAAGAATTATGTTTTAAGATTTTCACATAAATTAAGAAAAACATTTAATGTTTAGATATAGATGCATTATTTATTTATAAGAACATTTATCATAACTATTAACTAATAGTAGTTCATCAACTTTTAAAATTTTCATTAAATGGTTTTGAAACTTTTAAAATTTTCAATTAATGGTTCTTGAAACTTACAATTTTTTAGCATTAATTGATAAAAATCAATATTTGTGATACAAGAAAAATAGAAAATCATCTTTTATGATACAAAGTAAGTATAGTTTATAGCTAAACATTAGATGTTTTTCTTAATTTGTGTGAAAATCATAATGAATCATCAAGAGAGTAGTTAAAACATGAGTTAAAGGTTTCATTTAATGAGGTTATCAAAATTAAATATATATAACTGATGTAGCATATACAATAAAACTAGTAGTATAAATTAAAATTTTCTTCAATTTGCATTAATTTTTGTTAAAACTTATTTCTAATATTTTCATTATACGGAATTTTTGGTGTAACCTTGAATACATGATCATTATCTTTTTATTTCTATTTGGTTCTAGAATATTGTTAATTTATAATCAAAAAACTTAGTTTCAATTTTATTAAAAAAAAAAAACTTACGAAATTAGACAAATATATCTCTAAATTAATAATTACTAAATATCCATAAATTAATATCTTTATAAATTTTAAAACATCTTAATCTCTAACATTATTAATCTAGATGTTTCACTGTAAATAGGAATATAAAAAGTCAAAAAGATAACTTTGGATTCACAGATTAACATGATCTAAAAAAAACTACCTATTGGAAAAGGGATACAAATGTAATTTTACGGGTATTTTGACTGGTAGAGAGCTAAACAGAGCAATTTACTTTTTTTACAGAGATACTCTTTTGGCTCTTCTATAAAGTTAGCTTTTAACTCTCATTTGCATGGCCTCATCGACTCTTCAGTCTTCTTCACTACGCTTCAATCACTTTTGAAGAAGATTCACATCTCTCTAATGTCTTATCAGACTAGTCCGACGGAGATATCCGGAGATTTCGCCGATGACGTCGAATGGTGTGACGAAAACTGGCCAGAACTAGAGTTCCGGTCACCGGAGGACGAAGCTTGGTACGCCGTTGAGGTTGCGGAGATGTGCGACGCTTTGTTGATTAGCTTCAACGGGTTCACTTGTGATTTCGACGAGTTTTACCCTTCCGACGATTTCAAGAGCTTAGACGAGATTCAAGAGTTTGAAGAGAGGTTTCGAGCTTGTTCTGTTCAGATGCAAGACACTGAGTGTCCCATGGTCACTGATGGAACCAAGGTCTGCGCCACGTTCCCTTCCGTCACCGGCGATGTCAAGTTCTATGACGCCATCGTCGTCACGGTGAGTCTTGAAATTAGTATAGTCCCGGTTTAAATGTTTTTGAAATAATCTTGATCCGGTTTGTTTGTGCGTTAGGTTGAGAGAACGAAGCATGAACGTGACGAGGAAGGGAGCGAAGTGTGTGTGTGCAGTTTCAAAGTCTACTGGAAACAAGGTCCTTGGGCTAACCAAGTGACATCTGCAAAAGTTGGAGACATTTGTCTTAGAGCAGAGGATAACAGAATGAATCCTATAGTGGTTTCGTTCTTGAAAGAAGCTAGAAGGAAGGTTACTGGAGAAGCATTTCTCCAAGGTACTAAATACTTAAAATTAACATCTTTCTTTTGTCTTATAATTAAAAAAAAAAAGTGTTCATTCAGTAACGATTAATTGGAAAATGTGTGGAAACAGGGGGAGAGACAGAGTGGCAAAAGATCTTGAAGAAGGTCAATTCTGCTATTGAAAAGAACTTAAGCTTGTCTCTTCCTGAGAACCATGGTTAAAGGAGTAATGATGTTGTGGTTTTATTGCGTTTAGAATAGTAGAGAAACTCTATGAATCCTTTTGAGGTAGTTTCTCTATGAATCTTGTTTATGTAATCAATCTTTGTTCTGCAACTCTAGTATATCTCTGTTGGTTATAATTTGTAGTTCAAGTTGGGTTTTTTTCTTTTGCACTCTATCGATATTGACGTCTTGAGAGGATCATCAATGTTAACCTGTAAAAAAAAAACAAAATATGGGTCAAAAGATGATAATAACAGTCAAAAAGAACTTGCAGAACAAGAAACCAGTCAAAGTCTTTTCTGACGGTACCAAATTGACAAGTTCGTTCGTCACTTTGATTTGACGCAACACGCAAGGCACTGAGAGAGACATTTCAGTATTTCATTTGATGGTACAAATAGGTTATATAACCATGAATCAATTATAGATGTTTCATTCTTTAACTGAGGTGTGTAATTCAGCTATAATTAAATTTGTAACTACTATCTGATCTAGTGAATAATAGCAAAGATCAGATCTAGCACGGAACCTGTCTGATATGACTCAAGTTTTGGTTAAAAGCTATCTGGAATAGGAAAAAAAATGAAGCAAGGAAAACACAATACAAAACTTGTAACAAAATGTTATTTGTCTGATGGGGAACCACGAAAGATTCTTCAAAAGATTCAAGAGTTAGAGAGAAAATATTCAATCTCTGGCAGCTACAACATCATAGATTCAATCTTTGAACGGTGGTTTCTGAAGTTTATTGAACATTAACTAGTTCGACTTCAAACGACAGCCAAGCGTTAGGAGGAATCTGGGGACCAGCACCCTGCGTACCATACCTGTAAGCCACAGAAAATAATGTTTTCATCCCATTATATGTTCAAACATAACATCACAATCATAAGAAAAAAAAAGAAGAACATAAATTCAAAATGATTTACCCCATTGATGGAGGAATTGTAAGCCTTCTTTTGTCACCAACACGCATGCCTGTGAAATTCAAAACATGAGATTAAAACGACATGCTTCACAGTTGAACAGAGTGAAGAGAACAAGTAAGAAATTAGGTTACCGTTAACGCCAACATCCCATCCCTTAATGACTTGTCCAACACCTGCGTGTTACAACAAACACAATAGCATCAAGTACCAGTCACGCAACCAATTTCCAAAGCTCTTATTTTTGAATCCAGTTAGAAATACCAACCTAGACGGAACTTAAAAGGTGATTTTCCAATGTTGGAATCAAATATCTTCCCGTTCTTTTGAAGCTTTCCAATATAGCGGACAAAAACCTGCACTCAGACACAATAGAATGAGATCCAAATATATTTGGGATAAACACAAAGACAAATGGGTAGACTTCATCACTAATTAGTTAGTGGTTTGGGTGCTCTTAGGGGCATTAGTCTGTTCACTTCCCTATCTAATATGGATAGGGATTATAGTTTGCTCACTTCGTATCCAATGCCAATTCTCTAAATACCCACATTCTTATCACACTACCATGTTGTTGCATAATCTATATATGACATTGCAGAAATCATCTAACATCATGTCTGCAAATGTATGACTATAAGTGTGCATACCTGTTTTCCAGGATCAGCTCTCTTGCCGTTGGGCTTGCCCATGCTCAACTCTTCAATTTTGAGCCCATTTGGGTGTGTCCGTACTTGAGAAGACTTGGAGTCCTCTTGGGTTTGCTTCTCAGCACTACTAGAAATGGTGTTATTCTCCACAGTAGCTTCCTGACTTGAGTTCTTTTTCTTCTTCTTGTTTTTCTTCTCAGCAGATTTAGTTGGGGTCTCGGAGCTTTCAGCCCTGCAATAATACCATAAGGAGCACAGAAATTTGTTAGATGAGAAAAGGTTTTGAAAGAATCGTTGTAGATTCATAAAGCCTTCTTTACGTGTGTCCTAATCATTTAAACATCTACTTACTGAGAAACTTGGCTTGTTTCCTGCTTTTTGAGCACATTTCCAGTCTGAACTTGTTCATCAGCTTCCTCTTTTGAGGCACTTTCCCCTTTCTTCTTTTCTTTCTGATTTTTCTTCTTTTTGCTCTTGCTTCCACTGTAACAGATTTTGAAACAATTTCATATCCCCACCAAATTTTTTCTAATAAAAAATCTGTTCACAATATCTTTAGAGTGAGCAGAGATCAAGGAGAAAAGTACCTTTCTAGTCCACCATCTTGCTCAGCAGCCTTGGCCTTCCTTTTCTTGTTGCTACCTTGTTCTTCATTATCTAAGTCCATCTTCTCACCCGACTTATTCTCTGGTTCAGATGCCTTTCCTTTGGGAATAGGTAAACCGTCTTCATCCTCATCTTCGCTTTCCACAACTGGAACATGGGCACTCTCAACAGGGACGATTTGTTTCTTTGCATTCTCAGCCTCGCTAGCTTGACTCTTCTTGGTTCGTTTTGTCTTACTATCTTTGGCAGGTTTCTCTTCATCTTCTATCTCCTCAATTACAACTAGCAAAGAAATTATTAAGAGTTATATTAAAAGCACAAGGACAGATCATTTGTAAAAATACTATTAAACACAAACGTAGAAGCGGATATATCTGCACCATGGAGCCACACTTGTACATGTAAAGTTCAAGTTTACACATATACGATCGAAAAGCTAAATCATTTTATCAATATCTTTTTGAAACCTTGTAACTATAACACAAGAGTGACGATTAAAGCAGAAAAAAAGCTAAAGTGGAAGAGTACTAAGATGCTATATCATATCTGAATAGCATCTCTGTAAGAAAAAGTACCTCCACTCTTAGGGACAGAAGCATTCCGATACATTTCAAGATTAGTATCAAGGAAGTCTTCAAACTGATCCAACTGATCCTCCTCTTCACTATCATATTCACATGAATCGTCCGACTCAGATTCACCGATTTCAACACCATCTCTAATATTGTCGTAATGAAAACTTTAAGAGTCTAGACAGAGGAATGGAACAATAAATAAAAGACAAGAAAGAATCATTTTTGCAAAGGAAGCTAGAAAACAATAAAAAAAGGATACGAAACATCATCTTCATCCTCCTCATAATCATCTTGATCCTCATCCTCATCATAATACTCCAAGAATCCAGACAGGTGGATACTTCTGTCACCAGTCACAGAGAACTCGATAGGCTCATCATCATCGTCAAACTCAAGATTCAGAGGGCAACATTCAATCTTGTTTGGCAACAGTGAGCACAAGAAAACAGGAGCCTTGTCTCCAATGGAACACTGAATCACACTCTTCTCTCTGCCAAAACCAGAGCCTAGTGTTGCCTAAATAATAATAACAGCAAAAAACATACATATCAATAACACTTTCAGACTCTCACAACTAAGTCTACAACAAAGATACAAAATTAGTTCCAACCTTAACGATTTAAAAGGAACAAGGAACAAGATTATAGTACCTG
Source organism: Camelina hispida (assembly GCA_023657505.1). Lineage (NCBI taxonomy): Eukaryota > Viridiplantae > Streptophyta > Magnoliopsida > Brassicales > Brassicaceae > Camelina > Camelina hispida. The sequence continues at coordinate 9,960,048 of CP094635.1, read as the reverse complement.
TGTGACGTGAATCTTTCCTTGTTCGTTTTTGGGATTGTAAGGTTGAGGTTTCCCAGGTTTCACTTCAAGTCCTGCATATATGTTAAGAACAACACATAATCAGAGAACCCAAGAATCGTATTGTAGGCGAAAATCTCAAAATCAAATCAAAGAACACATTGAGAAGAGAGAAACTAACTAACCCCAGAAACCCATTTTTAGCTAGACGACGATGAACTCCTAGGAATCGAAGCGGCAACTTTGTTATGAAGAAGACTAAAACCCTAATCGAAGGTTTTGTGCAGGCGAGCCTTTATAATATCAGAGAGATTATAATTTAAGCGGTTTCCAGATATTTCGACGTTTATCATCTTTGGGCCTTCCCAAATCTTAAAGATTCATTGAAGCCCATCATTGGTCTGTGACTGTTTTTTTTTTTTTTTTTTTTGGACAACAAGATGCTTTCATTCAATAAATCAAAGCAAATACAAAGGGAGAGATTTAAAGATCTCTAAAGTTTAGACTGAAACAAAGGTTACAAAGAGAGGGAACGTCTCAAAACTCCCTAAAATAATTTCACAAATCTCTTATCTCCCTCTCTATTCTTCATACCTTATTCAATAAAACTCGATGAGACGATTTTACCCTTTATGAATTCTCGAATTAGATTAAATTTTTAAATAAAAAAACAAAAACTCGGGCTCTCAAACCCAGCTTCTTTTGACCCGAGAAACTCACCCGACCTCTCTCAACCCAGCCGCCGACGATTCTTCCGTCGTCGGAGCTCTACTGCTGTCGTTCTTCACCAAATCAAGTTGCATCAAGTTGTTCTTCAAAATGCAGGTGCGTTACTTCACTTTAGAGTTGCTTTTGGTTGAATTTGTTTTTGATTTGTAAATATAGAAATTCAATTGGATTTAGATCGAAGAAAGCTTAGCACATTGGGTGTTTTACAAAGGTTTATGGGTCGATTGAGCTATCTATTAGATAAGAAAGGGATTTGGCTTTCGATTTCGTGAATTAACTCGATTAGAACTCGTGTACCATTCGATTCGATTTTGATAGGAGAGAGAAGGTGGTGAAACTGGTAATACTGATATTTTTAGTAAAACTAGTAAAACTAGTAGTAGTACTAATTATGATTTTTTTATATTGGTTGGTTTGGCAGGATACAATATGCGAGAACGTCATCCTACATTTTAAATATGAAGGACGCATGTATAGTATAATGTTCAAGAGGAATATAACATTATTGATGTTAAAAGCAAGGATACAGAGGAAGCTTGGGTTTGTTGAAAGTAACGTTCAGTTGCAGCTGAGCTACAAGCCACTATTGGTAGAAACATTGGAGCATTGTGAGCTTAATGATGATGAGGATGTTAATGTTTATCTAGACTCCGTTAATTATGAGAAGCGAAGATGTATGTTGTTTGTGAATGTCATCCCTTCGAGCCTCAGCTGAGCAAGTTCCCATAGTGCCCATAGTGCCCACAGTGCACACAGTGCCCATAGGGGACCAAAGTTCTGTTGGTATGAACTATGAAAACCAACATGCGAAGGATGGTGAAATCGGACCTAACGCCATTGTTGTCTACGTAGGCAAAGAAAAGGCTGTAGAGGGTGATTCTAATAAAGAGGGTGAAGCTGAATCACGTGATGAAGGTGATGAATATACTGACCCACGCCCTGTTGTAGAACCGTGTAAGTATATTGAACCATGGGATGACGGTTTGGATCTGACTAAACTTCAAGAATTTCCAAACAAGAAGGCATTGCAAGATGTGGTGGATAGAGCTTCATTCGCTAACTGTTTTAGTTTTGAAATAGTAAAGTCGGACAAGGTGCGTTATGTGGTCAAATGTCCTAAAGAAGGATGTAACTGGGGTTTACGAGGTGGTAGGATTCGAGGTACAGATATTTTCTCGATTAGAAGACACAACAAGATGCATACATGCTCTCGGGCTAGTCAAAGTTCAAGCAATAGTAAGAGGCAAGGCACTCCACAATTAGTTGCTTCTCTTTACATGGTGATTATCCAGGGCAAATGGAAACTCCACCTCCGAAAATTATCATGGATCTTGTCAAGACAAAATTAGGTGTTGATATATCATATTCCACGGCCTTGAGAGGGAAAAATCAAGTTGTTACTGATTTGAAAGGTAGCCCAGAAGAAAGCTACAAGATGCTGCGATGTTATCTGCACATGTTAGAGAAGGTTAATCATGGTACAAGATCATATGTGCATTGCAATGAGAATAATAAATTCATGTACTTGTTCATAGCTTTGGGAGCTAGCATTGAAGGATTTAAAGTCATGAGGAAAGTTATAACAATGGATGCAACTTTTCTAAAGAACGGATATAAGGGTGTTCTTGTTTTTGCGTCGGCTCAAGATCCTAACCGTCACCATTATCCCTTGGCGTTTGGTGTTCTTGATGGTGAGAATGATGCAAGTTGGAATTGGTTTTTGGAGATGTTGAAAACCGTTGTTGGGGATTCTTCGGAAATAGTATTTATGACTGACAGAAATACAAGTCTCATAAAAGCTATAGCTAATGTGTATCCTCTGGCTCATCATGGTTTTTGTATATGGCATTTATCCCAAAATGTGAAAGGTTATGCTCGTAACGTGAACAAAGACGTTGTTGCATGGAGATTCATGGAGTGTAGTAGGTTTTACACAGTGGCTGAGTTCAACATTGCTTACGCATCTTTTACGACAAGATATCCTTCTGCTGCCAAGTATCTTGAAGAATCTACCCAGAAAGAAAGATGGGCACGATGTGTTTTCCAGGAGATAGATACAACCTAGACACAAGCAACTGTGTTGAATCGTTGAACAGTGTATTCAAAGATGCAAGGAGGTACTCTTTGATACCCATGCTTGATGCAATACTTAAAAATTCTCTGAATGGTTTAATGAACATCGGAAAGATGCTGTGTCTGGATCAGTCGCAAATAAATTGGTGCCTTTAGTGGAGAACTACTTACATGATTTATGGGCAACTGCTGAGAAACTAAAGGTGATAGAGCTAAATGGTTTCGAGCTTGAATACAATGTCATTGACAGTGACGGAAAGCCTTATTTGGTGAAGTTGCGATTGAGAAGTTGCAGTTGCAGGTTTTCGATATACAAAAGTATCCTTGTGTGCATGCATTGGCGTCTTTCATTACATTCCAAAAATATGGAGGTAAGGATTTCGAGTTACATGAGTTGTGTTCTAAGTATTATTGGACGGAGCTGTGGGCAATTGCATATTGCAGGACAATTTATTTAGTTCCTGATAAGTCTCGATGGGATGTCCTAGATGACGTCCAAGATATGGAGATCATACCTCCGAATCGGAAAATAAGAGGGGGAAGAAAGAAAACAAAAAGGTATGCATCTGCTGGGGAAAAACGCCCAAAAACTCGACCTAGGACGCAGAATAAAAGGCGCCGGAGACAAGGACTCCAATGGTTGTTATTTGGAGATAATGTTCATGTTTGATTCACCTCTTCATGTATCAATTGTGCTTGGTTTGATACTTAATGTAAAACTTGGTTTGAAGCTTAATTTGAAGTCTATTAATATTTTCTTCTTTCAAAATATGTGTATATGAGAGAGTAGAACTGGCAGAACTGGCAGAACTAAGATAAAACTGGTAAAAATAATAAAATTGGTACTACCTAAAATCAATACATATTGTATAATACATATTGTATAGTATAAATGTTCTACATAGGTTTCTACTATAAATGAATAATTTTCGAAAATATACCAATTTTAATTTATTTATTGAAGAATCTCAACAAGTGTTTCCTTACACTTTTAATGTCACTTTGTAAATAATTACCAAGTAAGCATGAAAAAAGTTATAGAATCATAAGTTTTAACTTATGAAGTTGCAAAAAGCTTGTAATTGTATGTTAGTTAAGTTTCATCAACTGTAAAACTAAAAAAAGTAATGCTAAGGTTTAGTAAAACTAATTAAACTGAGAAACCTCTAAAGTACAACTATTTGCAAGTTTAGTGCAACCGCATTACTCGGTAAAACTGTGTGTGAACACACAGTGTGAACACGCAGTGTGAACGCCCACATCTTTTACACGTGCCCAGAATTTTGTTTTTCCTTTCTTTTTTATCTATCTTCACTTCACTCCAGCTCATTCTCTCTCAGCCATTCATTCATTTTCTTCTTCCAAACCTAAAGTACACCGAGTCCTCCTTCTCTCATCTTCAAAGTCGACGATCCTAGATCTATTTCTCTCCTTCTCAAACTATGGAACAATTTGAGGCCGACCCATACTATGCTGATCAGAAGAGGGCGAGGAAGTTACAAGCATGGCGAGAAGCCATAGCCGATGGTGATTTTGGCATGCCTCGAATTTGCCCATGTGGCAAACGAATCGTCAATGAGATATCTCCAACAGAAACAGAGAAAAAGAGATGGTTTACTTGCGTTAAGTATAAGGTAAATTAAATTTAATCAAATACAATTGAGATACCTGATTTTATTAACTGTTCGTTGATATAATTTGCAGGATGATGGATTGCACAGGCGGAAAAATTGGGCTGATGCAATTGAAGAAGAAACCCAAACCTTAAGGAAAGATGTTGATAACCATTGGGAGAGATTGAAGGAATTTGAACCCCATCATACTAAGATCTATAATTTGCAGATGGAGCTTAAGGAGAAGAGTGACGAGATTGCCAAACTAAAGGAGGAGTTGGCGTTGCTTACCACTCGAGTCGATCTCCTGGATAGGTTGTGTTTCGATTGATATTATCTGAGTCGATCTCATTCTAAGTTGGTTTAAAACTTGTTGAATCAGATTCTGTTTCTTATCTTTTCCTTGAATTCTCTTGTTGAATCAGTTTCTTATCTTTCATGTGACTTCTCTTGTTTAATCATGATGTTCTATGTGACTTCTAGGATTATGCCTCCTTGTTGAATTGAATCATGTTCTATATTTTTCTTACTTATATGAATTCTCTAGTTTTTGTTTAGTTTTACGTAGTTTTACCAAAAATACGAACGGAAAATCCAAGAAAATAACGTAGTTTTACATAGTTTAACTAGTAATACCAGTACCAATCGCAAATCCAACAAAATAACGAAGTTTTACATAGTTTTACTAGTACTACGATGACAAATCAACGAAAATAACATAGTTTTACTACTTCTTAGACCTTTTCCTCTTCGTCCCTCTCCCTCCTTCTTGCGAAGTACTCGGTTGCTCATCAGCTACAGGCGCCTGACATGAAACCAAATTTTGTTAACACCTTCTAGTATTATCAAGTATTACTATAGTATTACGAAGTATTACCTTTGGTTTCTCTTGCTCTTTCACATATACTTCCAACAGTTCGATCCTTTTTCAAGCCCATCAATCTTCGCCGAAATGTTATCGAACTGGGTTTTCATATCCTGCTTCATGGTCCTTAGAAGATCCACCAACTCAATAGTATCTTCTCTCGGTTGTTCATTGGCGACTATTTCCTCATTCGCATCGTTTTGTCCTGAACGAGTAGCCACATCGGCTGTGTACATCTCCTCCAAAAGTACAGGTAGTCCTCTACGAAGGCGCCACATCCAACTGGCAACAACGACATCATGAGTATCCTCTTCCTCAGCTTCTTCCATGATTAATTCGAGAAGAGGAATTTCTTCATCATTATGAGGGATCACACTAGCAATTGCATGTGTAAACGACCTACTTTAGATACATTACAAACCAATTTATTCAAATGATTAATAATGGCAATTGCTAGGATAACTAACCGTTGTTGTACCAAGTGTATCACCAATATTCTTTAGAGGAAACCTTTCTGACCGGTCCTCTTAAATTTCCTCCTGCACATCCTAGGACAACTTGCATCCGCCTCGGGAATTTGGTCAACGTAAGTGTTCGCCAAAATTGGAACTGCCTCAAATAGTAAAAACTACACAACACAAGGAAAAAAACTAAAATCAGCTTCACTTATAAGAAATATCAACAATGAGAAAACTTCAAATTTTAAACTAACTAACCTCCAATGGAATACAGAAACCTGGAACAGGCCATAACGCATTCTCTTTAACCACGACCCCATTAAAATGACTCATTGTATGGGAAATCTCTTCTAGCATGTTCTCGAATGATAATCTCCCCCAAGGAAAAGACACACAAAAACCTAGATCATTCACTGCGTTTACAACAAAATCATCGATACCCATTGCATCTCTCCCGAGTCTTTTGTATAGCCTGCAATGATGCTTCCTAAAAAGTAGAGAACCGCCATCTTCAACCTATCACGAGTACGATCTGGTTGCATTACCAATAGTTGTCTCCTCACATCTTCAAGTGTAATCTTTTTTTCGTAAAAATACTTCCTTCGAAACACGGTACCGCCGGCTTCCTTGTAATCAAGTGGATAGCACCGACAATCTAATCCAGACATCAAAGCATGTTCTCTCAGACCATACCGGATTGGAACACCATTCACAACAAACCATGCTTCCTTCTTTTTTCGATTTTAGCCGTTCGAAGTAAGAGCATCCACATTCCCATAAGCTTGTGGTTTGGTTCCCTTGGCATGTGAAAAATGTGCTTGAATTGTGGATGATTCTCAAACCAATCCCTCTCAGAACTAGTCAGTGCATGCTCTAATTTATCCAGCGTTTTCAAAGTTTCAAAAATATGACACCTAGTCGATAGCTTGATTTTCTTGTTGTACTGGCTAGGCTCGAAGTGCATTCCTAAAGGTTGCATCGCTTCTATTTCCTCCGATTCCTGCAACAATATCAGTTTTATATGAGTTATACCAATTATACAACAACTAGTTCTACCAGTTCTACTAGTTCTACACCACCTAGTTGTACCAGTTCTACTAGTTCTACACCCAAAAGTTGCACCAGTTCTACTAGTTCTACATGATGGATTTCAAAATCCATTGAGTTTTCATATTCGAACGAATGACACAGACTTGTTTTACTTACACTTGCATCGTTGTCCTCCTCGTGCTCCATCTCACTTTCGCTTGTACTCCTTCTCGAGTTACCTGCCGAGTTTGAACTTCCCTCCTTATCTTCTTCTTCTTCTTTTTCTTCTTCTTCTTCTTCTCCTTCATCGTCTTTTTCTTCCGATTCTTCTCCTTCATCGTTTTCTTCTTCCCCTTCATCGTCTTTTTCTTCCCCTTCTTCACCTTCTTCTCCTTCATCGTCTTTTTCTTCCGATTCTTCTCCATCGTTCTCTTCTTCCCCTTCATCGTCTTTTTCTTCCCCTTCTTCACCTTCTTCTCCTTCATCGTCTTTTCTTCCGATTCTTCTCCTTCATCGTTCTCTTCTTCCCCTTCATCGTCTTTTTCTACCCCTTCTTCACCTTCTTCTCCTTCATCGTTTTCTTCTTCCACTTCATCTTTTCTTCTTCCCTTCATCGTTTCCTTTTTCTTCTCCATCGCTTGATTCCACAGAAGTAGATCTCTCGTTATCTCCTCCTTCTTCATCATCTTCTTCTCCATTACTTGATTCCGGAGTAGCGGATTTTGCTTTCTCTACTTCGTTCGCATTTTCTCTTCCGACCACCGGATTGGGTTCCTCAAAACTCGACTTTCACTTTCTTCCGCCACCGTACTCAAAGCTCTCTCTCCTCCTACTGTCGCCGGACTCAAACCCGACACACCTACTTCCGGCGAATCGGATTTTGCTTTCGAACCACCATCTCCTTCGAGATCTTCTTCTCTTTCAAACGCTCACTCCTCCTCCTCACAAGACCCCCTTGTTTTCACCATCTTCTTACTCTATTTTTGGTTGATTGAATGAAAACGAGAAAACCCTAGTTCTACAGTTTTACCCAAATCGATTCGAATTTCCCGAAGAAAGAGAAGAGTGAAGAGAGAGCAGTTTTAATTGAGTCTCGTTTTAATTTACAGTTTTTTATAAAAAAACCGATTCAGTTTTTTTGGGTCTTAGATCCGATTCAGTTTTTGGGTGGATACTACCCAGGTATTTTTCGTAAATATCTAATTTTTCTATGGACAAGAGTGTAAAACAACACATTCTCGATTTAAAAAAAAATCAAAAACAAATGCCAAAATAGAGAGGGACTTTTGAGATTGTCAGAAATGTTTTAGGGAGTTCTGAGACGAAAACTCGTTACAAAGAAGGGCATTCCTCAATGCCATAAAATAGTAGATAGATAAAATCGAGCTAGAGTCCATGAGAGTAATGAAACAGTCACTAAGGAGCGGCTTGGAACATGTGAGATCACGGTAGTTCGATTGATTATCCTCGAGAAACTCGGCGGATGACAAGATAGTCACGGTCGATAGACAAAGTGACGTCAAGAGCAAATCCGTAGCCAGTAAACTCACCGGAGCGAGGGGCACTACCAAGAGCACCACATTGGCAAGAATTCGGTAGACCAAGGTTTGGTGGTCAAGGGTAGAGTGCTTTAACATCCAAAGCGGAGGGTCAGGAGCAAACTGGTGACACCAGGCATAAATTCGATAATAAACAATCCGAGTGGTGAAGATGGTGCTGAAGAAAATTTGCTTGAAATCGTCGGATGCAAGAGTGGAATAACAGGGCATAAAACCATAAGACTTCAAGGTTTTAACATCAGACCATACAAGTGGGACAAGATCCAAGACTAGCCAAGGATTAGGCTTGGTCTGGTGGGTTGATAATAACACCCAAATGGTGCGGGTGAAGGGATGATGTTGAGAACTAGAAACGCTAGTTAGCATAGGAATAAGCGGGTTGTGGTTTTTCCAGTTAACAAACGAAATCACGACTTGAGCAGAGGCCAGGGATCTCCCATGTTCTATGTTACTACTAATCATTCTAGTTAAATGGATTCTCAGATGCAGTATTCGGACATTGAGTTCAACCAAAGAAACTAAGAAATGATTAATAGTTATCATAGGGATAGAAAGAGTAGACCTGAGGTATTGGAAGATGGGTAAGACCGTTTGGGATGGTTGCAATCCGAATGCAAGTCCTGAGCTCATCCGCAGAGAACCAAAGGACTTTGGGAATGGCCAGGGGAGTTGCCATGGGTCTACCAAGCTCGTACTGTGATAGATCTTAGATACGGGAGTCCACAGGCGGAGGTAAGTCGCATCTCGGGAAGATTCCTTGCCAACCATCAACTCGGAAGCCGTGGAGGGAAAGGGAGCTTCAGGGGCGAAACACGATCTGGATCGGGAAAGATAGAGACACAAGGACTGTTGGGCCGTCGACTGTAAGGCTGGGCGAGAGTAGGTGAGGATGGGGTTCGCCGAAACCCAGATCCTGCTGTAGCGGCACAAAGACAAGCCTTCGTCTAGATCTAGGGTGGTTGAAGAGGTTTGGTCGGGACACAAAAAGACAGAACAAAAGGGGAAAAAAGAAAGCAGAGAGAACCTAAGGGGATAAAAGAGGTAGAAAACGAGCGGAGGGACAGAGAGATCCCGACGCTGGCGAGCCGGAGCTCTACCGGCGTCGGAAGGAGATGAAAAGGGAGGCGCTTCGGTTATCGTGCCTGAGAGAGAAAATTAGGGCGAACTTGGTTTTAACGTCGTTTTCGATGAGAATTTTACTCTTGGGTGAGATCTATGGTCTGTGACTGTTATGACTTGAAAAGATATTGAAAAATACTCTTTTTTGGACAAAACATAGATATTGAAATATTCTTTAATTTTGGGTTTATAACAATTTCACTATTAGATACACCTTTTGTAACACAATCGATGATGTTTTAGGATTTTGTCATGAATTAAAAAAATATTTAATGTCTAGCAATAAGTTTATTATTTATTTATAATAACATATTTTTATAATTATTAACTAATAGTATTTTATCAAACTTGGGGGTGGAATGTATTCAATCTAAAATTTCAAATGATTTGAGTTTTTATGATATTTTAAATGATTTTGATGATTTTAGGGGAGTTGATATGATTTTATTGTAAAAAAATTTCAAATCTCAACCTAAAAGCATGGGATTTAGATTTCTGTATTTTTAACTAAACAAATCCCCTTAAATCCTCTAGAATCCCTAAAAATTATTAAAATCCAAATCCATAGTCTATTTTGAATAATTGTGGACTTTAAAGTAAATTTTTAAATCATCAGTTCAATAACTGTGTATTTTAAAGTAAATTTTTAATTCAATAGTTCAATAACATAAGATTTTAATAGATTTTTAAAAATTTAAGATTGAATAACATATAATTTGTAAATTTTACACAAATCACTTAAAATGTCAACTTGAATACACTCCCTTAAATTCTCAATTAATTGAAATTTGCAATTTCTTAGCATTAATTGATAAAACTATACAGAAAATCATTCTTTCTAATTCAAAAAAAAATCCTACAACATCATCTATTCTAATACGGAGTTAGTAATTTTTTTAAGTCCAATTTAGAGATTCCGTAACATGACAAAAAAAACTTAAACGTAAACTTAAACAATTTCAATTTAATGGCAATTTAATGGCCTTCAACTTGTATTTACATATTACAACAAGACTTTCTAATAAGAATTCGATTTCTTTTTTTAAATGCAACAAATACCCTAATCAAAACAATCGAGACCTATGACACTAGAATGACATGATTTTGATCTTGTCAAAATCTAAAGGAGTAGTATGAAAACGGGTACAAATGTCTTTTTTCTTCTGCGTTTGTTGTACCCTTTAACCAAGTTAGGTTAAGTGTTTGTATCAAGGTATTTTGGTAAAAACCAAGTATTTCTTGTTAAGCTAATTGTTATGATCTCCATCTTCCTCGTAGTTGAACGGTAACGGAACAGTTTTGAACGCTCTGTATCTCCCAACGTTGTTCAAATGCTCATTCTCCAGCCTAATCAACAACAAAAAGAACATTTAATTTTAATTGTGTGTCAATCCATGGAAACACCTTTTCTCATTGTTTGAAGCGTACCTGAAGAAGCTCCAGATACCTCTGCGTATGATCTCAAGGCAAGCCAGAAGCGCCACCATTGTTTCTCTATGCAAGAAAGAGAACTTCAGATCCAAAACTGTTTGCAGCCACACTAACCTCAACAAAACATTCAGGACCTGCCAAGTACATGAAGGCTTACACTTTTAACAATAATGTAAAGAGAGGAAAACCAAAAACAGAGGATAAAGTTGTTTGCTCTCACCATTGCAGCGTAGTACACGGTTTTGTGAGGAACAAGAAGCTTGTCTCTCAAGAAACTGTTTTTACATCCTCTTTGAAGCAATCCCCAGTCAACAACAATGTCCCAGTAAGTTCCGTAAAACGTTGCAACTCCCGAGAATACCCAAGCTGTGATGTTCCATGTGGTTCCTCTGTTTAGAGTATAAGCTGTTCTGAGACAAGCTGCGATGATGGTTAAGAGATACTTGATGGCATTGTACCCATGACACAGATCTTTCTCTTCTATTATTCTTCTAATGCACTGAAGAAGTCGTAACCAGTAAGGTATGACGGCAACGATGAAATAGAATGTTGTGAATCCAATGTTTGATGTGCACGTGTTTCGTCGTCTGTGTCTGAAATCTCCAAATCCATAGTAACACATGTAGAACTCTAGACTCCTTAGTGCTTGTACCTGCATTTATTTATTTACATCAGAAGTCATCGATCAAAATTAAGTATGAAACGAGTTTTGGAGTATTTAATCTTCTCAAACCTGGCTTGTTAGCTGATCTGCCAAGAAAAAGTCCGGAAGATTCACCTGCAAGAATGGTAACATTTTATTTATTGTGTTTTGGTTCAGATGAGTGTATCAGAAGTTGTTGTTGGTACCGTATAAAATGGTGCAGCGATGCAACGGAACAGAACTGCCAGGAAGACGTATCTGCTGGACCGATACAAAATGTTTAAGGGGCAGAGAACAATGGCGATCACTAGCTGCAATGGTGCAGAGGAAACAATCTTAATCAAACACAATTAACGATTGAGTAACTTGAGTTATAAGTTGTAATGAGAGAGACAGAGAGATAGAGAAGGAACTTACGACGAGGAGAAAGAGGGGAACAAGTTCTGTGAATGTCCTGTAGTCTTTTGTTTCGGCATCCATTTCCATGTCAAGGTTTACTAAGACAGCACACAAAGAAAGTGTACCAAGACCAAAGCTGAGAAGTAGAACATGTCTGTAACCAAGTTCAGTTCCTTGTTTGAATCCAAATATGAAGGAGTAATTCACACGGTATCGCCTCCAGAAGTATATATTAGCTGCATACATGATCATGTGCAAAACTACAAACCCAAAGAACCTGCAAATGAAATGTATATATATCATTTCAAGAATGTTACAGAGAGAAAGTGTTTGGTTTGTATATGCATGGTCGTTTCACTGACCTGTAAAGAGGGAACATTGTTTCCATATAAGTTCTTTGTCCCAGTGTTCCCATGATATTACGGGCATGTATGATCAAACCAAGAGCTACTATGAGAGATACACCACATCCGAAGAAGAAGCCTAAAACAAAACAACACAAAACAGAAAACAGAACAAAATGATGAACTAGTCTTGACAATACATGTCAAAGATTTGATATTGTAGTGTTGCTATGTATACCGGTGGAAAACGTTATAAGATGACGATCTTTGTTTATTTTGGGTCTTAAGAGGCTCATCCCTTGCCTCCGGTTTGAATTGGAGAAATGTTCAATGAAAATAGATTCAACTTTTAGCAGATGCATATGAACCTGCACATGTTTAAAGCTTCAAACTGAAGTTACATTTTTTAACGATTTTTATAGGTAGAAGAAGAATAAGTTATATTTTTAGAAAGGTTAAATCTGCTTACCTCATCGGAGCTACTGAGGTAAGACCTATCCACCATCTCCATATACAGTTTCGCAGCATTTCTTTTGGCTATCTATAGAGGAGAACATATATATATCAACCAACCACTATATTAAATTAGAGTAAATGTCATTTAGAAAAAGCTTGTCAAACTTATGTAGTTAATTACCTTATCATACTTCTTCATGATCTTGGAAACAGCAGAAGCGTTCAAGAAGCTGTAGTTTTTAAGATGTCTAAGCTTCTGATAGAACTCAATGAATGCTATCTGAAGTCGCTTCTCGACTTCCTTGAGATTCTCTCTTGTGAATTTGAGCTCGTCCTGCTTACGGACCTTGAGGATGGTTTTTATTGCGGACAGAGGAGTTATTTCTCGAGTCTTGTTCATCCTGATGCGCTCAAGAATACTCTCTTTCGATGTGTCATCATCGTTCCTCATAAGATCAGCTAACGCTACTCCTGTCAAAACATAAAGATTTATAAAACATTTAATCTCCACAAAGCAAGAAAATGAAATCAAAACAGGACGTGAGAATTGAAACTCACTTACTGTGTTCTCTAGCCTTGGAAGATGATCCAACCTCAGAAGCTAAGCCATTGATGTCCACTGAGACTGAATCAAAGACAGAAGGTTTCTTCTCATCCATAACTTTGTGTCTGAAAGCAATCAAAGCATCCATCTGTTTGTTCAAAGCCAGAGCCTCATTCCTCGCTGTCTCCACTTTCAGCCTGTAAAAGTTATTGACCTTGTTGAATTCTCGATCTAGGGTTCTAAAGAAGGTAACCTCAAAGTCTCCACCTGCTTCCCCAGCCTTCAAAAACGTAGTCTCGTAGGTCGTCGTCGTCGTCGTCGTCTCGGGCTCTTCTTCGTCCCGTGTCACAGTGTTGACGACAATGTCGTGATTCTCAAAGACCGAGACGTCGCGGTTGTACCGTCTAGTTAGGTTGCGTGCGAAGGAAGGAGTGTTCTGGCTATTGGAATCTGAATTTTTCCTCGAAGCTTGGATGTCTTGAAGAATGGTTTTGAGGTGTGCGTAATCTATGTAAGCTTCTTGCCATTCTGGGATCATTTGAGACACAAACTCCTTTCCAAATCTCATTCTTCGTTTTCTCTTCTTCACAACCTTTTCTTTTTTAATTCAATTGTCTCTTAGATGTCGAAGTGTGAGTCTCAATATAAGAATCTTTTCTGTCTTTGGAACAAAAATGGAAAAAAGGATACTCGAGTTTTTGACTTTTGGGTTTTGAGTGATGCTGAAAGGTTTGTTTTAGAGAGGTAGACCAGGTCTTAAGTCTTAACTTAGCCAACAAACTACATGAATTTGTTTTCCTCCACAATTAAACAATCAAAAGTCAAAACTCCCCAAAAATTATTAACTATGTTTTATTTTGGTCTTGTTACATCATTACAAATTATATCAATTGATCTAACTGTTAACACATAGATCCACAAAAGATAGCTCCATATGCACCCTATTTATGATGGATAATATATTTCTCAGCGACACACTCAAGTTTACAAAACTTCCACCTACAGAAACATTTGATATATTTTAGACCAATAATCCACACAAAAAAAAATGCATTGTATGAAAAAAAAAAAAGAATTAATTAGGGTGTATAGGTTGTAATTTTTTTGAGAAAATTATGAATTAAAAAATAAATAAATAACGCTTTAACTAACCATGCACGTTTCATTACTCATTAGTTCATCAGTAATTTTCCATTACCAATAAAATTGTTGCTATAACTAGAAGTTTGATTATAGTTCCATTAAAAAATAAGGTCTGTTCTGTATTTCGATTAGGACTGACGATATTTTTAGAATCAACCCTGCATGTGACATGTCAACGAGCTTACTAAATATGTTAGTCAAATGTCAATGTGCTAATTAAATAAATATATATGACATATCTACGTCCACTTGAGAATATAGAAACGAAGCTGTATAAGATTTAGTTCTGGTCAATGAATGGGAGGTGGCTCTAAAATAAGCGCGTAAAATTATATATATACTCGTAACCTTATCTCTTTTAGGAGCTTCTCTGGTTTGTCGCCACCTAAAAACTTAAAAACGATGTGTGATGTCTTCTACATTAGTTGCCAAAAAAAAAAATGGAATCTCATCATGCTTCGTGACCACAAAATGTATATTGTCTTCTATTATTGTCCATCAGCTCAGAAGCGACTCCATTTGCTTATCTTATAGGTGGGTAAATAAAATATGAGTACATGTCGGTTGTCGAAAAATAAGAACAAGTATACACAAATAAAAAAAGTTTAATAAGTAGTAACCGACTTTTGAATATTATATTAAATTTCTTTAAAAAGAGTTATGAGCGAATTAACAGGTTTTAAAAACTTTTGATACTAAACTTGTTTTCTAGCTTGGTTGACTTTTTTAACCGATTGGACAAAGTTTTAATATTTAAACGGGGATTATGTACATAACGTATAGATTACACACAGTTGATTTAGCAACTATTCAAATAATACCTGTGCTACTAGGAGTAGAAACTAGTAACTACATGTCCTACATTAACTAGCAAAATCTATAATCCGTTCACAGACAGCAGAGTAAGAGTTTTTGTGAGTGACCATTTCTTCTTTCTTCCTTTTTAATTTGTAAGCAAGAAGACCTAAAATATCAAAGTTTTCAGAATGTTCTGAAATAGAATGGCAAGTATTTGTGGTGGCTTTAAATCACTACATGCATATGTAAATTTTACTATAATCACCTACTTCTTGTAAGGCAGTAGGGGTTTCAGCCTCAAGTTACTACTTGGATTATTGAAGGTATGTATGTATTGTGAATTGGCCATTAATTTGGAAAATAAAATCATTGGTATGATCAAAAAAGAAAATAAAACTATGTATTATATATATCGCGAAACAACTCATCGATCGTCGTTACCCAATAAGGCAATAACAATGAACAAAACTTGATTTGATATCACAAATTCGACATCTACACATGTGCTGTTGTTGACCTTCGAAAGTACGTGCCGTCTCGATTGACTAGCACGAACTATAAATCCGCTCACAAATGCATGCACTCATCAAATATGTCATTCTTGGATAACTTAGTCGAACATTTACGAATCAATTCTCAAATCATAAAAAAGTCCAGCCCATCGATCAAAAACACTCTTATAATATTATGTTTATTAAAAGCAAATTCGCATTTAGGGCGCAAGAGAAGTGTTAACTGTTAAGGATCAATAAAAAGATGACCTAAATATTTACAAATCGAATATTTAGAATGTAATGAAATAAAAAAATGGTAAAGGATTGTAGTAGCCTTAAATCATTAGATGCTTTTGTACATATGTGGTTTATATGAGGATCAACACAGTATCGTAATAAAGTAAAAATTTCCATGTTTCCTACTTTATTCTCTTTAATGACTAAATGTAAAGTTTCCATTTTTGTTAGTTAATCATTCTTTAGTGACCAAATGTAAAACCTAAAAATTTAATAGATGAGTTGTATTGAAAATACATACACACAGTATATAAGTATAGTTAGCAACTGTAAGTAAAAAGAAGAAGAAAACACGAGTAAAAAATTAAAATAAATCGAGGCCTTTTAAGAGAAACAATATGGAATCTGCAGATCTCATAAAATATATCGCAATCCCCACCGGTGTATTAGTCATCATCGTCATGGTAGGTTGTAGTATATGGTTTTTGCTGTCGCGCTGATCGATCAAAACTTGTGCCAAGCTTTGGAGACATCTAAAATTGAAGCTATCTTTTCAAGTCATTTTTTTTTTTTTGGTTTCTTTTTGTTATGATGAAATTGTATTGAAAAATGCAATGCTGCAATATTCATCAATAAATTGTATTGTTATACTATACTCGTTACAAATAAAGTGTACAGACTCGTTAGTAACACAATAACGCGTAAGAGAGAAATTTTATTGAAGAACGATATCGCAAAAATTCGAAAACTACGCACGCGGTGTTGACCTTTTGGAGGTAACAACACGAAAGGGTAGTATGGTAACTTACCATATAATCGCGTGGCAGTGTACGCGCCGTCTCGATCGCTTAGATCACAATTCATTCACACACAGAGACGGCATTAATTGGATCCGGAAGAAGAAAACAAATGATTAAAAAATCGATTTCGTACTCCCTTTAATTATTTCCGGAGCGGAGATAATTAATTAATTAAAAACTTTGTTTTAAAAACTTTAATTATACAATAACTAACCTTTTTTTTGTTTAATTTTTTTTTTGTTACTATTTCTTCACTGTTGTGGGATTTCTTGTGAATCTTCTTCCTTCTTCTTCTTCTAAAGCGAGCTCGCTTCACGAACAAGACGAACAAGGAAGATCTTCAGATCATTTGCTCTTTTCTGGTGACTCGGTGTTTCAATAGGTACCTTAGTTTCTCTTTTGTTCGTTTTTGGATCTATACTCGATTAATCTTGTGAATAATCTGACGGTGGTGCATACGTAATGCTTTTTTTTGGAGCTGAATCTGGAGTTGGATTCACATTATCTTCTGGATTTTAGATTCCTGATTTGTGCAATTAGATGTAATGTTTCATCAAAAGTTTCCTTTATGAGATTGATTTTAAAATCTATTAAGATCGATGATTTTGATTTGAGTTACTTTTTCCAGATTTCAGTGTTTTCGATCCTGAAGAAGAAGGAGATCTAGTGCGCTTAAGTTTGCATGGTTACTGAAGAATACACATTTTTGTTTGAAGGAATGGTGATAGTAGTGACTTATCACCTATAGATAGAGGCTCTGTTCTTTTTTGTTTTGGTTGTTCTGGGGTTAGCCATCATGGCTTTTGGTTCTCCTAGGAATTCTATATTCGCCGCTGGATTCCCTCGGAAGGTATCTACTATTGCCATTGCCATAGGCGGATTGGCTTCGTTTTTTGTTTTCGGTTTGTTGCTTCGTCTTTCGTATCCAAACAGTTCTTCAGTTGGTGGCGTGTTTTATGGAATTGGGACTCCTGAACAAGTTGGAGTTCCGTTGATGTTGAGCAACCATACTGTAAAAGGCCTTCAGAAGAGTAGCGACGTCATCAATGCGTTTGATAGCAATCCGACTCCTGATTCTAGCTCAGGCTCACCGGATGTCGTTAAGAAAGACTTGACACCTCCAGATTTCGAGAGTGATAGGCAGGTGGAGAAAAAACCTTTGACACAAGAAAAAGAGGATAAGGTTTCTTTGGATACAACTGAGAAGATTAATAATGTTCCGTCAGATGAAGGTGAAGCCAATGACACCAAAGCTGAAGAAACTCCAAGTGCATCATCATCTCCTCCACATGATGATGAGTCTGAAACTGCCTCTGCAGAACCAGGTACTATTCTCTTAAATACACTAGATTTTATTTACGTAGCTTTTCGCTTATTTGGAACATCTTGATTTGATATAAACAAAAAACGGGTAAGGGAATGTTATACATTGAGTTTTGCATTTCTATGGCAAAAGGCTTGTGTTTGTGATAGTACTTAAGGAGTTCAGCGGCTTAACTCTTAGCTATAGGCTAGTGTATCTATTCTAGCCAACGACTGATTGTAGCAGACTAGAGTATTAAGTTGGTCAGGGAGCAGATAGTGAGGGCTGGGCTTTGTAAAGGTGGTCTGAGCATATTGTTCTGGGAGTTGAACTTTATAGGCTTTCTTAGGGCATTTGGTTGAGAATTCTCTTTGTTTTGGTGAATTGGAATAAGAAAAGCAGTTGAATAGTTTTGTTCTTGTCAGTTTCCCTTGCTTCTCAGGATTCTAGCTGTTCCATCTTTTATATTTCTGTTATATGAGTTTATGGCTTACTCAATTCTTTGATTGCTTGTAGAGTGTGATTTGTATCAAGGTAGTTGGTTTTATGACCCTGGAGGACCTCTGTACACGAACAACTCTTGCCCTGTCCTGACGCAGATGCAGAACTGCCAGGGCAATGGAAGACCTGACAAGGGATATGAGAATTGGAGATGGAAACCGTCTCAGTGTGACCTTCCTCGGTTTGATGCCAGGAAATTTCTTGAATTAATGAGACACAAGACACTAGCCTTTATTGGAGATTCAGTAGCTCGTAATCAGATGGAGTCCATGTTGTGCCTTCTTTGGCAGGCAAGTAATTCAAATATTGGTGAAAAAACCAGTATAAAAGATCTATTATGTTGCTTTATTCAGCTTCATGAAATTGTATGTTATATAAACGTACGTAGGTTTCTGTTTTCAGGTTGAAACACCAGTCAATCGAGGGAGCCGAAAGATGCAGAGGTGGTATTTTAAGAAATCATCAGT
Organism: Camelina hispida; assembly: GCA_023657505.1. Classification (NCBI taxonomy): domain Eukaryota; kingdom Viridiplantae; phylum Streptophyta; class Magnoliopsida; order Brassicales; family Brassicaceae; genus Camelina; species Camelina hispida. The sequence goes on along the minus strand of CP094635.1, from coordinate 9,941,046 downwards.
AATGATTGCCCGTATATGGTCATCTTGGCTGGTCCATCAGTTCAACGAAAAATTCGATTATGCTCCTGAAGGTGTCACAAAACTAAAGCTGGATCTTCCTGATGAGCGCATAATGGAAGCTATCCCAAAATTTGACGTGGTTGTCCTCTCATCGGGGCACTGGTTTGCAAAGCAGTCTGTCTACATATTGAAAGACGAGATTGTGGGAGGCCAATTATGGTGGCCAGACAAATCAAAACCAATGAAAGTCAATAACGTGGATGCATTTGGAATATCAGTTGAAACAATCCTTAAGTCCATGGCGACACACCCGAACTACAGCGGTTTGACCATTGTGAGAACATTCTCACCTGATCACTACGAAGGTGGTGCTTGGAACACAGGTGGTTCATGCACCGGGAAAGAAGAACCCATCGTTTCCGGGAAACTAGTCAAAAACGGATTCACAGAGATAATGCACGAGAAGCAGGCGACGGGATATAACCAAGCTGTGGATAAAGTCGCAGATAACTTGAAGCCAAAATTAAAGCTGATGGATATTACAGAGGCATTTGGATATCGCCACGATGGTCATCCTGGTCCGTACAGGAACCCTGATCCGAACAAGATCACTAAAAGGGGACCAGATGGACGGCCTCCGCCTCAGGACTGCTTGCACTGGTGCATGCCAGGTCCGGTCGATACATGGAACGAAATGGTATTGGAACTCATAAGGAGAGACTTCGAAGGCAGGAAAACGAAAAGCTCATCAACTTGACTTGGTTTGAAAAGTCAAGGCTGAGAGAGCAATATATTACACTACACGACTAGTTATATACACTATGAATCTGATTCTTGATTACTACTGATAAACCGAATATTATAAACTCACTTGTAGATTTGTTTGCCAGCCAGGGTGAGTTAGGATTAGGATTGTTTCAGATCATATTTGTTCCACTATACTTCTTGAGATTGAAAGTTATATTTTTTTTACTTAAATGGAGTTTGTTGTTATGAGTTGAGGTTTTATTCTTACTAGTCCAAATGTTGTAAGTTATGTAAATTTGAGGGTTGATTTGCAAAAACAGTTTGGTCTGTAATAGTCGTCTATCTCTCTACCACTCTCTCACCCCAGAGCTTTGATTCAACTTCAGAGTGAAAATGGCGTCGTACACGCTAACGTTTATCCCTTTCACGCTCTCTAATCCTCGGATCTTTGTTTCCAGACAAAATGGATCTTTCTCCTCTTCGTCTTCTTCTTCTCCGATTCCGCTTACTTCTTCTCTGTTAGGTAAGAAGCTATTGGTGACACAACCGTCGCGCCGCAGCTTCGTCTCCAAGCACAGGTGCTTGACCTCGGCCAGCACAGTCTTAAACGTCCCAACTGCGTGAGTTTTTTGATTTGATATTTTCTGGGTTTTTTTTTTTTTCTTTACACCACTGAAATTGGAAGCTTAGGGTTGTAATGTTGTTTTTTTTTTTTTTTTTTTTTTTTTTTTTTTTTTTTCAGGCAACCAGAGAATGGTTCTTCTGATAAGATCCCAAAGTGAGTCTCACACGAAATTACGTATCCCAGTTTTGTAATTTTTAGAGCTTCTTCTAGGTTTGAATTGTTTTTGATGAGAGATTTTATCTGTTTCGTTTTTAGATGGTCAGCGAGAGCTATAAAATCACTTGCAATGGGGGAATTGGAGGCTAGGAAGCTCAAGTATCCAAGCACTGGTACTGAAGCCATTCTCATGGGTATCTTAGTCGAAGGTTTGTGATTCCTGAGACTTGTATTTGCTTCAGCTTTGGTGGTTTACTGCTTTGTCTAGTTTAGATTGTGGTTTCTGTGTTTTCATTGTTCAAAGCTTGGATTTAATTTCGAGGAATAGTTTACTATAGTATGCTCAGGGACTATTGCTTGGCCTAAGTGTGTGCTTCAGCTCATCTGAGCTTACTTAATCTAACATATTTATAAGCGAGGGTTTCAATGATTGGTTTGGTTGTTCCTATGGGAAATAAGTTTGCTTCTCTTCATCTGGTTCTTAATCGTTAACAACTAAAGCTGTTTATTCAGTTGTGGAATGACTTATATTGCTTGCTAGAAGAGAATTTTGGGGATTAAATTGTCGAAATTATAAACAAGAAACTGAAAGTCTTACATTTTGTTTTGAGAGAACTGTATAAGATAATGCTGGTAAAAATTTCTCTGTCTCACTTTGTGCTTCAGTTCACGTTGTGAAGATTTCTCTGTCTCACTTTGTGCTTCAGTTCACCCGCTTAACTCTGATTCTGAGCATAGCTTTTAAGTTTAGGCTCTGTTTGTTCCTATAAAACAAAATCCATGTGGAATGAGATTTTTACTACTATATTTTTGTTACTTAACCACCTAAAAAAAACTGAAACATTATATTCAGTTGTGGAAATGCTTATGCTGTTCTTGTTGAAAAACAACCAAGGGGAATTGAATTGGGTAGAATCATCAGAAACAGACCTTTATTTTTGTGTTGCTTTACATTCCACAGCTCTTAGTTCTGTTATTCAAAAGGCTGTTATGGTGATGTTTTTTCACACTATGTGATTTACTGACGTTTATTAACCTTATTATAGTCTCTTTTTCTCATTTCAGGCACTAGCACAGTTGCTAAGTTCCTGAGGGGGAACGGAGTCACACTGTTTAAGGTGCGAGATGAGACAATAAGCTTGCTCGGGAAATCAGACATGTACTTTTTCAGCCCAGAGCATCCACCTCTAACTGAACCAGCTCAAAAGGCCATTGCGTGGGCCATTGATGAGAAGAATAAATCTGGTGTGCATAAACAACACCTTCTTAATATTTGTCTGATCCTCGTTGTTTCCCATCCATTATATTGTATATCTAACTGAAACTGTTTGTTCATAGCTGTGGATGGTGAACTAACCACGGCATACTTGCTTCTGGGGATTTGGTCTCAAAAGGATTCAGCAGCTCGCCAGATTTTGGAGAAGCTGGGCTTCAACGAAGATAAAGCCAAAGAAGTTGAGAAATCGGTAAGTTTTCAAAACCGTTGAATTCAACAGGATAGAAACGCTTTCTCAAAGTCATAACTGTTTTGTTGGCTGCAGATGAATGAAGATGTCGATTTGAGCTTCAAGAAACAAGGTCAATAGTGATGAGGTTTATATCAATCAGCAAAAAGCTTCTGTAACTGTATATGAAGTAGCAAAAGCAACTCTTGGTTTAAAGACTCGGCAAAAGACCACTCTCTAGAAGGAATCACACTTTATCGAGCAAGACATTTGCAGGCCTTCTTTAGCATTCACTTTCAATACTTGTTTGTGGTTAGTTTCATTTAGCTTTTTTTTGTATTATCACAATATGCAAACTCTGGAATAGTGCTTTGATTCTCGGATGGGTTTATGTTACTAAAAGGGATCAGCATGCAGAATTCCACATCTGTCGAGTGATGATTGACTCCTTGTTGTCTTTCTATTTATGCTGTGCATTCTGTATTTTCTTGAGCTGGACTGAAATTATACTGAATTGATTAAAAAAAAAAAAAAAAGTTTGCTGTAGAAGTAAACTGTGATTTCAATGGTCAAAAAGTCATTAATTTCCAATTGTTTGCATAGATTCGAACAGAAGCCGATATGTTTTAGAACATCTACACCAAGCACTCAGCTGAGTCAGCTCCTCCATTATGTTGTCTTTGTTTAGAGGGTCTAAGCTTGTTCCCAGATAGATTGTCGCCGTCTTTAAACACTTGGAGTAGTCTAGGATATATTCCACCAATTCTTTCTCTTCTTCTCTTCCTTTGTAGTCTATTAACTCAAACTTCTCCAGGCTTGAATCCAAGCATTCGGGATAAGAGCCCTTTTCAGTCCACGTAGCAGATGCGATAGCGGGTACATAGGTTCTTCTCTGAAAAACAACAACAATACGTTTTAATACATTAAAAGCATTCTAGCTCACGTTAGCTTTTTTTATATATACAGTAGTTAAGTCCATGGAGAGGGATATACGTACATAATCAATTGTAAGAGACTTTAGTTTCGGAGTATTTGCAAGAAAAGGTACAAGTGAATCCATCCAGTCTGAGTAACATGGAGATATCTTACACTTTGTAAGCTGAGAGAATCTGATGCCGCTACAACACACAATCTGCATGCGACGGTGAAAGAAAACAAAATAAACATAAGTAATATGCAACATGCCAACATTAATGCGATAACATGGAGCATAAAGCGAAAAAGAGAGTTACCATATTATCGGTCCTCAAAGACAACTCTAAAGACGAGACCGAGGAAAAGTATGTTACAAGCTTGTCAATGTTAGAGGAAGACTGAAGAACATCGATATAAACATCCTCAAAACGAGGCATGTTCTCGATATAAACATCATCATTAAAATAATCAGTGATTTTAAATTTTTTCAATGCTGGAGTATCCACAACTAAACACCTACCATTGACATTGTTATATATGTCATGATAGTTATCTATGATATCTGGCAATGACGCAGAGTTATCAATCCATCTTTCTCTTCACGCTCAATTCGTCAAGAACGGGGCAGCTCGATAGGAAACTAACGAGAGAAGCCTCGTCTTCATACACCACGTAGTGAAGGAAGAGATGTAAGAGGGATGGGAGGCAACAAGAAGAAGGGAAATCCACGAGAATCTTGTGGGAGAGAGTCAGATCCACGAGAGTTTCGCAGGTGTAGAGGCTCTTAGGCAACCTAGTTGGATCAGCGGACCAGCGAAGCTCGAATTCTAGCTTACGCATGCCGCCATCAACAGCCTTTGCAAGCAAATTTTTGAAACTAGCATCAGTAGGACATCGTGGACCGAGTTCTATACACAAGTTCTCTAAGACAGGTGCTTTGTGGAGTTCCCATGACTTTATAAGAAACCACCAAACGCTCTTCTTGCTCTCATCATCATCATCATCATTGTTGTTGTCTTCTTTGTACTCGAGTGAAGGTAACATCGTCCAGACGAACCGCCATCGCTTAGACAAAATCATGGTGGCTACTGCATCTTTAGTCGGGATAAGCAACAATATCGACACAAGCAAATCATCAGATAAAACGCTGATCCTGTCTTCAAAATCATAAACCATCTCTTCTATTCTCCCACCACAATTATTTTTGGCTGATTCTAGCATCTTCACTAGGCAAAACCCTAAGACACGACTTGCTTTGTGATTGTGGAATTTTGGGTTGGAATCTCACAATTTAGTAACAATTAAATTTTAATCTTATTATATAGTCCTTGGTTTTTCAAATTTCAACTCTCATGATTATGAAACATGTTAAAGAAATTATAACAAACAACAGTAAAACCTCTATAAATTAATAATGTTGGAAACATGAAATTCTATTAATTTATATATTTTTTTATTTTTCGATAAATTTATAATTTATAGAAAAAATTTCCTAATATGGTAAAAAAAAATTAATCATTATAACTAATATTTTTATAAAATCAGTAAAAAGAAAATAACAATTATCATGTTTTGAAGATAGAAATCAAAGATTTTTATAAAAATATTACTAATTACAATTTTTTTATTAGGATTACTAACTCGGTTTTTATTTTATTTTTTGTATATTCAGTAGAACCTCTATAAAATGAATATATATATATAATATTAAAAATGAACTCTAACAAAAATTAATGTGTATATATATATATATATTTTCATAATTTTTATAATTATTAATTATAGTATTGATGGGATGGGACCATATATTTACAAAGGATTTTCAAAAAAAATATTATCTTATTATATTATCAAAATTGTGTCCAAAATTACACTAGTCTCCAACTTGGGACCGAATAAATTTATTAATTTATAAAGATAATTAATTTACCTAGTATTAATTTATAGAGGTTCTACTAAATATACAAAAAAAAAAAAAAAAACCGAGTAATCCTAATAAAAAATTGTAATTAGTATTCCTAATAAGTATATAACAGTCTGTAATTACTTTTTTTGTAAATTCATATTAAAAAGAGAATTATTTAGAGATAAAAAAGAAGTGGTTATATAATTTTATCGTACAAAGTTTTTATACAAAGTTTGATGTTTAAAGTATACTAGATTTTGTATCGCGCTGAAGTTATTTGTAACTAAAATATGTAAATTTTAAGTTGTATTTGTATGTTAATTTCTTTTGTTTTGTTTAGTATTTAAGATTATATAATTATCTTTTGATTGTTAATTTTATGATTTAACCCACAACATGCCACAAAACAACTTGAATTTTAACATAATATTAATTTAATCAACTTAATAAGATTTGTCTATTATTCTTAATAATGTTAACAAAATAGTGAAATGATGTTTTACCCATATACCACTAAGTTAATGATATTTTAATTTTTTTAAGTCTAATTTTTAAAGATAAAGAACCGAAGTAAACAAACTAAAATTTATAAATTTGAACGGGAGTAGGATTCTGAACCATTGCCTTATTTTCCAGCGATATGGAATATTATATAAACATGTTTTAATTCATCGATTGAGTTATATTTGTCAGTTTAAAAGAATTTGAATCACATCATATGCGGAAAAAAACACAACTATTATTAAGTAAATATACAATATAATAATTCAAAATAATTTAAATAGAAAATCAAATAAAAATGAAAAGGTAATCATATATTTATGTTTGAATTAGGTATTTAGACTTATGGACATAAGATAAAATTTGGAATATTTGTTTTCAGAAACCTTTCATGTAATTAAATTTAACAAAAAAGGAAGATTGTCAAAATGTAATTGAAAAATGTTAACATAGATAATTGTATTTGAATCTATCTTATATATTGGAAAGGTTGTGCACTTTATGGCCAAGAAGGCTCAGATGGACACACTTTATGTCATATATATAATTATATATCATTGGATTTTATTGATTTTCAATCATACATTCTGATTTTTTAAATATGTATATTACCGCTCAAGAATCAAAAGTCTAGCAAATGATAAAACACACATAAACCAATGTCAATAGGCTAGCTATTCCATATTGTTGGTTTTCTTCTGTAAGTTTCAAACTATTAAATACTTTGTAAATAACTCACTGATCATACTCGTACAATTGGAATGCTCATGTGACTATTGACTAAAACTGAAAGAAGGAAGCTGAGCTAAGACCTTACCTCAATTATATGAACTTTTTCAAAGATCATTTTTATTGAAGTGTTATTTCAAGAAGATAACCCGGAAGAAATTGTGGTTAGGACTAGAAGAATTGCGTCTAACTATGCATCTAACTATGCGTCTAACGATGCGTCTAGAGCCTGTGAGAGTCATATCTACATGTTTGATTATATCTACTGTTATCAACATCCGCAATCAACTTTGAAGTTGTAGTTTTAAGGATATCTGGATATGGAATTGAATTATAAATGGTATGCATCTTTTGCTTTATCTAAGAGTTTCAAACTGTAGTACAATTCCATACCAAATGTTATTAGTATTTGCAAACCATATATTATATATTGTAGACGTGTCGTGTCAAAGCTTCTATGACCAATAGACTTGATGATGATTATCGAGACTCATCATTTGTTTGGACTAAATCGTGAAATGATATACCATATTTAATTTGTATTCTGTTGCAGTTTCTATTGTATAGATCAGAGATTGTTTATATTGATAATTTATACACTAGGTGGATATCAATTAATGGAAATTGCAGTAACGTATTCTGAGATTTTACATTGTTAATTTCTTTAGAATACGAATTAGGTCTCATGTAATTTAAAATATACAGAATATGAGCACTAAATGGAATTAAGTGGTGTCTGTAGCAGTAATTGTTATTCCTCTCATCATTTTTCTGAACTCAACCTTATTCCGTGAAGAGAAACAAACAGATAACCTTATTCATCTAAGCTCACAAGGTTATGATATATATGGAACGCATTTTAAATTATTCAAGAGGTTGATCCGTTTAATTTGATGGTCGGCGAGAGCTATCACTTACAATGGGGAGAATTGGAGTCTAGGAAGCTCAAGTATCCAGGACCGGGACCGAAGGCATTCTCATTGGTAAATTTAGTTGAAGGCTATGAAGCTCAAGCTCAAGTATCCACCTCTAACTGCAATGGCCAGGGGCATTGATGAGAAGAAAAATCTGGTGTGCATATACAACACCGTCTTTAATATTTTTTTCGATCCTTGTTTCTCATCGATTATAGCAGATGAATGAAGATGTAGATTTGAGCTTCAAGAAACAAGCTCACTAGCTGATGAGGTTTATATCAATCAGCGAAGTTTTTGTATGATTATTGAGACGCTGGTGTATTGACACTCTGTTTAACTCTTAAGTACTACAAACTGTTTTAGCTGCCACACGTGTTATCTCTTCGATTTTTGTATTTCAAATAGTAATATTGAATTTATCAAAAGACCATACAACCCGTGTCCTATCATAGTTTTAGTCTATGCCCTTAATTTTTATTTGACCTTTTAAATTGAACGTTGGCTTGCTCGTGTTTGGATCTCTCTGCGTCTTTTTAGCTAAAACTATTATTCGTAAAAAAAAAAGAATTCAAACAACATCAAAATCATATCCAAGGAATCAAAAGATCCACGACTCTTTTTTAAGTCTATAGAAAATAACACTAAAACCTTTGCAACTTGTCAGCCCTAGTCAAAGGCAACTGTGTGGCCAAGGCGACCCGTCCAGATTGTTTGTAATCAAAGGGACAAGAATGCTCCTCCGGATACCGATGTGACCCGCAAAACATGTGTCCGCATCTGCACTTGAATCCCAACACTCCTACCTTCTTCTTACATATACCGCACCTCCGTTTTCCTACCGGTTCTTCTGCAGTGACGGGACTACTCGTAGGAGGAGTCTCTAGTTCGAATCTTAAAGGCGCGGCCGACTGTTGTTCGAGAACACTCTGTTTGTAGCAGAGAGAGCATAGATTGTTTTTCTCTCGGTTGCCGTAGTATCCACAGCCTCCGGCGCATAACATTGCTTCTGTTTCGTTCGCAGTCATCATCTTTTTAAAAACTCTTCCTTCTTCTTCTTCTTCTTCAACTTCTTGCCGCTAGCTAGTTGTTATTATGAGAGACAATTCAGCGATTTGGTTTGTGTGCGTTCTCCTAAATTTATATATGTAAAAACATATGTGTGCTAGAACTATAGATTTGTATGATGTGAGTTTGCAAGTGCATAAAGTAAAGTGACACAGAGAGTTTGTTAACGAGGTTCGGTTAACAACCTACATCCCCGGGACCTAGTCCAGAAATCATCCACTAGAAAAGGCCGCAACCTACAATTGCTATATGGCATCCACCACTCTTTTCTAGAATTACAATGAAAGAAACTACTACTTTATTGTCTTCTCCGACGAGTATAGCTTCACAACAAAACCATCAAAAGATCTTTTCATCTTCTTGATGGGGCAACGTCACACACATGTGTGCCTCTCTCGATAAACCCTAGACGCGCAACCTATCTTTGTCACGGCTGCCATCTATATATACTCGAGACAAAAATCCTAAGCTCCAAATATTCTCGCAATCTTATTTTCTTTATTCGAGAGTATCTTGATAGCCACTTAAGGAAACTTCACGTCTCCAATAGAATCATGCCACATCATCTTCAATCCAAGCCTGATTCGTCCATGTTTAGTTTTCATCTTGCATAGCACAACAGCTCATTGTTGAACAACAAGACTTTGCATACTCGTCTCTGTTGCATCATCATCTTCAGTCTAACAACCAGTAACAAATATACTTTCAATCTCCCCCTTTGTTACTGAGTTTTAGAACTCAAGCTCATATTGTAACTTATACTTTGATGATCTTTAACCTTCAATACTGTCTCAGAATCTCTCTCTAAATTGTCACCGCATCTGTGATCATTTTGACCCAGTTTGTATGTTTCACATGTTGCAACAGTTCTATCATGTTCCAGCAACTACACAACTCAGCAACATCACAAGTATACTAACAATCTCCCCCTTGATGGCTGAGTTGATAGCCACTCAAACTATTTAACATCTTCCGTCTCTCCTTTTTAGCTGTCGTTGTAGTATGTGTACATCCGACTTCACTAAACACATATTCTCATACAAATTCCTTCATAACTTAGAACTTTAGCAGCAACAACTTCTTGAATTTCAAAAGCGATATCCCAATTTTCACCTACAAGACACTTCAGCTTCCTGGGTTACAACTTAATCGGAGTTACTCAAATATGAGTATTCTACCTCAGATTGATCCCGACCAACATCTCCTTGTTGATGTCACTTAAGCTAACCTTGCAGAACTGAATCGGAGTTACACAACTCTGAGTATTCTACCTCAGATTGATCCCGACCATCTTATACTAATAATGAAAATGAATCCTTCTCTTGAACTTCAATAACTGAGTGCTCGCTTCTCTTTCTTCTTTCAATAATCAGAGATCTTTCTTGCCCTACAGACCAGCCTTGTAGTATCCAATGTCTTAATGCTTACATTCAGCTACAACATCACCAATATGCATGCTCTCTCCCAGCGTGAGTACACATTCATATAAAAACAAGGATGAAGACATATAAGCACGAAAACACAACAAGCATCCTATCATGCCTTGTACAAGTGGTTCTGCAACATGCTTTTGTAGAACCTGAGGTTCAACCCCAACATTGTCTTCAGTGATTATCTTCGAGAGATTGCAGCATAGGTTGATTTCCTCAGACTCTCTGCAACCTTGATCATACTTTTTCTCATCATTCTTGAATTTTTTATTGTACATATCCTTTTTAACCACCCAGACTTTACAAAAACGATAAGGATCAATAAAACACTTTCTTGCCATCCAAAGCTCCTTGATCTTGTTCTTGAATTTGTAGCAATAAGTTCCAACATGACCTGCTTTACCACAGTGAAAATATACATATGTCCTTCTTCCTCGTTTGGAATCTGTCCAGATTTTCGTGAATTCTGGACCTGATCTGTGGTTGTCTGTTTCTTACTGGTGCTACAACCCTCTCCTGTTGCTCAACTCTGTTAAGAACAGAAGACTCCACCTCATACGTTACATTGCTTTTCACAAAACTTACAGACTTATTGGGAGACAACAGTTCAACAGCTTGTTCCTTGTCATAACCCATACTTTTCTTGCAGATTTCTCAGTTTCCTCTCAAACAACTCCTTTTCAGCAAGAAGGAGTTCCTGGTTGGTGCAACCGAGACCTTCTGTTGTACCATTTTTCCAGAATACTTGATTATGCTTCATGATTTATCCCCTCTAAGATAAACGATCTCCGTCTCTGTAACTTCTTCGACTATGAGACTTCAATTCCACAAGAACTCAACACACGACTTCACCATTCGCTTCTATGTTCTCCTTCTAGCCACACATCCAAGATCTAACATGTTAGAGACTACAGACTCAAGTCAGTTTCCCGCTCTGATACCAATTGTAAAAACATATGTGTGCTAGAACTATAGATTTGTATGATGTGAGTTTGCAAGTGCATAAAGTAAAGTGACACAGAGAGTTTGTTAACGAGGTTCGGTTAACAACCTACATCCCCGGGACCTAGTCCAGAAATCATCCACTAGAAAAGGCCGCAACCTACAATTGCTATATGGCATCCACCACTCTTTTCTAGAATTACAATGAAAGAAACTACTACTCTATTGTCTTCTCCGACGAGTATAGCTTCACAACAAAACCATCAAAAGATCTTTTCATCTTCTTGATGGGGCAACGTCACACACATGTGTGCCTCTCGATAAACCCTAGACGCGCAACCTATCTTTGTCACGGCTGCCATCTATATATACTCGAGACAAAAATCCTAAGCTCCAAATATTCTCGCAATCTTATTTTCTTTATTCGAGAGTATCTTGATAGCCACTTAAGGAAACTTCACGTCTCCAATAGAATCATGCCACATCATCTTCAATCCAAGCCTGATTCGTCCATGTTTAGTTTTCATCTTGCATAGCACAACAGCTCATTGTTGAATAACAAGACTTTGCATACTCGTCTCTGTTGCATCATCATCTTCAGTCTAACAACCAGTAACAAATATACTTTCAATATATATAGATGAAGTTTATCGTTTCTACAGTATTCTGGAATCGTCTAGTGCGCAATTAAGTTTCCTTGTTGTACTAACGTTTTCTTGTTTTAAATTCGTGATTTTATATCCCTTTCCTTTTATAAAAAAGGGGAAAGTTACATTAGAAAACGTTTGGTGATATTTCATAATAAGGAAATTCCAAAGACGTGTTGTATCTTCTGTTTCGTTGGCATTCCTCATAAAATCCAATAAAGACAAATGTTGACCAATGTAATTAGACAGCAGCAGCTTCGTGGTAGTTTCTAAGAAGAAGAAGTCGGTCCGTTTTATCAAATACAATATAAGTTGCGTGCCGTTTTCACTAATGGTGTTAAGTAATTTAAGTAAAAAAAAAAGTAATACCTTATTAGATTAGACAATTCCACATGGTGATCTTTGATTACACCCCCACGGCCTTCCCTACTCCACCGCACGTGAATACACACAGACACAGACATATGAACGCGTCAATACACGTTACTAATTAAACTATTTAATGTCTATCAATAAAGCCACGCAAACAAACAGTCGAGCATTTATATCTTTCACGTGTGACTAAACCCGGTTCGGTTTCTCTATCCGGTTTATGTTTTCATCATCTTTGGCTCCCTTCGTCTGAATTTAAAAATTTTGAATTTCTTTGAAACATTGAAAAAAGTAATAAAAATATGGTCTCAGTAATTCTTTCTATGGTTCTTGTTTGATACTACAGAAAAGAACAACAGATTTTGGATTTTTGTATATGTTTGGTTATTAGCATCCGGTTTAATATTTGGTTTTATAAACCAATTCAAAATTTACACGTAAATCGTGATGTAATGATTTTAATAATAATTAATCATAAAATTAGATGTAGAAAATTTCCATATTCGCTAAAAAGCTCAAACCTTTCTGATTTAATCTGAAAAGTGAGAAATTCACAACAACAAAAGCAACGATTTTTATCAGTTTTGTCCTCTCTGTTTTGTTTTACGGTTCAGCTTTGGTTTACTTTAAATCCGTATGCCGTCACGTTCATTCTTGGCGCCGGCTCCGGCACCGGCGACTCTATCACCATCGCAAGATAAGACAACTCGAAACATATCCGGAGCCGGCGCCGGTTTCTCTTTCTTCATAGCTCTCTCCGTCTGTTTCTGCAAGTTCAGCCGGAAACGTTCATCATCATCATCACCTCCGCCGCCGGAAAACGTTTCCTCTTCCTCTCGGAAACCGCCGCCACGTGAGTTTTCCTATTCGACTCTCCGTCGCGCCACCGGCTCTTTCTCGCCGGCGAATAAGCTAGGTCAAGGCGGATTCGGCGTTGTTTTCCGAGGAACTATCTCCGGCGCCGGCGGCGAGAATGTAGCCGTCAAGGTAATGGATTCAGGATCTCTCCAAGGAGAAGGTGAGTTTCAGAACGAGTTGTTCTTCGCCTCCAAGCTTGACTCGCCTCACGTTGTCCCTGTCCTTGGCTTCTCACACGATCGAAAACGACGGCGTTTGCTTCTTGTGTACAAGCTCATGGGTAATGGTAATCTCCAGGATGCTCTGCTTCATCGGAGATGCCCTGAGCTTATGGATTGGAATAGGAGACTTTTGGTTGCTGTTAACATTGCGGAAGGGATTGAGCATCTTCATAGTCTTGAACCACCTGTGATTCATGGTGATATTAAGCCTAGTAATGTTTTGTTAGATCATCTCTTCTCAGCCAAGATCGCTGATTTTGGTTTGGCTAGGTTGAAACCAGAGCAAGTTGAGATCAGTGTTGCCACGGAGCGTGATGAAGAAGTAGAGAGTGTTGTAACTAATGTGACTGGTTTTGAAGATTTTAACTTTGGGTTGGTTGATCAGTCGCCTGAAAGTGTTGTTGTTGCTAAGGTGAGTGGTTCGCCTGAGACGACTACGGTTGTCTCTGTTTCCCCTGAGGATGGTGGTGGTAGTGTGGTGATAAAGAAAGGTAAAGAGGTTGAGAGCAAAGAGTGGTGGTGGAAGCAGGAGGGTAATGTTGAAAGAGGGAAAGTGAAAGAGTATGTGATGCAATGGATTGGTTCTGAGGTTAAGAAGGAGAGACCGAGCAGTATGGATTGGATTGAGGCGTCAAGTAAGAAACTTGAGAAGAAGACTAGCAAGAGACTTGATTGGTGGCTTTCATTGGAGGAAGAGGATGAGAGGAAGAAGAAAAAGAAGAAGAAGCGGAGGATGGTTAGAGAGTGGTGGAAAGATGAGTATCGTAGAGAGGTCTCTAAGAAGAAGAAGAAGAAGAAGGATAAGAATACGTTGGAATCTGAATTTTGTAGTGATGATGGGAGTAGTAGTGTGAGTCAATGGAGGCGTGGTAGTGGTAGTAGCATAGATTGGTGGTTAGATGGGTTAAGTGGTGAAAGGTGGTCGAGAGGACGAGGAAATAGCCATGACTCGGTGAGTGGTGAGATAGCTAAGAGCTGTGGAGTTAGTAGCACGCCGAGCATGAGAGGAACCGTGTGTTATGCAGCGCCTGAGTATTGTAACTTAGATAACAACGTGTCTGAGAAATGCGATGTTTATAGCTATGGTGTTCTGTTGTTAGTTTTGATTTCCGGAAGGCGTCCGTTGGAGATGACGGGATCCGCGAGTGAGATTCAACGGGCAAACCTTATGTCTTGGGCGAGGAAGCTGGCGAGAAGAGGGAAACTTGTTGATCTTGTGGACCAAAAGTTGCAAAATTTGGATCAAGAACAAGCAGTGTTGTGCATAAAGGTTGCTTTGCTTTGTCTGCAAAGATTCCCGGTTTCACGACCGTCGATGAAAGAGGTTGTGGGGATGCTTAAAGGAGAAGTAAGTCTGCCGGAGTTGCCTACTGAGTTCTCACCATCGCCACCTTTGAAAACGACGAGGAAGCAGCACCGTTGATTAACTTAGGAATCACTTTGGTTACTGTTTAAGTGTGTTAGAGTTTGTACACGGTTAGCTTTAGGAACTTTGATTTTAAGTTAACAATACTTTCCAACTTCTGCCAAGTTAGTCTGTTTATTCTCTTCATCATACTTTCCAGCTTCTGACACTGATTGACTCATAGTAATCTAATTTTGTTATTCTGAACGTCGTACACTTCTTCAAATCGGCCTTCTGCGGGATAGGATTATCAGAGCTGAAAAGGCTAGTAATAAATACTTCTTACCACTTCCAAAACGTATCAACAAAATCATTTAAGGTCACCAAGGTTTACCGTTTACACAATTTCTATGGGCCCAACAGTACTAAGAGTCTATACCAAACTGGGTCACGTTAGGAGCCGACTGTTTGTGTTTAGTATATCCGTGTACATAGCCCATATTGAGCCATCTACATTTTTTCTTATTCCATTAAAAAAAAAAAAAACCATCAAGATTTTTTTTTTTTTTTTTTTTTTTTTTTTTTTGTTAAAACCATCAAGATTTCTTGATATTTTCTTCTATAATCCTATTTATTTTAACCTGATTGGGTGAATCCAAAATTTGGGACAGCTTGGCTCATGAATACTAAGATAAATGGGACATCTTGGCTCATTTTTTTACATGGATCAGATTCATTTGAAAGTTGAAACTCAATTAAAAGAACTTGCATACATATATTGATTATGTTAGTAGGATACTTATAAGTTATAACCCTTTTAGGGTTAAGAAGTCTTTCCTAACTTGTCCCAAAACAAAATTAATATTCTGGATAGTTTTCTTATTGTTGTATTGTTTAGAAAACAAAACTAAAAATAGTAATTTTACTATAAAACTGTCCATTTAACAACTAAGATAAAATGTAACGGCGTTATAGTAAATCATAGTAATACCATATAAACAATAGCTATGCATATGCATATGGTATTATTGGAAAACAATTACACTTGAGAAATACTGGAAACAATTAATGAACAATATCATTTTGTTTTAGCATCGCCAGAAAAACAATAGCTAGTTAATAAATTCTTATCAAATAGCTACTACATTATCTTATGTCAGTCCATAATTTAAAGTGATCTTCAAATACTTTTGGGAACACGGACCAGCATATGCATATGCATATGGCCTCAGTGGCCTATACTAGATTTATAAATAAATACTATACGGATATGGTATTGGTACCTATGTCAGATAATAATTGATAGCAGAACGTACAATTGATATCTGTACTACTATTATAAGAAATGGAATGTTGAAGGGAGCCTATAGGCATCGATTAAAGAGAAAATAAGTAAATAATGAAGCAGAAAGACGTCATTGCTTACCCCTTCCAAAACTACCTTTCCATCTTTTTCTGATACGTCGACCAATAACGTATTTGTCCCCATAATTTAAATATTATAAACCAAAACCCTTTTACTATCTTTGTTCCGATTTCGCTATTATTCAACTTTATAACAAATCCCTGACTAGACCAGATCCCAGAGCACAAGATTAGATTCTGCTGTCTCACATCATCATCATCATCATCAGTCATCATCATAATTTATCATTATCATTACAAGAAACATCTTTGAACAAAATAACTATACCTAAAGACAAGTAGAGGTTTCAATGAACGATCTTCCGGAGAAGAGAAGAAGACCTAGTAAAAAGCTGAGAGTAATTAGTAGTGACCAAAACATGGAGAAGATAGTACACAAGGAAGTTGAGAAACAAAGGAGACTAGAAATGGCTTCTCTTTACGCGTCTCTCCGCTCTCTTCTCCCTCTTGAGTTCATCCAGTCAAACAAACCCTAATTTTATTCTTGCTTTTGATTCTTCACTCCTACAGATCTACAAAATTAGAATCTGAAAACATGCTTCGTGGCTTCGTTAGAGCTGTTCTTTGTCAAAAAGATTCACTCCAATATCCTAAAATTAACCTGTGTTTCTCGTTTCTTGATTTGGTTCTGTAGGGAAAGCTTTCGACGTCAGATCAAGTAAATGGAGCAGTGAATTACATAGAGTATTTGCAGAGGAATGTCAAGACATGAATTCCAAAAGAGATGACCTCATGTTATTGTCTGGACGAAGCTTTGGGAGTAGTAATGAACAAGGCTGGAATGAGATTTCGAATCATGTCGTGATTCGTCCGTGTTTGGTAGGCGTAGAAATCGTGTTTAGCGTTCTCCAAACGCCGCTCTCAAGCGTTCTGCAAGTGCTTCGTGAACGCGGTCTTTGTGTTCTTGGCTGCATCTCCTCCAATGTAAATGATAGACTCATTCACACTTTAAAGGCTGAGGTACGATATCTCGAGCTTAGTAACTTTACACCAACAGATACATTTACTAATTAGCAAATGTAAGAATATCAAGATAGATACACTTAGATCATAACACATATTTATAATAACTCTGTTAGTGTTACTTTATGTTTGAATCATGTCAGCTTTACAAACCAATGGTTTTTGTGTCTTAATTTGGATTGGAATATAAACATGCATGCATCTTCTTCATGGCCTCTTTAATTTGGCATTTCTTATATAGGATCAAAGTGATGAATGTGTTTGAATTAATATGTAAAGTTATTTTGCATAATGTTTGCAGGTTAATGATCTGGCTTTGATCGACTTAGCAGACCTTAAGGTTGCACTCACCCTAATGAAGTAAACGGTTTTTCAGTAGATTCCATCTTAGCTTCTCCAATAAAAAGCCATACATGTATTAGATGGTTTCTTAGTACGTACTTCTCCTATGTATTTCTCTACTTTTAAAGAATTCGAGAGTAAGAAACAATTCACCCTATATATACATTTTTCAAGTACATTTAGCAAATAAATCCTGAAGTTGCCATCTATTTACAAGACTGCCATCTGTCATTAGCATTAAATATTTATATTTTATAATTTACAATTTATTAAATTATGATAAGGTTTTCAATTTTTGTAAACAATTATTCTCCCATAATCCCAACTTTCCAAAAAAATCGGAACCACTACTATTTGTGTTAAATATTAATTTGATAATTAATTAAATAAATATAACTTTCCTTAAATTTGAAAAAAAAAATCTTCCTAATCAAACTAATAATATTTTTGTGGGTTAAAGTCATTAAATCTGTTGCGGGTCAGACCTCACATGGCAGGTTAACACATATTATCACGTTTTCACCATAAAACAAAACTAGAAGAATTGAATTAGTAAAATGTTCACATATCCTAATCCTGTAAACTCAAGCGGGACATATGGGTGCATATTATATACTCCCATGGGGCCATGAGTTTTGTAGGATAAATTTTTGCGGGTTAAAGTAAAAAATACTGTTCAAGAACCGATCTGACATTACGGGTTTGAATTAACACTATAAATATTAATTTATTTCATATATTATAGATTTTTAACTCACAAAATTATTAACAATCCTACGAAACCCGCGAAAGTATATATATGTTCGCAACCGTTTTAGTACATACATTTTATTAATTTTTTAATGGTATAAATCTTTTAACTTATAAAATATTTAAAGAAAAAATAACTAATATTAATGATAATTATTTCAAAAATAAATGTACATATATTTACTAAAATATGTAAATGTTTTAGAAAAAAATAAAAACAAAAATAGTCCCGCGGTGTACCGCGGGTTCAAACCTAGTATAGTATAAATCTATATAAGGGAATTGTGGACTTCAATAAGTATGCATAGAAACTATATTATAACTTGTAGCAGAATAAGTCTTATAGGAAATGTGTTATCATTGCTGCTGCGAGTACGTAGCATCAAAACTACATGACTATAGATAGCTAGTATTTAAAACAAAATTTCAAATTGTTATAAGCCTTCCAAAATGGAAACCCCGACACATTATAAATATAAAAAATCATAAACCGGACAAACCACCACAAAATAAAATAAAACAAATAACCACAAAATTTATTTCACTGGGACAATTTGAAGAATATACTAAATTTAAAAAGAAATTTGAAATTACTCTTATTTATAAACTACATATTTTGAAATGAAAATAGACAGAAATACTTTTATTATTAGATAATTTTAACAATTAAATAAAAATAATAAAAACTTAATTTATATTTAAAAATAAATCAACTTTAAAAATAAATTATGTTTAGGAATTGATAAATTCGGAATTAATTATTTAATAATTTAAATTATAACGAAAAGTACTTATTGTATTTTAAATGATGATTACATGAATAAATTTTTGATCTTAAAATTTTGTTTAAAGAAAAAGAATTTAAATCTTTTTGTTTATATTATTTAGATTTAAATTTATATAAAAATAAATAATTTAAAATTATAAAATTTAGAATATATATATATATATATATATCAATGTTTTAATCAAGGTTGATTTATTTATAATATCGGTTTTTTGAACAATCGTTTTTTTTTTTTTTTTACTTCTGCTGACTTAATTATCTTTGTCATCGACTTATATTAGAACATTCGATTTATGTTATGGCTAGTGGATTTATAACATAGTCGATTTTTTTAACTATTGACTTATTTTTTGGTTCATCGATTTATATTTGTTTTCTGTTGATTTGTTTACTTATTGTTGACTTATTATATTCTACATTGGTTTATTAATAAGGTTGATATTTTGAATGGTTGACTTAAGTTTAATTTTTGTCGACTTATTTATTTTTCCATCGATTTATTTTAAGATTGTCGACTTTTTTTTTTGATTGTTTTTTTTACAAAGTCAACTTTTGATGATGTTGATTTATTTGTTTTGTTTGTTGACTTATATTTTTTTCTCGTCGATTTGTTTGGTCTTAATAGACTTATTTCATTTTAAGTGGACTTATTAATATGATTGAATTTTTGAACTGTCAACTTATATTTTATTCCTGCTGATTTATGTTTTTTCTTTGTTGACTTATATTAAAAAACCGATTTATTCTTTTATTAATTGATTTGTTACATAATCGATTTTTTGAACTGTTGATTTGTTTTCTAAAAGCTCACATTTTTTTTATTATTTTATTAAAGTTCAAAATAAATTAAAATATATAATTATTTTGGCTCACACTTGCAATACTTGGACAAAGCCGTTGACACCATATGAATTTTGGCTCAAATCCAGCTTAGCTTTAAACAGTAATTTAATTAGATGTTGGAAGGCTACTCTTCCCCACGGATATGCTTCAAATTTTTCACGATCAAGAACTAAATAAACTGCTTTTGAAGCTATTCTTTTCCCTGGATGACAAGCTAGCAATAAATGGAAAACCAAAAATAAATAGACCAGTCTAATCCTGTCTTTATTGTCCCAATCCCTGCAATTCCTAATTTTTTCTTCAATCATACTGTAAGATAGTCCTTTGTTCCCCATCAACCCAAGTCGATGACGGAGAGGGTACAAAGATTTCAAATAAGTCTTTGAAATAAAAGTTTTTTTTATTTCAAATATTTCAATACATAAGGTACATTTCACTACTAGAAAAACTTTAAAGACAAGATTATTTCACTACTAGAAAAACTTTAAGATCTTCAGTTGAGGAATATTTTTTTAATAACTGTTATATAAATTGCATATTTAATTTAGTAGTTTGGGTTAAAAAGTAAAAGTTTTGGAGTTCCTTTAAACGATGAAATTCCTTTCCCCAGAAAGTTGCGCTAGTAATCGGAGTGTGATGTGTTACTCAGTTAACTTTTTGTGACGGGAGATTTTTTTTTGTAGGCCATAGGGGTTTAAACTCCCCTACAATTTATTAATAAAGAAAATAAAATTACAACCGAAAGCAGTGGGATCGCAGTCCCATTAGAGTCTTCTAACATAATCAAAGTTAAATCAACCAGACAAACGTCCAAATAATAAAAACCAAGCGGTAAAGAGAATGAATAGTTGGCTAATCCATCTACAAGATTATTAGTTTCTCTATGCATGTGAGAGATTTGAACTATCCAGTTCTTTGCAAGGAAGCCATAGCACAAACGCACTAAGATAAACAGCAGATGAAAATCACTTATCTCTATCTGTAAAAATCCAACAACCACCTCCAAATCAGCACAACTCATCTGACACTCCCATGCCAACACCAAACCATAGCTCTGCTAATGGTGCCGAACATATACCAATGTTCAAAGCAAATCGACAGCACCAATCACCAGTACTAGACCGCAGTATTCTTCCCGTAGTCGCTAACCCGAATTACCTCTAGACGCTCCATACGTGTTAACTTTGCACCATCCTTCCCTCAGACGGGTCCAGGAGATCAACCTCTCCAACTTGTGACGGGAGATCTTTATTAAAAGTATAGATCACTCGATCCACTTTAATTATACTTATTAGTTAACTCAAATTATATGCAGAAGTTTATTCCAAAAAAAAATATATGCATTATATTATATTCGTTTAGCCGAAACCCGCTACGTTATTTTTAATCAATTTATATATTTTAACTCTATAACTGTTGACTTTTCTTTTTTGACTTTGGTAAACAATTTCAACTAAATGAGTAATCATCTTTGTTCAGCCTTTGAGGTTTGGTCGGAATTAGCCAAGTAGGGTCTAGCTAAAGCTATAATGTGACACATGGCGAAGTGAGTCAACTATTTTGGTGTTTCTGTTTTATTTTGAAAACTTACAACTTTTTTTCTTCTGAATTATATTAGACAGATATTGTATATATGAGTTTGATGGACTAGGAGAACTGAAATTTGGAATAGTTCTATATATATATATATTATATATATAATATATATTTTTTTTTTTTTGTTAAAGGTTTTCATTAAATAAAAATAGGGGATTACAAAGGAGCCTATGACCACTCATAAGTTACAGAATAAGGAAGGGAGTCTAGCCTTAACTAGAATGAGAAACAGAGGAGAACAGAGGAGGAGGGGGGGGGGAAAGAAATGGAATAGATTACAGCTTCCAGAAAGAAGAAACGAACTAGTGATTGACCCAGCAGCGGAGAAGTGAGATACGGTCCGGTTTGTTGAGAACCAAACTGTGAGCTCTGTTTGTACATGAATGTAGAACCTTGCGGAAAACAGAGAGTGGAGGAAGAGTTAGACCTTGATGAAATCGTCGGTTCCTCTCACTCCACACCTCATAGATACATGCTTGCCAAGCTTGGAGGAGAGCAAGTTTAGAATCTTTATTTACTGAAACTGTGGTTAACCAGTTTATAACTGCATCCCATTGCAAAGGAACAAACAGCGGCGTAAGAACCTCAACAATACGTTTCCAAACATTTGCCGAGAAAGAGCATTGAAAGAAAAGATGATCCCTTGATTCCTCTTCATCACCACATAGCAGGCAAATTCTTTCAACATCACATCCCCATCTTACCAATCTATCTAAAGTTGGATTTCGATTAAGGATAAACAACCAAGTCGTAAATGCATGCTTCGGAATTTTTGCCTTGTGCCAAACCAGCCGGGACCATGGGACCGATGGTTTAGACTCCCTGATTTGATTCCAAACATTCCGCGAACAGAAGGATTTTTGAATCACTTCATCAATCAACCAAACCGCTCTGTCACTTGATTGAGTAATGGTGACAGTAGTGATGAAGGTGTACAACCTAAGCTGTTTCTCCGATCTTGCCGGTGGAAGATTCCATCCCGTAGTAGTAAGTGACTCCCTCACAGTCGAGGAGAGGGGAATCCCAAGGAGAGCTGGACCCGTTGGTCCAAAATAGTGGATTAGCGGACCAAACGGTGTCCAAGGATCCCACCAGAAGAAAGTATCATCTCCATTCCCAATTTTGATCCTAAGGAATGAGATTGCTTTCGACCGCAACTTCAAAAGTCTCCTAAACATCCAAGAAAGCCGATAGTTCTTTTCATTTAGAGCCCAAAAAGTTGAATGAGATAAATACTTGTTTCTCATCCAGGCTACCCAAATAGACCCAGCTCTGAAATAAAGTAACCAAAGCAGTTTAAGTCCGCAAGTATCGACCCAAGAAGATAATTTCCTTAGTCCCAGACCTCCTTCTTGTTTTGGGAGAGAAAGGGAATCCCAAGCCACCTTTGCACCTTTTGTTGAATCAAGAGAGCCATGCCAAAAATATGCACTTGATAGCGAGTTTATGAGCCGAATAACTTTTTTTGGCAAGAGGAAAGCGGAGCTCCAGAAACCAATTATTCCTGCAATCACCGAAGAGATAAGCGTGTATCTTCCTGCAAGACTTAGGTGTCGATGTGTCCAACTGTTGAATTTTTTGCGAATCTGAGCTAAAAGAGGATCGCAGTCTGCTACTGAAAGCTTCCTGGAACATAAAGGCAGACCCAGGTAACGGATTGGAAGAGTTCCTGGAGAAAGGTTATACGCAATATTTATTTGTTCCAGAGTCTGTTCAGGCACTCCAGAACAGAACATGCTAGTCTTTGCGAGGTTTACTGAAAGCCCAGATATCTGTTCAAACTTGGACAGAACCGCAAAAACACCAACCAGGGAATCGAAAGAACCATCCAAAAAGATAAGTAGGTCGTCAGCAAAAGCTAAGTGAGTCAGCTGCAAGTCTTCACAACCTGGATGATATTTGAAAGAACCTTCTCGGGCAGCTTGATTCAACATTAGGGACAGGACATTTAAGACCAAGACAAAGAGAGGAGGTGAAAGGGGGTCACCTTGTCTCAGTCCTGATTTTCCTTTAAAAAACCCAGAAGAAGTGCCATTGATACTGACGGAGAAGGAAGGAGAACAGATACACGCTCTGATGCACTTCGTAAACTCCTCTGGAAAGTTATAGAGTTGAAGAGAACTGAGTAAAAAGTCCCATCTCACCGAATCGAATGCTTTAGAGATATCGATTTTTAAAGTGATTCTGCTGGATAGGTTGGAATTGTGGTAACCATTCAGAACCTCAGAAGCAAGTAAAACATTCTCTAGAAGCAACCTATCCTTTACAAAAGCAGTTTGGTTTGGTGCCACAATATCAGGGAGGATAGCTTTCAACCTATCTGTCATTATACGAGAGATGATCTTGTAAACCGTATTTAGATATATAATATATATATATATTTCTATATTATTATTTTCTGAACCCACGAGTTTTATTTATTTATTATTAGTTTTTTTTAGAATGTTATCAAAGCTATGCAATATGCATGGTATATAACTATATGCATAGTTTTTAAAACTGTGTAGTTTTAAAACTTAGAAAATTATGATGACGCTAGGAAGAATATTGTGGCGATATATGTAGTTAGAGATATTGTAATAATTTTTTTCGCCAACAATCTATTACGAAGTAATTACTAAAAAACATACAATTATTTAAAAGAGAAAATATAGTTGTATATCTATATCATTAAGGTACTTTAACTTCAAACACCATATTTTATTTCGTCTTAAAACCTATAACAAGGAGAAAATTAAGAAATAATTGTATTGTTACTGTAGAAATTGCGGCTTGTGTTTGCAACCGTCCAATAGAAAAGTCTAAAAGAGATGGTCTTTAGTTTACACTTTACAGTGTACTCATTATTCCTACACTGTAATAATTTAACTCGGCATAATCCTTATTTTCTGACAACCATCGATTTGACGGTTTTGGTCATACATAATTAACAACGTGCTTCTAAATTTAAATTTTAAAGATTAAAACTGCTTGCATTTGATACTTTTTTGGGAGCTAGGGGAAATGAATCCACGTCGCAGATCATATTACCAGTTTGACCATCTAAACTACTTTAAAAATGTTCAAATTGTATTCTCAAAAGATAAATATTGTATGTTTTTTAACCTTAACAGTAATAAAACTAGAGCAAGAGAGTCGTGTCCCCCGGACAATTAGAAATTAAAAAGTACACACGTCTCTAAAGAAAGAATTGGGTCAAACATCCAAAAAGATTAGTCAACTCAAAAATCCAAATAAATAAAAAAATATAGTGGACTCTCTCAATATACTTATAGAGATATTTAAAGGTAAGAGAGGATTCGTGACAGAGAAGAAGGATTTGCTTTGCCTTGAAAGGATAACCTTTACCAAAAGGCTTATTTAAAAAAAATATATATATAATAATAATGAAAACTGTGGAAGGATGTCAATATGTCATCGTATCGTATTGCATATTATATTGTAATAGTGTCTTGTAATAGTGTATCTTGTTAATAAGAACAGTATATCTCTGATACGCAAATGGATATGGAACGTTTTTAATAAAAACATGTGAAAAAGACTAGTTCTTGCAGTGTGTGAGCAGGTGCTAATAAAAAGAGTACGGAGCCCACATGCGACCATCACAACCTCATCAACGGCTGTGATTTGATTTGTTGGTTTTCATGTATCCCAATCTTAGGACACGCTTGGGGCTTTCACGTCCACGTATGTCATAGTTATATTCTCCGGTTCCTCCTCCCAGTCGTATGAGAACTTACTTATACGTAATAGGGAAAATTTTTGCATTATGACGTTTTTTTTTTTGCAACGGTTAGCGTTTTACTCACTTTTTTCTGTGTATTTGTCGGTTTGACATTTAGATATGAACTGTACTTTCGTTTTTTTTTTACTTTCTACTACTGTTGTTTTCATGGTAAGAGATGGATTTGCATAATAGGAAAATTTGCTTACTTCTTTTTGTTAAAGAAAATTTGCTTGGATGTTTTGGCAAAAGCTGTTTGGAGAAAGTATAAAACAATTTGCTTAGGACCACCGATATATTTTATGTTTTTGAAAGTTACCAAATTCATTTTTGTTTTTTTTTTGTCACACTTATTACCAAATTCATTTTGCAATGAAAATAGATATACTTGAAAGGTTACAGAAAAACTTTCAGTAAAAATAGTTATTTAGTAAAGTATTTTAGATAAATTTAGTACTAGTGTACATTTTATATCATTTCTGTTAGAGATCGGTCCTGCGATTAATAAAATTGTTATATCTTCATCTCTTGTTTCACCTTTTATTGTTATTTTTTCATTTACAATGTGAACATCTTCATTAGTTTATACTTTTTATATTAAATTTAATTGTACATGTTTTTTTGTTATAAATATTAACATCTGTTTCATTTTTTTGTGAAATAAATACAAAAAAATAAAATTATTATTAAAAATTTTGTTTTCAGAAGGGAGGACCTTTTAAACATCTACCACCAGTGGCCGGTAAAAGTCTTTACCACTTAAATCTAATATAAAATGTTTTGGCAAGGACACTAGTCCGAGGCTCAATCTATTCTAGAAAACAACTGATAAATATTTCAATTTTTGTTTTTTCTAACCAAAAAAAGAGTTATTCCAGAACCTGCATTATTTGGTCCTCCTAATGTGCATTTATTTAATATTATAATTAATGGTCCTCCCTCTTACCCAAGGAGACATAGAGAACCATTTGGTTCTTTAAGGCACTATCCATCCATCAACAAGTAATCAATAAAAGAAATAAAAGTATCGTAGGACAGAACCAGAAAATTCTAAGGAGATCTGACATTGCTAAAGCTCAAAGTGTCAAACTATGGATCCTTCTCAGAATCTTAATCCGAAAGGGTACCAGAGACAAAGACCGTTTAGCTCAGCCGGCGAAGGCGGCAGCAGCGGCGGCTCCGGTATGCCTCAAGAAACAGATGACAATAAGAAGCAGAAGAAGCTTCTCCACCGCGACATCGAACGCCAAAGAAGACAAGAAATGGCTACACTCTTCGCTGCTCTTCGTACTCACCTACCTCTCCAATACATCAAGGTTCATATCCTTATTCACTTTCTTATTTATTTTTTCTCTCAAATTTTATTTAGTTTTCTTTATATTTGTTGTTCGAACGAGAAACCAAGATTTGGTTGCTAGGGTTGTGAATATGTCATTTTTTTGTATTTAATTTAATTTTATTATTTGTAGGGAAAAAGAGCTGTTTCGGATCATGTAAACGGAGCGGTGAATTTCATTAAGGACACGGAAACACGGATTAAGGAACTCAGTGCAAGAAGAGACGAACTAATTAAAGAAACGGGTCAGAAATATCAATCGAATCCGGATCCAGCAAGAACTGAATCCGATTTGCCTAAATCGCATCCGGCGACTGTGATGGTGCAACCACACGTGAGCGGCTTAGAAGTGGTGGTGAGCAGCAACTCCTCAGGTCCCGAAGCTTTGCTCCTCTCAAGAGTGCTTGAGACACTTCAAGAGAAAGGGCTTGAAGTCGTCAGCTCTCTCACGACAAGAGTCAATGAGAGGCTCATGCACACTATTCAAGTTGAGGTATGGTTACAACTACATGCCATGTCAATTGAAGTTGATTTAGGGTTTCATTCTATTTTTATAACTATATATACTCAAACACAGGTTAATAGTTTCGGATGCATCGACTTAGCTTGGTTGCAGGAGAAGCTAGTTGAGGATTTGATACTTTCAACAGGGTACTGATCATCAGAAACATAGCATTCGTAGTCCTAAAGACCTTCTTCATATCGTATGATCTCTTTTACCCGAGCTCTTTGTTTCGTTATATTAAGGTGTGAACTTTACCTAATTAGGAACTTATTACCAAAATATTTCCCTTTTAGATTTGGTATTGAAACAATATTCTTTGTACATATCATATGTTCGTTGCTCCAATTATTATTCTTTTATACTTGTTCATCAACTTATATATACTTGAAACGAATGTGAAAAGTTATATATATAGCTAGACACAAGATTTACTCATGTTTCTATTTCGTCAGTGGAACATAAAGATATGCAATGTTGGATATGGTGTTTTTTGGTTTCATGCATTTTATTCTAATTAACTAATCTCACAAAATACTAAATGCAGAAATATCTAAGTCTTCTTGATGTTTCATCTTGAGAGCAATGAAGGTAGGTTCATTTGTGGATTGAGGTGTAGCTTTGGTTTAAACAAGTTCAAGTGCGTACTATGCTGTTATATTTCAAACGGATATTATGGTTGGGTCAAAACTTCACCATCATTCACCGCCACGCAGTAAAAGACCAAGGGTGTGATGTTTTCAATATACCATTATTTTTTCACAAGCAAGTCATTTTTTGTTTCCCTTGTAACATTTTTTCTTATTCCGTTGGTTATTATGTTTAATTTCTTGTGGTTTGTTTTAGTATGGAAATCAAGTTATAACCAACGTATATGTATATCCATAAATCATTAAAAGTTATATTGGAAGGGAACTAGGAAAGGGCAGAGCAAAATAAAGGCCAATATATATTTCTAGTTTTATGTTGAAGGCTTAACCGGATAAGTATGAAGAAATTGGCTAAGTGGAACCATATCTTTTGGGCTCTATTGGTCAAAATCTGCAAGGTTGTTTTTTAACCTAGCTACTGATACCTGTTCGCTATTAATATCACCTTGGTTTCTTCGATATTTTATGTGAATTGTTTGCACATATATAATAAAACGGCAAAAAATTGAGAAGGAACATAACTGTTCTAAAATCTGCGACATACTGAGTTATATCAAAGAGAGATACTATGAAGTAGTAATACTACTAACCACGATAGAATCCAATCGTTTGGGCAATTCGAAAGTGGATAAAAGTTCCAAATAAATAGTAATACTAACCACACGATAAAGATATGTTTGAGTGTAGTTAAGTTGATAACCTAAGTCCCTAACACAGACATACATACAAATGACATCAACATTTTGAATATTTCAAATAACTATATACGCAAGTAACAGTATACATGAAATTCATCCTCACATCATCAAATGACATAGCAAATGTGAATCTCATGACAAATAATAAGCGGGGGATTATGATGATCAGGATGCTTTTTCGGACAAATTAAGAAAGAAGCCTTTTAAAAGCCTAATTAAATTCAATGCATAGAACCACCTTATTATTTTATATTGTTGACAATTACTTTGTTATTCTTAGCTTTAAGATATATATATTTTTTTTTTTGTCAAGATACTTTAGAAGATTATCTAATATTCAATTGCAAAATCGTATTTTCTTTTGTAATTCACGATACGGTACAGTATTATACATATCCCCAAAATCTTGCTTTCTTTTGCCTCGTCTTTTCCTACGTACCCCCATAAAGCATATGAATAGAATCACATGTTATTCTAATATTACGAACTCATTATTTTAGATCAAAGTTCCACTTTGATTAATAAATGTCACGAACTTAAGCGAAGTTGACAGTAGTTCAGATGTTTTAAGCACTTACTTAAGAGATACGCATGATGAGTAGTGGTTGTGATCTCCCTAATATTCGTTTGATATCTTTAGTTATATCATCATTAGTAATTAAATTAATTAATTATCAACTAGGAATCTTATTTTAATTTAAATGTGTGGATATATATATATAAAAGATACTAATTATTAACTTTGAGATGCCGTCCAACAAAATCCCTGATCATCAAATCGGATTGTGTTCCAATATAAAGTTAGGAATATCTCTGGGACTTAAAAATATTTAAAAGCCCTTATTATTTCCAACTAGTATCTAGGCAAACTAGTAAACATATAAAATATAGAAAATATATAGACATTAACTCCATCTGATATCAGTTCAAAATATAAACTACATGACTTGAAGAGTTTTGTTGGCATTTAAATGTTTTTTCTTGCACTAATGTTTTTAAAGGTGAATCATGTTATCCTTAATTTGAAACATGTTATTTTTTTAAAAAAATCGACAATAAGAATTAAGAAACCACTAAATTAGCATTTTCAATTAGGTAATTTGGTCGGTAATTTATTTGCCGGATCTATGGTGAACTACAAAAACTACAGAGCACATTAAAACAACCTCTAGCTAATATGTGTGTGTGCATATTTTCTAGCTTTTTATAAGTGTTGACCAAAAAACTTAGTATTTTATTTGTGTGCGTGTCCGTGTGGGGTTTAATTTAGTTCCATATATATGATAGTGATTTCTAGCCAAACATATTCTCATGTACACGATCATGTACTTCTCAATCAGTTGGTGTCATGTCCGAGACCGCGAGATTCAGAAATGGAATGATCCGATTTTTATTTTCTTTCTTTTATTTAAGAATGATCCGATTGTTTTTTCTTTCTTTTATTTAAGAATTATCCGATTTTATCTGTGTTTCAATAGTCAATAGATTATCAATTTAAAGACGATTTCCTACCCAGTCAAATATTTTCTGGGTGAGCAGTTGTCATATATATAAGGCAAGTACACATGTGAAAACATACATACCTAACTAACTAGTTTGCTATTCCGTCTTTTTAAATTTTCTTGTATGTGATGCAGTTCCTATATAATAATTATGTAAATGTTGAGTTGTACGTATATCCTAAATAAAAAATATTTAAGTTTTTTCATGCTTGTATTCCAATTGCATGTAAATAGCCGGAGATAGTGTTAGCATATTTCAAAGTAAAACTAACGCAAAAAGCTATACTGTATTTGAAGTTTTATGTACAGTAATTTTTATAAATTAATATTCTTTAAATAAATACTCGTTATAAATTAATAATTTTTTATGGTTTCGAATTTGGTCAGTGTAAAAAATAATATAATTCGATAAAATAATAATATAATATTTTTTAAAAAAATCCTATGTAAAAATATGGTCTCATAAATTAATAATGATATAAACTAAATATAGATATATATCTAAAAAAAATTAGTAAAATATGAGTATATTATTGTTTGTCTATTCTTAAATTTGCATTTTTATTAGAGCTCATATATAATCTTTCTCATTGCATCAAAAAAATTTTGTGTTGTTTTTTCAAATTGCATCTAAAAATTGTGGCGCGTCCTAGACATGATAGTTGCTACTTTACGTGTAATTAGTTATAAAGATACCGCAATAGTTTTTTGGACTTCATTATGAAGGATAGTAACAACAATTTTTTCTAAACTCTGAATTTCTAAATATTTATTATTTTCACTATCTAATAAACTATTGACATCCATCATATTATGATAGCCAAAATTATAAATTAAGAAAATTCTGTAAAAGTGTGAGTTATAATAAAAGTATCTTGTTTTTAATAGAGAATGTTCAAAACTATGAAAATGAAAAAATTATTTGCATAAATTAATAATTATTAATTTATCGATAAATCAAAACCTTTATAAATTAATAAAATTTTATGGTTCCAACTTTATTAATTTATAGAAGTTTTACTGTAAATTGGAAATTAGAGGCGGGGAGTAGAAAACATCCAAAATTTGCAAATGATTTTCAGATGATGCCAAAAGTAAGAAAAAATAAAGTAATTATCAAATACGGACGGATGAGTTATTCTTGGCTACCTTATTAGTAAATGAAATGATTACTCATTAGTAGCCCATATACAATAAAATCTCTATAAATTAATAATGTTATGACCGTAAAAATCTCTTAATTTGTAGAAGTTAAATTTATCTATTAAATAATTTTTCTTTTATAGAGAAAATTTCATAATTTATTTTTTCTAACAATATATTTAAAAATAAGATTTAATCGTAAAACTAATATTTTTATATAATCAGTTACAAGAAAAATACAAATTATCATGCTGTGGAACGAACACTCAAAGTTTTTGATATAGTAAGAAAATTAGAAATAAATTCTAC
Organism: Camelina hispida; assembly: GCA_023657505.1. NCBI lineage: Eukaryota > Viridiplantae > Streptophyta > Magnoliopsida > Brassicales > Brassicaceae > Camelina > Camelina hispida. Next base: position 9,909,655 of record CP094635.1, on the reverse strand, counting down.
CAAAAATTAATGTGTATATATACATATTTTTGGAAAATTTATATAATTATTAATTTATATTATTGTTAGGACTTTATATTTATAAAAGATTTTTTTAATTATTATCTTATTATATTATCGAATTGTGTCTAAGGGAGGTGTATTCAAACTATGATTTTGGAGAATTTGATGGGATTTAGGAAATTTAGAATTTTGATAAATTTTAGGGAAATTCATATGATTTTCTGTAAAATTCTTTCAAATCCCACCTAAAACCATAAGATTTGGATTTCTGTATTTTTAACTAAACAAATCCTCCAGAATCCTAAAAATTATTAAAATCCTAATCCACAAAACTGTTTTGAATAACAGTGGATTTTAAAGTAGATTTTTAAATCACCAGTTCAATAACAAGGGATTTTAATGGATTTTAAAGTAGATTTTTAAATCATCAGTTCAACAACAGTAGATTTTAATAGACTTTTTAAAATCTATGATTGAATAACATAGAATTTGTAAATTTTACACAAATCACTTAAAATGTAAAGTTGAATACACCCCCCTAAAACTAGTCCAACTTAGTAAGTTTTACTGTATTAAGAAGTTACGTCCCAAAATATGTTGTATTATGTAATAGATCGGTTATACAGTAACCAAATATAGTTTTGTTACTTTGTACAATCAAAGATTTGTATAAGAGCTGTTAAGAATCCCTGGAATCTGTAGTCACTTCATAAGAGTTAATTTTTTTATAAAAAGGAATCATGCATCATCTACCTTTTAAAATAGACACGTGATCTAGCTGGCTTTGTCAATTAGGAGGACTAAAAGCCCATACCGCATTACCCCATGGAACCTAGATGTCAATCCCCAAAAAACTGAACTGTTAGGCCTACGACCACTTGGACGGGGATCTTTTACCGAGTTTAGCTAGCCCAAACTCAATGGTATCTTAGAAGATCAGATCATGATCTGATGTCTCTCTCTCGATGTCTCTGATTAAATTGTTAACTCGACGTTGTGAAAATATGATCTTATCAAAACGTACGTGTCCTCACGAGTTCGACATGCAATTCTTATAGATCCACTATTTTCTACACCAAACCGCAAAAACTTACTGGTCTTATCCTGACATATCTTCACGAGTTCCACATGCAACTCACATAAAATTCTCATTAACATAAAATTGTTGTCTCCAACGTAGACCAGCATATAAAATAAACTTCAAAGTGTAAGACAAGGAGGTGGGGACTGGAGAGGGTGATCGCCGGGCAAGAATAAGCAGTCGCCGACTACGAGTTCATTTTTACTCATGTGGCTGGCGATCACCAACCTAGTGTCGCCGCCGGTGATAATTTTTCCTTAGATTCTTGATTCGAATCTTCTTTTAGGCAGCTTTGATCTATGCAGCTTTGATCTATGCATGGTCCTTCAAAACATTATAAATTTAATATTACATATTGTTGAATAGTCATGAATAGTTTTGCACCGAAAAGCTAATTAACAAAACTCTTTCACACCAGATATGGAAAATCAGACCGTGGGAAGGTTTTCATTAGATGCCATTGTTTTAGGGGCCAATATTTTGGATAAGTTCGTTGGTTTATTTGCAGCAAGTATATGTGTCTCAGGTTGAAATCTGCTGATTACATGTTTTTGTGTACAAAGGGACCACAATTTTTTTTTTCTGCTTCTAACCTATTAAATTCCATGTGTTCATTGTCTTTGTATTAATTCTCCTTAACGCTTCCTCAAAAATGCTACTAGTCTACTAGAAAAATTGTTCCGAGATCTATCTATGTCTAATATCTTGATGGACTGATCTCTTTAATTTGATAAATAATGGTGGGTGTAGTCATTATGGTAGTAAGTAGTAACCGATCAACTTTTTTTAGAAATGAAATGCTAATTAAGGGTGTTATTGCATCTTACCACATATACATGAAATAGCAAAAAAAAAAAAAAAAAGATAGTAACTAACAAGACAAGACATAGATATTGTTTTACATTTATTAGATGGGTTTGTTGGTGAGCCAATCTGAAAAGGCTTGGAGAGTGTTCATGTCTGCTCTATAGTGTTTCTGAGTGAACTCAAGGAACATAGCCCATGTGAAGTCAGGGTATTTCCTTGATGTGATGCTGTCCAAAAGCTCTCTTGGTGGTTTCACTACTTTGTCTTTTTTGGGACACAAGAAGAATGCAAGTGATTTCCTCTCGCTCTCGCTGTTCACCACTGCCCGGTGCAAGCAGCTCTTGTATCTATCGTTCGATAGAGCCTACAAAACAAGATAAATCCCGGTTTAGTATATGCCGGTACTTAGCCAATATATATCTAAGCAATATGTGTTTTTTTTCTTTTTTTCTTTTCTTTCTCATTAGTTGGCTTACCATGAAAGTATCTCCGATATTGACCACAAAGGCTTTGGAATTGGGACGAATAGAGCGCCATTGATTTTCGACAAAGACTTGAAGGCCATTAACATGGTCTTGGTGAAGGATGGTAAGAGAAGTTGGATCACAATGAGGTCCTGTTCCTAATGTAAGATCTGGTTTCTGACATGGAGGGTAGTAATTTAGTCTCATTATCGAATCATTTTCTTCAAAAAACTCTCTAAAATAGTCTCGGTTTACTCCTAAACTTTGCCCCAAAAGCTCCATGATCTTCAGTGACAGAGAACTCATTGCCTCACAATACTCTTGGTACACCTTCCTGCAACCACAAACCAACAATAACATAAGTCAAGTCTTCTAGAGTTATATGGTATAGAAGAAACCGGTTATTTGTTTTCTCCGGTTTGGTTTTCTAAAAAACAGAGGAACGGACAAAAGATATGTTAAATGTTTGATTTCTTTTTTTTTCTTTTTTTCTTTTCTCTATTTTTTTAGTTTATTGCTCTGTTTTAACTTTTACCCAAATGGCTCAAACTCATGTCCCAACGCATCGCTGAAGTAATCTTGAACGGTTTTTGGGCTTGTCTCGCCGTCGCAAAACCGGAAAGAAAGGGTCTCCTTCCATGGAAGCTTGGTGGAGAAGCGTCCCGTGAAACTGCTAGCGTAGCCACAACTCTCGCCGGGTTTTCTCAAAACCCTCTGTTTTTCGGAGAGAGGCATATCGAAGAAGCGGCTCATGTAGACATGAGCGTCTGATATAAGCTCCTCGCTGATGCCGTGATTGACCACAAGGAAGAACCCGTGCTTCTTACAGGCCTCAGAGATAAGTGTGGAAGCTTGTAAAGAGGAAGAGGGAGAAGCAGGTGAGTGAAGGTTTTGGAGATCGATGAGGGGAACATCAAGATCAGGAGCGTCGATGGAAGGTTTCTCGTCGTCTGGCCATATGAATTGGTTTGGGATATTGGGTTGGAGGTTAAGCATCGAAGGGTTGAAGATCAATGGCGTTTGAATGTTTCCAAAGCCTAGTTTAGGTTTGTCTTCTTCCTCTAGAGATGTTGTTACGCAACTTGCGGCCATCTTTTTTGAGATTTCTTCAAACTTGTTTGTTTTGTCGATGGAGAAAATTGTAAGTGAGTTGTAGTAGTAGTAGTAGTATTGCGAGGAGATACGGGAACCATAAGGGTCATTTCAATCTTTATATAAGCAAGCATTTAAGTCTATTGTGTAGTGTTGTCCACTTCTTTTTTTTTGTTTGTTTGTTTTGTAATATATAAAGTATTTTTGGAACGAATGACTTTGTTGCCATGTGACTGAACTAAATTGCATAAGATGGATCCATTAACTATTTTTAGATTCTTCATTGTAATGCAGTTAAAATCGCTAAACAAGTGGTGGAAAGACTTCAAAAAAAAAAGAGAAAAAAAAAATAAAAAACAACTGGTGGGATTTATCTTAAAGTTAATTAATGAAATCTAGCAGATTAATTAGCAAGATCTCTATATTTTATCGTTGCTTTTCCCTTTTTAATTGTTTTACTTATGACTTATAGATACTAAATTTAAATAAAAGCAGAATGGTGAAAAAATATATTTTTTTTAAAAAAATATTTAATCTCTTTTCCTTATATGTTTGTTGTGTGGGGGACATGGACAATTACCATTAATAGTGAATAGCTTACTACTGCTACTCATAGGTCGAGGTCTTAAGGTGTTTGATACTACTATTTGAATGTACTCCCTTCTGTTTTCTCCATACACGAGATACCCTTTTATGGCTGTTAAAATACCATAATAGTAATATATAGTAGTACTTTTGTTTTTCGTTTTTTTCGACAGCAATATATACTAGTATTACTTTTCATGAAAAGTTCATTTAGAGTACGTAGTATTTGCGTATTAAAAAATTTCGGTGATCTTTCTTAAGTGGTCGTGGTGTGGCTAGGTGGTCAAAAAAAATTCAGACCACTGAGTCTTATTACCGCTAAGCCAAATAAGACGATAAAAATTTGGGGGTACAGACAAATCCAAGATTGTCTAAATCTGTTCATCGGGAATTGTAGTAGCATAAAACAACAAATAAGATATTTACTTATAGTATTTTTTTTCTAAAACAAAAAACTGTGGATCCTTTTGGTGGGGGTCTGTTTTTATAGTTAGCAGGACAAAAGAGCTTCCCAAGGTTCTTTGGATGTATATGGGGAAGTGTTGGTTCCACATTGTTGTTGTTCTGTTTTTTTGCCTCTGCTCTCTCGAGTTTGCTTTCTTGTCTTGTTCTTCCAATTATTTTCTTTGTTTTATTATATTTCTCTCTATACTATTCAATTTCCCTTAATTTGAACCTAATAAAAAATTTTAAAATCATGTAGTAAGACAGATATAATGTATGATTTACATTTTTGTTTTATCTATTCTTAATTTTGTTAAGTAATGGAATTCTTTGTTTTATATATTTGCTAAAACCTGGTTCCAATTGTTGCTAATCCTTTTTATTCACACACACACACATATATATATATATCATGTTTTGCATTTGAATAAAAATTCCACATAAACGAAGTAATTCTTTAGATAATTTGGCTAGCTAACTCGACTTAGACATTAAAAAAAGGTGTTATAGAATCTCTTTAATAAATAAAAACAAAGACTGAATCTTTTGAACTATTTGGATTGGTTGACAACTCATATCTTAACTTAGGTGTGTATATTTCCGTTTACTTTCAGGTTGTGATTGTGGTTCGATTCAGTTCGGTTGGTTTGGTTTATTAAAGGGAACTATAACTTATTAACTGATTGGTTGGAGACTTGTAAATTATTTACTGTAGATTTTGGTCTATATATTTTATTTGTTGTATCTTTAATAATTTTTTTATGAGAGAAAACAAACTACAGCCTCTTAGACCCAACGTGATTGTTTTAGTTAAAAACAAAACATGAAAAAGAAAAAGAGTAAGGCAGTAAAACTGTAAATCAAATGGAATCTACACTCCAACCGATTATCCTTATTCTAATAAAAATCATTCCGGTTGAATTCATATGTTAAAATTTGGTGGAATCAAACAATGATAGCGTAGTTAGTTAGACATTTATTTACCAAGTAACTTCAGCACTTTAAACACTCTTATCATCACATGGACAAGTTTTTGGAAGCTAGTGATTGAAGACAGGGCAGATACAGCCAAAGAGAGACAAGCAAAACTAGGTTGAGGTAAGGTTCATTCCCCTTTTTAGCTTCCTAAAATTAAGCAAGATCATGCTTTACAATTAGAAGAAACCTAATTCAACTTTGAGTTTGGATCGGCTATGGCTATGCGACGGATCCCTTAAGTTCGCAAGAGAATAAAATGATCAGTTAGAGAAGAAACAAGAGTATGGTCTGCTCATGGTGCTAGTGCTAGGATCCATTCCCGTTTCTATAAGAGACTTATTAATTTTTGAAAAATAAAAGTTTTAGTATTAATGGAAAATCGGAAATAAGGTTCATAACTTTAAATTCCCTATTTAAAACAATTTTTTTCCTTTTGCATAGAGCCTCTAGCACATTTGAGCTAATTAGGGGACAAGGAAATACTATAACAACTAAGTAGGGATGCCATAAATTAAGAAGGTGGGGGCCGACCAAGTGTGTTCTTCTCGCTTAAATGTGCTCAAGTTCTATCTCTTTCTTAATTACTATAAGAGAGTGAGATATTGAAGGACCCAACAATGCTGGACCTATGAAGGACAACTATTAGACATGAGGTTTTGTCGCAAATAGTAGCTCCAATCAAAATCCTTTTATTGATCCACTATAACCAGTTCATGCTTTTTATGTCCTGTCTCTGGCATTATTAGATGGAGGGGGGAAGAGAGATTGATCTATTACCTAATTACACTAGAAACTGGGGGGCATAGATGATCTCAAATAGATCTGGTTTCTTTCTCTTAATTTTCTAAGAAAATGACATTACTCCATCCCCAATTAATTTAATGACGCTGAAAGCATGTTATCACTGTTTAAGATATAATAATGTTATGAGAGGTAGGTTTATGCCATAAAAAGAAATAAAAAAAAAATCTAAAAGGAAACTATAGAGCATGAAAAGAGTCTTTAGTTACGAAGATCATGTAATATATGCCAGAAGATCTCAGGCAGACTCATTTATACCAAACTATCTCCTACTTACCTATGTAAAATGAAAGCCCTGTGCAAAAAAACTTGTTTTCTTGCCAGTTCAAAAATTCCAGTGACGAACACCATTGGATATAAATTCTATCCGTTAAAAAACATAACGATCTTTTAGCAAATAGACTACTATATATAGGTCGAAAATAATTTCTCGTATATTGTAAATTGAATATAATGACTCTCTAGATGCTAAAAGTTATATGGATTTGAAAACATAGGGAGCAACACATGTGCAGTTCCTCAACTCAATCATGCAACTTTTTAAACTGTTACTTGAAAATAAATGACAAGATAGAAATCAATCTTTCGTTGTTTTTTTCTCGGATACAATGAAGGATTTCACAGTACATATTACATAACATTGTCATAATGCATTATGGCTTAATAGAGTTATGTAGGATATAAGGTGTGTGTATAAAATTATCTGATTTGATATATGTGACAAGCTAAGAACATACGAGAACGAGATACTAAAGTTGTAAAGAGAAGAAAACAAAATTATGATGATGATTTGTGGGAAAATTGCAAAAATAGTTCTTTCACCTAATTAAAACATAACATATTTCAACTTTAAATAAGAATCAGAAACAAAAATAATCATAATTTCTTTTTTTTTTTGGATTTTCAAAAATACTATTTTTCTATGTCACTTTTCAAAAATACATTTATGGTGTTCATTTTTATGAATACCATTTTTAATACTAGGATGTCGGCCCGTGCGTTACCGCACGGGAAAGTGAAAACTTGAAATGATTAACATTGTTAATTTTACATTTCGAGTGAAATGTTTTTGGTAATTTTTTAAATATATAATATAAAAATCATAAATAATGAATAAGATGAATTAACCAAATTAGTTAAATAAAATATTTGTTATATATATATATATATGAAAAACGATTCAGTGACAATAAGAAAATAATATTAAAGATATATAAATTTAGGTTTACTGAACCATACTCAGATAATCAATTTTAAAAGATATTAACATAGAATAAAATTTCAATTATTATACTATTGAAATTTATAAAAAATAATAAAAGAATCAGGGAGAAAGAGCTCATAGCTGCAACTGCAACCAAACAAATTGACTAAAAAGATAAATCTATGAAAAATTAGAAATCACCATTAATTACCTAAATTAATACTTGAAAGAGATGATCAATACAATTAGATGGAAAACGACATCAAACAAAAGTTAGATGAATGAATCAATAAATAAAACAATCCAAATTTTTAACAAAGATGAGTTAATTACTGTTGATTAATAAATTGAAAGAAAATAATACTCAGAATTTTTAAATTTAAAGGTATGAAACAATAGTCAAATAACAAAAACTTTTTTCAAGATCCATAAATATATATATATATATATATATATATATATATATATAAAACAAAGAGGTGTGAAACAAAAATGTGCGAAAACTAACAAATGTGAATATTAAAAGTTGGGAGTACGACGAAGAAACATAATTGTTGGATCAAAATATTGCAACTTTTAAGATCATTAACAAATCTAAACAGTTAGATGAGATAATAAAAATAATCTCATCCGTTATATTTAAATTGACCCCTAAAAGTGAGTTTGCTATAACATATAAATATATAAATATATGATTTTATTTATTAAATTGAAAGTTTTAAAAATACTTAGAAAACAATAAATTCGAAACTTGTTTTTATATTTCATAAAAGCTTATATATAATAAACAAAGAGGTGTACAATATAAAGGTGTAAAACATAAAGAGAAACAATCAAACAAAAGATGGAAATTAATAAAGAAAGAAGAAAGAAATAAAATTAGAGAAAACGGAAAAATGGAGACTGAAGTTGTAACGCCCGTGAACCAAAAATCCCGGTTTAGGTTCTGCATCGGTCGATGCAAGTTGTGCATCGGTCGATGCAAGGTCTAATTTCTGTGTTTTGACTTAAGTCAAACGCTGCGTTTTGGGCAAAGGGAAAAGGAAACCCTTAAGTCGTGTTTTGGTTTCATTCGAGGGTGGCAGCCGTTTTTGAGAGCGAACGAGAGAGAAAAAGAGTTCTTGAGAGTTTCTGGAGTTTTCTTGGAGATTTGGTGTTTTCCTGTAGAGATCTGTAGCTGGGATCGTTGTAGGAGTTTCCTAGAGGCTTGTTCTTGCTTGTTTCTTGTTCAGATTCGTCTTGGCACAGGTAAGTGCATGACCATGGCTGATCTAAGCTAGAGGAACCTTTAACTTGCTTGTTTTAGGTGGTTAGACGTGTTAGATCGTAGTTAAGGACGTTAGGAAGCTTTCTTGTGGCTTGGGAATGAGTTTCTGTGGTTGTAGGAACGAGATCCGGCGAGAAGCTTCGGGGAAATCACGGTGCTCGACGTTGCGTCGATCGATGCATTGCTTGCATCGGTCGATGCAAGTGCGAGGACGGCGCGATAAACTTTAGGGTTTTCGTGTTGCGTCGAGCATGCGTCGGTCGATGCAGACTGGGTATCGGTCGATGCAAGTGCAACTTGCATCGGTCGATGCAGCTTCTGTATCGATCGATGCTTCCTCAGTTGGCATCGGTCGATGCATGTTGGCATCGGTCGATGCTGAGTCCTGGTTCGTTGATTGTTGTGTGTTGATTGTTGTGTGTGGTTATTGGTTACTCTATTGCTTGTGTGTATAGCCCAGTAGATGGGAGGATTGCCTTACTGAGTGTTTGTAAAATACTCATGCATTGCAATATGTGTTTGTGGTGCAGGTAAAGGCAAAGTGTGATCGTGGAATCAAGGCGATGAGGAAGGGATGTTCTAGAGGCTTGATTGATTGTGGTCTAGCTATTGTTAGGTTGCTAGATTAAGTCAATGGAACATTGTAGGTTGTTAGCTTTTGGTTATTTTTCCTATTTGGATTATGTTGCTATTGAGTATTGGTTTATTGTTGTTGGAATTCTTTGGTTTAATGGAAATTGTTTTATTTGTTTATCCGCTGTTGTTGATTGTTGCTAGGATGTTAGTGGGTATGGGACCACTAGTAAATTAAAGTATTAAAAAAAAAAAAAACGGGAAGGGTTGTTTCATTTTGGTATCAGAGCCCTTACGGTTCTAGGTCTAGGGTTCATTGTGCTTTTGTTGTTGTTGATGTTTAGGATTCCATGCTAAGATTGATTGTGTGATTTGGTCAACTGTGTGTGTGGCATGAAGTCCTAGAACATCCCCTTCGAGCCTGTTTGTGATTCCACGGTGAGTTGTGTTTTTGTGTATTAGAATTATTGTTTGCTTAGCCTTCTGTTCTTGGTTGGCACAGATGGTTAGAGGTGGTGTTGCTGCTGGTCGCGGGCGTGGTCACGTGGTCGTGGTCGGGGTCGTGGTCGTGGTCGGGGACGAGGTCAGGTTCCTGTGGCCAATGAGAGTGTGACCCAGAGCATGGCCAGTGAGGAGGTAGCGGAGTCACAGGCTGATCCTATTGTGTCTGGAGACAAGGCTGGTTTGGGTGACGGTGTTGGTCACGGTGTTGCCCCGGGTGTGGGGGTTGCAGCGGGAGGTGCTCCGGGCAGGGAGGATGTCTTGATAGACTTGCTAGCTCAGGTAGATCAGGCTTTGCAGCGACTTCCAGCAGTTGTGCCGCCAGTGGTTGGTGGGCAGGGTCCAGTGGTGCCGCCAGTGGTTGGTGGGCAGGATCCAGTAGTGCCGCCGGTGGTTGGTGGGCAGGATCCAGTAGTGCCGCCAGTGGGTGGTGGACGGGTTCCAGTGGTGCAGCCTGCAGCGGGTTTGCAGGCAGGTGTGCAGCCGGGGACCGAGGTAGTGGATGCACAGTATGTGCGGATGATGGAGCAGCTGCGGCATGTGGGAGCAGGGTATTTCTCAGGGAGTACCGATCCGAGTGTAGCGGATGAGTGGAGGGAGCGGATGGAGGATATTTTCCTTTCGCTTAGGTGTCCCGACCGGTACAGAGTGGATCTGGCAGTGTTTTACTTGTCAGGAGATGCACGTGTGTGGTGGAGGTCGGTGACAGCACGGAGGGTGCAGCAGGGTATGACTTGGGGAGATTTTGTGAGGGAGTTTAACTCCAAGTATTTCCCTCAGGAGGCTCTTGATCGCATGGAGGCACGGTTCTTGGGGTTGACTCAGGGAGACCGTACAGTGCGGGAGCTGGATGCAGAGTTCAGTCGGCTTGTGGGGTATGCAGGCAGGGCATGGGAGCCAGAGTCGGCTCAGGTGCGGAGGTTTCTGTTGGCTCTGCGGGATGATTTGAGGACTCGGTGCAGAGTGAGGAGCTATGCTACGAGAGCAGAGTTGGTTGAGGTTGCAGCTGGGATAGAGGATGACTTGAGGTCACAGGTGGTTGTGGTCAGTTCTTCAGTGCAGCCACAACAGTCTCAGCCGTCTTCTGTTCCTAGCAAGGGCGGCAAGCCTGCGCAAGGGCAGAAGCGGAAGTTCAATGCTATGCAGAGATCGAGGCAGGGAGGTGCGAGATGCTTTGGGTGTGGTAGCAGGGACCACAAGTTGACTAGCTGTCCACAGAGAGGTGAGCAGCGGGCAGTGACTGAGCAGCGGGCGGTGACGGAGCCGCGGGCAGACACTCGAGTGTGTTACTACTGCAGAGAGACGGGGCATATCAAGCCTCGTTGTCCCAAGTTGCAGCAGAGGGCAGTAGCAGTGTTGCAGGCTGGAGCTCAGCCAGGGATGCAGCAGGTTGTGCAGCACGGTGTGCAGCCGGTGGGTTGGATCGAGCCGACGTCTCAGGTGTACTCGACTCAGGAGCCCGGTGGCACTAGTGTAGGAGCGATCACAGGTATAACTTCTGAGATTCGAACTTGGTTAATTCAATAGTTCAATTATTTTTGTTTTGCTTGTGGTCAAGTGTTAGGTTCTCAACACATAGGGTTTGTGTAGGGACCTTGTTGGTGGGCGGGTTTAAGTCCCATGTTATGTTTGATTCTGGAGCTTCTCATAGCTTCATTACTCCGGAGTGTGCCGAGAGTGCGGGGATCAGAGGGATCCTGGAGCGCTCAGGAGTTGTCAGAGTTGCGGGAGGCAAGTTCCTGAGGGTTATTGGACGAGCTGGAGGAGTTGATATTCAGATCGCGGGAGAGTCGTGGCCAGCGGATTTGCTTATCAGTCCAGTGGAGTTATATGATGTCATTCTTGGTATGGATTGGTTGCATCGGTACAAGGTGCATTTGGATTGCTATCGAGGTAGAGTGGAGTTTGAGCGTCCAGGAGGGAAGTTGGTTTTCAGGGTATTAGACCGACTTCGGGAGTCTCGTGATCTCAGCCGTTCAGGCAGGGAAGATGATCGAGAAGGGCCGTGAGGCTTATCTGGTTACTATATCTATGCCAGAGTCAGTGGGGAAGTCTACGGTTAGCGGTATTCCGGTTGTGGAGGAATTTGAGGATGTGTTCCAGTCATTGCAGGGATTACCACCATCTCGGTCGGATCCTTTTACTATTGAGCTGGAACTGGGGACGATGCCGTTATCCAAGGCTCCTTACAGGATGGCTCCAGCAGAGATGGCAGAACTGAAGAAGCAGCTGGAAGATTTATTGAGTAAGGGTTTTATCCGTCCTAGTTGTTCACCGTGGGGAGCTCCGGTATTGTTCGTTAAGAAGAAGGATGGGAGTTTTCGGTTGTGTATTGACTATCGGGGTTTGAACCGAGTTACTGTGAAGAACAAGTACCCTCTCCCGAGGATTGATGAGTTGTTGGATCAGTTGAGGGGTGCTACTTGGTTCTCAAGATCGATTTGGCATCAGGATATCATCAGATTCCTATTCATGAGGCAGATGTGAGGAAGACAGCCTTCAGGACGAGATATGGACACTACGAGTTTGTGGTGATGCCGTTTGGGTTGACAAACGCGCCAGCTGCGTTTATGAGATTGATGAACAGCGTGTTCTAGGAGTTTCTGGACGTGTCAGTCATCATTTTCATCGACGACATCCTGGTATATTCTAAGAGTCCTGAGGAGCATGCAGTACACTTGAGAGCAGTGTTGGAGAAGCTGAGGGAGCAGAAGTTGTTTGCTAAGCTGAGCAAGTGCAGTTTCCGGCAGCGTGAGATGGGGTTCTTGGGTCATATTGTTTCAGCTGAGGGAGTTTCAGTGGATCCAGAGAAGATTCAGTCCATCAGGGAGTGGCCGAGGCCGCAGAGTGCCACTGAGATTCGGAGTTTCCTGGGGTTGGCAGGTTACTACAGGAGGTTTGTTCGGGGTTTTGTGTGGTCACCAGAGTGTGAGGCAAGTTTTGCAAGTCTCAAGCAGATGTTGACTACCACGCCGGTGTTAGCACTGCCTGAGCAGGACGAGCCTTATGTTGTGTATACAGATGCTTCTAGAGTGGGGTTGGGTTGTGTACTTATGCAGCAGGGGAAGGTTATAGCTTATGCTTCGCGGCAGTTGCGGAAGCATGAAGCTAATTATCCTACTCATGATTTGGAGATGGCAGCAGTGATCTTTGCTCTTAAGATTTGGAGATCCTATCTGTATGGTGGGAAGGTGCAGGTGTTTACAGATCACAAGAGCCTGAAGTACATTTTTACTCAGCCTGAGCTGAATTTGAGGCAGAGGCGTTGGATGGAGTTAGTAGCAGATTATGATCTGGATATAGCTTACCATCCTGGTAAAGCTAATTTGGTTGCAGATGCCTTGAGTCGGAAGCGGGTGGCTTCGGCTCAGGAGCAGGATATGGAGGCATTGGTAGGTGAGATTAGTGCATTGAGTTTGTGTGCTATCTCACAGGAACCTTTGGGTTTGGAGGCAGCTGATAGAGCGGATTTGTTGAGCAGAGTGAGGTTAGCTCAGGGGAGCGATGAGGGGCTGATGAATGCCTCTAAGGCTGCGGGTGCAGAGTATCAGGTTTCTGCTAATGGTACTATCCTTGTGCATGGTCGGATTTGTGTGCCCAAGGGTGAGGATTTGAGGCAGGAGATCCTGAGAGAGGCTCATTCGAGCAAGTTCTCTATTCATCCAGGGGCGACCAAGATGTACCGTGACCTCAAGCGGTATTATCACTGGGTCGGGATGAAGGACGTAGCGGACTGGGTGGCAAAGTGTGATACTTGCCAGCTGGTGAAGGCAGAGCATCAGGTTCCTGGTGGTTTATTGCAGAGTTTGCCTATTCCAGAGTGGAAGTGGGATTTGATCACGATGGACTTCGTGGTAGGTTTGCCTGTGTCGAGGACGTTTGATGCTATTTGGGTCATTGTGGACTGTTTGACTAAGTCTGCACATTTTCTAGCCATCAAGAAAACGGTTGGAGCAGCGGTTTTGGCCAAGAAGTATGTGAGGGAGATAGTCAGATTGCATGGTGTGCCTGCTAGTATTGTGTCTGATAGAGATTCCAAGTTCACTTCGGTGTTCTGGAGGGCATTTCAAGCGGAGATGGGCACGAAGGTGCATATGAGTACAACCTATCATCCTCAGACGGACGGTCAGTCAGAGAGGACGATCCAGATTTTGGAGGATTTATTGAGGATGTGTGTGCTGGATTGGGGTGGTCATTGGGCAGATCACTTGAGCTTGGTGGAGTTTGCTTATAACAACAGCTACCAGGCTAGTATTGGGATGGCTCCTTATGAGGCTTTGTATGGGAGGCCGTGTCGTACACCATTATGTTGGACTCAGGTGGGGGAGAGGAGCATATTTGGTGCAGATTTTGTTCAGGAGACCTCGGAGAAGATTTGGGTTTTGAGGCTGAACATGAAGGAGGCTCAGGATCGGCAGAAGAGCTATGCTGATAGGAGGAGAAAGGATCTTGAGTTTCAGGTTGGTGATAGAGTGTACCTCAAGATGGCCATGTTGCGGGGTCCGAACAGGTCATTGACAGAGACTAAGTTGAGTCCGAGGTACATGGGTCCGTTCAGAGTGGTTGAGCGGGTGGGACCAGTGGCATATAGGCTGGAGTTGCCTGAGGTTATGCGTGCGTTCCACAAGGTATTTCATGTGTCGATGCTGAGGAAGTGTCTTCACGAGGGTGATCAGTTGTTGGCTAAGATTCCTGAGGATCTTCAGCCTAACATGACTTTGGAGGCGAGACCATTGAGGGTGCTCGAGAGGAGAGTCAAGGAACTTCGGAAGAAGAAGATTCCTTTGATGAGAGTCCTGTGGGACTGTGACGGAGTAGAGGAGCAGACTTGGGAGCCCGAGGCGAGGATGAAGGCAAGGTTTAAGAAGTGGTTTGAGAAGCAGACCGCTTGAGCTTGTCTAGCCGGGTCCGAGTTGTAGTCCGTGGCTGGAGCGGGTACGGAGTATTCCAGCCCATCTCTCTTGATATTTGGTCGCTTAGGGGTGGTTGGTTGTGCGACTGAGTATCAAGATGAGGTGGTGCTCGGGATGCGGGTTGATGGCTCCGGTTGTTGTATTTTGGTTTTCTGATGTATTTTCGTTGAGATTGTAAAGATTATGACATTTTGAGATTAATAAGATGAGTATTTTTCTTTATGTTGACTGTGGTTGTCATGGGAAAAGAGAAATAGCTCGGGTTTCTATTTTTGGAAAGTTTCCATAAATAGGAAGTTTCCACAAAAGGAAAGTTTCCAGAATTAGAAAGTTTTCTAGGAAGGAAAGTTTTGTGGAAATGTTGAGGTAGATCTAGCCGGGAGATACTCGTTGGCATCAGTATTTGTTTTGCTCGAGGCCGTGTGGGCCCAACTCACGTGATACCGATAGCTCGATGGACTTTGTGGCCAGAGAGTGGGAGTGGTATGTTGCTTCGGATGACGATCCGAGAGCGCGCTTGAGGGTGACGACGACCGAGAGCGGGATATGTGAGGCTCCCTGGATACCGTAGCTGTGAGCCGAGGCTCGGCAGTGAGCCGGTATGTCTCTAGGGTTGCGACCCGAGAGCGGGGGTGTGTGTGAGTGACTTCCTGGATGCCGTAGCTTAAGGCGGTTGGCCTGATAGCGAGCCGGCATGATTCGTTGGTTGCGACCACGGACGGGGAAGCACTGAGTTGTGAGCAAATAGTGTTATGATGCGAGTATATTGGCTAGAGGGAGACCTCGAGGTCAGTCGGAGGTGTGCGGGCTGTTGCGACAGTGGCACGGGAAACCTTGGCTGATGGTATATAGTCCGGTCTGGGGACGTGCGGGCCGTGTTGACGGTGGCACGAGGGTCCTTGGAGGAGGATGGTGTTGCGGGATTCGGGGACGAATCCATATTGGTGGGGGAGAATTGTAACGCCCGTGAACCAAAAATCCCGGTTTAGGTTCTGCATCGGTCGATGCAAGGTCTAATTTCTGTGTTTTGACTTAAGTCAAACGCTGCGTTTTGGGCAAAGGGAAAAGGAAACCCTTAAGTCGTGTTTTGGTTTCATTCGAGGGTGGCAGCCGTTTTTGAGAGCGAACGAGAGAGAAAAAGAGTTCTTGAGAGTTTCTGGAGTTTTCTTGGAGATTTGGTGTTTTCCTGTAGAGATCTGTAGCTGGGATCGTTGTAGGAGTTTCCTAGAGGCTGATCTAAGCTAGAGGAACCTTTAACTTGCTTGTTTTAGGTGGTTAGACGTGTTAGATCGTAGTTAAGGACGTTAGGAAGCTTTCTTGTGGCTTGGGAATGAGTTTCTGTGGTTGTAGGAACGAGATCCGGCGAGAAGCTTCGGGGAAATCACGGTGCTCGACGTTGCGTCGATCGATGCATTGCTTGCATCGGTCGATGCAAGTGCGAGGACGGCGCGATAAACTTTAGGGTTTTCGTGTTGCGTCGAGCATGCGTCGGTCGATGCAGACTGGGTATCGGTCGATGCAAGTGCAACTTGCATCGGTCGATGCAGCTTCTGTATCGATCGATGCTTCCTCAGTTGGCATCGGTCGATGCTGAGTCCTGGTTCGTTGATTGTTGTGTGTTGATTGTTGTGTGTGGTTATTGGTTACTCTATTGCTTGTGTGTATAGCCCAGTAGATGGGAGGATTGCCTTACTGAGTGTTTGTAAAATACTCATGCATTGCAATATGTGTTTGTGGTGCAGGTAAAGGCAAAGTGTGATCGTGGAATCAAGGCGATGAGGAAGGGATGTTCTAGAGGCTTGATTGATTGTGGTCTAGCTATTGTTAGGTTGCTAGATTAAGTCAATGGAACATTGTAGGTTGTTAGCTTTTGGTTATTTTTCCTATTTGGATTATGTTGCTATTGAGTATTGGTTTATTGTTGTTGGAATTCTTTGGTTTAATGGAAATTGTTTTATTTGTTTATCCGCTGTTGTTGATTGTTGCTAGGATGTTAGTGGGTATGGGACCACTAGTAAATTAAAGTATTAAAAAAAAAAAAAAAAATGGGAAGGGTTGTTTCAGAAGTAAAGAGAAACAAGTAAAGAGATGATGAAAACAAATAAAGAAAGAAGAAATAAATAAAATTATAGAAAGCAGAAAAATGGAGACTGAAGT
This sequence comes from Camelina hispida, assembly GCA_023657505.1. Lineage (NCBI taxonomy): Eukaryota > Viridiplantae > Streptophyta > Magnoliopsida > Brassicales > Brassicaceae > Camelina > Camelina hispida. The sequence continues at coordinate 9,892,785 of CP094635.1, read as the reverse complement.
AAAGAGAAACAAGCAAACAGATGATGAAAACAAATAAAAAAAGAAGAAAGAACTAAAATTAGAGAAAAAAACAAACAAATGATGAAAACAAATAAAGAAAGAAGTAAGAAATAAAATTAGTGAAAAAGAAAAATGGAGACTGAAGTAAAGAGAAACAAGCAAACAGATGATGAAAACAAATAAAGAAAGAAGAAAGAAATAAAATTAGAGAAAACAGAAAAATGGAGACTGAAGTAAAGAGAAACAAGCAAACATATGATGGAAATAAATAAAGAAAGAAGAAAGAAATAAAATTAGAGAAAGCAGAAAAATGGATACTGAAGTAAAGAGAAACAAGCAAAGAGATGATGAAAACAAATAAAGAAATAAGAAAGAAATAAAATTAGAGAAAGCGGAAAAATGGAGACTGAAGTAAAGAGAAACAAGTAAAGAGATGATGAAAACAAATAAAGAAAGAAGAAAGAAATAAAATTATGGAAAGCAGAAAAATCGAGACTAAAGTAAAGAGAAACAACCAAACACATGATGAAAACAAATAAAGAAAGAAGAAAGAAATAAAATTATGGAAAGCAGAAAAATGGAGACTGAAGTAAAGAGAAACAAGTAAACAGATGATGAAAACAAATAAAAAAAGAAGAAAAAAATAAAATTAGAGAAAAAAAAAATGGAGACTGAAGTAAAGAGAAACAAGCAAACAGATGATGAAAACAAATAAAGAAAGAAGAAAGAAATAAAATTATAGAAAGCAGAAAAATCGAGAAAGGAGTAAAGAGAAACAAGCAAACAGATGATGAAAACAAATAAAAAAAAAAGAAAGAAATAAAATTATGGAAAGCAGAAAAATGGAGACTGAAGTAAAGAGAAACAAATAAACAGATGATGAAAACAAATAAAGAAAAAAGAAAAAAATAAAATTAGAGAAAAAAAAATGGAGACTGAAGCAAAGAGAAACAAACAAACAGATGATGACAAATAAAGAAAGATAAAAGAAATAAAAGTAGATTAAATAGAAAAATGGAGACTGAAGTAAAGAGAAACAAACAAAGAGATGATGAAAACAAATAAAGAAAGAAGAAAGAAATAAAATTAGAGAAAAAAAGAAAAATGGAGACTGAAGTAAAGAGAAACAAGCAAACAGATGATGAAAACAAATAAAGAAAGAAGAAAGAAATAAAATTAGAGAAAACTAAAAAATGAAGACTGAAGTAAAGAGAAACAAGCAAACATATGATGGAAATAAATAAAGAAAGAAGAAAGAAATAAAATTAGAGAAAGCAGAAAAATGGATACTGAAGTAAAGAGAAACAAGCAAAGAGATGATGAAAACAAATAAAGAAATAAGAAAAAAATAAAATTAGAGAAAAAAGAAAAATGGAGACTGAAGTAAGAGAAACAAGCAAACAGATAAAGAAAAAAGAAATATAAAACAAAGAGGTGTAAGACATTGAGGTACAACAAAGAGGTGTAACACATAGAGATATGAAATTAAATGGTGTAAAAATTAATGGATGTGATTTTTGAGACCAGGAGGTACAACAAAGAGATGCAAAGACTAAGAGGTGTGATTTAAAAGGTGTAAAAATGAATGGATGTGATTTTTGAAACCAGGAGGTACAACAAAGGGATGCAAAGACTAAGATGTGTGATTTTTGAAAGATGGGGGTGCGACGAAAAGACACGATTAATAATTTTAAACCGTTGGATTAAAACTGGAACCAATCTCATCCGTTGGATTAAAAAATGACACAAAAAGTGGGTTTGCTATTATATATAGATATAAAATGACAATTATAAAACCTAAACCCCAAATACTAAACTTTAATTCTTAAAAACTATAACCTAAATGTAAATTGGGAACCCAAACCTAGAAAAACAAATTCTAAAAATTAATTTAACATAGTGTAAATGTGTAAAAAATGACAAAAATAAAAATGTTCAAAAAAAGATATTTTTGAAAATGTGTATGCCAAAAAAGATATTTCTAACAAATTGTCTTCTCTTTTTTGTATTTTTAGAGAGAAAAACGATAATTTACGGAAATTTTGTTTTAGAATGACATTGCCTCCAAAATTTCTATTGTGTTCTTTGATACGAAAGTGCGCAAGCATCTACAAGATATTCTTAAATATCAGATGAAACCTTGCCGCTTTGTTGTTCGGAAACTCTCAAGTCCAAACTCGTTAACTCCCATGTAAAAAAGAATAGTTCGTGCGAGATGACAAAACAGTCACTTAGTGACATGGTTTTTGTGATGAACTTGATTGAACTATTCTCTATGGTAATTAGGACTTGGTTTTTTTTTTTTGTTTAAGGAAAATACATAATCGTACGACGAGTATATGTAATTGTTTCTATATATTTTTGGGCTTTTTTATTAATTACGATTTAAACAATGTTAACTTTTAGAGATTTTTGTATTGTTGGAATATGTCAAATGTTGTTTGTCTCATTAAAATATGTTAGGACGTTTGTAGTAATCCACACCACAAAATTTGTCAATTTTTTCTAATGGAATATGTCAAATGTTGTTTGTCTCATTAAAATATGTTAGGACGTTTGTAATAATCCACACCAAAAAATTTGTCAATTTTTCTAATTATAGGCTGAGTTCTTCATACAGTTTCCTATTGTGTAAGGTTGAAAGGTGTGTGGGCGAGTAAAGTGGGCACAGGACTAAGTCTTGAACGGTAATTAAATAAGTGCTTAAAAAAAGTTAATAGGAGCTTGAAATGGGATTTCTAGGTTGTCTCTTCTTTTTCACTTTCTAGATTCGCGGAAGAAAAAGACAATGAAACGAAATGTGTGTAGGGTTATAATGGATGTCTTACTTGTACCATATGGAGTGGTCTCTAGAATGCTATTGGGAGATGGTTTCTATCATGGAAACTGGTCAGTCAAAAGATCCAACGAAAGCTCATCCGTACATGATATATGCACTTAATATTCACTTGGTCTCGTACGAGGAAATTAAAAATACACCAACCAATATAGTAAAAAGGACAAGCTAATAGAGACAAGTTAAAGTTTTGTGGTGGCCTCCAACAACAAGCAGTAGAAAACGATAAGGTATACTGTGTTGTACAATAGCAAAGGATTTACGTATAAGAGAAAAAGTGTGTGTGACCCTATGCATGATTGCAACAACCATTCGTTTCTTGGCAGTTGGCAACTTGGCATAGTTCAGCTTCTCTATCTCTACATGGACTAGTTTCATGTGAAGTCCTAAATTGGTTGGATCTTTGGGTTCAGATAGCTCATTAGCACAAAGTAGCAATAATACTTAGTCCAATAGATCTAGAAAAGAAGTGAAGTCCACAAGTAGTCTACACGAAACGATTTAGGTCACAGTAGGTATCAAACTCTAAGGGCAGACGAGTGCATCTATCCTTCCCATATATCTTGGCCTAACTACAACTGTACCACCTCGCTTTGGTTTGATTGACTTTTGGTCCTCCTCCTTGGAGAGACTAATTATATCGTTCGGTAATTTTCTGATTGGAAAAGAAAGAAAAAAAAAATGTTAGTTCCTTGAGACAAATTACAATAATTTTGTAAAGATATGAATAGAATTGGCCCTTGTCATTCAAAGCGCATGGAGAAATACTCCGACGAATGAGAAGATAGAAGATTCTTATAGTACCGACGACGGGACGAGACGTTATGATGCTTAGTAAGTTAGGACCCTCCTCTGTTAAAACCACTCAAACAACAATTATTTCTTTAAACTGTTTGCGTCAGCTTGGACACAAGCAATAATGTTGAAACTTGAAAGAAGAAACAATGTCATTTTCCCTCACAAAATTCCAATGATTTATAAACTTCATACAGTATATAGTTAGTTTACACTAAACCGACTAAACGGTGTAAATCAAGTCAAAGTAAATGTGGACAAATCTCTGATTTTAAGAAACATAACACTCAGCCAATCGAGTTCACAAGTTGTAGAGGGAACCGTTCAGTATATCTGTTTTAGGAAAGCTTTGCATTATCGGCTTGTCTAGTAATCAACATAAGAAGGATGTTGTTAATGTTTTCCCTTAAACAGAGTTTAGCTTATACGTCTCTTCTTCCTCTGTTTCAGAAATAGACCAAAACGGCCATAATGAGTTTAAGGCTTTGAGCTATGGGGTCCTTATTCAGTTCTTTATGGGCTTCTGAGTTTGCTAAGCCCACCAAATCACAGCAACCCGCAACCCACAATCCATTAAACCTCCAGACAATTATTCTATTTTTCTGCTAGACTTCTCTCTTTCGCCACTATAAAATTCATAATATTGGCGACAGATGTGAATTCGTCTGAGATCGAATATGAGATGCCTCCATCATTACAAAAAAAAAAAAAAAAATGTCTAAAAATGCATGTACTGCATGTAAGATACGTAAATAGAAAATGCTAACCCAATGAACTAAAAAATTGGTTGAAATTTGAAATTGAGCAAATAATAGTGTGACAAGACAAGTCCTAGTAAATAAATGCAATGACATTAAACATGTGGCGAAGCAGGCTGTAAACTACCTAAGAAATAAAGGTTATGTATTCGCGAATTATAAGAATATTCTTCTAGTTAATTTGTAATCCCCAAGAAAATAATCTAGACAACCTTAGTTTCTCTTAGACTAATTTGTAAAGTTCAAAAACTTGAAAACCCCCAAAGTAGAAGTGTGCATGGAATTGGAATCATACTGTAATACTCAAGCTGTCTGTTCTCAAAAGATTTGCGTGTCTAAATCTCATCATCTCACTTTGCATTAATTTACTAGTACAGTATACAGTTTATTATACTTTTAAATTATTACTGTCACGTTTTTAAATTATTTCTGTCACCACCCTCTGCTCGAATACCAATGCAATATGGAAATAATGTTGCAGGATTGTTTCTGATAGCTCTCTCGGCTCAGGAACCAAATACATAATGTGTCTGATTTGGTAACCCCTTTACAATTTTGGATTTTTACTAGTGTCTAAAAACTCAAAAAAGATCTTGTTCTCTACAACCTCTTTTTTCTTCTTTTGTCAGTCCATGCATATATTTCCTCTTCCACTTGCCATTATACGTTAGAGGTGATAACAAAAGAAGATAAAAAGAGAAGCCTAATTTGTCTTAAACAGAAATGGGAAAAGAATGGCACAAGGGAGGAAGATCCATTGGTTCCTCTAAAAGCAAGGAAAAATCCAATGAAACTAGTGGCTGCATCACTGCTCTTTACCACTTTTTTCATTTCCACCGTTTTTACTTTCCTTCACGTCATCATCACCACCACCAACCTAGTATTGATTCTCCTTCCAGAAATCCTAAAGGTACGTGCTTCCTCGCTCTCTAGATAAAGGACTTAATCAGGAGTTTTTGCAAGACAGTGAGTAAACAGAGAAGAATGTTATGTTACTGAAACTTGCAGGATTGGTGGCGCCACGAAACAGCTTGGACTTAACAGAGGAGTCTCCATTATCAACAAACTACAAGCTGGAAAAAGAAATCTTGAACATCCATGTAAGTCAACATTGATGGGTTCATTACTTTTGAAGTAACTTGATCGATGGAGCTAAGTGAGAATTCAAATGCAGGTGGGCGGGAAGAAGTCAACACTTAGAGCACTTCTCATCGACAGATCCTCTAGTAACTCCAACTCACCTCGCACACCAAGTTCAAACGTGGTGGCTAGACTCATGGGTCTTGATCTTCTTCCGGATAACTTCGACCTTAATAGATCACCAAGGGTTGGAGTAAGAGGACATAGACTCCCCGGGAATGGCTCAGGGACAAGATCCTTACCTGTGAGCCCTAGGATCTCCTTTGATTCTGACAATCGTCGCCTCTCTCTTCAGCTAAACAGAGAGAATAATAAGCATGATGAAGAGTTTGCACGTAAGAGGTTGAAAGAGTTGAAACAAGATGAGGGAAGTCCAAGTCTCAGACACAAGGGGAAGCAGATGAAAGAGAGTGTACCAACCACCAGAAAATTTGGTATGGATATAACAAACTTGCTTGAGAACACAAGGGCAGGAGCAACACAAAACAAGATTGAGCATAGCAGGTTTTCAAAGAAACAGAACACATTTGTATTAAGAGAAGATCACAACTCTGGGAAACGAGCAACAAAGGTGACCCTCAAGGAGAACTTGAAAGGAGTAAAAGAATCAAAACTATTTCCTCATCCAACACCCAAAACTAGAAAGGCCTTCAAGACTGTAACAACACACGTGAATTTTGATAGCTCTGGTCTTTTAGAGAAGAAGAAAATCTCAAAATCAAATGATACTAATGTCAACATCTCTGTAGCATCATCAGCTTTGTCTGTTACAGAACGTCCTCGGAAACAGGTAAATTTTTTTCTATGTTTTAGTCTCGTTGAGGAAATAACACAAACTAGGCATTCTTACTCAGTGATTGACTATTAAAGTATTTTCAGAAGAACAGAGCTGAAGAACCAGAGCGGAATGCAGATGCGAAGATATGTTCTGTTCAGATGTACAAGTACGAGAAGAAGCTCCATCAAGAACCGCCAAGATCCAATTTTTACGACTCTGCCACCTTAACCAACCCAGGAGGAACCGTTGCGGAGATGAAGAAACTTAAAGAGGAAGAGGAAAGGGTCGTCGCAGAGATTGAGAGGCATATCGTAGACGCCCTCGTGCATGAAACGGTGGAAACGATGTCGTTTTTATGTTTAAACGCCAACGCTATGTGTAGAACGCCGTCAGGACTTGGCGGCTATTCTAAAACAGCGTCTGCGTTTTAACCCTAATAATGTACGTTTTACATCTTGCTAATTACTAATTGTTGTAATCAATCCATAATTCGAATTTCTTAAATCTGTTATTCCAGAAATTAAGTGTTCTTCTCTCTCTATCATAAATTCATAGAATAGATTAACGTTAACGACAATGATTATAAAGCAAATTTAAGAGTAAAAGTTTATGGTCACTATATTTGTTTATCATGAAATACTCTAATTGAAGAAACAAGTTACTATCATTTATGAAGGATCAAGGATTGGCTAATAAATATTCACTGGCCATCTTTGAACTATTTAGTGGTCAAAACTATTAAATGTATGGAGTTAATGGCCCAATCGTACATTCGTACCCAAAACTTCGCTTGTGGAGTTTAAAAACTTTGATATCTATCAACAATGATGTTATAATTAAAGTTTGACTATAACATTATTTATAACTTATAAGAAAAAAAAAAAAAAAAAAAAACTCAAACATGCCACCAAGTAAAAAAAAAAAAAAAAAAAAAAAAAAACAGTTCTTCAGAAGAAGAAAGACAAGAAAAGAGAAATATATATATATATATATAGTAAAGAACTCTTTAATTATACATATACTTTATTCTTGAATTTACGCATAGATAGAATATATTAAAACATTCTGAAGTAGCAGTAATATACATACTTGGGTAAATCAGAGCACTCAGCTTTCAGGCAATCCAATGAACAAATCAGTTTTGACATCCGATATGTTCATGTTTCCACAACCACAAGAAGCTTCACTCTTCTCACTCTCTAGGCTTCTCGGCTGCATCCACAAGGGCTTTTCTTCAAACTGAAATGTAACAAATTATTTTTTCCTAAATTCCATGGAAGAATAAGAAGAAAAACTTAATACTTAGAGAAAAAAAAAAAAAAAAAACAATCATGGACTTGTACATAAGAAACGAGATGTTAATTGATGTTTTTGTCCATGAAATGCAAAACCTTCCCAAGACATGTATTATCTTAATGTAGTAGTAAAATAAAGAGACTATAGTACATGTTTATGATTACTTAGATCCAAAATATCCAAATATAAATATATTAATACGATTTATAATGGTTCATCGTCAACATGAGAGTTACATCCATTTTTTCCGGATTTTACTATAGTTGAATTTAGAGCTCCTATAAATTTTGTCCTTTTATCCCTCTTTCTACCTCTTGGCTTTCTTTAGCTCTTTGTCTCCTTCTAACTAAGATATATATACAACTACTGAACGAATGTTATGTATAAGGTAGAGAAAATTCTAGAACAAATATACATATGGGTCAAACATACATGGAATATCCTTAATTAATAGACTATTTTAATGAAAATAGAGACTACACAACTCAACAATTTTAAAGCTTATGTTTGTGCATTAATCAATATATGCATGCCATAGGTTATATATAAATGTGTATACCATTTGGTGCAGCCTACTTCTCTCGTTCAAGACACATTTCCCTCCTGCAATCTAATGGAGTAAAAATGAACAAATTTTACAAAGAGAAATAGAAATTACATACCCTTCAGACTATTTAAAGTACGTAATTGGTATTACCTCAGCTTTTAGTTTCTCTATCTTATCTTCATTTAACTTAGCCTGCCAAATCATGGAATCCGAATTTAGCAACTACATAAGACACATAAATAAACATTGAAGCTGGCTGGTTCGATAGCTAATCATTTCGATTTAAACCTTTCACAATAAGATAAACCTTCAGAAAAATCCCTAGTAAAAGACCACTATTGTTCAACGCATTATGAAAACAAATACTATAAAGATTGTAATGAGAATCATGTTTTCTCTATCTCCATGTTTATTAGTCCTCCGATCCATTTAATTGTACCTTTCTTGATCTTACAATAGTAAGGCTTTTCTCAATTTGGATGGTTAGCTCCTTGAGTTCCTCCGCCGAACACAAGTCCAAATCTTGCCCCATCACCTTCCTTAAGATATTATCGGAGTGCATAATATATATATTGTGTATCAAGAAAACATATGCAGTAGATTTAGAAAGATCAGAAAATACCGGCATTGAAGTTGAAGATGTTCAATTTTGTGCATCATTACTGCCATTTCCTTCTTGAGCTCCTGCACATATTGCTCTTTTTGGAGTCTCTCCTCCCCAAAAGCCTCTCTCCTATATATCTCATATCGTTCCATTATCTTCTTCATGCTGAGTACATTTTCAAGAACATCTTCATCATTTATAAGTATATATATCATTTATTACAGCATATGTATTAATTTCTGAAATGTTATCATGACCAACAATAATATTCACATATATGCAACTTTTGTGTATTGTAGACTTAAATTAATTAGTCACGCTTGACCGATCTCATGACTAGTATCATTTTAATAGAAATTGGAAATTTTCCAAGAGATGGATCGGGTGATGTACATCTTAAGGTTTTCTACATGTTTTTCGACCTAACATGTTAAACGTAACATATGAGATCTCAACGTGTATATATATCTTTTAATTTGTGTGACTTGGTTCAGTAATCAATGATGCTTATAAGCATGACCTATTGGTTAGTACGTCAGAAATTAACTCAATAGCAAAAGCATTGATTACATACATCAACACACTCAAGAGTCATGAAAACTAACTAGGGCTTAAGTTTGTGACCCTGGCACAAAGCCTCAAAATATTGTCTAATACATCATGTAGTTAGTTACCTTTTCTGAAAACTGTCCGATTGTACTCTTAAGGTATTAATTTTTATGGCATGGTCACTGAGATTTTTTCATAGTTATAATAACATGTCAAGTGGTTTCAGCATGAGTTCCAAGGCATACTAGGTTCAAAGTTCAAGAACGCTTTTTGGGAAAATCCTAAATCACTTGCTCGTGCTTGAAGAAGAACACTTAAGTAACTTACCAACACATTTTAGCCAACTAATTTGATTAGGTATTAATTCTTTAAATAAAAATATGTGGTACTACGTACAAATTACCTACATGGCCAAACAAATCAAAGCACTCAAAGAGCATATTTTGGGAAAAAAATAAATTCAGTGCAGCAAATATAGGTACTTGTATTGTACGATTTGGAGAAAAAGAGATAAAAATCTATATGGAGCAGATTCATATATATGCAAGATTCAAGCATCAGTATATATATGTATATGGAGTAGATTATAAATGAGTATATATTGGATTAAAAGATTTTAAAAAATGATGTAGATGCTTACTCAGAGCTAGCGAAATCATATAGTCTTCCGTTCTGAGAAAAGACAATGGCGGCGACTTGAGCATCGCACAAAACTGAAAGCTCGTGAGCTTTCTTCAAGAGACCTTTCCTACGCTTGGAGAACGTGACTTGTCTGCTGGTCACGTTCTCGATTCTTTTGATTTCGATCTTTCCCCTCACCATCTTCCAGCTGCCAAGATTAAGTTATGAAACCCTAATTAAGTTAAGCTGAGCCATTTTTGTTAAAAGAAGATATAAGTTTCTTTTAGATATAGATGAAAACGAACTCACTTTGGATCCAGACCCCAGAAATGGATTCTTGAAAAGAAGATGGAGATCCAAAGAGTAGATCAGCTCTAACCCAAAAGTCAAGGTGATAAAACTTCCTCAGAAAAGTTTGTGAAATCTGAGAAAATAAAGAAACCCCGGCCCACAAAAACTCTTTTCCTAAATCTGTCAAGATTTGATTCAAAGACCTCCAAGCAAAGAACACGAATCTGTCCAGACCAAAAGAATCCGACCAAGAAAATATGTAATATATATATATACAAGGAATTGACAATAAAAGAAAAGAAAGGAAAAAGAGATGAAAATAGAGAGAACAATAAAAATTAGTGGAAAGAGACAATGAATGAATGAGTCGCAAATTAACTAGATCCCTCGATGACTTAGTCTCTCTTTCGTCTACCTTTCCTTATGCAGTGGAGACACAAAACCCTAAGTTTCATTAGTCTTGATTTCTCTCTTAATTTAGTTAGTCGTCTAAGGAAGAAAAAAAAATCTTATGCAGTGAATGCTAATAAGATTATCCCACGTTGCCGGAAGACAAAAGCCCCCTCCAAAAAAAAAAAAGGATAAGTAAATTTTAAGCTTCTGATTAAGAAATGGCCATAGCTAGCTTTTGATTATTAATATTTTTTGGCAAGATGAAGAAGTGGAGACACTAGAGAGAAGAAAAAAGTAAATTAATGTAAATACTCTATATACATATTATCAATTTCAATGTAAATAATGTTCTACTTTGTCCAGTTAGATGGGCCTGATGTGTTTGACCAAAAAAAAAAAAAAAAAAAAAAAAAAAAAAAAGATGGGCCTGATGAATGTATGTATTATACAATTTGAAGTCAATGTTTATCAATTTTTTTTTTCGTCAACAAAAATTGTGAAAGGCAGATTTAGTCTCCCAAAAAATTACAAATATACATTTCCGATTGCTTCAATTCATTTTTAACTGGTATTTTATTCAGTTTTTTTTTTTTTTTTTTGAAATCATATGTTGTGCATGCATCATCTTATATATGATTATGTTTTCTATGATTATTATAAATCCGCAATGGACAAGTAGTATACTACATCCTCTCGTTTGGATTTTTTTCCAGGACCATTTTTTTGGGAAACTTATAACACACATGTTAGCAGCATATCAGTACTAACACATCATATACATTGCTGCCAAAAAAAAAAAAAAAAACAACCACATCAAACGCTACTAATCACCTTTATACATTGTGTCATTATATGCACAGTTGTTTAACCAGTATAACCAGATAGAAACAACGTTAACGGTACAAAAAAAAACTATTTTGGTTAATCCAAAGTTTGAGAATCTTCATCTTATGGAAGTGGAAATAATCGATCTTGGTGGTGCAAAAAGATCGAACTCATCTGGAGAAGATAATCAGGCGGCTTGTTCCTTTGTTCGGTCAGTGTTCTTTAATTTTTGCTTGTGTCGAGCAAATCCAATTCACTTGCTAGGGATATTGCCAAAAACGTCACTATATAGAGGGTCATTTGCACTCTTACCTAGGTATGGGTGGTCCAGCTTGTTGGCTGCACAAAATAAAATGAGAATCCATGCTGAGGCGACGGTTGATTATTAGTTGTCATGTTTAGCTCTTTCTTTATAAATTGCCTTTGTCTGACTCTGTTTTTGAATTTCAGTATACTCTGTTTTTATTTTAAAAAAATCGCTTTGGCTTTTTCCGCCTTTACCAAGATAACAAAAGAAAGTTTATAACAAGAACAAATTCCAAGAGAGTGAGTTGTTGTCCAATGGAAATGTATCTGTCTTTGTTTGTACCAAACATATAAAACAAAACAATTCACTAACAAAGATATCATAAAAAGCTATTCATTCAAAAACCAAAAAACGTACAAAAAGACCCAAACAAGAAGAAGAAGAAAAACTAATAGAAAGGGAGATATAGAGGGATCGATGTGATAAATAATGTACAGGACACGACATGATCTTGAACTTGTGATGACTTATTCAGGGAGGTTAATGTGAAGTTTAATGAGGAGACCCGGGAAGACATCATCCGGGTCATGGATATGCGGGTTACGCTCCACGATAAACGGGTCACCGCACTTTTCGCTGATGCTGTGAAGCGTCTCACCTTCCCCTACTATGTATAACTCCTCACATGGCCTCTCCATCATTTGCTTCCCTCTCCAAACCTCACAGTTTCTTCCCCACCCCGTCGCTGCTCCGCTACCTCCTCCGTGGCTGTTTTTAACCGACCCCGCCAGTGTTAGGACCAGCAGTGCCACCAAACAGTAACTCGCCACTGTGTGTGACTTCGACACCATTACTCTTATCATAACTGTATGGAGGCTGAGAGAGCGAGAGAGAGAGAGAGATAAGTTGTGATGGCAAAACAAAAAAATGTGTTTTGTTCTTTCTCAGGCGTGAGGCTTGTGTTTATTATGTAAGAGAGATAGAGATTTTGTGATGTCTACACAAACAAATGTGTTTTGTTCTTTCTCAATCGCGAGGGCTTGTGTTTATATACCCATATGATTATAACGCCATATATTTTTCTATATACGTGGTGTAGTACTAATAAGCAATCACTATCACCACTCGTCAATTAAACTAATTCCGCCATTTTGGTCAATTAAATTAAAACATGTTATTTAGCAAAAGTAACTTTTGGATTCGCCTCGTGTTAATACATGGACCGTTAGATTTTAATCAAAAATCCATATATTTGGAAATCGCACCGTCCCATTACGTGAGGAGAGACTATGAAATATATCATATATAGTCTCATGAAATATATATACTATGAAAAAAAAAAGACTATAAAATCTATAGATATCACTCCTAAGTCCTAACTAAATAGAAAAATTCACCAACATGTCTCTACTAATATAGGCTTTGGAGTCCTTTATATCGTCACAATAGTTAACCAAGGCTAGTAAGTGATTTTGATTAATGGGAACTCGACTTCGCATATCGATGGCTTCCGAAAATGATATTTTCTCTCATTTTTGATGACTCATGAAAATAATTGGTTTATACTGTTTGCATGTGTTGTATCTTTCTCTTAAGTATAAAAGACATATTTGTAACAATCAATCTTGTTATTGTACTTTTTGGTGAAAAATAATAGCACACAAAACAAAAACAAAACCGAAAAGGCAAAAGACCATACTTCTAGATCAACAAAATACAATGAACCTTGATTACAAAAGTTTTGCTCAAGGTTCGATTTGGATAAACAAATATAATGTGAACTGAACTATGTTTTATTTTAGTTCAAATGGATTGACAATTTCTATATCCGAAAAAAAACTGAATTCGTATTAAACAAAGAGATTGAAAAATCTGATCAAAACTTATTTTTTCTTAAAGACACACGAATCTATTAGACTTTTTTCTACGTAAAGGAGAATAGATTTTGTGATAACCTGAACTTGATCTTAAATGGAAACTATACCAAACAATTTTGTTTTAGTTGTTAGATTTTTTCATAATATAAATTTGAGAAAATCTAAATCTTAAATTCATGTGCAACAGTCCTAGTTTTGCTTAATAATTATTATATATATTCCAAGGGCTAGAATCCAAGTTGAAGGAGAGAAGAAAATAACTCAAAAGTCACATTTTGTTACAAAAACTTTCTGATCTTTTTTTTTTTTTAATATTAATCATAAGAAAAGTATATGTTGTCTTAGCAGAAATCATCAGAAAAAAATATACTACAAATATATATACAAGACAGTTTCTTCTCAAGAAAAAAAAAAAAGGAAAAAAGAAAAACATTCTCTAGGAGGTCGGCAGTGTGGAAATACTTTCGGTTATAACTTAGTAGTATATCAGACGTAAATCGTAATGCGTATGATGAATTGAATAGACACAGCAAACACACGTACATGTGGGACACATCGGCCTCTTGTTCGTGTAACTAGCGCCGTATAGTTCCTAAGGTGTTGTGCTTGTGACTTCTGGAATTTCTTTAATTTGTACTGAAATAAACTATTAAAAAATCTAAGAAAGGAAAACAACAAAAATTATAAGATATCTTATTGTCTATTTTTCCTTAATGGGTCGGCCGACATATGACATTGACAAATAAGATACCATATATGTAATAAGAAAAATAAGAAATCAGACCACTCTCTAACTAATTGGATATAACTGAAATAAGGGATGATAGGAATTAAATATGCTTTGGAAAATTGGAAGTTATAGTGGTTGATGTTTTATTATGTGGATTCTATTTGCATTGCCACAATAAATGTCTCACGTATTTTTCTATGAATCTTACGTTTCGATTTGAAATTTATGAGCCTATTTGTTGTGACATAGACTTATGGTTTTGACCCCAAAAAAAAAAAGACTTATGGTTTAGATGGTGTATCTCACTTGTTAGTTATGGTTTGGATTTGTGTTTATTATAAGTTATAAAATTCTTCGTTACAATAAATAGATAGTAGAATGTCACTTTGTCATGATAGTTTTTAGATTTATATATAAGTAGAAATCTATTTTGGATTTTGGAATGCCATTGTACTGATATTTTATATGTGGTTAAATTCTACTTGATGGTCTCGAGTTTAAGCAAGAAAAGAAAAGGCATATCTGTTTTATATGACAATATTTTCAACTATTTCCACAAAAATAATTGGTTCAAAACTTGAAGACAAAACACATCAACATCAAAACTTTCAGTTGTTGGGAAAAAAATGAATGATGATAATGAAATTATCAAAATGAATGTACCCAAACTATTAAAATAGATGCCAGACATATCGATATCTCTCTCTGTTTACATCAACATCCCAAGAGTTGAAAATGGAACGTTAAAGAAAAATGGATGGAGTCATGAAGACAATGATTCATTTGAGTACAATCAAATACTTAATTATATTCGAATATATTTGGTATTTACTTATTTATTGCTTAGTGGATTTGATGTGGTGTATAATGTAGTTGTGATTGTATGTTAATGGGTGTGTAATTGTATTGAGCTTTTCAAATCATCAAATAAAAAACAACATCTTCACAGTGTATTTCCTCATCACGAGCTCCCTCTCTTCTTACAATGTGTTTATGCTTGCTATATTAATTGTACTTGGCTCAGAAAATGGTCTCTTAATAATCATAATGATTGAACTTTTATGTTCTAGTTAGAAGAAGTTAATTAAGAAATATGATTGTTCATATCTTCTTGTTTATTTGAGTAGAGATAACCTAACTTGTCGTCAAAGAAAGATGTAATACGTTTTGTGGAAAAACCAGTGTATCTCTTTTCCATTTTCATTGAGCAAATGAGGTGAATAGCTTTGAAGAGATCGTGCTTTTGTGTGATAGGCTGACAGGCAGAGTCCTCGAACCGCATCCACTGCGCACATTCAAGAAAAAGAATTGGGAAAGATTGCAACAAAATAATGTTTTCAGATTTAGAATAAGAAGTAGAGGTTACTTTACTTGAGCTGCTTCGATCTCTAAATCCTGCTTTTGAATATCGAAGGACGTAGGTCGCAAGAGACAAACGAAGAACAAATCTGATTTGGCAAAAAATGACTCATGGGTTTGACTGCAAACATAAGGCTAGATATATTAGAATGTGCAAGAATCAAGATTCAATAAAGCAGAGGATGTGTGATGATCCGTACCAGAAAGCTAGAATTTCCAAAAACTCTGTGTCGATCTGAAGATATACATATAGATTGAAACATTAGGTTTTGTATATTAATGATTTACATATTCACATATAAAGATGTTTTAGTCTGCTTACGCCTGTTTCTTCTTTCACTTCTCTAATGGCTGCCGCGAAAATATCCTCACCCTATACGCAAAATAAAAGATATATAGGTGAAAATGAAATCTTCAAAAAAAAAATGTACAAAGGGAATGAAAACTTATAACGCACACCTCGTCAACAACTCCTGTTGGGATTTTCCAGACACCTGTTCCGCATAATGTACCGTATTTTTCCTGCACAACAAGAATCTGCCTCTAGTTTTTTTAATTTACGGTGCAAGATGATCAACTCATGTTGACAGCAACACACTTAGTTTTGTATGCTAAAATTATGTCTTTACGTTTTAAGTTTACATGCTGATACATGATGATTAATTAGTATATTATAACTTGGAAATGTAAATAAATAATGGTGTTCTAACTCCTAAGTATACCTCCTTGTTCTGGTTCAAGACAACAGCACCAACACGAACACGATGAGAAGCATTCAAAGGAATAGTATTCTCGGCTTCGGGAATCCAGTAAACTAGCATCAGGTAAGTTGGCTCAGCGTGGTGGTACCGGAAACCTTCCTGAAAATTTATCATAGCACCACAAACTCAAGAACCAACACAACACTCACTCGTGTTGCATCTCAAAACTAATCGGTAACGACTAACGAGAATCCGTAGAACATCTAACATAAGCTAATAATCAAGTGACGTTTTATTATGCAAAGACTTGGGCATCACCTTAACCGCGGGTTCCACAAGGTTTACATGTGAGAGAGGCAAGTTTAACCATACTCCCTTTTTACCCTGAATAAAAGAACAGCTTTAGAGAATTAAACGCTCACTCAAGAAGAGAGATCGATGCATGTGATCGCATGCACAAGCACAAACCTGTAAACGCCACTGCACGAATGAGTATTTTAGCGCTGCAACGAAAGACTTATTATCCATAGGAGTTTTCATCTCCACAATCACTCCTCCGTAGTCATCATCTACATACGGAAGTACCTCACAGATCTTGTGTTCTACTCCGTTAATCAGAGAAGCACCTTGGTCGGACATGCTTCAAATTCTGAGAATTTGGTCGAAAGATTGGATGATTTTTAGTATTTTCAACTAAAGGAGATCAAGATAGAGAGAAAAGGGAGAGTGTGGTTTCAACAAAGCAAATGATTTCAAATGAGAACAATCACGAGGCGGTAATGGTGAAAGTCAAGTGCTTATATAAGTATTTAGAATATCTTAATTTACTAGCTAGCTACATATAGTGGGGTGGGTCATAAATCATAAGGAATAATGGCCTTCACATTAACCCGACGCGATACTTCGGTGGAATGACGCAGTCCCACACGTCACTTTTAACGCAAAATAAATATATGCATACGTAACACACCCTAGTTAGAATAGAATAATACTTCGATCATGTGATTCATGTCGTCGTATATAGTAATTTTCATGTTTTGAAGGCATATTCTTAAGAGAACAGCCTAAACGTAATCATATTGGCATGTTGTTGACTTGTGACATGAAACCAGTGGGAAGATGCAAGAAGGCCAGAAACATGAAGCTCATTAGAATAGGAGAGGCAAAAAATAAATTCGCCCACCGTGGGGCTCGAACCCACGACCACAAGGTTAAGAGCCTTGCGCTCTACCAACTGAGCTAGACGGGCTTTTTGTTAGTTCTCCACATATATTAAGTTAGTACCGTAAATATCCCCACGTCTCATTCTATGCTGACAAATTCAACTGACTTTGGTCACTAGATGTATATGTTAAAACCGGCCATATTTCTATCTCAACAATTCTTCGACAGACCTATAAATATTTCTTGCTCAACCTGTGAAATTACACAGATAAATATTGGCAAACCAACAAAAACAAATGAAAGACAAAACCTTTCTGTATGCCCGTTTGGATCTGTACCTGGCAAGCTATATGCACTTGCCATCTGTGTCTTGTCCTGCTGGCAAGCCATAAGCTCGATATGAAGCCGCTCGATACCTAGAGGTTTGGTTTCTCTCAAGAGGAAGTGGGGAAACCCCATTGCTCGTGGAAGTGGTGCTATCAAGGTTAGTAAGATGCTTTTGGAAACTCAGTTAATACACTATTGTGGACATTCTCCTGCACATTCAACTCTGACTATAATCTGGATATAGTATGGAATTCTCTTCATGATAAATCTCTTTTATTACTCTCAAACACGATCACAAATATATATGCAATAAATTACAAGACAAAAGAGTGTTGACCAATGAGGGACAAAACTTCTTATGCCTATGAACTGTAACCAACGTGTCAGTTCCATACGCGTTGGTGGAACTGACTAGACCATGTCTCTGCTCGGACATCAAACCAATAAAATAGTTAATACAATCAGTCATTCATAATCTGTCTTCCCTGCAGATACTTGATAGAGCCTGAGAGACAGATGCCTTGATGCTATTGACGAGCTCTCAGTAGAGCAAAACAAACAAGAACTCTTGACACTCGGAGAAGAAGAGATTTTCACAAAGGTGGGGAACTAGGGCTCTGTTTGGAGCCTCAAGACAAAATGACAGTTGGTTCCGTTGACCACTTCCATACTTTAACTTGACCACTTCCATCACTAGTGAAAAATATGCCCCCGGGACCTATCTGTATCGACCGAATCTCTTGTTTTGCCAAAATTTTGCCCCTTTCCGTAAACCTTACAAAAGAACAAAGAACTAAGGCTTTGAAAGTAAAATATAACTGTAGACTCATGAAACAAACAGCACTGGAAGGACTTACGATGGTAAGTCATACAGGTGCAATGAATTGTCATTGCACGAACATAACAATACTGGCTTGGCTTCTGCATCATGGACGCCACAGAGAGCTAACACGCCCTAAATCCAAATAGCCATTGAGAACTCGTTAATTACACATAGACTGAACCAAAAGAGAAGATAAGTAGATAACATTTCACTAAAAACGCAAAGAACTGTACATATTCTTCTTTGTGAGTATATGTCACTTCTAAGTTTCCACCTTCAGTAGCAGCCCATATCTACAGCGGAAAAAAAAAACCCAGCGAATAATGTCATATTTAGGAATTGAGCCAGGTCAAATAAAATATCTAGCGAGTTGACAACGAACCTTGACAGTGTTGTCCAATGAACATGACAGAAGAAATTGATCCCAGCAAATGAGAGACATGACAACTGAAGTATGCTCTGTAAGCGTTTGTATACACTGCAGATTATCTAGGCTCCAAACCTGTTAAAACAGATAAGGCAGACCAATTAGCTCAAAAATATTAACAGAAAATGGGGTCTTAATTCACGAATGAATAGGCACTACTTGCTTTTATAACATTGTCCATGGCACCAGAATAGAGTCTGTTTGCTCCAACATATAAAGAAACAACTGCAAGGGTGTGGCCCTTTAGTGATGCAGCTGGATCAAAACAGCTAGTGGTACTATTGTATTTCCAAACTAAAATAGAGCCATCCTGCACAGACAGTGATATATCCTTGTAAGAAGACTATTTAACCTAACCAAAATCCAATAGATCAGTAGATTTCTATAATAGAGGTGTGTTTTCCTAGAGATGAAACAAAGATACTCTTAATGATAATTCAGGTGGCAATAAAAAAAGTATACACATGACGCTAAAGCACAATTCTACTCCAGGGCCTTAAGATAAAAGAAGTTTACAGTTGGTCAAAGTATTTACTTGTGTGCCAGCGAACAACAGATCAGTACCAACAACCAGTGAATATACTTGGCCAACAGGTCCAGTGAGACTCAGGTCTGCATTGTTTTGGATATTCCACGCCTGCATTTATATATATGGATCATCCGTAACAGTAATAAACTTAACAGGATAGGGACAACAAAAGTGATTCTCAGTATACATGGAAAGAGTTAACAGTTAAGGAACCATGCTAATAAATCATACTCTAAACTTACCTTAACAAGATTTGGCATGCCGACCAATAGCCAGGGACCTTCACTAATCATGCAGCCAACTTCCCCACCAAGATTGAGTACACCTGTACACTATATCATAGGAAAACAATACACTACAGCAATAAGCACGTTTAAAAAAAGAAGTCAATCTAAACATTTGCGGAAAGCATTCCTTAATGCAAAAATGCTTATCAAAATAGTGTTTTTAAGTTCACTAAATAAACTACATTAACATGAGGGTTCTGCAGAGTGATAGGCTAAAATGGCACATATTGGTCGAGTCGTAACTAAGCAATAACAAGTATCTATAGATAGCTATGGAAGGAAACTCAATCAAAGAACAACAAAAGATGCGATATGAACAATTAGTGGCAAATGAAAACCTGTCCAGAAGCACAATCCCATATCCGCACAGTTTCATCTTTACTAGCAGTGTAAAGCTTATCTGATCCAGACGGCAAAGCAATCCCGGTGACAACCTGCTCAAGAAAACACCATCAACATCGCCACACCAACACAACAAGCACAAGAATCAAGCACCACTAACTTATAAGAAGAACTCCAACAACTTATCCTACCTTCTGATGCCCATCTAGCTGAGTCAACAATGAGAAACCATCCCCTTTGCTCCAACAATGCAAGTATCTACATTTATCACCGTATGGACAATTCCCATCAACCCAAAACTTGCAAAGCTTCTCCGTCTTAGTCACAGTTCTGTTCCCACCGAATCTCTCCCATGTCTTATTAGCACTCCCGCTGAACCCAGGCCCTCTCCGATGACTCGGACCCGCAAAACCAGATTCATCAGCGACCCTTTTGTTCGTAGACGAAGAAGAAGTCGCAACGGTACCCGGACCTGGCAATTCTCGATGTAGGTACGGGCAAGGGTAGCGATTGCACCGTCCAGCTCGCCAGTGGAAACAAACCTTCTGATTCGAGTCCGTCTTTGGACGATTGGAGTTGCCACCACCGACGCCTAGTCTATGAAAGACTCTCTTGTTTCCTCCGTTCATATCTAAATCCATCGAATTGGATTGGGTTATCTAAATTAGACTCAGAAGTCAGAACACTCGGAATTGGATTATCCTGTAAACGTTGCAACGGATCATTACTGTTCAAATTACAAAATCCGATCATATGAAATAAAACAAGCGCGAAAATCGAATGGAACCCTAACAAGATTACCTCTGTGAATCTCTCACAAAGGATGTTTCTTTGATAAAACAAAAATTGGAAGAGAGATTGAAAGAAGCAAAGCAGCTTCGGTTTTTTTTTAATCTTCGGACCTTCTTCGAGGAGATGACAGAAGAAGTGAAATAATATAAGATCAGTCCACGTCATCTTCACATCGATGGTTGTTAAATTTCGAAATGTCAAAATCATAATTACTATTATCTTTTGTGGGTAAAGTTGTAGATTGGATAACACAGGAACCAGTATTTGTTGTAGAGTCATTTGTTACAAGTTACATTTATGTTGTAATAATCTACACTCTTGTATAAGGAAACTCTAGGAGTAATCAAAATTACTCAAAGGCCAGCCTCTGAGTGCCAACAAGTGAAGCATATGATCCATTTTGCGCCACCAGTTCAGAATGTGTTCCTAGCTCTATGATCTTTCCATCAGAGCATACTGCAATCTGATGTGCGCTCTGGACTGTGCTCAATCTGTGAGCGATCACTAGTGTTGTCCTGTCTTTCATCAGGCGGTTCAACGCACTCTGGACTAAGCGCTCGCTCACTGCATCAAGCGCACTTGTGGCCTGCAACAATAAAGTAAGAGAGAATAAGCAGAGTTTCATAGTTCTGAGTGACATGTTTGGATATGCTAATGCTTAGGTAAGGGTCTAGCAAAGCATAAAGTCTATCAAAGGAGAGATTATTAAAATAAGAGTCTCTCACCTCATCGAGAATCAAAATGGGGGCATTCTTCAGCAGAGATCTAGCTATGGCAACTCTCTGACACGTTGATAAACAAGCATATCAAAGCGGTAGCAAAAGTCTATAAGGAAACAAAAACACGTAGCTGATAATGTTTCTATACCTGTCTTTGTCCTCCACTAAGCAAGCCTCCTCTTTCACCAACCAGTGTGTCGTATCCCTATACACAAACACCAGTATTGCTCAGAAGAACTCAAGTGCATTTGCCAGGAAGAACAGGTGAGTTGTTGCACACGAGGCGAACCTGAGGAAGTGAGATTATGAAGTCATGAGCGTTGGCAGCTTTGGCTGCCTTAATGATGTCGTCCTTGGACACATGAGCATTGGGGAGACCATATGCAATATTTTCGGCCACGGAGAGAGAAAAGAGAACAGGTTCCTGAATCACACATAAATATAACCTTTTAAAAAGAGAGAAAAATAAATAATCCTACCATGCCTGACCCATAGATGTTATGTATACACACCTGATTCACAATTGAAACAACCCTAGCCCATTCACTCTTGTCAAATATCCTCACATCCTCTCCACCCACAGTAATACGTCCTTGTGTTGGCTGCGAGAATAGGAAAATTCAACCTATCAGCATGATGACTAATAGTGGCTTTGAACTTTAGTCTTAACTACTCATAAATTAACCTCATAAAAGCGTGCCAGTAACTGCACAACAGTACTTTTTCCCGCGCCACTAGAGCCAACAAGAGCAGTTACGGTACCAGAATTCAACGTCAAACTGAGCCCATCAAGAACTTTCACGTCGGGTCGTAGAGGATAAGCAAAATGTACATCTACACTAGACAAAATAGAACATGGAAAAACCCAGATTAGAAATGGTAAAATCTACAGTTAACCTTGGTCTGATAAGTCAGATAATATGAGGTTTTTCTTGGTCTGATTTTACCTTCAAGACAGACATCTCCTGCCCATGTTAGGGTACGTAGATTGTTACTTGATTTCAAATCTGACATGTAGTAATTATCGAGGTGACGGATATTCACATTTGGGCCAGAAGACAAAAACAATCTAAGGTTTTCATCTTGGACTTTCTTTGTATGTATATCTCTTTCTAACCCGTATGCAAGAGCCTCATCAATATCGACCGCGTTTAAAATGGCATTGATTCTGTCAACAGCAGCAAAGGTCCCACGTAGATCTCCAAACGTGTTTACAAGCCCTTGGACCTGGAAAACAGAATACTGATTATTGTAAACCAAATCACAAGTATGGCATATGGGTAACGGTAAAAGCTGTGTAGTTAGAGGTACTAACAGCAAATGTTAGAGTAAATGTGTATCCAATGAACGAAACAACTGTTCCAACAGCGAGTTCACCCTGCGTAAGAGAAAATTTCAAGAATAAGAACCAAGAAATATGAAGTGACATAAGAAACTACATAAAAGATAGATACGAGAGAGTAATGCTTTGGTTATGATGATGATTTAAATTTTCAGAATTTAGCAACTTTAGGCTAGCTTATAACATCTACAATCATTCCAGAAAATATGAATGACAAGTAACACGAACTTCTGTAAAAGAAATTCATCAGACCATGTTTTCTCTCTAAGTATTACTGGCCAAGAAGCTTTATTTCAAGTTCACTGATCAAAATGGTAATCAAAAAGTTTTAGCATATCTTACCGTCTTCACCTTGCTTCCCCCAAGACTGTAAAGAGCCAACAGTGAAATATAAACAGCAACTCTTGTTATAGATTCATTTATGGATTTAAAAGTACCAAGCTTTAAGCCGCTACGCTGGAAAGCAAGAATCTGTATACCAAACAGGAGGTTAGAATAATATATCATGGAACAGTTGGAAAAAACCCAACAATTGTTAGAAGATATGACTCTTAGCTAGTAAGAAGTCTGAATTAAGACCTGGCTACCGAAGAGAGACATCTGACGTTTTTCACCACTGAATGATCTTACCTATAAAAGAGACAAGTTACTTTGTGTCTTCAAAGGCAAAATTAACGTTTCTATAGTTAAGATAATGTGCCTAAATCATACAAATACAGTGACATAAGAACTCACAGTTCGGATTGCAGAAAACGTTTCTGATACACAATCAGACATGGTTGCTTGGGCTAATCCATGTGCTTTATAAACAGGAGCAGTTGACCTCTTGTATACAGCTTTTGAGATTTGACCGAGTGAGCAGATGTAAAGGTAAGCAAAGATGACCAAAGTGATTACCATAAAGAAAAGGTTTAGAACAAATGATAGGGCATAGAGTAGTTACCAACTAAAACTGAAACAGCAAGCATCAATAGACCAAGCACAGGGGCTAGTTGAGGAGAGAGAGTAAAAAGAATGCAGATTGTTCCAAACACCTACAAAAGGGATAACACATTAGTCATAAGAACTAGCATTCCTATGCAAAAAAGATACACTCTGTCATTTACAGAACTCCAAAAATAACATCAGACACAAACACACAGATCTCACATTTGCATAGTAAAGAAATGGCTTGCCTCGGAAAATGCCCTAAACCCACGATCTCGGGAGATGTTATCATTCACAAGACTATTCAGAGCACCAAGATCAGACGTGAGCAGTCCCGTCAGCTCTCCTACCTAAAAAACACATGACCTCAATATAATAACATAAATGGCTAGAAAGGTCTGTGCCAAAATGTCACAGACCTGAACATTGCAAGAGAAAAACAACACAGACCTTATATTTGTCGAAAAACTCTGTCTGCAAAAGACACCAAAATAACATCAAAGATATATTCCAATGGTAAACCACAACAGCCACAAGTAGTTTTAGCAATACATTGATCATACAAAACAAAGCATACCTTCTGGATCAAAACCCTTCTAAAAATCTGAGCTCTTAAGGTAGCCATAACGTTTTCCCAGATAGCATTCATGTTGGTGACAAAAGCAATAGTAAAGATGGGTTCCAACGAGTACAAAACAGCGATTTTGCTCAGTAGCTGCCATAAAGGGTCCGGTCTCGCCCCAATCAACACTTCAAAGAATCTACCTACAACCAAAGACATATCCACTAACTCAAACCACAACACTTACCAAATACATCAATGCCAAATTTAAACCTAAACTGAAACCAAATAAACAGTAAAGAGCCTACAATTACAATTTCAAATCGATTAAGGTGTGAAAGAGTGAAGTAAAGAAATCGATTACCAGAAAAGATAGGCATAGAGAGAGTGCAAGTGCTGCAGCCAACGAGAGTCAATAAGCAAACAACGAGTCTAAGCTTATGCTTATCCAACAAGCTCCACACAAGTCCCCAGCTGATTAAATCCTTCGATACAGTCTCAGATTTGGATTCTTCAATCTTTGGGTCTGGTTCATCTACAATAGGTGGCGCTCCAGTGACATAGGCCCGGGGCAATCCATTGGATTTTGCTCTCAACAAAGGACGGAACTGGGCGGTGGAACTAGGTAAGCTGCGCAAGGAAAGAAACGGTTTTGGTCCACATGTTCTGAGGATAGACGCTTGGCAACGTCTACGAGCGACGACGACTCGAGTTGAACCGTGGTGGAAGAGGAGTGTGGTTGCAGACGCCATTGATATTGAAAACCACAACGAGCTTCGTCGCGACTGTAGCCAATTTTAGATAAATTAAAATAAAATAAAATAAGCGCCGTCTGAATTTAACTTTCCTTTTTCGGGACCTTAATAAAAAGCCACGTGGATTGAACATTGTTGAACATGTAATAGAGTAAAAGTAGTAACGTATCCTCTTCTTCCTCTTTTGGCATCATCATCACATAGTAACGTATCTACAATTGGGGATGATGGGTTTTGTGAATCTGAATGATCCAAGTAGTTTATTCATGAATCATGATCAATCTACCAAAAAATTATCATGATAACTTTAGCGCTGTCATCAAAATTCATCATCATGTCTCTCAATATTGAGAGATCCAAATAGTGTATTTGGAACTTTAGCTATTGTACTGAGAGATTCAAATAGTAGTATATTGTACTACTTAACCCAAGTGGCTCTCAGTTTCTTTTGCTATTTTAAAGAAGCAAGTACCCAAAACTTCAATATTTTACCCAAGAGCCTCAGATCTTTTGCTAGTACTCACCAAGACAATATCCAGTTGGGTTTAGTATTTGCGAAAGTGTAGTAATGGATCGTTTTCTCTTTACAATATTGAAACTTTTGTTATACCAATAAATATATGAATCCAATCCATACATGGTGCTCTGAAATTTCTTATATCTTTCTGGTATTTATTGAACTGTTGTGCCATGGGAAATTTTTACTACTTGTCCTTCCTTTCTGCAACAGTCTGTAAACTCTGATCTTATTTCCGATAATTAATAAAATCATTGGATGGAAAAAAAAAAAAAAAATTGAACTGTTAGAAACTTTTGTTTATTCAACTGATACCCATCTTTTGTTATTTGCAGGAAACATCTGAAACTTTTGATATTCTATATAGTGCCTATAATTCCTCTTATTTACAAAAACTCACGGAACTTTGGATATTTACCAAACGTCCCTGACTTTTGATATTTGCTGAAATACCAGAAACTGTTGCTATCAACCAACCTGGAACTTTAGCTATTTTACACAAGTGCCTATAACTTTTCTTAGTCACGGAAATGCCAGAATCATTTTAACTTTTTTACAGGTGAGCCCAAACTTTTGGTTTTTACTTAATATTCTATGTTTATTTTATTTTTTTTGTTACGTATAAGGAGACCGAGATTATATACTGCACTCAAAAACACTTTCATTTGAAAACATCCTTACTGAAGAATCATTTACATTCGTTTCTCACAATACCCACAAAACACAAAGATCCGTTCTATAAAAGGATCTAGAATATAATACCAAAAATGGAACAAAACAAATAAAAAAAAAATAAAATTAATAACTCCATAGCGACAACAAGTCATCATCGCCGTCGACAAGATAATTTTGATTCCATTGTACGGACGGCGGTGGTAAAAGCATCCCTTCGGCCATATTAGCCAACAAACGCGGCATCCCGAACATGTCCTCATCGTCCATATAAAACGCATCGCTCTGTTCCGGCGCTACAATAGCTTCCACCATCGTCTCCTCCATGTCAAATCCATGATCAGTCGTCGTCGTCGTCGTCATCGTATCACACATCTCATCTTGAAAAGCCAACGCAGCTTCAGCAGCCGCCTTCTGGATTTCCTTGGCGGATGTTGACTCGGGGATTCGTAGCCGCCAAGCCGAGTCAGCGAAATTGAGACAAGCTGACCTGCCACGGAGGGTTATGGCGGCGACGTCGTGAGCACGAGCTGCCATCTCGGCGGTTTGGAAAGTTCCGAGCCAAATCCTAGTTTTCTTGTTCGGCTCTCTCAACTCAGACACCCACTTCCCTGAGTTTCTTTGACGAACTCCTCTGTAAACCGGGTGACGAGTCTCACGAAACTTCTTCCTACCCGCTGGTTTCTTGGGACAGCTCGTCGCAAGCGTCGGAGAGTAATCTCCTCCGCCTGATGAACTTGGAGACTCGTAATCGGAGCCGCCAAACATTTCAGAGAAAGCAGAGAATGATGAGTTCATTGTTGGAATACTCTGTTTCAAATATCAAACTGGATAAGATTCTGAGTAGAGTATAAGTAGAGAAGATCTATATCTCTTTTTTTGTAATGGTTTTGATAAAGAAAAATAATATTGATTTTTCTCTCTTATCCTATGTGGATTTTGTAGTTTGAAGATTTTTATAGAAAAGTTAGGAGTGAGAGCTTGCTTGTTTTATATCAACCCGATTGGCAAAGATATATTTGGATATATGTGGGGTCGAACACGGAGTTTCTGCTCCCGTGAGTGAATGCCACGTGGATAAGACACAGCTAAGCTGATCCCACGGTTTTGTAATTGTTTAGGCTGTCAATGGCTAAGAATACGCCGCGTGTCCTTTGACCCATTTTGGGGAAGTTTCTGACCTTCACTCGTTATATGCCTTTATGAGTTTTTTTTTATTATGTAATGGATGAAATATGAATGTGTGGCTGTTGTTTATTGTGTACGACAACCATTATTAAATATTACCTTTTTCTATTCATAGTCTCTCTTTTATTAAAATAAAAGATCTCTGAGTAACGAAACGAGATATTTTTCTAATGCTCTTCTTTGTGTCTTATCTCCCTTGAGGCCTTGACATCTAAATATCGTGCATTTGCAACTACTTCTAGAGTATCGTGAGACTAGCTAGATACTTGTGTCCTAATATTTAGTCAAAACAAATAATATAACAAATATTTACAACAGACAAAACTTTTCATTACACATTATATTAATCGAATTTGGTAAGAGATCTTATAATTTCAATCTGGATTGAGGACAGAAATAGATAAAACACTGTTTTAAAATAGTCATAAAATATGACTAGTTTAATTTAGAGGATTGATTAGGCTTGTAATTTGTAATTTTGTAATCAGATGAGCTATATGGATTGTATAGGTATAGTATCATTTTGGAAAAACCCCTGGTTTGAGAATTAGAGACCCTAATCATCGTTCTAGTACGTGACTTCCTATAACTTTTGAAAATAACCATTTTTAAGATTATATTTTATAATTTTGTGTATTGTCTCGATACCATGGTATTCCATGGAGGCTATGAAAATTGTACTTTGTATTTCTAGAATATTTTGAATCCATGAGAACCTAAGTTGGGCAAGACACAAGGAAAATAAAAATTAGTCAATTTAATTTCTAGAATTTCTTTACGTAAATATACATAACACATGGTCGTGGATTAACAAGTGGCAGGGGTGTATTTTATTTGGGAGACAAGATAAAACAAGTGTTTGGGTATGTGGCAAAAATATGCATGGTAAGCATATATGTAACGAAAAGACCTTTGCACGGAGTATGTTGATCACAATTCTCAGCATCCGATCCCTCAGTCTTACAATAGGCTAGTTTCTCTCCCTTCTCCAGTAGTGGTGACGAGTTCCTCCTCTTACCGCCACATACATCCCTCTTCTTCTCCCAATTCGCCAAGAGCTTCTCACTCGGAGGAAATCTACTTTTGTTCAACCATCATATATATCTTTTGATCCTCTCCCTTCTTCTACCTTTCTTCCAGGCTTCTTCACTGGAAAACTTCCGGAAACCACCATAAGTTGATTTTACCGGCAAGGTAGAATGGTAAACCGTTTTTAATATCCCAAACGTATCTAGTTGCTGTATTTTAATGAATATACTACAATTTAAATTCCTATCTGTTCTCCATCAATTCGTTATTGGTATTGTAAGCTGTTTAGAGCAAATAATTTACCTCCGCCGGTTGTATATCTATATATATATTGCACAAGTGGTAGTAGTGGATCTTAATCTTAATATAAGTAAGCTTAAAGTTGCTTGACACTTATAATAGGTGTTGTTTAACAAATTGAGGTGTAGGGACATTGACTTTAATTAATAAACTAAACAAAAATAACTTATTAAGGCAAGGATCAGACCGATACAGAAGCAAGTTATACATCACTCTCAAATCTCAACAATAGCTTTTTTTTTTTTTTTTTGTGCAAAAAAAATAGCTATAATAATATCTCAATTCTCAACAACCATCAATAAAAATATCTTCGCAATAAACGTTTCTGTCGTTACCTCTCGCTATCAAGTCTTCCATCCCCCACGTTATTTGACATCTTCTGAGATATAAGACAAGGAGTGGTGGTGGGCGGAAAGAGTGGCAAAGTACACAAAACGACAAATTAATTAATTAGTTGTTGAAATAGAAAGTAAAAAAAAAACTTGAAAACGACGTGATATGGGTTACGGTACACCGCAGCGAGCCACGTAAGGAACCACTGAAAGGGGGAAAGCTTAAGACATCCATTGCTCTTTTGTGGGACCTACCTTTCTGTTTTTGGTGTGTACGGACTACTAATGGAGGTTTTTGCTGAATCAGTTGTTTCGGTTTTATAGTCTAGTTTAGGAAACGTTGGACCAGATCTGTCTGAGACTTCTTTATTTTTTAATGTAATTGTTTAATTAGAGTTAATGGTGTGATACTCCTTTGTGGCTTTGTTAATTTACAAATGTTTGCGTCATTTTTTTTGTTGCTTCCGTCATTATTTGTATTCCTTATCCTATTCCAACTGTTGATTCAGATGAAATTTTTTTGATTCCAAAAGGTTACTTGCAATTAAGGAAAATCCAGCCATACTGAAATCATTTACACTCGTTTCTCACAAAAATGAAGGATCCATTCTAAATAAGGATCCAAACTAAATAAAAATATCATAGCACTAAAAAATGGGAGATCACGAAAAAATAGAAGGTTTAATAACTCCATAGAGACACATCATCGTCGCCGTCGATACCATAATTGTGATTCCATTGTACGGACGGAAGAGGTAAAAGCATCCCTTCGGCCATACTAGCTAACAAACTCGGCATCCCAAACATGGCCTCTTCGTCTATATAGAACCCTTCGCTCTGTTCCGCCGTCACAATAGCTTCCACCAGCGTTTCTTCCATGTCAAGGCCATGATCAGTCGTTGATTCACTCATCATCTCTTCTTGAAAAGCAAGCGCAGCTTCAGCCGCCGCCTTTTGGATTTCCTTGGCGCATGTTGACTTCGGTATTCTTAGCCGCCAAGCCGAGTCAGCGAAATTCAAACAGGCGGATCGGCCACGGAGGGCTATAGCGGCGACGTCGTGAGCACGAGCTGCCATCTCTGCCGTTGGGAAAGTTCCGAGCCAAATCCTAGACTTCTTGTTTGGCTCTCTAACCTCACAAACCCACTTACCGGAGTTTCTCCGACGAACTCCTCTGTAAATTGGGTGACGGGTCTCACGGAACTTCTTCCTACCCGCTGGTTTCTTGGGACAGCTTGTCGCAAGCGTCGGAGAGTAATCTCCTCCGCCTGATGAAACCGAAGACTCGTAATCGGAGCCACCAAACATTTCAGAGAAAGCAGTGAATGATGAGTTCATTGTTTGGTATACTCTGTTTCAAATAATCTGGATAAGGTTTATAAGTAGAGAGAGTAGTAACTAAAAAAGATCTCTTTGTTGTTAAAAATAAATATTTCTCTTTCTCTCTCTTTTCTTGTCAGGTGGGATTCTTTTTTAAGTTTGTTGTAGTTAAAGAAAAGTTGGAGTGAGGAGGAGCTTTATATATTGGCCTTGAGACATTTAGATATTTTAGGGGCAAAAGAGAGAAAGGCGATACACACGGAGTTTAATTGTGTCTCTGAGAACGCCACATGGATAAGACACAGCTAAGCAATCCCACGGTTCTGTTTTAATGAGTTGTTTAAGCTGTTACTCACTCACTGTCTGACATGTGTCCTCCGACCCTTCTTGACAAGACTTTTTGACTCTTCACTCGTTTATTATTATACCTTTATGATTATGAGTTTTTTTTAACCTCTCATCGTGTGAATGTGTGGCTGTTATGTATCTTGGTGTACTAACCGTTATATTCATTATTATATTCCTGAATGTAGAATTTGTCGTTAATTGTCACCCGTCCAATAGACACAAAATATCTGCATAACACGATATTTTAGATGCTCTTTTTTATTTTTTGGTTCTTTTTTTTTCCCTAGACATTTTGTACACAGTTTGCAAATCCTTCTAGAATATGAATAGCAAGACTAGATATTTGTGTACTACAGTTAGCTAAATATATTTATAATAAAATATACAAGAATATATAATATAATGATTTCACTCGTTTAAAAATTAAATTGATCAAATTTGGTAATGAACATGTATGAAATATAATGTCATGCTCATGCCAAAAAAAAGTGATAACCATTAGATAACCTAGATTTAATCATATAGACTTTACTTGTGCGTTGAATGCACCTATAGTTGGACATTGTAAGACTTTCCTTGTATGAAGCCTTGAAAGTCTCTGATTTTTGTTTCAAGTCTGACATCCATGTCAGCGGTAAGAGTCTTCTAAACTCCAAAATACTATTTCTACCACAACCACCTAAACTTTTTGGTGAACAAAAGAATATTCTGGTATGATCATCATACCATCGAACCAATTGGTCAAATTTTTTTTTTGTCCTCAGGATCGGAACTGGAGACCTATTTTGCAACACTTGTACAATGCATATGTTCTTTTCCTTTGTCTACATATTCCAACATTAACATATCAGCTCCTTGGCAGAGAGAACCTTTACGGATGTCTTCACAGCATTGTAAACACAGATCATAATTGCAATCTTGGGTTGGGCAGCCTTGGTGCAAATCAAAAATTGATGTTGAGCAGTAGCAACGCAACACAAATGGTTCTCCGTAAGATCAAATTAAACTGAACTGAAAAATCATAACTTCACAGCCTAGATTTAATCATATAAGGAAGTAAGCCATAACATAGTTTTTTTTAATTGCAAATATTTTGAAATGAGGCTGTGTTAAATGGTTTTTAAGATTGAATAAGAAGTGTACAAAGTTGTGAAATATGGTTTTATAAAAATTTAGATTTGTAATCGGTAAACTATAAGGAAGCTGAGATAGTATAAATTTGGGAAAACCCTAAATGGTTAACTAAATCATCAGTATTCTATAGGCAACTAAAGTAATGACATCTCCAAAAATCTAAATTGAGTGATCTCCTTGTTTTTCTTTTTGGGATAGAAAATAGTTTTACATTGTAATCACTATAAATTATATACATTACGAAATTTGTAATTTTCTACAATAACTTTTAAAAGATGTTATGAAAGCTATGAAAATTGCATTTAGAATTTTAAGTATATATATTTTTTTGGTTCCATAGAGACTTAATTCAATTAAACTAAATAACATAACATTTTTATCAAATCGCAAAAAAAAATTAAACAGAAAAATTAATTGCATAATTAGTCATTTTTCTTTAATATTCTCTACATCATGCATTGACAAAAGGTGGGGTGTGTTGGATTTAGGAGACAAAATAGAAAAGTGTTTGAGTAAGTGACAAAAGAAGAATATAGCAACTAGCAAGCATGCAATAAAAGAACATTTTGCATTAACTTGATCACAATTCTCAACCTCCTCTCTCACTCTAAACTAGTTTCTCTCTCTCTCTCTCTCTCTCTCTCTCTCTCTCTCTCTTCTCTCTAGCTACTAATGGTGGCGAACTCCTCCTCCTTCAGGCACCACACCTCCTTCTCACACGGAGGAGTTTCTTCCTCCTCTCTTATCTTATTTCCTTCACCAACACCTCTATCTTGGAGTTTCTTCCTCCTCTCTTCTCTTATTTCTTTCGCCAAGACCTCTATCTTGGAGGTTCTTCCTCCTCTCTTTTATTATTTCCTTCACCAACACCTTTACCTTGTGATCCTCTTCTCTTCAACTACTTCTCCTCTACCTTCCCTTACCGGAAAACTCGTTGCAAATCATGATGAGTAGAATTTCTCGTTCAGGTACTCCGGTAACCCTTTTGATCACATACTTATTTATTTGCTCCATTTGAATGTTTTATATCCAGTTATCCAATAATCAACACCTTTTTCTCATTACAATAGACAATCTAAATTCATGTGTTCGATCCATCTCTTCGCTATTGATTTAATAGTGATCTTGGTTATGCAAAAAAAACACACACACACACACAATTTTGTAAAAGTAGACAATCAAGATTCATTTTGAAGTTAAAAAAAAAACATATTACTCAATCGATTCATTCGGAAGTTAAAAAAAAAAACATATTAATCAATCGATTTTATCTCGTATCCGGTATCCCTAATCAAATACTTCTCAAGTATAAAACTATAAAAGTAGTATAGTATATATTTTACGTACTAAAAGAAATAATTTTCCTTTTTATACACAAAAAAAAAAAATAATAATAATAATAATTGAAGTACTCTCTGCCCAATGTCACATAAAAAATCATCTGCCGAATAATCGTTTGCGCAAGTGTTCTCTCTTAGAACACAGTCAGCTTAATTGCTTAGGTTTTTCGTTGGCGTCAGCATGATTGCTTGGTTACGTAAGTCTAACAGGTGTTTGGCAAAAGTAGCGTAGGAATATCCAGTTTAATAAACTAAACAAAAACTTGTAAGTGAATTATTAAGCCAAGGATTAGACTGATACTATAATGCCTACAAAATATCTCAAATCTCAATAATTCATGTACCTAATATCTCAAGTCAAATCCAATAAGAGCTAGTATAAAATATCAACGTATGCCTAATATAGTAATATCCTCAAGTCAAATCCAACAGAGCTCTAAAATATCAATATAAATTATTATTCGCTTCCAAAAAATGTCTCCGTCGTTGGCCTATCACACTCACGACTCCCACGTTTTCTTAGATATTTTGGAGAAGCAAGACGACAAAGGGAGACATGGTCAAGAAATAAAACAACAAAATATTATTAGTAGAAAATAGAAAGTAAAGGTTGAAGTGACGGGACACGTGGTGCGAGACTCCACAGCGAAACACGTAGGAGGTGGGCGATGAAGGAAAGGTATTCAGGTAGGGACAGTGTATCCGCGGTGGAGCCACGATGTTAAGATTTTGATTGGCCCATGCGCTATCTTGTGGGGACTATCTTCCCTACTTTTTTTAGAATGTGGACTTATTTTAACATTTGGTTGTCGTACGGACATGTTATTTTCGGTTTAGCTGAATCAGTTTTTCTGTTTCAAACTCTATTTTTGGAAACGTTTTTTTTTAAATCACATTCTTTAGCGGATTGGAATGGAATTTTTGGTAGCATTTTTATTGGTAGCTAGATTCGACATGCCACTACTTTATGAATATTATTATGTTGCTTTTGGTAGCTAAAGTTTAAGTCTCTAAATCATTCACGGGGTATGTGATGATATAACACAACCCCAATATCATCAACGTGTAATGATTGTGGCCACACATTCTGCCTTGAAAGCAACTATTCGACTTTTTAATTTTTCTTGGGGGTTCAACATTTTAACTTATCTGAGACAAATCAGTAGAAAACGATTTCTTTGTATTGAATTATTTTACACTCGTGTATCACAAGTCACAAATACGTTACTTACCCCAAAAAAAAAAAAAAAGAGCAGAGGATCCATTCTAAAAAAAAGGATTTCAAGATTTTAAGAAGATGATAGCACAAACTGGAAATGAACATCGAATTTTTAATAACTCCATAGAGACATGTCAGCATCTCCCTCGCAGTCATAATTGTTATTCCATTGTACGGACGGCGGTGGCAAAAGCATACCTTCAGCCATATTAGCCAAGAAACTCGGCATCCCGAACATTGCCTCCTCGTCCATTTAAAACGCTTCGCTCTGTTCTTCCGTTACTATAGCTTCCACAAACGTCTCCTCCATGTCAAGGCCATGATCAGTCGTCGTGGTATCACTCTCATTTTGAAAAGCCAACGCAGCTTCAGTCGCCGCCTTCTGGATTTCCTTGGCGCATGTTGACTCCGGGATTCGGAGCCGCCAAGCCGAGTCAGCGAAATTAAGACAGGCGGATCGGCCACGGAGGGCTATGGCAGCGACGTCGTGAGCACGAGCTGCCATCTCGGCGGTTTGGAATGTTCCTAGCCAAATCCTAGATTTCTTGTTTGGCTCTCTCACTTCACACACCCACTTACCAGAGTTTCTCCGACGAACTCCTCTGTAAATTGGGTGACGAGTTTCACGAAACTTCTTACGACCAGCTGGTTTCTTTGGACAACTCGCCGCCAGCGTCGGACAATAATCTCCGCCTGATGATGAAGCCGGAGACTCGTAACCGGAGCCAAACATTTCAGAGAATGAGTTCATTGTTGGAATACTCTGTTTGAAATAATCTGGATAAGGTTGTAAGTAGTAAGTAGTAACTAAAAGATCTCTCTGTTTCTATTTTTAGTAAAACATCTCTGTTTCGTTTAAAATATTTATTTTTATATTTTCAGGTGGATTTAATGTTTGTAGTTAAAGAAAAGCTGGAGTGAGTGTTCGTCTTTATATTGGCCGGAGTGAATAGATATTTTATGGACAAAAATAAAAGAAGACCACGAAACTTCTGTCTCTGGGAATGCCACGAGTACAAAACACAAACTAAGCATTCCCACGGTTCTGTAAAAATGAGGTTTTCGGGTTTTACTCACTAAGAGTCTGACATGTGTCCTTTGACCTGTCCGAGAAGGCTTTTGACTCTTCTTCACTCGTTATATCTCTATGTGGGTTTCCTATAACTTCTATTGTGTGAATGTGTGTGTGTCACTGTGGTTGTTGTTTTGTGTAGTGTAGGACAACCAATTTATTAAATTATTAACTTCCACGAATAAACTTATTGTCACCCGACTACAAAATAATAGATAGTATAACAAGAATCTTATTATAAGATCCGTAAATGATATTTTATGTGTCTTGATCTTGGACGTATTCTGTAGTGCAACTAAATTGTGCGAGTAGATATTTGTGTGATCATAATAATGTAAACAATTTAGAACATAATCATTCTTGAATTAATAATTAAATGAATTAAAATCGCTTGTCGGCATGTAACAACAATTAACATCTCATATCAAAAAGTGTAATTATAATCGTCAATCTTGATAGACGGATAGGATTGACTATATAAATTGAATAGTGAGTGACCCAACTACCCAAGAAGATTAAAAAACTCTTTAGCGTGACAAAAAATTAATAAGTCGACAATTAATAGTGAATATTAAGCATATGTGCTATAGAATAACAGTATAAAGAAAAGGGACAAAGATTGGTATGGTTTTTCCTTTTTGTGAATATTCTATAGTAGTTCCTTAAGATTTTTATGGAAGTTATGAAATTTATACATGAATATATGCGAGAACGCAAGTCAATAAACTAACTTTTTTTGAGATTCATCGCATAAATTAGTCAATTCTCTAGAATACGATTTCTACCTGACTGTGTATTGGCAAGTGGCGGGGTGTGTCGGGTTTGGGAGACAAAACGAACAAGTGTTTGAGTACGTGACAAAAAGAGAGTGTGGTCAACATGCAATAAAATCATTTTGCATGCAATTGATCATAACCCTCAGCCTCGTTCTCACTTTTAGACTAGTTCCTATCTTTCCTCTCTCTCTAATGGTGGTGACAAGCTCCTCCTCCTACAATTACCACACCACCTTCTCCTCCACGGTTCCACCTCCGCCGGGAGCTTCTCACTTGGAAGAGTTTACCCCTCTCTCATCTTATTTCCTTCATCAACCACCACACCTATCTTCTGATTCTCTCCTCTTCAACTACCTCTCATCCACATTTATGGCCGGAAAACTTGTCGGAGACCACGGTGAGTTGAACTTCACGAGAAGATACTCCAGAAAACCTTTTTAGTTTCAAACTTCTATAGTTATATATCAGCTCCAATTGAGTGTTCTATATCCATTCATGGTAAATCTATATTTTCTTATACCCATTCATGGTATATATATTTTTTTCTTCACAATATACAACTTAATATGGTGATCAAGTTCAAGTTCAAGATGTAAATTTTTTTGTTCTCTCTTTAGAATATACAATTTCAAAATCATGTGTTTCTCTTCACTTCGCCGCTTCGCTACTGATGTAATTAATAATGATCTGCATTATGAAAAAGCAAAAAAAATATATTTTTAAGTAGACAATTTGGATTAATTCTGAATGTCTGATGTCAA
This sequence comes from Camelina hispida, assembly GCA_023657505.1. Taxonomy (NCBI): domain Eukaryota; kingdom Viridiplantae; phylum Streptophyta; class Magnoliopsida; order Brassicales; family Brassicaceae; genus Camelina; species Camelina hispida. The sequence continues at coordinate 9,855,434 of CP094635.1, read as the reverse complement.
GATTAAAAAAATGTTATTGCGATTGTATTATTTGATCTTCAATCAATGCTTCTTAAAGTACTAAAGTAGTAAAAAAAAAAAAAACCTTCGGCCAAAGAATCATCTGTACAATATTGCAGCGTCTATTATAAATGCTTAAGATTGTTTAACATGTGTTTGTGTAACAAAACTAGCGTGGCGATACTATAACTTGTATGTTTGTGTAAGGGCCTGACTGGTTCAAACGCTGCGGTTGCGGTTGCGGTTGCGGGAGATTGCGGAAGCGGGCGATTGCGGTTTCAAGCGTTATTAAACGTTTTGAACGACTGGTTTAGCGGTTTAAAATTGGTGCGTTTGCGGGAGGTTTACGACTGGTTGACCAGCGGATGCAATAGCGGTTGCAACATAATAAATGTGATATATAATTATATAAATGTTTTAAAATATCAAAAACTTTATTAAACTTGATTTATAATTAAAATTCATTAAAAATACTAAAATAATTATTAAAAAAATAAATAAATTTCATAACGAAATACTTATTACTTTATGCATTTGGCTTTTTACCAAAACTTTAATCAAGTAATTTGATAAATGACTAAACATATGTTTTAGATCGTAGATCTGTTTTCTTAAATCTCACACACTCAATATGTTTTGTGGGGCAGTATTTGCATCGGTAGTAATGATCAAAGAGTTGAGAAGACAGAAGAGTCACTCGTGATTTGTTTTTATTTTTCACAAATAATCTTATTTTCTTAAAATTCTGATGAAACGTCATATTTATTTAGATTTTTTTGAACTTATGTGTGATGTGCCATTAAATTTACATCAAGTTTTCTGGATTATTGTTAATTGAATTATTTTTTTTCGTCCAATTGTTTATTTTTTTAATATTTTTCAATCGTATCCGTACTTTATTTTCTCTCATCCTTAATGAATTAAATAGTTAGGTAAAAAAATATATAAAAAATATATTTCATTATCATTGATCTGTTTCAAGTTTTTTCTCAAAAAAAAAAAATTTTGAAATGCAAACGCCCGCAACCGCAAACGCTTGCGGGAACCAGCTTTTGGAATTCAACGGTTGGGAGCGATTAGGAGCGACTGGAAGCGATTGGAGCGATTTGTGTGATTGGCCCCAAACGCTAGCAACCGCCCGCAAACGCAAACGCTGCGTTTGCGGGAGCTAGCGGGAGAACCAGTCAAGCCAGCGTCTATTTTAATAAACTAAACTAAAATATATATAACTTGATTAAGCCAAGGATTAGATTAGACCATCGAGTCGTCGGCCGATACAATAATACATCTATAAAATATCTTCTTCTTTTTTTTTTTTTGGTTTATAAGATCAAATCAACTATAAAGTATCTCTCAAAATCTTAATAATATCCCAAATCTAATATTTGCTATCAAATATCTATAAAAAAACAAAAAAACAAAAAAACAAAAAAATATCTTCATAAAATATTCGTTTACTAGAACCATCCCTGTGACATCGCACTCTCAAATCTCTCACGTCATTATTGACATCGTCGGACGACAAGGAGAGGGGGAAAAGAGTGGTAATGGAGCAGAAAACCACAAAATAAGTTTTTAGTGCAAAATAGAAAGTAAAGCTTGAAAATGACATGAACGTGGTAAGGGAACTCGAGAGCGAGCCACGTATACGTAGGCAGTGGCCAGTGGGGGGCAGTGAAGAGAAGGTAGGGACACTACTTTCCACGGTCGAACCACGGTTTCATGATCTCGACTCTCTTTCGTGGGACCATCTTTCCATTTTTGGTGTACGGACGATTAGCTGAGCTTTTACTGAATCAGTTGTTTCGGTTTTATACGCTATTTTAGGAAACATTTGTAGAAAAAAACTTTTCTTTATTTGAATTGGACTGGATTTTTTTTTTTCTGGAGCTTTTTGTTGCTAGATTCGAGACGACTCTAATTTATGTAATATTTTTAGTAGCTTTTTGATGCGAAAGTGTAAGTCTGTAATAGAAAGTACTTATGTATGATCATCAGATAATATAATACAGGGTTTGTAGCATATGAGTATATTGGAAAGTCGAAACTTCGTTCTCAGGCCATCCTTAATGGGACAACAGTTGGGGTGTTCCAAGCCCATTTAAATTATAAAAAAATTGAATAGTGGTCTTAGATCATATTTTTAGGTCTTGAAGTAGAACAGTTTTTGAGCTAGTTCTATGATACGTGGCATAACGTGAGTCGCTGTGTTTTTTTGCAACTGAGAATTTTTTTTCATTTCTCTTCCTCTTCCAAATCAATTTCTTCATTCTCGCCATAGAAACACCAAAATTCTGTGAGCTTGGTGATGATAAGCCAAAATTCAGTTGCGGAGTTGGGGTTCTCGTTGGTGAAATTTTAGGGATTGAACCACTTTTTTTTTTTCACGGATTAATCATTAGAGAGACTTTAAGCTTTTTCTTCTTTGCTTAATCTTCACGGATTGGTTTCGTTTCGATCTCTCTTCTTCTTCACTATCTTTGAAGCAAAACGGATCTGTAATCTTGGGGGGAGCAAACAACAATGGGGTTTCTGGTAACAGTTGCGGAGTTGGGGTTCTCGTTGGTGCTGATCGGAGTCGGAGACTAAGGATAATAGGAAAATTGTCGGTGGTGGTGGTAGTGATAAGCGAGATGATCAGACTCAACCCACTTCTGGTATGAAGTCCTTCTTCTTCTTCTCTCTCTCTTGCTCTACCACAGCCTCTTTTGTATATTAAAAATTGTTTGGATCGGGCTCTTATAGGTTGTCTGTATCTGTTACATTTGGGAGAGTTGTTGTTTCATTGAGAATTTGTATGACTTTTTTTGTTCATCTGTTGCATGTGTACTATTCACACCGTATGAGTGATGTTGGGTTTTTGAATTGAGTTAGGTTTTGTCTTCTCATGGAGGAGAGACAAAGTTCAAAATTGAGGTTTTGTCCTGTTTTGGGTTAAGTCACACATGGATATGTAATTGATTTCATCATGTTTATATGTGTGTTGTAGATTCGACAAAAGTGAGTCCATATCGAGATGTAAACAATGAAGGAGGAGTTGGTAAGGAGGATCAGCTATCTCTTGACGTGAAAGGTTTGAATTTGAATGACCAAGTCACTGGGAAGAAAGCTCAGACTTTTACCTTTCAAGAACTTTCTTTAGCTACTGGAAACTTTAGATCGGATTGTTTTCTTGGTGAAGGAGGTTTTGGTAAAGTTTTCAAGGGTACTATTGAGAAACTGGATCAGGTACTTGCACTAAGTGTGACCAACAAATTCGTTAATCTTTTTTTATGATGAATTGGGTGTGATTTGTCAGAGTTTTTTGAAACTTCCTTCTGCTAGGTTGTTGCAATCAAGCAACTTGATCGTAACGGTGTTCAAGGAATCAGGGAATTTGTGGTTGAGGTATTGACACTAAGTCTTGCTGACCATCCAAATCTTGTGAAGCTTATCGGCTTTTGTGCTGAGGGTGATCAGAGACTTTTGGTCTACGAGTACATGCCGCTAGGATCTCTTGAAGATCATCTACATGGTATGTTGTAAACTCTCTCTTTTTCTCTTTCTCAACTTGTTTTGTTGATTATCTAACTTTCAGTGTTGTTTTTTTTACTGTTTCAAGATCTTCCTTCTGGTAAAAAGCCTCTTGATTGGAACACTCGGATGAAAATAGCAGCTGCTGCAGCAAGAGGTCTGGAGTATCTGCATGATAGAATGACTCCCCCTGTGATTTACCGAGACCTTAAATGTTCGAATATTTTGCTTGGTGAAGACTATCAACCGAAACTATCTGACTTCGGGTTGGCTAAAGTAGGACCAAGCGGGGATAAAACCCATGTCTCCACAAGGGTTATGGGAACATACGGATACTGTGCTCCTGACTACGCTATGACCGGTCAGCTCACATTTAAATCCGATATCTACAGTTTTGGAGTAGTTCTTCTCGAGCTTATCATGTTTCTCGTTTTACTTATTTGTCATTGATTGTGTTAATCGTAGATTGTTGATGACTTGGATGATGAAGAAGAAGATGAAGGTCCCGTAATCTATGAGGACAAGGACAGTGATGAAGCAGAAGGAGAAGGAATAAAGGAAGCAATGGAGACAGATGAAGAGGCAGACAACTCAGCCGATGAAGCAGCTGATGGTGTGAATGAGATTTGACGACATGAGCGATTGAGAAGGCTCCTAAAAACAAAAGTTTTGTTTTTCTTTTTTTACATTTTTATTTACAATGTTTTTTTGTAAATTTTTATTCTAATAACACCAAAATTAGTTCTCCCATTTTTTTTACCTATGATCTTAACTACTGATCTTAGATTATTTTCACTATATATTTAATCTAAGAACACAAAAAAAAGTTCTCCCATTAAGGATGCTCTCATCCACGTGGTACTCTGATACTGTGGCCACATATTCTGCCTTGAAAGCAACTAATAAACTTTTATAATTATGTGAAGCAAAGAAGAGGAAAACGAATTATTTATATTTAAATTTTATTGTAATAAACAAATGCATTTGGATTGAATTACATACTATTTTTGTTTTGTTTTATAAGTTTTAACTAGGTACCTGCACTATATGCGGTATAAAATAATTATTAAATATTTTTACTGTAATTTTTATTTATAAAATCTATAATATTTTTCGGTAATTAGAATCTAAAATTCGATTGTGTAGTATATATATATATATATATTTATATAAAACTTTTGTATAATAATTAAAATTTTACCGGTGAGAATTATTATAATATCAATCTTATATTATTATATTATATGAACAAAGAGTTTTTAAAATTTATTTTAAAATTTTTATGAAAATGTAATAAAAAATATAATTAAGTTAAAAAGAGAATATAAGAATTTAATTTTGGGTATTAATTATATTTTTGAAAAACTGATGTAAATATTATAAATTAATAACAAATAAAGGAAATAGTATTTAAAGTTCTATGACTGCAACACGTTTTTTGTGTGAGAATGTTTCTCTTTTAATATATAAGAGATTTTTAATAACCATTTAATTAACTCTTCCAATAATACTTATTTCTCAAGTTGAAAATGCGTGTTCGATTGCAAAACCTTCGTGAATCTGGAGCCGAGACAAGGGCAAAGACAACCGTCTAGTCGCTGGAGGATTTCTACGAGCACGTCATGGTGGTCGTTGATGGAGAAACTCGGGACCAAGTTTTCACTCGTTGTCTCTTGTTGTTACTTTTTTCGACCATTCTAATTCGTTTCACTACAAAAAAAGGTTATATTACATCACTTATTTTATAGATGCAAATAAGTTGTATATCATTTATATAAGTGATTTATGATCTGGTGATGCAAATATTTTACATCAGTTTTAAAAATATTTTCATCAATTATTGTTATCGATGTTAATATGTATCACTTGTAAAAAAATGACGTTAAGTTTTGTATCATTTATTATATATATTGTTAAATTGGTACCAATTAATATAAGTGATATTATTATTTGTAATAATTATCATAATTGATGTTAAATTTTTGTATCAATTGTAAGTAGTGATTTTATAATTAATGCCAATTTTTATAATTGATTTCCAATAATTATGTTATTTACAATTTTTTGAAAAATGATTTTCGTACTACTAATTTATTTGATTAATAAAAAAATATTTTTATATTATATTTTGTATAGCAAAAAATGTTTAAAATATTTATTAAAATCTCAAAAAATATATTAAAAACTTTACTAATACAACACTATTGATAAATCAGTTCTTATTCTAACCCTAGTAATATACGTCATCATCAGTCCTTTATAGAAAAAAAATAGTGATATGATCTAAGATTATAATCGAGCATTGATTCCTTCCGCGTTTATGAAACACATCTTGCTTTTGTTCCATGTTACTTCATTTTCATTGTCTTGCAAACATTATTCCTTCACCTTGCAAACAGTTTTTTCTATACTTTGCAACTTTTACATGTAGACTAATGATTGTAAGTTGGCTTTGGCAAATGATCATTTGGATTATCATGGTGCTTGAAAATATCCTCATTTTACAAAACAAAATTAAAGGATTATATCTCTTGAATATTGTTTGATATAGAAAAGTTAACTGAAAGTATAAAATACCTTTACATTCTCTTTTCACAAAATTATGATTAGAATATAAACAGAAACTTATAACAAAGCAAAATATGATAATGAGTGTAATCGCAACCTTTCAGATGAACAGAAATAAAGCTTCAACATATGTAGATTTATTGAAGAAAATGAGAAAGTAAAAACCTCCCAAAAAATAAAAAGAGCTAAGATGGAGAAGAACTAACCGGCTAACATATACTGAATTGATGTAAATTAATATAAATTTCTATCAATTACAATGAATTAATGTAAATCTGATTACTGTTGGCATCAATTATTTGAATTGATGTTAATTTTGTTTTTTATATTTCATAAAAAAAATAATTCAAATTTAAATCATTTATTTATTTGACACAAATTAACTGATGCAAGATAACTTTTTTTAGTCTTTCTCCCACATAATACTAGATAGAGAGGTTTGAAAATCTTCAATTTGATTTTGTTCATTTTAACAAAATATTCCATGAAATTTAGCAAAGCCTTTTACACAACTTTGTTCGCAATGTTAATCAAAAGCTATTATTTTATGTGTCGATGATTTCAAATTTGCCACACAAATTACAAACATAAAATTTTGCCAATCGTGGAAGGACAACATCAAAGCATCAAAGTTAAAGCAGTTTCATACATAAGATATATAAGGGAAGTGTTGCACCCCCAAATACACACCGCAAGCCTATGGCAATGGCGAGACGATGCTTTCAAGTATTTGTCATGAAAGTCGACAACATATTTTTTTGTTGTCTTTTTTAATTCACACTTTACATTCTTATTGAAGCCTTGACAGAATCTGCAAGTGAACCAATAAGTTAGTGATTTAAAATAGCGCTAACTAGGTAAACTATCATTTAAAATATGTAAATTGTTACCTTTTCTCAACAATCTGATCCCACAAATTGGCCCCATCGTCCTTTGGGGTTTCATTAAGGCAGGCGCTTATGTAGTCTTTAAAGGTTATGTCATGAACACCTTCCTATAAACAACACTCAGTTAATGAAAAATACTATACAATAAACTTCAAATTTTAATTAAAATACCATACAATAAATACCCCAAAAGTATATATATATATATTTGTAAATTTGACGCAGCAAATATTTAGTGTTCCAAAAAATAACGTTAATAACAAAACGGTTGATTCCATATTGAAAATCAACTTCGCTACTAACATTGTATCCAAGTACCTCTTTTACCGTAGAAATAATAAAATGTGGTGCAACCTACCACACCCCATGAGACCAAACATTCAAATTTTTATTTTTCATCCAAAATATTCAAAAAATAAACTTACCTTAGCTATTTGAGTAGGTTATCGCTTATCATAGCGTTGAACAATATTAAAATAGTTGTTTTCTTGATAGTGAACATTTTATGCCCAATTTGGAAGCAAACCTGAGCTATAGAATTAATATCAGAACTAATTTGAACTTTGGCGTTCATACTCTTGGTGTCAAGAGGAATTTGTACATATTCCTTATCAGAACGAATTTCTACACTTTCTTCAAATAATCTAGACATACCTACATTTTTATTTTTAGATATGTCTCCATTGAATACACCATCAATGAATATCTGAAAAATTTTAAATAATTTAATTATTGAAATAAATAAATTATTAAAATAAGTACCTAAAGTAAATAAAAAAATCTACAAAAGATTGTAGAATCAACTACTTTCAAACAGTAATTGAAGAAAGTGTCTTCAACACGTCATCAATGGTATACCAAGATTTTGTTACTTGTTGTAACATCAAGTTATCAAAATGATCTTTAACATCCAGAATGTTGTTTTTCAACATATTTTCCATTATATAAAAAGATTAAAAGAATATTGCAATATATATATATATATATATATAATAAATTCATACCTCAACGGCTTCAGATGGAGTAGATGAAGTGAATTGTTTCCAAATTTCAGATATTTAAGTAGTTTGAGAGTTTTTTTTAAACCACTAACTTTAAACTCAATAATGATTTTCTCATAAATATCTCTATTGATGTGTCAAAATTAGCTTCTCCTTGATGTACCTATATAGACTTGGTAAAAGATGTATTGATGTCTACAAATTAGTTCTATTGATACATTTTTATATAAAATAAACAAAATTTTGAGACACTTGGTATAAGATTTATGCCAAAGAATCTTTTAGGTAGAACTAGGAGTCCATCGTCAACCTAAATGCCATAGTTTTATGTGAGACTTGTTAAAAAATTATATGGAAATTACAAGCTCATCCTAATCCATAATATTTGTGTGTGTGTGTGTAAACTTTTTAAAATTTTGTGAAGCAAAGAAAAGGTGAACAAAATATTTGTATTAATTGAGTTTAATAAACAAATGCATTTGGTTTGTAATACTTATTTTTTTTTGTGTATGTGTGTAAACTTAAACTTTTAACTCATCAAATCTCTTAGAAATCAAAATTTATATTTATCATTTAGACTTGATCATTTACAATTAGTAACATGGGAAACTAGTAAACTACTACAATATTGGTACAAAGAGAATCAGAGCCAGCCAAGCAATTGCGGCCATTAATAATAACATTAAATTTCGGCCATTTTCTAAAAAGGTTTCCCCTAGCCCAGTGGTCTAGGTGTACTGTTATTTTCACCACATCTCAGGTTCAACACACAAAACTGCAGAAAGCATTTTTTATTTTTTTTGGCTTGTATCCCTACATATATTTGTATATTTTTTCTCAAAACCATTTTGCTTTATTAGATAGCATCTACCAGCCAATTTAGCCAAGAGACTGATTAAAAGATATATATACACAACCCAAAATTCCATCCAACACCAAATCCGTTAGTGTGTGAGCCTCTAGCTAACACGGTCTTCTCGCTTGTGTCCGCAGTTTCTATGATGACTTCACTTGCACTATATCTAATAACACTATTTTGTGGTCTATATGTTTCTTTCTCTACCGAGAGAAGAGAGTTACGTGGTTGCTGAATCAGACAACGAAATACAGATGCAAAATGAATATTTTAATGTCAGAGGAAAGATATTGTGAATCAATATGTTATGTTTTTTTAGACCATCGAGTCGTCGGCCGATACAATAATACATCTATAAAATATCTTCTTTCTTTATCAAAAAAAAATATGTTATGTTTTTGGTTGGGCTTTTTTATAAATTGTTTATTAGTAATTTATTATTTATATTTTCACAAGCAACTTAAAATATCTTGGAAACAACTAAAATTAAAAGAAAGGAAAAATTAATAAAATAATAATAAAAATATCTATCTGCTCTGTACCTAAGGGCATCTTTAAAGGGATAACACTTTTTAGTGTTCTTAGATTAAATAAATTAGAAAAATAATCTAAGATCAGTTGTTAAGAACTTTTGCTAAAAAGTTAGTTATAGGGAGAACATCTTTAAGATCACTAGATTTAATAATAAAATATTCTTAAACATATTACAATTATAAAATCTAATAAATTTGGTATATAATATTATAATAAAACTTATTACAATTATATAATATTTCTTAAACATTCTTAAACATATTACAATTTTAAAAACTTATAAAATAACATTTATGAAACAAAAAAAACATTGCAGCACATTGTTCTGAACTATCCAAAAGGTAAAGACAAGATCATGATCACCAAGAAACGAAACGACAACAACAACTTGAAAAAAACGGAGAAACATTCACAGCAGAGCAGTCTAACCTGAACACTATCCAAAGTGCTTCCCGCATTGATGATCAGTATACAAAGACAAATCACTATCCAAGGAATTCCCTTCATAGGTCCAAAGATATCGGACTCATGTGACATGCGAAGAATTACTCTGCGGACAATGTCACCAAGATATATCCCTCCTATAAACAATACCAACCAATTCATTACCTGATAATAAACCTTGAAAACAGGATAAAAAAAAAAAAAAAGAATGGGAACTTAGCATAATATTACCATGTCATTTGAATTCATACTCTCTGCATCCAACTCAATATCATATGAAGTTCTTGGCAGACGAGATGACCAAAACTTTCCCCACTCCATATTGACCACCTAGCACAGAAGAACAAAGCATTATAAAGGGAAGATCAAATCTTTTATTCTTTTGTATAGAATCTTCAAGAATCTAAATATTAGCGGTAGGTTTCTCAGGATGAACTATGTAGCAATTCTTATTAACAAGCATTACTACCTGTTCCAAAGACAACAACGGCAATTGTATCTAGGTCGTGAAAATGTCCCAATGATAGAGCCCCAACAGTATCATTCACCTGCTCAAACAATGAAACTAATATCAACACCACATGATACCATGAGGTTTTTAAGAGATAGATAGTCTATGCTTGTTCAAAATTTTGTGATGGTATGTCAAGCTACAAAGGAATTGCAACAGCAGGTTCCCAAGGACTTGTAAAGGACTTACAAGAGCTGCAACACGAATATCTATCCCTCTCTTGTTCAACGCGTGCAATTCTTTATATGATCCTCGACCAAATAATTCCAATGACTAATCAAGCTTCACAGATACATCAAGATTCATAAGCTAAAGCAAGTCACATTCCAAAGTTTCATGATTTTCACCCTTCACAGAACACAACCTCTACCAATCAGAGAACTCGTCTAGATTCATGACGCCATTGAAGCTCTAATCAAGATTATTATAAGTTACAACAAAAAGATCAAGTTTTTTGAAACTAAACACACCAAGATTCATGTAGAAACGAATCAAAGTCTCGGGGGCAATACCTTGAGATCATTGCAAGAGAGATCCAAGGAAACCAAACCAACGATCTTCCCTCGTGAACTTCCTCAAACTTAACAACCGTAGCGTAAACCTCTTCTTCCTTAGCCGCATCCTCCGGAGACAACGAATCGTTGAGATCCGACGTCGGTGGATCAATTCAACGATAACCCAGAAACCGTAGCGTAAACCTCCTCATTCAACGATAACTCAGAAAAAAAAAATCAATTCGCCATCGGAAGAAGACGAGTCACGATTACCTGAACCAGAGTCGCCGTTGAGATCCGCCATTGGTGGGGGTGATGAGTAACGGTTCGAACAGTCGGAGGTCACCAAAAGTTAAATCATTCTCCTCCATTTGCAACTGAATTTTGGGACAAATTTCTTCCAACTTCACAAGGAGTTTGTCACGATATCGAACAAAATGAGAAATGAAAAGTTTTCTCCGTTGCAAAAATTGTTTTCAATGAGACAATGCCACGTCGCACAAGAACTACACAAAAAACAGTTTTCAAATAAGATCAGTTTTTATGATCTAAACCCACTTTTTAATTTCTTACAAATAAAAAAAGCCCAACAACACCCTATCAGATATACCGATAAAGATGGCCTAAAACAATCTTATCTCTTTGGTTATCTAAAAGGAACTGACTAGTAGTTTCACTTTCACCATCTCTCCTCGGAAGGGAGCTTTGTTCTTACGGCTTCAACCAACGCTACACAAGAGCTGCCAAAATCATTCCGTTTTTGATCATTCTACAGGTATATTGATGGAGTAATCTGTTGTTTTTATCCGACTCTCGAGTTCTTCGATCTCATCTGTATCTGTTTTGGTCTGTTCAACTTTTGGAATTCGTCGATCTCGTTTTCATTTTTTTTTTTGCTTTCTTTCTAAAGTGTAGAATCTTATGAGAGCCTCTTTGTTTGTTTCTTATGTTTTGGTCGTAAAGATTCATGCTTTCGCTTGCTTTGTTCTCGTTTTGATTCCTCTTGTGAGTTATATATTTCAGATCTCAAGTTAGATTAGATCTGATGCATTAACTTGAAGTCTTGTACTTTTTGGTTATAATATTGTTGGATCTTTAGTAGTATGGATTTGACAGATTGTAAAGTGTAGAAACTAGGTTTCCACAATGAATTTGTTTATGGAGGGAAACAAATTCAATAGAACTATCTCTCTAGAAAGCAGATCTAAACCTTGAAATTAGAAGTAAAGGAGAAGAACTCAAAAGAACTAGGGTTATTGCTAAGAATCAAAGAAAGCTCAATTAGTGTATTAATTGCTGGATGCTTTACAATGGAGAAGTCCCTCCTTATTTATACATGTTCAGAGATCTCATAATATATTAACTTTCCTTAATCTGACGAAGTGAAATATAGAAAACTGCCCTATTGCTTGAGTCGGCCGCCGCACCGAAGTGAATGTCGGTTCCTTCTTCTCCAAGACTCTGTCTCGTTCGAATTAACTCCTGATGACCTAATTGATCTCTTAACCGGATTCCCGGTTAAATACTCAATTAATGTTTCTGGTTTAGCTCGGTATGTTTGGGGTGCTAAATCCCGCACCAACAATTAGTCCCCCCCCAGTTCAGTATATTCGAGATTTAATTCGAATATTTTGAACTAAGGAAAGAAAATATCCGATCTAATCCATAAAGTTTTAATTGATTTCATTCAGATCTCCGAATTATCTTACCGCATTTTGTCCAGGCGACACGTGTCATTTGCTAGCTCGGAATTCGAAGAGTCGCGTAGGTCATCATTACTTTTCGCAGGGTTGCCGCCCATTCAGCTCTATAAATTCGCTTCCACCTTTCTCATTTCTCACTTTTCGCCAACAGCAACAGGTAATCTGCTCCGAACTCTCTTCCATTTTATCTCATTATTTCTCTTCCTTCTTCCACACTCTCCGAACTCGAAACATGGCAAGCACATCGGAAACTACCTCTGCACCCGAGCAATTAATTCGTCGTAATTCCAGACGAAGAACTCCCGACTCCGCACGCACCGCGCAGATCGGGGAATCAAGTAGATCGACCTCCGAAGTCCCGCAATACCTGGTCCGCTGTACAACAGGAGCCTCTTCCTCACAAGCAGAACCAGCTTTTCCTTCATCAGTTCGTCACGAAGAAGAGAACACCGAACTGAGTGCGGACGTATTTTCGGAAGAGGAACATCGGTTCGCACCCGTAGGACTCTCGATTGAAGATATCGATCCCTTATTTGATCACGCAGGGCAGATCGGAGGCGAAAAGAGCGTGAGTTCGGTTAGAACTGTGAGCGAGACGCTAAACTCGTGTGGTTTATTCAATAGCAACGTGACGATCTTGATTCCTCGCGAAGATCAACGCCCCTGGAGCCCCCCGGAAGGGTACGTATGTTTATACGAGGGTTACTTCACCGAGTGTCGCCTCTTGTTCCCAATCCCGGAGTTGATCTCAGTCTACGCCCAAAGACGGATGATGGCGATCTCCCAGTTCGTACCCGGAGCTATTTGTAATTTCATGGCTGCTTTGACCCTAGCAGCCGAAGCCGGAGTCGAACTTCGAGTTCAAGCCTTCGAACAACTATCACATTTGAAGCAATCGAAGAGTCCGAATCGCTGGGAAGTGAATTTGAGGCCAGCTCACAATTTCCTTGTTGGTAAACGCACCAATAAATTCAAGAAGTATACGAATCAGTACTTCTTCGTCCGCGTCGACCAATATTCATTTGCTAACCCGTTAGGTTTTCATCGGAGAGTGTGGAATGAAAATCCTGGTAGAGTTATACTTAATACTTGTTATCGACTTCGGTTCCGCTGACTAGTTTTAACTTTTTGATGTTTGTGATTCCAGATCGTCCATTGTGTGCAACGCGCCTAGCCCCGAACTACATTCGTGTTAGAGACGCTCTGCTATCCGGGAGGAACCGTCAGTGGGATTTTATCACTCGTATCCGAGTCGAAACAGCAATGGGAAAAGCCAGAACAGACTTCCCTAGTTTTGCCAACGCATTAAGACGATCTGCTGGATGTCGCGTGATGGAATCCCAAGATGTCCAGGTTGTTCGCCGGGACACTCAAGCGGCCATCGAAACCGAGATCGGCCCATCTCAGGGTCCAACCGAAGTCGATCCTATTCCGGACCAAATCGTCGCTGATCCTACTCAAGCACTCGGAGAGAACATCGAACCACCCACCATCGCAGAGGAAGAAAATCCTCCTTTGGCTTTAGAAAACGTCGATCCTTCGAACGAAGAACACGACGTTCCTCAAACTGAGGTTGGATCCAAAAGGAGGAAGAAGAGGAAGAACAAAGAAAAACAAATCTGCGAGGAACCAGCTCTCGACGCGCGCCCATTGCCGAATCGCAAGCGATCGGCTGACGAAGCCGGATTAGAATCTGCCGACCGATTCCGCCTCGAAAGAGAAGACGATAAGACGAATCACTTCGCCTAAAATTACTTCGGCGACTATCCCTTAGTGACCAATCGCGAAGCTTCAGGCGAGCTTTTCCGGACTCTGAAGATTTCCAACCGAATTCTTCCGTCAGCTGACGAATTGGAATTTAAGCAAGCATTCCTTGATGTCGCTGCATCGCACCTACTGGTTCGTCTTACTATCAAATCTATGAAAGTTTCGTTTTTTGCTTTTTTGTTAATCAACGCATTAAACTGTCGTGAATTTTTCGAATCCACAGACTGCCGCCAAAATGAACACGTTGGTTCAAAAATATGATAGGCAAGCTAAATCCAGCAAGAGTTCGGGAATGGAGCTCGAAAAAATGAAGGAATGCGTAGGGCAAATCCGAACTGCCAGCGATGCCAAGGATGCGAGGATCAAGGAACTCGAGGCGCTTGTTGCGGAAAAAGATGGCATCATTGCCAACACCGAACTGAGGGTTAACGAACTGAACTCCCGGGCACTTACCTTGGAAGAAGAGAAGATCGGTTTGCAGGAATCGTGCGACGAGTTGAGAGTTCAGCTTGCTTTCGAAGTCAAAAGACTTCGGGCGGACCGATGGGCAAAAGTGGAGCGAACAACGAAGAAAGCGCAGGACCGACTAGACAAGGTCAAAGCCTATCTAGTTGAACAGACAAAAGTTCGCCCTTTAGAAGATCTGCTGAATCAAGCCACCGGAGTTCAGGGAGCTGTAGGATATCTGATCGAGAATGGGGCTGTCATTCCTGAAGAGCTAATAAGGGAGATCGATGGGAAAAAGGCCGAAGCTGAAGAGACCGTAACTGCGATCGATGTCCTCGAGCTGAACTAGAGCGATCTCACCATGTCTCCAGATCAGCTTGGTTATGGATTTCCTCCCCCATCGACCGATGAAGCGAGGGCTCCGGATTCCGTCGAGCATCCCTTTGGCTCAAACGCCGGGAGTTTCCAAGCAGATATTTCCGGTGACGTGGACGTTTAAGAAAACAAAAATGTATATTATGTTTTTCCTTTTTGCCTTGTTTAATCCTTATGGGTCGGGGTACCCTTGTAAAACATTGCCGAATTGCTCGGCCCATCTTCCTTTTAGAACTTATTTGCCGGAATTTGCCTTTTCGTTGAAAAAGAAAATAGACAATTTCGATAAAATTGTATATTGTCCAATTCGCATGGAAGATCTCCAATTTTCCTAAGAGGTTTACCTCCCAAGACACGTATAAATCTAACCAGTACTGCCTGCAGACTAGACATCCAAGAAAACTTTTTCGATCAGAGACAATGCCGAGCTCGATGAGCAGCGTAGAATCCCCGCTAGCTGGCAACGATGTGCCAACGTTCTCAAATGCCGAAGCTATCGAAAGAGGGATGGCGTACTTCCCGAACATCAGAGCTCCCTGGATGTTGATGTCTCGCGTCAAACCAGAAGAAAGACGCGAACTGATCGATTTTCTTCACGAGGTGGAGGATCGCCATGCAGAATATTCCAATCGTCTTGCCGCGTCAGAACAAGTACAGCAAGATTTGCTTTTCAAACTCAAGATGCTGGAGTCACATCCCAAAGATTGGATTAAGAATGGGTTTGGCAGGATAGCCGATTTGCCACCGTGTCTTGTTGCATATTGCAACGAATGCCAAAGTGAATCTGGACGTGGGTCGACCTACATAGACCCGACCTTGGTCGGTGATTTTGTTCCGGGTAACGTTAAGCCGTTCTACATCAACCGGCATGCAACTGATGCCGAGCTCGCCGAGGCCGACGCCTTTTTCTTTCAGGTAGTCTCCTAGCCTTTTATTTGCCTTAAAAATTA
This sequence comes from Camelina hispida, assembly GCA_023657505.1. NCBI lineage: Eukaryota > Viridiplantae > Streptophyta > Magnoliopsida > Brassicales > Brassicaceae > Camelina > Camelina hispida. The sequence goes on along the minus strand of CP094635.1, from coordinate 9,839,384 downwards.
TAGACCATTGCTCCTTTCATATTGACCCTTTGCTTACTTGGTGTCGGCAGATCGAGGGTATGCACCAAGAATTGACTCAAGACCTTCAGTATTTTCATATGAAGAGAGGCAGAATCTACCGACAATTGAGAACTTTGGAATCCGAGATTGCTCTACTCAAGGCAAAAAGGAAAAGGACTACCGAACTACTTGACGAAAGCGAGCAAAAGGCCAGAGCATTGGAAACTCGCCCCGAAGATTGGGAAAAGACTGGATTGCAGCTACTATGGCCGATGCCGAAACGAGTCAAGACGAGCATCCGTGAGATTGCTGCGAACGGCACCACAGTTCGGAATTAGAATATTCTATTTGATTGAGAATAAAATTTAACTGCAATGTAACAGACGAAACTGAATTTTATTCGAAATAAAGTTTCATAATAAAAGATTTGCTCTAATTATTGTTTTACGATTTAAAAAACGTGTCAGAGGCGAGACGTCTCCCGGCTTACAACAGACAATTTTTACTAAGTGATGGTAGAAAACATCGATTTGAGATGAAGTGTTAATAAAGTGTGTTTGATCGGAGAGCGAGATACTGGGCTCGGCTTATCTCCTTCGCTTTAGCTCGGATGCCGGACTGCGAAAATATCTCTGGGTTCGGCTAACCATTCCGAATTTTTTGGGAAAAAGCGAAAATCACGCTGCACTCCGATTGGTGGACTCAACGGCGGTTACTTCCCAAATCCTGTATAAATAGAGGACTGGGTATTTGGGATGATCATCACAACTTCCCTAAATATTATCAGAGAAAGATGGTGACTACTCGATCTGCGTGGTTGAGACGAGCTCGGGAAGTGCTTGCCGCCTCGGCAAGCAGTTCCAGACGACCAGAAGCGCCGGAAGATTCCCCCGCCCAAGAAAGCGTGGAGGCCTTCCGAGTTCGCGCACCTGTCCCTCGCGTCGATATGACAGGTGTAGAAGGGAGTCTCGTGTGTCAGGAACTCCGAAGGTATCGGGCTCGCCGCTATAGATTGGGGGCCCACCTTATGGCAAGACGCCGTAGATTGGCCGAAGTCTGTCGGCTCTATCGTTTGGAGGGGACTATTCGGGTTCTGAGCGATATGATAGTCCAAGGCTTCTTCTTGGAGAAGTGGCATATGACTGGGCTGCATGCCGCACACGCAGCGTGCCAAGAACTTGTGGCGAGTATAGAAATGCCTGTTCTCTTGGAGGCCGACTGTCAGCCTCTTGAAGATACCGCGCACCTGTCCACTGTGGACATCTGGGCCTACCGAGCTTCCATCGAAAGGTTAAGGCGGTACGCCAATTTCCTGGAATCGGCTGGCCCGATTTTTCGTGAAAAACACTTGGCGGAGGGCCCGTGTTCCTTCTTAGAAGACTTGGTGTCGAGAGGCGTCGAAGTTCCAAGGGAGAAACTGGAGACCCTCACGGAAAGATGTCAGTTCTGGCGCGCGGAACTGGAGAAGGTAGCGGTGGAGGAACCATTGGGAGACGATCTATCGGGTCCGCGGCCTCCACTTCGTCTGCAGGATCAGCCCAGACGTTGAGCGTGGGAGTTCGACCACTCCGAACTCTGAGTTCGGGTGGTCGATTTCTTTTCTCATCTAGGACCCCGAGTCGTCTAAGGAACGTTCTCCCTTTGCGTCTCTTTTCTCTTTTCCTTTTTATGTATTGATCAAAACACCCAAAAATATGTAATGGGGATTGGATTTAGTTATTGAAAAACCTTAGTTTAATTGGGATTTCTAAATCGTATAAAGGAATCTAAATGCATATCGACTTTCGAATATAGTTAATATGTTGCCTACCGGACTTTCGCCGGTCTGGATGCGTTCGAAACAAGAATAAGTTTTCAAATCGAATAAAAACTTTTATTAATATATCAGCTGTATTCGCTTGATCTTTTAAAAGATAAGGAATTGCCTACGTACCCCGAAGTAGGGATCAAGCCAACCGTAGTTCCTATTACAAAGGATAGATAAATAGAGTTCGGATTCCCGAAAACTCCTAAGTAGAGTCGTGACAACGACTTAGCTATAGTAGCGTTTCAAGTGGGCCGCGTTCCACGAGTTTTTGATTCGTTCCCCGGCCATGGTTACGAGTTCGTAAACTCCCGGGCGAACTGCTCTAGATATGAGATATGGACCTTCCCATCGAGCGCCGAGTTTTCCGGCGTTAACCTCCTTGGTGTTCTCGAAGACTTCCCGCAGGACCAGATCACCTTCATTGAAGCGTCGCTGGCGAACAGTCTTATTGTAATATCGAGCCGCCGCATCTTGGTAGTGCTGCATCCGAACTAAAGCTTTGTCGCGCAATTCTTCGGCGAGATCGTTGTGGTCGATCAGCATCTCTTCGTTAAGTTTGGTATTATCGACCATCATAGTGCGACGGAGTGTCGGGACTCCTGCTTCAGCCGGGGCGAGTGCTTCGAGACCATATGCGAGGGAGAAAAGGGATTGTCCCGTGCTTCGCCGCGGGGTTGTGCGGTATGACCACATCACGCCATCAAGGTGATCTGCCCATGCTCCTTTCCTTCGACCGAGTCGTTTCTTGAGCCCATCAACGATCGATTTATTCGTGGCTTCGGCTTGACCGTTACCTTGCGGGTAGCGAGGAGTCGAAGTGCTGAGACGGATTTGCCACTTTGTTAGGAAACGTCTGGTGATCATTGAGGTGAACTGGGTCCCGTTGTCGGTGACGATCTCGTATGGGAGCCCGTGGCGACATATTATGTTTTTCCATATGAAATTGGTCACGTCTAAGGATTGGATCCTCGTGAAAGACTCTGCTTCCACCCACTTGGTGAAGTAATCGGTCAGCACGAAGACATACTTTTTGGATTTCGAAGCTGGCAAAGGTCCTATGGCATCCATGGCCCAGCGCATAAAGGGATACGGAGCGGTGACGGTGTTCAACAGTTTGGGCGGGACGTGCCGCATGGGTCCATGACGCTGACAAGCTTCGCATTTGGCCGCAAAAGTCTCGCAGTCGGCCATCATGGTGGGCCAATAATGTCCGTCCTTTTTGATTTTGAGGGCGAGTGCGCGACCGCCGGAGTGGTTGCCACCTTCGCCTTCATGCAATTCCATCATGATGCGTTCGGCCTCGTCTCGAGTAACACAGGTAAGGAATACTCCCGAAGCACTTCGGCGAAATAGCTCCCCATCCAATAGGATGTATCTAGCACTCCGAGCCTTTAGTCGTCGAGCTGCCCATCGATCTGCCGGGACGGTGCCATCGGAGATATAAAGCTTGATCTCAGTCTGCCAATCCTCGGGGTTCGACGAAGTCCGCCATATCTTCTACCGGCTCGTCGACTTCCATCGGGATTGGGTCGTCGTTGATGAGGGCGATCTGGCTGTCCGGGTCGATGCTGGGAGCCTCGATGCATTCAATGGGAATGGTACGCCGTAACTCGGGGTCGGAGCGGTTCGCAGAGCTGCGAGTGCGTCGGCTGATGCGTTCTCATTCCGTGGGACCTTCGTCAGAGAGAAAGACGTAAATTTGCCGGATAACGTGCGGACCAACTGTCGATATGCTCCCATTCGCTTGTTTTTGGCGTCGATTCGCCGCTGAATTGGCTGACTACAAGCTGGGAGTCACAGAAGACCTGCAGGTGTTTGACTCCAAGTCCCTGGGCCAGCCGGAGTCCTGCAAGAACGGCCTCGTACTCGGTCTCATTGTTCGACGCTTTGAAATTGAGCTTTAACGCCTGCTCGAGGATCTCTCCGGTGGGGGATCGGAGTATGAGTCCGACCCCGGATCCTTGATTTGTTGACGAACCGTCGACGAACATTGTCCATTGTTCCACCGCGGGGGTGGGATCGTCAAGCTCGGGCGACAGTTCGGTGATGAAGTCAGCCAAAACTTGTGACTTCAGACTCGGGCGAGAACGGTATTCAATGTCATACTCGCTGAGCTCGACCGCCCATTTCGCCATGCGTCCGGATTGGAGAGGGCTGTGAAGGATGGTTCGGAGTGGTTGATCAGTGAACACGACGACAGAATGCGACTGAAAATAGGGTCGCAGTTTCCGTGCAGCGACGATCACTACAAGGGCCAATTTTTCCAGCGTGGGGTATCGCGACTCCGCGTCGTTTAACGCTTTGCTTGTATAGAAAATGGGTTTCTGGTCGCCGCGATCATCTCGGACTAGCACCCCGCTAACAGCCGAACTGGAGATCGAAACGTAGAGATACAATGTTTCGCCGTCCTCTGGTTTGACCAATACTGGGTGACAGGTCAAATATTCCTTCAGCTGACGAAAGGCGATCTCGCACTCCTCGTCCCAATGGAAATCCTTATTCCCGCGAAGAAGTTGATAAAAGGGGAGGCACTTATCCGTTGAGCGCGCGATGAAACGGTTCAGAGCGGCGATCCGGCCAGTTAAGCGTTGTACTTCTCGCTTGTTGGTTGGTGACGGGAGTCCTAGTATGGCTTCGATCTGCTTGGGATTTGCCTCAATTCCCCGTTCGGTGACGATGTACCCCAAGAATTCCCCGGAAGTTACTCCGAATGTGCACTTCGTCGGGTTTAGTTTCATCTGGAATTGATCCAAGATGTCGAAACATTCCGCCAGGTGCTGGACGTGCTGTTCTGGGATCAGAGATTTGACCAACATGTCGTCTATGTAAACCTCCATGGTTTTGCCGAGCAGGTCCGCGAACATCATGTTTACCAAGCGCTGATAGGTTGCTCCGGCGTTCTTCAGTCCGAACGGCATCACTTTGTAGCAGTAGGTCCCCCTATCTGTGATGAATGCCGTTTTTTCGCGATCAGCTGAGCTCATGGCGATCTGATTGTAGCTTGAGAAAGCATCCATGAACGAAAGCAGCTGGTTTCCAGCCGTGGCTTCGACGAGACGATCTATGTGCGGTAGAGGAAAGCTGTCCTTAGGGCAAGCTTTGTTGAGATCGGTGAAGTCCACGCAAACTCTCCACTTGCCGTTTTTCTTTTTGACCACCACTGGGTTAGCCAGCCAATCAGGGTACTGGACTTCCATGAGTTGATCCGCCTTGAGTAGCCTTTCGACTTTGTCCTGGACCGCCTTGGCTCGATCTGGGCCCAAGCGCCTGCGCTTCTGTCTGATCGGCTTGAACGTGGGATCGATATTGAGTTTGTGACACATGACTTCGGGGCTTATTCCGACCATGTCCTTTGTTGACCAGGCGAATGTGGAAGCCCGAGATTGCAAGAAAGCGATCAGCTTAGCTTTTATGCTTTCATCGAGTTCGGCCCCGATACCGACAGTTCGCGATGGGTCGGAAGGGTCAATATTCGCCTGTAGGATCCGACACTCCGGAGACATGAGGCGATCCCGCTCCGGCTTTCGGGGACCGCTGAGATGGTCCCCGCCCTGTGATTGCTAGGCGGTTTCTGCCTTCCTCTGCTTCTTTTCGATAACAGAGCAAATTCTGGCCACCTTTTGGTCACCGTAAAGTGTGCAAATTCCTATGGCGGTTGGGAATTTGAGACAGAGGTGGTAGGTCGACGGTACGGCCTGCATCGCGTACATCCATGGTACCCCCAAAATTGCATTGTAGATTGGTGGTGCATTTACGACTGCGAACTTAGTTTTCCGGGTCACCCCGCCGGCTCGCACTTGTAGTTTCACGTCACCCATCGACATTTTGGCGACCCCATCGTAGCCCGTCAGCGTTCGAGTTTCGGGTTTCAGTTGGTCTGGTGTGATGCCCATTTTTTCGAGCGTTTGCCAGCAGATTACATTGACGGTGCTCCCAGTGTCGATCAGGACCCGTTCGACGTCGAAGTCGGCCATCGAGACTTCGATAACCAAAGGGTCCGAATGGGGGTGTTGAATTCCCTTGGCGTCCTCCGAAGTGAATGATATCGGATCCGAACAGAGTGAAGGCTCGCTCGGAGCAGTTTGAAGAGCGCAAACTTGTCGTGCTCTCTTCTTCAGTGCGCGGACAGAGTCTGCGCAGTCTTCTGGTGGACCGAGTATCATGGTTATTCGTCCACGGGGAGGAGAATTAATACGCTCCGGGTTCTGGCCCCTCTGTCGCTTGGGAGGGCCAGGTAGTTCGTCTGCCTGGGGTGCCCCTTCCTGGTGGTCCGCGGGTGCTTGGTTGGCCTGCTGTTGGACTATGTTGGGCGGTCCATCGTAACCTCGCCCACCGCCTGCACCGCGACCGCGGCCAGACCGTCCTCCACGCCAACCCCCTCGGCGACCTCTACCTCCACGGGCGCTTTTTGGCTGATAAGTGGCTTCGACTTCGCCAGAGAGGTATTTTGCGTAGAGGTAGTTCTTCAGGTGGACGCAGTCTTGTGTGGAATGGCCCGGATACATATGAAAATCACAGTAAAGTTCCTTCGGGTCGGATGGCTGTTTTTCTTGACTGTCCGCTTCGGAGACTGCGTGGATGACACCCTTTTTTCGGTCCTGAGGTTCGTGGTGCTTGCGGGGTTCGTGGTGTTCAGCCCGGTTTTTAGCTTTTGGAGGGTGCGATGGTTGTTCATCGTTAGTCTTCGCAGCTATTCGGGCTTCCTCCTCCTCATCGAGTGCGAATCTAGAGGCTCGATGTAGCGCGTCGTCGAGATCCTTGGGTTCCCGGATGTTGAGATCCTTTCGTAACGGCGATCCGGGAATCAGGCCCTTTCTGAAAGCTGCCATCGCCGCGTCCTCCGGGACGGTGACCTTTGTCAGCTTTTCCTTGAATCTGTGCAAAAAGCTAGCAATGGATTCCCCCCGTTCCTGGGCCATCTCCCATAGATCCGAACTCGTGACGCCTGGCTCGATGAGGATTCGGTAGTTCTTGAGGAAGGCATTAGACAATTGGTTGAAATCGTCGATTGAGTTTGGCTCGAGCCTCGTAAACCATACCAAGGCAGGGCCTGAAAGGCTATCCACGAACAGCTGGCAGCAACCGGCGTCTCGCTGCTCTTCGGTGAATCGTGCCTTAGACATGGTTGCCATGAAGGATGTCATGAACTGAACCGGATCTTTGTCTCCTTGGTAGATTGGAAGCTTCAGCTTGACGTTTGGTATTGCGGCTCGCGCTATTCGTTGGGTGAAGGGCGACTGCCGGGTCACTTCGACGATCCTGTCGATTTCCGGAGCCGTGCTAATGGCTCGATGGAGGAGCGTATTCATGCCACTAATCTGTGACCTGATTTCTTCGAGTTCGAAGCAAGGTCCGGAGTTCGCGTGACGGGTGACCGGGATGGTTGAATTTTCGTGAATCCGCAAGCCTGGATTCGCCGGTCGAACGCTAGATATCGTCCGAGGGGGAGGATTCCTCTGCTCGAGCTGTGCCTCCGAGAAGTCGAGACGGCGGGTGATACCATCTGCATCGAGGGATTGCTCGGCAGAGACTCGCGACGGGGTTGCTTGAGTTACGACCGCGTCGACCCTGCGGTTAGTGTCGGAGATCATCTGGTAGATCTCTTTCGTCATGGTGCCGAACAGGATTCTGAAGTCCTCCATGGAAACGACCTGCGGATTCTGGACCGCTGGCGTGGCTTGAACGGGAGGTCTCCATTCTGTGCACCGATTTGTTGCTCCGCTGTACGAGCACCCGCCTCATTATGGTTCTGTTCATTGGAAGGGTCCGAATCATGGTTGACTAGCTCTTCGAGAGTTCGTCCAGTACCTCGGCTGGCTTCCTCAGATCCGACCCCGACTGGGGCTCCGGTGGAGGTTCCGGCCAGATTTGTCGTTGTGTTGACGCGCTGACGTGAGTACACGGCAGTGATAGGTCTGGCCGATGTGCCACCCAGTGTCGTGGTGTCATCCTGAGAAGGAGTGATGCCTGCGAGTTCGGGCGTGAGGCTTGTTTCGGGCACTTCGTTGACGACGGAAGACATTATTGCAAGGTGTTCTTCTGAGGAGACCTTCTTAGAGAGAATTTTTCTAGAGACGATTTGCGTCCCCACAGACGGCGCCAATTGTAGAAACTAGGTTTCCACAATGAATTTGTTTATGGAGGGAAACAAATTCAATAGAACTATCTCTCTAGAAAGCAGATCTAAACCTTGAAATTAGAAGTAAAGGAGAAGAACTCAAAAGAACTAGGGTTATTGCTAAGAATCAAAGAAAGCTCAATTAGTGTATTAATTGCTGGATGCTTTACAATGGAGAAGTCCCTCCTTATTTATACATGTTCAGAGATATCATAATATATTAACTTTCCTTAATCTGACGAAGTGAAATATAGAAAACTGCCCTATTGCTTGAGTCGGCCGCCGCACCGAAGTGAATGTCGGTTCCTTCTTCTCCAAGACTCTGTCTCGTTCAAATTAACTCCTGATGACCTAATCGATCTCTTAACCGGATTCTCGGTTAAATACTCAATTAATGTTTCTGGTTTAGCTCGGTATGTTGGGGGTGCTAAATCCCGCACCAACATAAAGCTCGATTTTTTAATAAATCTGACGGCTTGAATTAGTGATTTGGTATGAATAATTGAGCAAAGCAAAATCTATACAAACAAATTGATTTTGGATTTGATAGCTTAAAATATACATTGTAAAGTTTTTATTTTGGTGACACTTAATCTCTGCAATGAATTTTGTTTGTTATGATGGCATTCGCAGGAAGCATTTATTCCTTTTTGACAGGTTGAAGAGCGTCGATAAGCAAATAACGGAAGGAGGAGATTGTGGAGAGAAAAGTAGGAAGAAAAAGAGAGAAGCTATGAGTGAAGAAGAGGACATAAGATGTTGTGAAGAGAAGAGGAGGAAGAAAAAGAGAAACTCTAAGGACTCACATTCGACCATGGAAGAACTGATAAAGGAGCGTAATGCTTTACGCTCAGAGCTCGAATATTTGATAAAGGAGCGTAAAGCATTACGCTCACAGATGGATCTGTGGAAGAGGAAGCGAAGAAGAAGCAAAAGAAGAGCTATAATAATGAGAAGAAAATTAAAATTTTTGTTGTCTTTTGTGTAGCCCCTGTACTGAACATGCAGACCATTTGTTGATCAGGCAGACCAAACCTAAGTTTTATTAACTCTGCTAAATTCTGGTAAACTCTGGTACAGCGTGTTCAACTCTGGTAAATCTAGTGGAAGGCTAAATCGATTATTTAACATTCAAAAAGAGATCAAATTTACACTCCAGTTTTCTGTTTATCTCAAAATATCCAGCATTCACTGGTCAAAGTCTCGAGAAGTTTAGATGAAGTCGGGTGAATTCTTGGGTCAAGTCTGCTCAAGTTTTGCCTCAAATCTGGTTAATTCTTGTCTCCAATAGTTTGGTAAATCTGGATTTTTACATAGCATAAACTAGGCGAAGCATACATCTCTCTAGTTCACTCTTGTTTGTGTCTTGTACTTTGCTTAGCTTAACTAGGGGTGTCAATCGGGCTGGCCCTGCCCGGCCAGGTCCGAAACCCGTAAAATCCGCATATGTTTGAGTCCGGCCCGGTTCGGCCTGAAATATTTCCGAGCCTATATTTCAAAGCCCGAGCCCGGTTCTAACAGGGTTACAGGGCTTTTCGGGTTTTTTGGGCTTATCTTACCGATCAAAAATTCAAACTTATAAGCCTAAAAAAACAGTGTTTGAAGGTGCTCTATAAAACAAATCAATCAAAAATTTAATAACTCATCTATATTCACTAAAACCAACTTAATTTAATAGAAAATGTTTAAAACTAAATAAAATTTTGATACTTTAAGCAAATAAACTAATATATAATTCATATAACATATCATTAATAAAAATCTTAAAGTATTAAGTATGGTTATTAAGTAAATATGAAAACTATGATTAGAGTTTAAAACTTCATTTACAATAAATTGTTAATCAAATATTGCAATCAAACAAAAATATTAACAAAAATGTAAAAATATATTTGTTAGAGGGCTTTTCGGGCTGGCCCGAGCCCGGTCGGGCTAAGCCCGAAAAACCCTACAGCCCAAACGGGCTGAGCCCGAAAGGCCCGATTTTTTCTGGACTTATATTTTTAAGCTCGAGCCCGATATTTTTCAGGGCTGGGCCGGGCCAGCCCGCGGGCTTTAGCCCTAATTGACATGCCTAAGCTTAACACAAATCGTAAAACATTAGAGAGGCAATGTAATGACCCTCTCTAAGGGTAAAAATCCCAAAATAAAATCTCGAAGAAATGGACCAGAAAAGATTTAGAAGGGGAGAAGAAGAAAAATAAAGAAGAACGATCTAAGATTGTCCGAGGAAAAATTTGTAAGTCGGAGGATGGCCGAGCCAAGACGGAGGTGAACGGAGATGTGATCGAGAGCTTAAGACCCAATGGGAGTTAACAAAACTATGCGGGGAAGACGGGTAATCACCGAGAGAGAAGACCGAGATGTTTGGGAAATATCCGGCAATGACCGACGAGATTGTGAAAAGCACGGGAACAATCCAGAAAGTTGTTCGGGAAACCGAGAGACTTGTCTGAGAGGATGATAATGTCCGAGAGGATCGATGATGTCCGGGAGACCGAGTAAAATTGCTCGAATGTTGCCAAAAGGATCGATGCTGTCCGAGAGACCGAGGGAAGCTGTCCGAGCATTGCCGAGAGGACCGATAGCAATCGACCATTGATCGGGAGGGGTGTCCGAGCGAGACGAGAATTGCTGGGAAGCATCGAAGGTGTCGGACGAAGGATTGAGTATTTGCGGACGCAGGAAATTATTTTTATTTCCCTAAGTATTTTTCGACCAATCGAATTGCATGCATTCTCATGCACTAATAAAATTGAGTTAGTGGAATTTTTGTCGAAAAATGAATGGGGGGGGTGAGATTCACGCTCAACATGCAAGTAAGGAGCTTGCCATTTGTCAAAACGCACTAAGGGAAGAAGAGGAGAGATCGACTCTATAAATAGAAGAGCTTGGGAATCATTTGCTCACTTTGCTCAAATCCTAAAATTTTCTTAAGTCCTTAAACTCTCTCTTTTTCCACTAAAAATCGAGAGAGATCGAGAGGGAGAGATCGAGAGGGAGAGATCGAAAGAAGGGATTATCGACGCTGCGTCGAGAGAAGGTCGAGAAGGAAGTTGCTTGCGTCGAGAGGGAGCCGAGAAAAGACGGTGTTGTGCCGAAGCGATCGAAAGAAGAAGTTGCTGTGATCAAAGTAATCGAGAGAAGGAGCTGTTGCGATCGAAGAGAGTCGAGTAGAGACGCTGTTCGCGATCGAAGAAAATATCAAAAAAAATATAAAAGTTTTGAAAAAGATGAAATAACATACCAACTCAAAACCAATTCCAATAACCTTTCTTTGGATGAGTTTACTTGGATTTGTTGGCACATCAGAATTAAACAGTAAAATGAAATGATAGAATGAGATAAGTAATCAGCGTCTGCAGCTTCCACCATCACCAAGTTGTATAAGGAAAAACCGGATATTTTTTTTTTTTTTTTTTGTTAAAAGGCTTTCAATTTATAAACATATATGCCCAATGGGCAATTTCCGGAATAGGCCCATACAATAATCCCCTTAGGGCCCAGTCCAATTACATCAAACCAAACTAGATAACAAAACCAAAATTGACCCGGGTATACTAAACTAAACCGGTAGCTAACCGGTAAGAGCCAGAAACCCTAATCTGCAAAGGAGAACCCTATTGCAGCAGCCTTCCCACTCAGTTGCGGATACTCGTCGGCTCAGGACCACCGGCGAGCCAGGAAGACGGGAGTCAAACAGAGAAGGTGACACAGGACCATCACCATCCCGCCACCGTAGAGTTGTGAGGAGAAGGAAGAAGAAACCGATCTAAAATCCGGCAGCCATAGCTCAGTTTGATAGAGATAGAGCAGTAGGGAGTAGATCTAAACAGCCATCGACGGTGGCTTAGCCTTGCCTTTCCGGCAGTAGACCCCCCCCCCGTCAAACCACCGGCCGTGACAAAACCTCCTGCGTCTCCAGCCGTTCAGATCTAACCGCCATATCTTTCTCATTCCTCGCCGAGAACTACCTTCTTCTAACCGCATAGCCACGCCGCCGGTAGAGCTCTTACCGGAATTGTCCTGCGGAAGCTTCTCCTCGCCACAAACTCCCTTGATTTCGATCTGGTGACCTCGCCGGTAGATGCAATGGACTACGGATGAAGCGCCATGGACCAGTGGTTCCTCTTCAACGCCGGAATCGCCGGAGGAACCCTTCACTTGGTGCACGGAGTCGTGATCAGAAGAAGAGAAAGGAGGAGAGAGGAGAGAGCCGCGAGTGGAACTCACGCGCTCACCTCTCTAATAAAACAATTATATTCTCAGGTTAAAACCGGATATTTCCATTAGTTTCCAAATCACTTTCACTTACGTTCCCCATTTCCACGTTCTTTAACTTTTCGTCTTGTTTTCTTCAATTCGTTCATTTTATATTTTTACTAGAATTTGCACCCGCGCACGCGCGGGATTTTAATTTAAAATATTTTTTATCACCAGAAATTGTTGAGCTCAAATATAATAATTCCAATTTTTAAGTATAAATATATAACTTACTTTACTCAATGATATACAACATATATACATTTTAAGATAATATTTTTTTTGCTATATCTATTTGCGATTTTACGTGGGATTTTAATTAAATTTTTTATCAATAAGAATCATTGAATATGAATATAATTTAAAGATTAAAAGATAAATCTATATAATTGGCGTACTTATTTTACTAATCTATATATAACATATATTGTCTGGTGTCGCAATAATATTGTCGATAATCTTTGGGACAATTGCATTTTTAGTACCTTTATTTGCATTTAAATGAGCTCGTAGACCCCATATTCGTTTTTCGAGAAACATAACCACTAAGGGTGCTGAAATTACAGTTGACTCCCTTACGACCAAACAAAAAACAGAAGCCGAAATGACAGATTTAACCCGATGAAGTCTGCAATAGATATCTTTAAGGTTGATTTCAAATTGACGTCAACAAGAAGACATAAAAAGACGTCTACTCCTTAATTATAATTTAAATTTTAATTAAAAAATTATAAAAGATAATTTGATAAACTTATTGATCAAATAATAACCACATAGACTTCATGCATTAAAATAAAATAAATTTACATATAAACGAGTCAAATTAAACAAGAAAATGTTGACTAGCCAAAAATTATTTGATTTAGGATTTGCTTAAGTAGACTTCTCTGCAGATTATTAGTGGTTGACTTTGTTATGCCATCAACCATTAATATTATATTATCTTAATTTCACCGATAATTTAACCAAACCGATAGCTGAACCTAACCGAATACATACTGATTCTTTGATTTTAACCTAACCGGATAATTTAATTTAACTATATATATACTTCTCTCTAAGTAAACCCTAACTTTTTATGTGATCTCTCTCTCCAAAATTTCTCTCTCCAAAATTTCTCTCTCAAAATTCCAATATTGTTGCTCTCAAAATTCAGCTATATATACCCACAAAATATTTCGTGGTTACAAAAATAAATATGAAAACTCTAGATTCTCTTTTATTTTACTTGTCTCTCTCAAATATATCTTGGCTCTCCAAAAAAAAAAAAAAAATAGATCTAAAACTCCAATCCATCCTCTTATTTCTCTCTTGTTTTTTTATTGAAGAAGTTCTGCAAATGTGACTCTACGAATCTCTCTCCAGATCTGACCTTCATTCATATTCAAATCTAATCCCAAAGGTTTTGTTTTCATATCTACCTACCAAATCTAGGTTTTTAGTTTTATGTTGGTTGAATTTGGGTTCTACATGGGTTTTCTTATTTGGATCTGAGAATTGTTATTGGGTAATTTGTTGGAAAAAATTTAGTTCTTTCTTTTTCGAGTTTAATCTCAATTTTTATTTGGATTTTTATGATTTAATTGCTTGAAGTCAGATTTTTACAAAAGCTTGTTCTTGTTTTTAATTTTACAGGCAGAGGAGAAGATTAAACAGGAGATGATGGAGGCCGAGAATTTTACAGCCGGAGGAGAAGATTAAACAGAAGATGGGGCGGTGAAGCAGTGAAGGTGGAAGAGAATTACCCAGAATATGTTTGTAAATAATTGAGATTTTGATTTTTTATTTTATTATTAATTTAATTATTATAATAAATTATTTTTGTATTTTTAAATAAAAATTTGAGATCTGTAGTTTAAAATACGGTTTAGTTTCCCAGAAGAAGTCTTCCAGATAAGTCTTCAGCATAATCATTACAATTATTAAATTGATTTGATTGATTTGCAGACGGTTCAGTTTCCCGTGCAGAAGTCTACCAGAGAAGTCGTCAACATAATAAAAATATAATTTTTATAAAATTATGGCAGGTTTCTCTTATAATTTGTCAAATTATCCAAAAACTGAAAAAAAAAATCATAGAAATTTGTAAATTCAATATGATTTAGTGTAACAACTAATAGCTAAGAATACCCTTCATTGTAGTGTTGGAGACTGAAATTATTCACAGTTGGGTAATTCTTAAAAAGTTTATATATCACTTCATTTCATACTTAAAATTGTAGAATTCTATATTCTTAGAAGAAGTCTTCCAGATAAGTCTTCAGCATAATCATTACAAATATTAAATTGATTTGATTGATTTGCAGACGGTTCAGTTCCCGTGAAGTCTACAGAGAAGTCATCAACATAATAAAAAATATAATTTTTATAAAATTATGGCAGGTTTCTCTTCTAATTTGTCAAATTATCCAAAAACTGAAAAAAAAAATCATAGAAATTTGTAATTTCAATAAGATTTATTGTAACAACTAATAGCTAAGAATACCCTTCATTGTAGTGTTGGAGACTGAAATCATTCACAGTTGGGTAATTCTTAAAAAGTTTATATATCACTTCATTTCATACTTATAATTGTAGAATTCTATATTCTTAGAAGAAGTCTTCCAGATAAGTCTTCAGCATAATCATTACAAATATTAAATTGATTTGACTGATTTGCAGACGGTTCAGTTTCCCGTGCAGAAGTCTACCAGAGAAGTCGTCAACATAATAAAAAATATAATTTTTATAAAATTATGGCAGGTTTCTCTTATAATTTGTCAAATTATCCAAAAACTGAAAAAAAAATCATAGAAATTTGTAAATTCAATATGATTTAGTGTAACAACTAATAGCTAAGAATACCCTTCATTGTAGTGTTGGAGACTGAAATTATTCACAGTTGGGTAATTCTTAAAAAGTTTATATATCATTTCATTTCATACTTATAATTGTAGAATTCTATATTCTTAGAAGAAGTCTTCCAGATAAGTCTTCATCATAATCATTACAAATATTAAATTGATTTGATTGATTTGCAGACGGTTCAGTTTCCCGTGCAGAAGTCTACCAGAGAAGTCATCAACATAATAAAAAATATAATTTTAATAAAATTATGGCAGGTTTCTCTTCTAATTTGTCAAATTATCCAAAAACTGAAAAAAAATTATAGAAATTTGTAATTTCAATAAGATTTAGTATAACAACTAATAGCTAAGAATACCCTTCATTGTAGTGTTAGACACTGAAATCATTCACAGTTAGGTAATTCTTAAAAAATTTATATATCACTTAATTGATTTGAAGTTAGTTGGTAAAGAAGTCTGTCAAAGAAGTCGGTTTCTTTATATTTTTCTGGTACTGCTTCAAATAAACTGGAATTGGTTTTCTAAAACCGAGATTGTTTTTTTTGTCAATTAAACAGATTTCACAGAAAACTACAACACGTTGCCTTCCTAAATTAGTCTACCTTAATGACCTAACTGCCTATGAAAACCAAAAACTTGATTTCTCCATATGTATAATGTGGATTCATGTCAAAAACATACATAGGCAAGTATATAACATATATCAAAGAATTCAACAAGAAAATCTTAAAAATTATTCACCAATTTGCAATAATTTGGTTTTAAAATAATGCTGACTTCATGTTCACATCAACGGGTAGACATAAAAAAAACTATACGAGGATAACTTCAAATGAAGTCTATTTCTTGGGGTCTATTTTTGCAATTACAATTTTCCAAAGCAGACTGCGAATGAAGTCTACCGTTACCGGTTGACTTCTTTTGTGGTCTTCCTTTGTTAATTTTTTGGTTAGTTTTGCAATTAAATAGATAAAACAAGGTAGACTTCAATGGAAAGTTCAACATGTTAACTTCAGTTATAGTCGACTCTGGTTATTTTTGCAATTGACCAACCCATTGACTTTACCGTAGACTTCTGTCTACTAAGTAGACTTTAACTATCCGTCAACGAGAAAAAGTAAACTTCATCGTGGTTAGTTTTGCAATTGACCAAGTTTGACTTTCGCCAAGTAGACTTCGTATGAAGTCTACATTAATGATGACTTCGTTTGCAGTCTGCCGTGGTCATTTTTGCAATTGACCAACAATTGCATTTTTCAAATAGTAGACTTCTTTTGCAGTTAACTAATTATTTTAATATAATAATATTACGGTCAATGCTTAAATATTTTGGTCAATGCCAAAAATAGTCACTATAGAAGTCTACTCGTTTATTATCGTAAAAAGACTTCGTCTGGCAGTCATAACTAAAAAGTCAAGAATTTGGTCAATTGCAAAAATACACCTTAGTAGACTGCAAATGAAGTATCTGACAGAAATATTATAATGCAGTCTGAACCATATTTTTTTGTTTTCAAATGAAATTAAGGAGACTGAAATTGCAGTCTACCGGCTCGAAACTCGATAAAATTTTAATTGCAAAATTGACCACATAGTAGACTTTACATGATATTATGACGGTTAGACTAACAAATGAAGTCTAATTTCGCAAAAAAATCAAGGAAAATCATGAAATCTACCGGAAAATAACCTTATCGGTGGTTGTTTCGCAATGACAAGCACCGAGGATGTCGTCTTTAGTCACCACAGAAGAAACCCATCACCAATTTAATCACTATCCAAGAATCATGACATATAAGAAGATAAATGCACTTGCAAATTTTCTTGGATTAAAATGGAGAGGAGATGGAAGAAAATGAAGTTCTCATAGCCTTGAGTGTCATTTAAGCTTACAAATTCAGGTTGTTGAAGCTTTAAGAGCTTCAAATTTGGTTGTTCATGGTTGTTGGAAAATTGATGGTGGTGGCACAACCGTAAATAAAAGAAGAAGATGAGGATATAGATGTAATAAATATTTTCGCAAGAAATTCAAATAAATCAGAAATAATGGCATTTTTGTTATTACAATGAATGACCAAGGATTTAATAGGGAGAAAGTGGCAAATGTTGGAGAGAGAAAAAGAAGTGTCTAAAATTGCAATTGACTCAAATTAGGGGTCCAATTTTGCAAGTGTCCCATAATCTTTTGACATTTTATCTTTAAAAGAGTTCATTTCATATTCATATCCATGAAAACATAATTTTAAAAGTTCTAACGTCAATATCGATCGTTGACCTAATTATGAAGACCATTTAAACATATCGATATCCAACATTAAATGCGAATATACAAAGTTTCATGAACAGTTTTACTGTTACGTCGCTACAATGAGGTTGTCCAAATGCATCATCTGTCATAATACAATTTCAGACTAAGTCAAAAATGCTTAAATGATGAAACATTTAAGGGACACTTGCAAAATTGGACCCCTGATCTGAGTCAATTGCAAAATTGGACCCCTCTTTTTCTCTCTCCAACATTTGCCACTTTCTCCCTACTAAATCCTCTGTCATTCCATGTATTCACATAAATGCCATTATTTCTGATTTATTTGAATTTCTTGCGAAAATGTTTATTACATCCATATCCTCATCTTCTTCTTTTATTTACGGTTGTGCCACCACCATCAATTTTCCAACCACCATGAACAACCAAATTTGAAGCTCTTAATGCTTCAACAACCCAAATTTGTGAGCTTAAATAACACCCAATGCTATGAGAACTTCATTTTCTTCCATCTCCTCTCCATTTTAATCCAAGAAAATTTGCAAGTGCATTTATCTTGTTATATGTCATGATTCTTGGATAGTGATTAAATTGGTGCTGGGTTTCTTCTGTGGTGACTAAAGACGACGTCCTTGGTGCTTGACATTGCAAAACAACCACCGATAAGGTTATTTTCCGGTAGATTTCATGATTTTCCTTGATTTTTTTGCGAAAGTAGACTTCATTTGTTAGTCTAACCGTCATAATATCATGTAAAGTCTACTCTATGGTCAGTTTTGCAATTAAAAATTTATCGAGTTTCGAGCCCGTAGACTGCAATTTCAGTCTCCTTAATTTCATTTGAAAACAAAAAAATATGGTTCAGACTGCATTATAATCTTTCCGTCAGATACTTCATTTGCAGTCTACTAAGGTGTATTTTTGCAATTGACCAAATTCTTGACATTTTAGTTATGACTGCCGGACGAAGTCTTCTTACGATAATAAACGAGTAGACTTCCATAGTGACTATTTTTGCAATTGACCAAACTATTTAAGTATTGACCGTAATATTAATATATTAAAAATATATTAAAATAATTAGTTGACTGCAAAAGAAGTCTACTATTTAAAAAATGCAATTGTTGGTCAAATGCAAAAATGACCACGGCAGACTGCAAACGAAGTCATCATTAATGTAGACTTCATACGAAGTCTACTTGGCGAAAGTCAAACTTGGTCAATTGCAAAACTAACCACGACGAAGTTTACCTTTTCTGGTTGACGGATAGTTAAAGTCTACTTAGTAGACAGAAGTCTACTGTAAAGTCAATGGGTTGGTCAATTGCAAAAATAACCATAGTCGACTATATTTGAAGTTAACCGGTTGAACTTTCCATTGAAGTCTACCTTGTTTTAAATATTTAATTGCAAAACTAACCAAAAAATTAACAAAGGAAGACCACAAAAGAAGTCAACCGGTTATGGTAGACTGCGAATCACTTCATTCGCAGTCTGCTTTGTAAAATTGTAATTGCAAAAATAGACCCCAAGAAATAGACTTCATTTGAAGTTATCCTCGTATAGTCTTTTTTATGTCTACTCGTTGATGTGAACATGAAGTCAGCATTATTTGAAAACCAAATTATTGCAAATTGGTGAATAATTTTTAAGATTTTCTTGTTGTATTCTTTGATATATGTTATTTACTTGCCTCTGTATGTTTTTGACATGATTATATATAATACATATGGAGAAATCAAGTTTTTGGTTTTCTTAGGCAGTTAGGTCATTAACTTAGACTTATTTTTGAAGTCAACGTGGTGGAGTTCTGTGTGAAGTCTGTATTGATGACAAGAAAAATAATCTCGGTTTTAGAAAACCAATTCCGGTTTATTTGAAGCAGTACCAGACAAATATAAAGAAACCGACTTCTTTGGCAGACTTCTTTACCAACTAACTTCAAATCAATTAAGTGATATATAAATTTTTTAAGAATTACCCAACTGTGAATGATTTCAGTCTCTAACACTACAATGAAGGGTATTCTTAGCTATTAGTTGTTACACTAAATCTTATTGAAATTACAAATTTCTATAATTTTGCCATAATTTTATAAAAAATTATATTTTTTATTATGTTGACGACTTCTCTGGTAGACTTCTACACGGGAAACTGAACCGTCTGCAAATCAATCAAATCAATTTAATATTTGTAATGATTATGCTGAAGACTTATCTGGAAGACTTCTACTAAGAATATAGAATTCTACAATTATATAGTATGAAATGAAGTGATATATAAACTTTTTAAGAATTACCCAACTGTGAATAATTTCAGTCTCCAACACTACAATGAAGGGTATTCTTAGCTATTAGTTGTTACACTAAATCTTATTGAAATTACAAATTTCTATGATTTTTTTTTCAGTTTTTGGATAATTTGACAAATTAGAAGAGAAACCTGCCATAATTTTATAAAAATTATATTTTTTATTATGTTGATGACTTCTCTGGTAGACTTCTGCACGGGAAACTGAACCGTCTGCAAATCAATCAAATCAATTTAATATTTGTAATGATTATGCTGAAGACTTATCTGGAAGACTTCTTCTAAGAATATAGAATTCTACAATTATAAGTATGAAATGAAGTGATATATAAAATTTTTAAGAATTACCCAACTGTGAATAATTTCAGTCTCCAACACTACAATGAAGGGTATTCTTAGCTATTAGTTGTTACACTAAATCTTATTGAAATTACAAATTTCTATGATTTTTTTTCAGTTTTTGGATAATTTGACAAATTATAAGAGAAACCTGCCATAATTTTATAAAAATTATATTTTTTATTATGTTGACGACTTCTCTGGTAGACTTCTGCACGGGAAACTGAACCGTCTGCAAATCAATCAAATCAATTTAATAATTGTAATGATTATGCTGAAGACTTATCTGGAAGACTTCTTCCTAGGAAACTAAACCGTACTTTAAACTACAGATCTCAAATTTTTATTTAAAAAATACAAAAATAATTTATTGTAATAATTAAATTAATACTAAAATAAAAAATCAAAATCTCAATTATTTACAAACATATTCTGGGTAATTCTCTTCCACCTTCACTGCTCCACCGTCCCATCTTCTGTTTAATCTTCTCCTCCAGCTGTAAAATTCTCGGCCTCCATCATCTCCTGTTTAATCTTCTCCTCTGCCTGTAAAATTAAAAACAAGAACAAGCTTTTGTAAAAATCTGACTTCAAGCAATTAAATCATAAAAATCCAAATAAAAATTGAGATTAAACTCGAAAAGAAAGAACTAAATTTTTTCCAACAAATTACCCAATAACAATTCTCAGATCCAAATAAGAAAACCCATGTAGAACCCAAATTCAACCAACATAAAACTAAAAACCTAGATTTGGTAGGTAGATATGAAAACAAAACCTTTGGGATTAGATTTGAATATGAATGAAGGTCAGATCTGGAGAGAGATTCGTAGAGTCACATTTGCAGAACTTCTTCAATAAAAAACAAGAGAGAAATAAGAGGATGGATTGGAGTTTTAGATCTACTTTTTTTTTGTTTTTTTTGAGAGCCAAGATATATTTGAGAGAGACAAGTAAAATAAAAGAGAATCTAGGGTTTTCATATTTATTTTTGTAACCACGAAATATTTTGTGGGTATATATAGCTGAATTTTTGAGAGCAACAATATTGGAATTTTTGAGAGAGAAATTTTGGAGAGAGAAATTTTGGAGAGAGAGAGATCACATAAAAAGTTAGGGTTTACTTAGAGAGAAGTATATATATAGTTAAATTAAATTATCCGGTTAGGTTAAAATCAAAGAATCAGTATGTATTCGGTTAGGTTCAGCTATCGGTTTGGTTAAATTATCAGTGAAATTAAGATAATATAATATTAATGGTTGATGGCATAACAAAGTCAACCACTAATAATCTGCAGCGAAGTCTACTTAAGCAAATCCTAAATCAAATAATTTTTGCCTAGTCAACATTTTCTTGTTTAATTTGACTCGTTTATATGTAAATTTATTTTATTTTAATGAATGAAGTCTATGTGGTTATTATTTGATCAATAAGTTTATCAAATTATCTTTTATAATTTGTTTAATTAAAATTTAAATTATAATTAAGGAGTAGACGTTTTTTTATGTCTTCTTGTTGACGTCAATTTGAAATCAACCTTAAAGATATCTATTGCAGACTTCATCGGGTTAAATCTGTTATTTCGGCTTCTGTTTTTTGTTTGGTCGTAAGGGGGTCAACTGTAATTTCAGCACCTTTAGTGGTTATGTTTCTCGAAAAACGAATATGGGGTCTACGAGCTCATTTAAATGCAAATAAAGGTACTAAAAATGCAATTGTCCCAACATTTAAACCCCACAATGAATATCTATTCATTAATCCAAGCTACATATATTTCTAAAATCTCATATGCTATTTTCAGATGTTAATATTGTGATGTAACCCCATCTTCGTCTTCTAAAAAAAATATAGTATACTTTAAATATGTTGTTTTTGCCAATGTTTTGGGTCTTTTTTTTTTGAACAAATTCCAATGTTTTGGGTTAAAAGCATTTGATTATATATAGATATATATATATATATATGTTATATTTGTTATATATATTTTATATCATGTTATAAAATTGTAGCTACACCTTATGAGATATGCTACACAGATCACATGCCACTTTTTGTAACGGCTTGCATATTATTTTTTCTATATTTCCTGACTATTGATTTTGTTTTTTAGATAGATTATTTTTTCAAAATTCTTTTTCATAGTTTTCCCAAAAAAAAGTTTGCCCATTTGTTTTAGATCAAAATTTTTAAGTTAAGTTAAGTTAAGTAATTAATATTTTCTTTCTTATAAGTAAAATTTAATAACAAATCTTTATGGTATATGTTTCTTAGAAACTAATGTTTCACTTCAATTTTATTTTCATGTTTAGATTTTTATACATACAATTACATAACTTTTTTTTTATTCTACCATGCATTAAAATCTTACTTACATTCTAAAACCCATTAACCCATTCTAAATTTTGGAATATAATCATTTTTTAGTTATAATTTTAATAATAATATTATTACTAAAAAAATTTATAGTATTATTTTTACTATTTTAAAATTTTCATTGAATTTACTTAATTTATTTTTTAGATAGTTATTAATTTTATTATTTACTAAAAATTATATTATTGTTTATACTATTCTAAAATTTAATTAAGTTTAGTTAATTCGTTTTTATTTATTTTTACTGTTATTAATTATAATTAATAAATGTATAATTAATGAATATTAAAAATAATATTTTTTATGCAAAACAATAAATAGAAAATAATTATGTGGATGCTGATGTGGAGGAATGAGAAGTGAGCAAAGTTAACTTTATATATATAGATGTCATTCTTTAATGTGTCCACCACTAAAAGTATTGTGTTAAGCACATAGGCTGTGATTGGCGACCCTCTAGATGCGGATTTCAAAGCGTATTTTGAGAAAACGCATTCATTGCACCAATCACAATGTTTTTTCACAATTTGCGTTTTTTCCTTAAAAAATAAAAAAAATTAGATGCGGTTTTGTCCAGAAAATATAGCCTTGTCCCGCTTTTTCTAAGTTAAACACCATTTACCCTGCGGTTTTCAAGAAAAACGCCCCTATGTATATTTTTTTAGATTTTTATTAAATAATTATTATATATCTTTTTATCTACATAATACATATGCAAATAAAAATGAAAAATAACTTCTTGAAAAACTACAGTAACACTACATTATCACTTTACCAATTAAATACAAATGAAAAAACATATAACTATTAATAAATAATTTAATTATATAACTACTAATAACTCTAGTTAATCTTAGATGTAAATAATTTTTTTATGATTGAATAAATTTACATATTAAAAAAATGTATCTTTATATAGTTGAATTTTTTATCAATATGTCAAAAAAAAAAATTACTTTTTGATCGACTATAGTATTTAAGGTTAAATAAATACAATTATTTTTATTATTAATTCATAATATACAATAATATACAAACATACTAATTATTAATTATAATATATGTAATCCGCACCGCTCCTTTTTTTTACCATTCACATAATTAATACTGAACCGCAAATAGTTTTTTCACCAATCAAATATCATTCTGTACCGCTTATTTTGTATAAACCGCACTTGTACCGCAAACCGCACGTACCGCAGTTGAACCGTACCGCACTCCAAAACCGCTTTCCCCGCACAACCAAAACCGCAGTCACCATTCGGACCCATAGTCTTTTCATTTAGATGACTAAAAGGAATTTCTAAGGCAAAACTTTTTCTAAAGCATCTAAGCCAACGATATGTTGTGTGGTTAATATTCCATCAAACACAATCCCCCTCTTATATTAATCTATCGAGATATACTTTAAAAGTGAGGTTAGCTTCATTTCATTTCCCTCGTTCGTTGTGTAGATGTATATTCATATCGTTATCTATCAGACTACATATGCGTGGAGGAGATGGAATACATAACTTTTGGAGTATCAAAAGTTACTAATTTATTACTTTGTATATATGTTTTATAACCAAAGCCTATAAAAAGAACTTAGTGTGTGGTCCGTATAATGTATTTCCCTGATCCGACTTAAATTATCGGATTTGATTTGTGTTTGTACATGGGAATATATACAGCTGTAAACAGCCATGATATCATCTTGATCTTCCTTTTTAGGTGGACCTCTTAAGTTAAGAACACTGGGAGTATCTGGATTATAATAACTTAGGGATGAGTACTGTGTTTCATAAGTTTCAGGAAGTAAGCAAAAATAGATGTAAATGGCCTAGCCCCAAGATCATCCTTGATTTAGTGGGACGAGTTGAGGATGAACAACAATCATCCTTGCGGTAGCACCTGCTGCATGATCCCTAACAGCAAGGTATCTGGTTCTGAATCCCAATAAGCCAAAAATATAACACAACGTCAATTATCAGGCCTTATACTATTTCTAAAAGACATATTGATATAGCAATCTACTGTCCATCTTATCCACAGAACTAGTGATCCCAGGTTAGTAGCATATATAATATACAAACCATTACAGGAATTCCTAGGAAGCCTGAAATGAAAAATGTCGGCGAAAAGGAAAAAGGTAGAACATCAATAGCAAATAAAAACAGAGCTGGCATAAAATAAAAAGGCTTACCCGTATTATGAAGCATCAAATAGCAATGATAATAAGGTAACATGAAAACAAGGAGAACTATATATATCGAACAAAAGAGATCCACCTTCCAGTTTACCATCCTTGCTGTTAACGGCAGACCTACATAGAGGTTAGGGAGGTCAAGTGACCTGGTAAAATGTTGAAATAAAGTTTTTTTGCATATAAAATACTGAAATTCTTGTAGCAAAGTTGGTTTTCTTTAGAAGTTTGACACCCCCTAAACCCAGGTTCAATACTCTCATACTACACCAATAGTCTCTTTTCTTGTGTGAAAGGTCCGCCACCGTGTGCAAAGCAGAAAAAAACAAAAAACAAAAAAAATCCTCAAAGGAAAGTACAAAATAACGCACCAAAAGGTAAAAAAAAAAAAACAAACAAAACAAAAAAAAAAAACAAAAAAAATGTCAGTTTCCATTGGAAAATACAAAACATTCCAAACTCAAGCATCCATAAATTCTCTTTACAACACTCACTTCCCTTCTCCATCAAAGGTCTCCAATGTCGTTGCTTCTCTCCTCAGAGAACTAAACCTAACACATCTTGCACATACAAGACTTGGTCAAGGCTTGTCCGGTGGTGAATGCAGGAGGGTTTCGATTGGTCTAAGTCTTCTTCACGATCCAGAATTTCTACTCCTAGACGAACACACCTCGGGTTTAGACACTAAATCCGCTTCCGACGTCGTTCAAATTCTCAAGTCTATTGCTACGTCTAGACAACGGATCGTGATCTTGTCCATACACCAACCTAGTTTCAAGAGCCTGTCTCTCTTATCGATCGCGTATTACTTCTTTCCAAAGGAACCGTTGTATATCATGGAGGGCTTGGCTCACTCGAAGCTTTCTTGCTATTTAAGGGATTCACGGTTCCTCCTCAGCTGAATTCTAAATGATTACGCTATGGAGATACTTCAGCGCCTCCATGATCCGAAAGCGCCAACATTGAAAGTAAAAAACAGAACAAAAAACAGAGCATCGTTCGATATTATAGCTCGAGAATTACCTATATAAGCCTACTTTGTAGAAGATTCTGGAAGATCATATACCGTACGAGGCAGCTGCTTCTAATTAACATCTTAGAAGCTCTTGTAGTCGGTATTGTCTTACGCACCATCTACCTTAATATCGGAACCGGCAAAGAAGGAATCGAAAAGCGATTCGGCCTTTTCGAATTCACCCTCACGTTCCTCCTCTCTTCCACTATCCAAACCCATCCAATATTCATTCACGTATGAGCGACCAATTCTTCTCCGAGAAACCTCAAGCGGACTCTACAGACTCCCTTCTCACATTCTTGCAACTACCTTGGTTTTCTTGCCCTACTTACTCCTCATCGCAGTCATCTACCTTGGTTTTCTTGTTCTCTGGTTACTTCATTTCTAAAGAGAGTCTTCCTAAGTATCGGCTCTTCATGTACTTCTTCAGTTCTTCTCGATGTACAAGTATGCGTTGGACGCACTTTAGATAAGTGAGAGTACTCATGTCTGCTCAACAAGTGCCTAGTCTGGTTTGAGGAGGCTCCTGTGAAAAGTTGCATAGTTACTTGAGGTGGCGTGTTAGACAAGCAAGGGCTTCATGAAAGACAGAGTGTGGTTTAATGTTTATGCGTTGTTAGGGGTCTTCGTACTCTATCGTGTTTTGTAATACCTTCAGATTTCATGGTATATATACACAAAACAATTGTTGTTCGCTGTTTTATTATTATTATTACTAGGATGTCGGCCCGTGCGTTGCCGCATGGGAAAGTAAAAATTTGAAATGAGTAACATTGTTAATTTTACGTTTTGAGTAAAAAATGGAACAAAACATTTATTGGATCAAAACATTGCAACTTTATATAAACAAAGAGTAACAAAAAACAAAAAGGTGTGAAATAAAAAGGTGTAAAAATTAATAGATGTGATCTTTGAAACATTGAGGTACAACAAAGAGGTGTAAACATAGAAGTATGAAATAAAAAGGTGTAAAAATAAATAGATGTGATTTTTGAAACGTGGAGGTACAACAAAGAGATGCAAAACTTAAGAAGTGTAATTTTTGAAAGATGGGGACATGACGAAAAGACACGATTAATAATATGCAACTGTTGGGATCATTAATAATTTTAAACCGTTAGATGGAAAAGTGAAACTAATCTCATCCATTGGATTAAAGTTGACACAAAAAAGTGGGTTTGCTATTATATATTTAAAAAATGTTTAAAAAGCACTTCAATAAAACAATTCTTTAGTTTTACTTATTAACTTGTAAGTTTTAAAAATACTCAGTAAACAATTTTTCGAAAGTTGTTTATGTTGTCCAGAAAAGTTTCTATATAATAATCAAAGAGGTGTAAGACATAGAGGTGTGAAATAAAAAGGTGTAAAAATTAATAGATGTGATATTGAAATATGGAGGTACAATAAAGAGGTGTAAATAGGGCCGGCGAACTCTCAACATATAAAACGTTCAAACATGTGTTAACCACTACACCACAGCACACTTTTGAAATCTGATGCCCTTACAACTTATATATTTTCGTGATGCTTAAAGCACAAGCTTCACGGACTTTAGCCACGGGCCGGGCCTGGGTGTAAACATAGAGATGTGAAATAAAAAATGTGTAAAAATAAATAGATGTGATTTTTGAAACATGGAGGTACAACAAAGAGATGCAAAAATTAAGAAGTGTGATTTTTGAAAGATGGGGGTACGACGAAAAGACACGATTAATAATTTGCAACTGTTGGGATCATCAATAATTTTAAACCATTAGATGGAAAATTGAAATTAATCTCATCCGTTGGATTAAAATTGACACAAAAAAGTGGGTTTGCTATTATATTTTTTTTAAAAATACTTCAATAAAACAATTCTTTAATTTTATTTATTAACTTGTAAGTTTTGAAAATACTCAGAAAATAATTTTTTGAAACATGTTTATGTTATACAGAAAAGTTTATATATAATAAACAAAGAGGTGTAAGACATAGAGGTGTGAAATAAAAATGTTTAAAAATTAATTGATGTGGTCTTTGAAACATGGAGGTACAACCAAGAGATGTAAACATAGAGGTATGGAATAAAAAAAAGTGTAAAAATAAATAGATGTGATTTTTGAAACATGGAGGTATAACAAAGATATGCAAAACTTAAGAGGTGTGATTTTTGAAAGATGGAGGCACGATGAAAAGACACGATTAATAATTTGCAACTGTTGGGATCATTAATAATTTTAAACTGTTAGATGGAAAAGTGTGTGCGGTTTTCGCTAGATTGAAGTTTATATCCGTATATCCACCATATATTAGGAATTGATTTCCCACTTATGTCTATGAATCGGTACCATCATGTTCTTCAATCAAAGACAGCGAAAACGAAGTCGATGTGGTGAAACATGTGATAATAATATCTCACCTTTTGATGTTTTATTCTTTGGGTTAAACACTAATTTTAGAAATTACTTGCACTTTCTTTATTTTTTGGCAGATTCCAGATCACTCTAAAAGTGACTGTTATACATTATGTTTTTAAAAAATTGTATATACAGATTTATTAGAAAGTCATCAAAGACTAAATAAGTTACCTTTAGTAGATTTTTTCTTTGTAACTTGACTTGTCATTTGGTCCTGCTTACGCTTTCTAGAATTTGATTTTTATTGTCACAATTATGTCTGATTTTTTCTTTGACACTCTCTATTTCCATGCTCAATTGTAATATTTCTATATATTGTCAAAATGTTTGATACCCAGAAAGTATAAGAAATTAAAATTCAACTAAAATTTTAAAAGCTTTATTTACAAAAGAATGGAAACTAACCTGGATCAATTATATATAATGGACATCCTACATAAAAAAAAGGATTTTTACATTTATACCATGTTTGTTAAAAAAAAAAATAGGTTAAATAATAGAACATATATAAAATTTATAATTATAACATGTTTGTTAAAAAATTTTGGCTTAGCATCACTGCATACCATCGTTCCTCTCGTATCTTGGTTTTGGTTTTTCCGGAAAGTCAAAAAATAAAATCTGCACATTGAGAATTAGAAACATTAGCCATACAAAAAATTATAGCACGCGTATTTATTCAACGGATCAAAAACATGAAAACCGGAAAGGCTAAAAATATTGAAGAGACTAAAAGTTTACAAAACTAAGATTAATGTATGAACTTAGTAGTGTCGACTAACTATAATAAAAATCTAACTGAAGAAACACTACAGGTCAGCGAAAATATTTAATTACCTTGAATTAGAGATTGATGCTTGTTAGTTAAAAAACACTTCAATTAAACAGTCTGTTAGTACTCACAAAACAATTTTTGAAACTTATGTTGTCCAAAAAATTAAGTTAATATATAAGAGGTGTAAAATAAAAAAGTGTCAAAATTAATAGATGAGAAACATGGAGATACAACAAAGAGGTGTAAGACATAGAGGTATGAAACAAAAAGGTGTTAAAATTAAGAGGTGTGATTTTTGAAAGATGGGGTGTAATGAAAAGACATGAATAATAGGTACAACAAAGAGGTGTAAGACATTGAGGTACAACAAAGAGGTGTAACACATAGATGTGTGAAATTAAAAGGTGTAAAAATTAATGGATGTGTTTTTTGAGACCAAGAGGTACAACAAAGAGATGCAAAGACTAAGAGGTGTGATTTAAAAGGTGTAAAAATGAATGGATGTGATTTTTGAAACCAGAAAGTACAACAAAGAGATGCAAAGACTAAGAGGTGTGATTTTTGAAAGATGGGGGTGCGACGAAAAGACACGATTAATAATTTTAAACCGTTGGATTAAAACTGGAACCAATCTCATCCATTGGATTAAAAATTGACACAAAAAAGTGGTTTGGTATTATATATAGATGAGAAACATGGAGATACAACAAAGAGGTGTAAGACATAGAGGTATGAAATAAAAAGGTGTTAAAATTAAGAGGTGTGATTTTTAAAAGATGGGGATGTAATGAAAAGACATGAATAATAGGTACAACAAAGAGGTGTAAGACATAGATGTACAACAAAGAGGTGTAACACATAGAGGTGTGAAATTAAAAGGTGTAAAAATTAATGGATGTGATTTTTGAGACCAGGATGTACAACAAAGAGATGCAAAGACTAAGAGGTGTGATTTAAAAGGTGTAAAAATGAATGGATGTGATTTTTGAAACCAGAAGGTACAACAAAAAGATGCAAAGACTAAGAGGTGTGATTTTTGAAAGATGGGGGTGCGACGAAAAGACACGATTAATAATTTTAAACCGTTGGATTAAAACTGGAACCAATCTCATCTGCTGGATTAAAAGTTGACACAAAAAGTGGGTTTGCTATTATATATAGACTAGGATGTCGGCCCGTGCGTTGCCGCACGGGAAAGTAAAAACTTGAAATAATTAACATTGTTAATTTTACATTTCGAGTAAAAAATAGAACAAAACATTTGTTGGATCAAAACATTGCAACTTTATATAAACAAAGAGTAACAAAAACAAAAAGCTGTAAAATAAAAAGGTGTAAAAATTAATAGATGTGATCTTTGAAACATTGAGGTACAACAAAGAGGTGTAGACATAGAGGTATGAAAAAAAAAGGTGTAAAAATAAATAGATGTGATTTTTGAAACATGGAGGTACAACAAAGAGATGCAAAACTTAAGAGATATGATTTTTGAAAGACGGGGACACGACGAAAAGACACGATTAATAATATGCAACTGTTGGGATCATTAATAATTTTAAACTGTTAGATGGAAAAGTAGAACTAATCTCATCCATTGGATTAAAGTTGACACAAAAAGTGGGTTTGCTATTATATATTTATAAATTAAAAAAACACTTCAATAAAACAATTCTTTAGTTTTACTTATTAACTTGTAAGTTTTGAAAATACTCAGTAAACAATTTTTCGAAACTTGTTTATCTTGTCCAGAAAAAGTTTCAATATAATAAACAAAGAGCTGTAAGACATAGAGGTGTGAAATAAAAAGGTATAAAAATTAATAGATGTGATTTTTGAAACATGGAGGTACAACAAAGAGATGCAAAAATTAAGAGGTATGATTTTTGAAATATGGAGTTACGACGAAAAGACATGATTAATAATTTGCAACTGTTGGGATCATTAATAATTTTAAACCGCTAGATGGTAAAGTGTGTGCGGTTTTCACTAGATTGAAGTTTATATCCGTATCCACCATATATTAGGAATTGATTTCCCACTTATGTCTATGAATCGGTACCATCATGTTCTTCAATCAACAACAGCGAAAACGAAGTCGATGTGGTGAAACATGTGATTATAATATCTCACCTTTTGATGTTTTCTTCTTTGGGTTAAACTTTAATTTT
Organism: Camelina hispida; assembly: GCA_023657505.1. Lineage (NCBI taxonomy): Eukaryota > Viridiplantae > Streptophyta > Magnoliopsida > Brassicales > Brassicaceae > Camelina > Camelina hispida. Next base: position 9,808,519 of record CP094635.1, on the reverse strand, counting down.
AGAAATTACTTGCATTTTCTTTTGTTTTGGCAGATTCCAGATCACTCTAAAAGTGACTGTTTTACATTATGTTTTTTAAAAATTGTATATACAGATTAATTAGATAGTTATCAAAGACTAAATAAGTTATCTTTAGTAGATCTTTTCTTTCTAACTTGACTTATCATTTGGTCGTGCTTACGCTTTTTAGAATTTGATTTTGTGTTGTCATAAGTATGTCTGACATTCAAAGTAACTTGTATGAATGTAAGAAGTTACCTTCTCATCCAGAAGAAGAAAATTTCAAACTAATAATTTCATTTCCATTTTTCGGATTTCTTACTTCCCATATTCGTATTACCCTTCCTAAAATGCGTTGCATTTTACGTTTCATTTGCAGATTTGATAAATATTTATATGATGGAATATTGTTTTGAACCATTTTCTTATAAATTTTTGTAGCTAAGTTGCTGTAGTAAAGGCTAATGAAATAGTGAAATTTGTTCTCGTAACTTTAGAATGTTGATGTATATATAATATCTAATAGTCAAGATTGAAACGATGTACCTTTTTAAATAGAGAGTTGTGCCTTTTGGTTTATGGGTACACATAACTGACCGTTGTTTAGTACTATACTAATCACCTACTACATCACTTCACTAATTTTATCTTGTGTCTTTTTGGCAACGGATAATTTTTATCTTGTTATTAAGATGTAATTTTTTAATGCAAAAACAATTGATTTACATTTTCTAAAATTTTTGGACCGCACGTATAAATAATCTAACCGAAAAGAACTACTACCAAATTATATTTATGTGTTGAAGTTGTTTGGTTTAAAAGTTGTGATGAAAACACAAATGCTTTTGGTATGAGATTACATCATCAAGATAAGAATGAGTTTGGGAAATACAGAATCATATAATTTCTTTGGATTGATAAATCTGTATGTAAAACTGTTTTTGCCACACAAAAATGGAAAGAGCAAGTTTAGGCATTTCCTAAGTTAGGCATTACAGCACGTATAATAATCTAACCGAGAAGAACCTAAATTATAGTTAATATATTAACCGATGGGCGACTGAAATTCTAGTTTACTTGATATTCAAGTATGTGGAGACTAACACCATTTTTTTCGTGAAAGTAGTCGCGCAACTATTATTATCATCCTGGCGACACTAACTAACACCGGCAACAGATATCAAAACAGTCGCAGCGACATCTGAATTAATTCTTCACCGCTTGTTGTGCCAGAATTGACGTTTAATTCTTTGTTGCCAAACGGAATCACAGAGACATATAACGAACATGCCCAATATTTAACTAATTACGCCCCTTGGTGCTATAGGTATTATTAATCTCACGTCCTTTTGAATAATTAGATGTAAGTGCTATAATCATGAGTAAATTATCTAACCCACAACATAAAAACAAACAGAGCACTTAAGAAGAATCAAACTTTTTCGTTAATCTATAATCTATTTATTAGATGAGAAACATGGAGATACAACAAAAAGGTGTAAGACATAGAGATATGAAATAAAAAGGTGTTAAAATTAAGAGGTGTGATTTTTGAAAAATGGGGGTGTAATGAAAAGACATGAATAATAGGTACAACAAAGAGGTGTAAGACATAGAGATACAACAAAGAGGTGTAACACATAGAGGTGTGAAATTGAAAGGTGTAAAAATTAATAGATGTGATTTTTGAAACCAGGAGGTACAACAAAGAGATGCAAAGACTAAGAGGTGTGATTTAAAAGGTGTAAAAATGAATGGATGTGATTTTTGAAACCATGAGGTACAACAAAGAGATGCAAAGACTAAGATGTGTGATTTTTGAAAGATGGGAGTGAGACGAAAAGACACGATTAATAATTTTAAACCGTTGGATTAAAACTGGAACCAGTCTCATCCGTTGGATTAAAAGTTGACACAAAAAGTGGGTTAAGGTGTCAAAATTAATATATGAGAAACATGGAGATACAACAAAGAGGTGTAAGACATAGAGGTATGAAATAAAAAGGTGTTAAAATTAAGAGGTGTGATTTTTGAAAGATGGGGGTGTAATGAAAAGACATGAATAATAGGTACAACAAAGAGGTGTAAGACATAGAGGTACAACAAAGAGGTGTAACACATAGAGGTGTGAAATTAAAAGGTGTAAAAATGAATGAATGTGATTTTTGAAACCAGGAGGTACAACAAAGAGATGCAAAGACTAAGAGGTATGATTTTTGAAAGATAGGGGTGCGACGAAAAGACACGATTAATAAATTTAAACCGTTGGATTAAAACTGAAACCAATCTCATCCGTTGGATTAAAAGTTGACACAAAAAAGTGGATTTGCTATTATATATAGATTTTGCTATACAATGTTAATATCATTATAAAAATGAAAAGCACTGGCTGTTACAAGAGTAAAAACCTAATGATTCTGAGACCCTGACAAAAAAGAATAATAACGAGGATTCGGATTGGGGAAATCACAATGAGCGTCACATAATGTCACAAAAAAAACCAAAATATCTAATTAATCCTATAGTATGATTGACTGAATCAATTAAATAATGACTCGATCAGAGGCCGACTGGCCGAGAGAAGGGATGCGGTTACGTAATATAGAGAATCAATTGTAACAAGGGACAGGAGGAGCCATGTTCGTGTAAATTTGTAGGTTGGACAAAAAGTGACGAGATATGATGTCTCACTCACGGGTGCACATAATGTAGGCTAAGCTTCAATAGTTTAAAGTCCAATACATTATTAACAAGTCGGTTAATATTGACAAGATACTGTAGGCATAAAAATAAAGTGTCTATTTCTATTAAGTGTAGGAAAAAGAAGTATATGAGCGTTGGACTTTAGCTTTTGATTTCTATTACTCATAGGAATAGGATAAGGAAATAGCAAAGTTGTGCTAATATAAATACTTTGATTGAGTTTTTGACCAAATGTATATGAGCTTTGGAGTTTAGCTTCTGATTTGAGTTATATTTATAAACTTAATTAAGAGAGTAATTCTTTATTGAATGTTAGAGTTTTCTATACATAGTCTCTGGGAAATCACATTAATCACGTTATATAGTTAACTAGATTTATAACCCGCACGTTGTGCGGAACTATAATTCTTTTAATTATTAATACAAACTGTTGAATATAATTATAATTTTTCAATATGAAAATATAAATCTATACAGATGTCAACTTTATTTTATTAAGTGACATATAACTTATATATTTATTTTAACATGTTTTATAATTAATTCTTTCCTTATTTTTCGGTATACATTCATCATCTATTGCATCTACTCTTTTTCACATTCTAGAAATATTGATTATGAAGACATATCATAACTATTTTTCATCTTCCAATACTTTTTTTATCGGTTGATTGATTATTATTTACTAACATAGACATAATTTTTTAAGATAATATACCCACTCTTTCTCGCAAAGTTTCTTGAGTGTTATATACTACTACATGTAAGCTTTGCTTCGTAGTAATAAAACTCATAATTGAACTCATTTTCATCCGTAAACATCATATTATAACGTCAAATATTACATTTTACCTTAACTGTTTGACAAAATAAAAAATTATGTTCACATATATAATTTTTTACTTTAAAGTATGTATAGTCTACGATGGTTTATACAATATTCTTTTATTTTGATTCTCTAAATCTACAAAATCATAAGATTACTCTAACTTTTAAATATGTGTATTTATCCGAATATAGAATTTTTTTTTTTAATTTTTAATTAAAATTTTACAATCTACCACTACCATCTTAACTGTTTTTTTTTACAAATAACTTTTTCAAATTCTTTCTTAGTATTTTTCACTATTTTTTCTGTGTGTGTGATGTTTAGAATAAGTTATATCTAATATGTTTTATTTCAAATAACCTTTTACATTTCTCTTAAATATATACATTATTTTAATTTTTGAGCACTTGATTAATATTTTCTCTTTTTTATATATCTTTGTTTAATCATTATTCATTATTCATATTTTACTTTGATATTTTTTTGTTGTATTTTTTTTAATTTTGTTTTTGGTTTATATTTAAGTTTTGAATTATTTAAAATGATTGTTTTTAATAATAATCAGAATATTACACAATATGTAATCATTATTCATATTTTACTTTGATATTTTTTTTTGTTGTATTTTTTCAATTTGTTTTTGTTTTATATTTTAGTTTTGAATTACTTAAAATGATTATTTTAAATAATAATAAAAATATTACACAAATAAGTGAATTAATTAATGCATTAACTTTAAATTTAATATTCTTTGATGATTTGAATTAATTTATTAAAAATAAAGTGATGAGGTGGAGGAAGGAGAAGAGAGAAAAACCAACTTTATATATATAGATTACTCTGTGCACACGTGACATCATATCTCCTCTTTTATCATTAGTTTATATACCAGTTTGAAGGAAAATCCGGTACATGTAAACTTTATGAGAATTTTGCCCAAAAAGAAAAAAAAGAAGAAGTAAATTTTATGAGAATTTAGATATTGAACTTTTAATTATAAAATGTTGTTTTGGCTAGTGACCAGATCCGATATTCCAATAATTATTTAGTTATAATGTTTAAGATTTATATTTTTTCAATGGAAGTACAACTTATTCAACCCATTAAAGTTTATAGGTTCTAAGTTCTAACCCAAAAATGTAATGAGTTTCGTTTCATTGTGAAGTTTTTTTTTTTTTTTGATAACTCAGGGAATCTTATTGTGAAGTTCATGGAGACTAAATAATTTCTGGCTTAAAAGTTTAGAAAGTAAAAACCCTTACATAATACAATTAAAAAAAAAAAAAAATCAATAGTCGAGACCAAAATAATGTTCTTATTATTTAGCTAGTTTTTTTATTTTGTAAATTTTTAAGATTTACCCTGTAAAAGAAATGAGCACGGATGGTGTCATCCTTAATATATGAATAAATTTGGTTTGAACTCGCGATGTACCGCGAGAAGAAACTCAATTATATTTTATAAATTAGTCTACTAATGGATAAAACTTATATGTGTAAAATCTAATATATATGTATTGTTCGTCATAATAATTATAAGCTTATTATTGTAATATAAGTTTTAACCCGCGGTGCACACAAAATACTTTAATTAAAGTATAGCATAAACTTAATTTTTATTGATTTAGTAATATTATTTGTAGGTATAGTTGTTTGATTGTTTTAAGAGTATTATTATTTTAAAATATTGATTTTTTAAACAGTTTGTGTGTTTTTTTACTTCTTCTTTTAGTTGAATAGTGTAAGTGGTTGTTCTTTTATTATAAACTTGATTGTTTATTTTAGTTTTATACTAAATAAAAGTAGCTCTGTAATTTCATTTCCTCTTTCTCACAAAATATTTTGTTTTGCTTTGTAAGTGTAACATTTTCTTTGAAATTTATTTTTCTCATCTATATATATATTTGTTCAAACGACCCATTAATATGATTTCATATGTAATGGATTTCATTTGCTTTCTAACAAATTATGATTGTATTTGGCCAAGTTTTTTTTGGATATTAGCAAATTGAATTAAAATTAATCAATTTGTAAGAAAAAGATAGTAAGACGATGGGAAAAAGAATTGGGAACGACACCATATGTTATTGTTTCGACATTGTTGTAATTCGTTTGTCACCCTCTTCTTCGTTCCTCTTTTCCTATTGAATTAAGAAAGTAAGTTCTCTATTTCGTTTTAATTCTTCTTAAACACTCCATCGATTTGCTATATCAGAAAACTAAAAAAGACAATTTTCCAAGGGTCCAATACGGTTCACCTTCCATGAAGTCTTAAAAGATTTGATGTCTCGGAGGAAAGCGTAGGAAGCAGCCATTGTGAGGTTTGTGTTTGAAACTTTGTTTTCGAGAAATGCTGACTGTGAGATGATTTAGTTTATGCGTTTGTTGACGATATTTATAGGTGAATGGTAGATTGCATGTAAAAAGCACAAAATCTTAGATACGTTTAAGATCAAGGTTTATTCGGTTGTTAGGTTTGATATAAGGGAAGTTTAGATTATGCAATACTAATTGAAACGACTCGACCCGTTCTTTTTTTTTTAAATAAAATAATAAATAATAAATAATACAATATAATTATAAATAAACTACAACTAGTGGTCCCATACCCACTAGCCACCTAACCACAATCACAATCATCAGCGGAAATACAACACCAGCAAATATCTAATAATTATCCAATAAACCAATATTATAACAAAATCCATATCCAATAACCAATCATCAGAAAACATGAAACCAGCAACCTAGCAATGTTTCTAATGACCCAACTCTAGCAACCTAGCAATGCCAGACAACATCAAACCGAGTCCCTAGAACATCCTCCTCTTCATTGCCTTGATTCCACGATCACACTTTGCCTTTACCTGCACCACAAACACATATTGCAATGCATATTATAAACACTCAGTAAGGCAATCCTCCCATCTATTGGGTTATACACACAAGCAATAGAGTATCTCTAACCATCATACAACAATCAACAAACAATAACAAACCAGGACTCTGCATCGGCTGACGCCAACATGCATCGACCGACACTAGTTGGAGGTTGCGTCGACCGATGCAAGATATGCATCGACCGATGCAAGATATGCATCGACCGATGCAAGGCTCACATGCATCGACTGATGCTCCCATTGCATCGACCGATGCATGCTCGACATACCACGAAAACCCTAGAGTTTACGTGCCATCCTCGCATTTGCATTGACCGACGCACAATATGCATCGACCGACGCAATGTCGAGCATCGTTTTCCTCCGAAGCTTCTCGCCGGATCTTCGTTCCTACAACCACAAAACTCGATCCCCAGCCACAAGAAAGCTTCCTAACATCCATAGCAACGATCTAACAAGTCTAACATCACACAACAAAAAGATTAAAGAGTTCTCTAGCTTAGATAAGCCATGGTCATGCACTTACCTTTGCCAAGAGGAATCTGAACCAAAACATAAGAAGAAAACGCTTCTAGGAAGCTCCTACAACGATCCCAGCTACAAATCTCTACAGGAACAGCCTCAAATCTCCCAAAATCATCAAGAACGCTCAAGAACAGTTTTTATCTCTTTTCTTTCTCTCAAAATCGGCTACCTCCGACTAATGAGACAAAAGAAATGACTTCAGGGTTTTCCTTTTCCCTATGCCCAAAACGCAGCGTTTGACTTAAGTCAAAACACAGGAATTCGACCTTGCATCGACCGATGCAACATCTGCATCGACCGATGTAACTCCCAAACCGGAATTTTGGTTCACGGATGTTACACTAACATTTAGGGATTTTTCGAGAGGAATGGATTCCACCAGACTTCAGAAAGAGTTCAAGCCTTGTTCGAGAGGGATGGGTTTCAATAGACTTCAGAAAGAGTTCAAGCCTTGTTCGAGAGGGATGGGTTTCACCAGACTTCAGAAAGAGTTCAAGCCTTGTCCGAAAAGATGGATTTCACCAGACTTCAGAAAGAGTTCAAGCCTTGTTCGAGAGGGATGGGTTTAACCAGACTTCAGAAAGAGTTCAAGCCTTGTTCGAGAGGGATGGGTTTCACCAGACTTCAGAAAGAGTTCAAGCCTTGTTCGAGAGGGATGGGTTTCACCAGACTTCAGAAAGAGTTATCACTTTTTAATAAACCATTCACTCTTAATAAAAGACTTCAGAAAAAGTTCACCAGACTTCAGAAAGTGTTCACAAAAAGAGTTCCCCAGACTTCTGAAAGAGTTCTCATTTTGTAATAACCATTCACTCTTAATAAAAGACTTCAGAAAGAGTTCACCAGACTTCAGAAAGAGTTCACCAGACCCGGCTGTCCCAATCAACTACAGGCGTCACCGTAACCTGAAATTTGATATCTGTTGAATGAGTAGTCAACCCGGCTAACCCGAACATTTGAGGATTTGTGAGTGTTGTTGCCCGAGATGTCTGTTTCCTGAGACAGAACCAATTATAAAATAGAAAAGACTTTTCTTTATAAGAATAACTTCCTTGTATTTTTAATTTTTAATTGTTTAGAAAATCTCCTCTCAAAACTAAACAATGATTTGCACTCTTTTATTATATCTTGATCACAACTCAATCAATGATTTATATAATGCTTTATTCTCCTTTTTCTATTAGAACTAGATAACTCCTAATCCTAGTAGATTTGTGCTAAGCCTCTCTTGTCCTTATCACTTCTTTTGTAAGGTTTCTTGGGCCTTAAGTCTTGAAGTTTATCCAACATTTTCCCCCTTAAACTTCAAATCTTCCTTCTTCACTTCATGAACTCCTATCAAGCTTCTCATTTATGCAAACTTCACTCTAGCCAATGCTTTGGTTAGGATATTAGCCTTCTGTTCCACTCTTGGTACATGTTCCACACGTATGAGCTCCCTCTCAATGCATTCTCGCACAAAGTAGTATCTCTTATGTATGTGTTTACTTTTCCCATGAAACACTGGGTTCTTTGCTAGCGCAATTGCAGACTTATTGTCCACATACATCATGATTTGAGCTTCCTTCTTCCCTGTAACCTCACTGAACAAATCCTGCAGCCACAATGCTTGTTTTGCTCCTTCTGTTACCGCCATAAACTCGGCCTCACATGAAGACATAGCAACTGTGTCTTGCTTCCGAGTACACCATGTGATCGGAGTATCACCAAAGAGAAACAAATGTCCTGTAGTGCTCCTCCCATCATCTTGATCAATGTTGTGGCTGCTGTCGCTAAAACCAACAATCTCCTTTAAGCCTCCACGTTTATACTTGAGACCGTAAGATGTCGTTCCTCTTAGATATCGCAGGATCTGCTTGTTGATCTCTACATGAGGCTTCCTCGGGCTCTGCATATATCTGCTCACAACACTTACCACGAAAGACAAGTCAGGTCGAGTGTGCAAAAGATATCTCAAACAACCAACATTCCTTCTAAACAGAGTAGGGTTTTTCTCTGTTTCATCAAGAGACTTACAGACCTGCAACCCGAACTCCATTGGAATCACTATCGAGTTGCAGCTTTGAAGTCCTGCTTCTCTTAAAATCCTCTGTGCATATCCTTCTTGTTTGATATTTATACCATCAACCCCTTGATGCACTTCTATACCAAGATAGTAAGTGAGCCTACCGATATCAGACATCTCGAATTTTGATGACATCCCTTCTTTGAACTCCTTAATCGCCCTAATGTTGTTCCCAGTAATGAATAGGTCATCAACATACACTGCAATAATTAGTAGATCACCTCCTTTCTCCTTTCGATACACTGCAGTCTCCTTTAAACATCTCTTGAAGCTCATCTCCTTCAAGATTTGATCCAATCCTTCAAGATTTGATCCAACTTAGTGTTCCAGGCTCGCGGAGCTTGTCTTAAGCCATATAGAGCTTTTGTCAGCTTATAAACTCTATGTTCTTCCCCCTTGATCTCAAATCCTTTGGGTTGATCAACATAAACGTCTTCTTTCAACTCACTGTGTAATAAAGCCGTTTTTACGTCCAAGTGATGGATCTCCCACCCATCTGATGCAGCCATTCCTGTCAACATCCTTATAGTCTCCATACGAGCTACAAGTGCGAAGGCTTCTTCATAATCAACTCCACTCTCTTGTACATAGCCTTTAGCTACTAGCCTAGCCTTATGTTTGTTTATTTTCCCGCCTGCGTTCCTCTTGATCTTGAAAACCCATTTGAGACCAATTACTTTCGCACCCTACGGTCTATAAACAAGAAACCAAGTCTTGTTTTTGTTGATAGCATCAATCTCATCCTTACTAGCCACTCTCCATACTTGCTTTCCTTTTGCTTCCTCATAGAACAGTGGTTCATCATTTATCATTAATAATAACATCTCACTTTCTATTGATGCTAATAACACATAGTCATCAAGGTACTTGGGAGGTTTAGATTGACGTCCTGACCTTCTTAGCGATGGTTGCTGGTTCTCATGAGCAACAATATTCTCATCACCAACTCTGTTTTCAACTCTATCTTCTCGTGTTATATCATCCTCTGATTCTGCTCTGTTTTCATCAACTTGATCTTGTTCTGCAGAGCTCGATGATATTGGTCCTTTTCCAGCATCTTCTATCTCTCCCCATTGCATAAGAAACATCCCTGGTTCTCTGCTATCTCTGTTTTGTGCCCTGTTCAAGCTCCATTTGTTTTTCTCATCAAAAACAACATCTCTGCTGACTACAATTCTTCTAGTTGACGGATTGAACAGTCGATATGCCTTGGATCCAGGTTCGATACCAAGGTGAACTAACGACAGCGAATGATCATCTAACTTCTTGAGACCTGCAGTATCAGCTTTAGCGTATGCTATACACCCAAACACTCTCAGGTGATCAATGTTTGGTTTTCTCTCTCGCAAACATTCATACGGAGTGATGTTGTTTAGTGCCTTAGTAGGTATCCTACTGATCACATACATACTGTGACGAACTCCTTCTCCCCACAGATAGTATGGAACCTCCATGGCCTTGAGGATGCTCCTTTTCATCTCCATTAGAGTCCTATTTCTTATCTCCACTACACCATTCTGCTGTGGAGTATACGGAGCTGTCAAATGTCTCTTAATCCCGGTTGATTCACATAAAACATTGAATTCATTTGACGTGAATTCACCTCCTCTGTCTGTTCTAAGAGTAACGACCTCTCATCCAAGTTCCTTCTCCACACTACTCTTGAATGCCTTAAAGCTTCCAAAAGCTTCACTTTTTTCTTTTATCAAGACTGACCACATATATCTTGAAAAGTCATCCACAATAACAAATATGTATCTGTTATGTGCTAAAGTTGCATGTGTTATAGGCCCGCATAAGTCAGCGTGAAGAAGCTCCAATGGCTTAGAAGATCGATACAGTGTGGCTTTTGGAAACGATTGTCTCGTTTGCTTCCCAACAAGACACGACTCGCATAGCTTCTTCTCATCTCTAATCTCTGACAAGCCATGAACCATCTTTTGTGTTGACATAGCTTTCAAAGCTTTAAAGTTAACATGACCGAGCCTAGCATGCCACTTCTAGGTATCATCCTCGATACGAGAGTGTAGACAGACCGGTCTTCCTACCTTGAGACTAATCTTGTATAGCGTATTAGTTGATCTCAGAACTCTTACCAACAACCTCTCGCTTGGATCATGAACTGTCAACCAATTTTGTCACATTCGTACATCACATCCAACTTCAGTAGCCTGTCCTAAGCTCAAAATATTGCTCTTAAGATCAGGAATATAGTAAATGTCATTCACTAGAACCTGTTCCTCACCTTTACTTTGAAAAACTATAGAACCTTTCCCTTTTATTTCTACACAGGATCCGTCTCCAAATTTTACGTTGCCTCCAATGTTCTCATTGAACTCAGAGAAGTAATCCTTATGGCCTCTTATATGATTACTAGCTCCATTGTCTAAATACCACATCCCTTCCTCCTTGGTGTAGTTTCTTGGAATAACTCTCTCTTCATTCAAGTAGACAGTCTCATGCAAAAACAAAGTTCTATCCGCTTCCTCTGTTTCCAAAGTCTCGACTTTATTAGCTTCTTGATTCTTCTGAATCTTCTCCGGACACTGTGAGGCGTAGTGACCAGGTTTGTCATAGCAAAAACAGATGATGATCTTCTCCTTTTTGTCTTTACCTTGGTTCTGTTCTGTATTAGACTGATCCTGTGAGTTGAACTGGGTGTTAAAACTCGAATTATTTCTTCCTCTACCTCTTCCTCGATAACCTCTTCCTCCAAAGCCTCTCCCTCTACCACGTCCTCTGCCTCGATAACCATTATTTCCACTGTTATTGTTCGTCTGATACTGATCTGAGTTAGAAAACACCAGTTTTGTTTGATTTTCTTCGGGAAGTCCTTCTCCTGCAATTCTTTCTTCAAACGCTTTTAATCTTCCCACTATATCTTCGAAACTTGTGGTGTTGAGGTTGAGAACTTGTTCAAGCGAGGCTACCATGTGAATGAACTTGCTTCTAGGTAGACTATTTAAGAACTTCTTCACAAGTCTTGGTTCTTCAATGATTTCACCAAGTGCTCCTGCCTTGGTTGCGATTTCAGACAATTTTCCAGCAAAACTGTCGACTTTATCACCCTCTGTCATTCGCAGCTTCTTGAATTCTGACATGAGTGTCTGCAAACGTGCTTCCTTGACACGTTCAGCTCCAAGATTCCTAGACTGAATTGAGTTCCAAATCGCTTTAGGTGTACTCAAATTACCAACCTGCATGGTAAGAGCTTCTGGAATCGACTGAAATAACAGAGCAATAGCAATATCATTCTTTTATGGATCATCTGATCCATGTTCGACTGTTTCCCACACTTTCTGAATACGTAGCATGATCCTCATCCTCATGGACCAAACTGTGTAATTCGTAAAAGTCAGAAGAGGGCACTGCAGCGATATACCTTTCTCCAACTCCTTCGGACGTGATGATTCAACTATCTCTCCCATAGTTGTGGTTCGTTAATCACCAGCTCTTTAATCGAAACACAACTTGATCGATTAATCCTAGAGCTCTGATACCAAATATAAGATAGAAAAGACTTTGCTTTATAAGAATAACTTCCTTGTATTTTTATTGTTTAGAAAATCTCCTCTCAAAACTAAACAATGATTTGCACTCTTTTCTTATATCTTGATCACAACTCAATCAATGATATATATAGTGCTTTATTATTAGAACTAGATAACTCCTAATCCTAGTAGATTTGTGCTAAGCCCCTCGTGTCCTTATCACTCCTTTTGTAAGGTTTCTTGGGCCTTAAGTCTTGAAGTTTATCCAACACTAATGTCACGTGTTCTGATGATGAGTGGCCTTTACTTCGGATGCAGTTGGGTTTGACTTCTTATCTTCTTTGTCTGCGTTTTCAAGGACTGCCAAAACTTTCCTTCCCTGACTGCTCACTGGTCTCCATATCTTTACAATTGCTTCAGTTGTGGGTTTCACCTCAACAGTCTTTGTTCTTCTATCCTCTTCACTGCATTTGGTTTGGTTATGCTCTCCGCTGAGACCACTTTTTGGGATTGTTAAACTGAAGGCTCCAATCCAAAGTTCACTGTTCCTTGTCTGATCTAGCTGAGTTACTGCTGCATGTTATGATATCGATTTGGGGTTCACGGATTTTCGGCTCCAAACTTTAGCAGTATTGACTCTTGTGTCTCTGTTGATTCCATTCTTTCGCATGCCTCCAAGTTTTGGCGCATGATTAGCATGGAACCCATTCGACCTACGGCCATTTTGTCTATCCATGTTTTGGCCATTCCCAAAGCCATCATCATCAACCATTGGCGCTTGACATTCACCGTTTCTCCCATCATTCGTTTCCAAAACTTGAGGGTCCTCGAGGGATGAAGAAGCATCAATCGGTATGGAATCTGGTCTCTGTGCCTCGGAATCAGAAGCTACAGGTAGCTGGCTTGATGACTCAGCTGGATATTGTTTTTCCTCTGATGTGGTACTCTCGTCTTCCTTAGCATCTTTTTTCTGATCCTTCTCTCGCTGTTCTTTCTGTCTTAGCTTCTTCCTCTCCAAGAGCTCAGCTTGTCTGCTCCGAACATAATATTAGTAAATAAGACCCCACATAAAGCGGATTTAACAATGTCATATATAACTGGCATTGCAATTATATAAGCACATACCTTCTTCGAGCAGCTTCTTCCTCTTCAACAAGTTAATTTTGGCACCTCAGAGCTTCTGCATCTTTGTCAGCCAGCCATGCTTTGATCTACCCATTAAGAATACAAAAATTTGCGTATTAGACACTTTGCTTTGCCAACTAGAAAGGAATGGTTAAACCTTGAAGGAAAATCTTTACCAATCGCTGTTCCAGAAGGAAACTTGCGCAAGCAACAATATTTTTTTGGCTCCAGTACATTTTTCCCAACTTCCCCGTCAAAAATGTATTTTTGCATTGGCGCAGCCTCGTTACACAGGAATGTTTTTTCACTTGCATCATCGAGAATGCTAAAAAGTTCCTGCGAAGAAACTGGAAAACTAGATGGTCTAGCCTGGAGAAATAGGAACATATATCAGCCATGAGGTTGAACACTATGGATACTTTATCTAGAAAGGTAATTAAAAGAAGAAACCGTTATGAATATTCATACCAAAATGCCAGAACCAGCTCTTAGATAATATTGCGGCAGAGCAGGATATCCTGGTTTTTCGATAAGTGACATAAGTCCTGACTCAACTGATACCCCATGAACATCCTACAAGAATTCAAATAAAGCAACTTGAGTTGGAAATGTCTACAAAACATTTTAGTTAGGAAGACAGGTTCATTATGCATTATGCAGAATGTGAGGGTATGTCTACGAATTAGGTATGATCTACTCTTGCTTTTCTAACTAACTTGTACTATTTGCAAAAGAACCCCATAACCCTGATGAAGTCATATGGCATTATGACTTCATAGGAAACATTAATAACAATGTTTATTATGGTATCACACCTTGCACTAATGAAGAAAAGATGCGAGAAGCCATTGCTAAAGAGTCAAAACCATAGGCAAGATGTGACAAACAACAAGAAAATTAATACTGCGAAGACTGAAGAACATGTTCTGCCACACTCGTATGATGCTATGCTCACCATGCATTTTATAAGGGTAAAGATAAGAAAAAAAGTTATTGGAAAGAAAGGGAAAGCATCAATGGGGATCATAATACCTCCAGCATCATGCTCTTTAATGAGAGAATCTCCTTTGCATCAATTGCAGAAAGCTGAAATAACCACAGAGATTGAACAAGATCAGTACTGGTCTCCCACTTGTGCAAAATATCAAATTTACACTCTGATTTTATGTTTCTCTCAAAATATCCAGCATTTACTGGTCACCCACTTGTGCAACTTCCATCTAAAGCCTGGAGAAGGCTTGCCTCAAGTCGGATGAATTTTTGGGTCAAGTCTGGTGAAGTTTTGCCTCAAATCTGGTTAAATCTTGCCCTCCTGAATTCTTGTCTCCAGTTTTGGAAAATCTGTATTTTTACATAGCATAAACTAGACTAGGTAGGCGAAGCATACATCTTTCTAGTTCACTCTTGTCTGTGTCTTGTTCTTTTCTTAGCTTAACACAAATCGTAAAACATTAGAGAGGCAAGTACTGTTTGTAATGGGGATAGCACAATACTATGTAAATAAAGATTTTTGGAGGAAGAGTAAGTTGGTTCTTTTATTAACGATAAAAACGTGAGGTCGTCACTAAAACGAGTCAAGATTGAGCTCGTCAATCACAGGAGAACTAACAAGCTAATAATGACGAGCTCGGAAGCTAAAAAGAATTATATAGAAAACAATAACAGTTTTTAGACGCAAAGAATTGCTCTCTGAGTATTGTCAGGGGGGGGGGTCAGGATCCTCATCTAAATAAATGTATGATGTTATTTTAAGGCGAGTGTAGAACTAGGGTTCCTAACACAAAATGTCGAGATTACCCTCTACGGAATGTTAATGACTTGCTCCAAATTTTGTCGGGCCGAAATCACAATTAATGAGTCTTGTTGGGCCGAGTGGTATATTGGGTGTAGCCCATGTCCAAAAATAGTCCCCCCCCTTAGTCCGGAGAGCGGCAGTTCTTCTGCGATCAGTGTGTGTACTTAAATTGTCTGTTAATATGCCTGCTCAGCACAGATCGTCTCGGATTGCTTCTGATTATAGCCGATCCTTGTGAGGATTGCGTGACCAAGGGAGGTGGCTTTGCTGACCGTCGGGTCGAGGCTGCTGCGCGTATGGATGGCAAATCCCTTGCTGAGGCCAGGTCTTTGAGTGGAGGACGAGATTTGAGCAGCGATAAGGAGCTCGACGATAACGTGCTTGGCGATGATGGGCTCGACGATTACGAGCTCGGTGGTGATGGGCTCGGTGGGCAGCTCAACCAAGAGTTGACTGAAATTGGTTGTCGCGGGATCGAGCTTGCGAGCGAGGGGAAACGGCGCGAGGATGCAGCCGAAGTCGGCGCTAGCTGTCATGCTGATCTAGCGGGTGTAGATCGATTTGGCAAGTTGAGATCTGTTCAGCTAGTAGTTCGGAGTCCTCATGTTCGCGAGGTTGTGGACAATGTCGATCTTGATGGTCGGCAAAGTGGAGATCGGCAAGTGGAGATTGGCAAGTGGAGATCGGCAAGTGGAGATCGGCGATATGAGCGAGAGAGGAGGTCGGCGAGTTGAGGTCAGCGAGATTAAAATTGAGGTCAGTGAGTGAGATTGAGGTTGCCACCAAGAGTGAGATTGAGGTCGGCGCCGAGAGTGAGATTGAAGTTGGCGAGAGTGAGATCATCGTCGTCGAGCGGGTCGAGGTTGAGATTGAGGTTGGCGAGTTAGATTGAGGTCGCCACCGAGAATGAGATCGAGGTCGCCACCGAGAGTGAGATTGTCGTCGTCGAGCGGGGTTGAGGTTGAGATTGAGGTCAGCGAGATAGACTGAGGTTGCCACCGAGAGTGAGATTGAGGTCGCTACCGAGGGTGAGATTGAGGTCATCACCGAGAGTGAAACTGAGGTCGGCGGGAGTGAGATCATCATTGTCGAGCGGGGTCGAGAGGTAAAGAGAGGTCGGCGGACAAGGATTGATGAGTGCTGAGGTTGGTTCTTGCGAGGACGGCGAAGCTGAGGTCGGCGGATTGAAATCGGCGAAACACTGCGCGATGCCCCGGAGGTCGGCAAATCCTCATTCCAGGTCGGTGCTTGTCCTACCATTGGAACGAGCTCCGAGGTCAGCTCCTAATAATTGGTGTTTATGTTGTGCTCTCGCATCCCACGTCCTCTCATGGGAGCAACAAGAAGAGGTTTGATCGTCAATTTGAGGTTGGCACTTGTGATAGTGCGGGAGAATGTTGTGAGGTCAGCGCCAAGCTGGAGAGTGGAGATCGGCACCAAACTTGAGAATGCAGGTCGGTACCAGGTAGAAGAGTGGATGTCGCTATCGAGAATGAGTAGTGGGCTCCACCGAGAATGAGAGTGGAGGTCTCCACCAAGAATAAGAGAGTAGGTCTCCACTGAAAACAAGAGTGGAGGTCACCACCATGAATGAGAGTGGCAAATGCAAGGGAAGCAAGCGCAAGAGCGCCGAACGTGAGTGCGATGAGCACGAGGGGATCGGGCGTGAGGGTGGCGAGCGTTGAGCGAGAGAGCGTCGAGCATGAGGGCGTCAAACGTAAGATCGGCAAGCGCGAGAGCATTAAGGAAGCAAGCTTGAGTGAGGCAAGCATGAGGTAGGCGAGCGCGAGGACGTCGTTGAGCGTGAGCGTTGAGCGTGAGCGTTGAGCGAAAGTGTTGAACGCAAGGGAGGTGAGTGCGAAGGCGTTGATCGTGGTCGTTGAGCATGAGGGCGTCAAACGCGAGTGCGTTGAGCGAGAGCATTGAGCGCGAGGATTTTGTCATGAGGGAGCGAGCTTATGTTTGATATGCAACTCGGTTTTGTATTTTACTAGAGAAAAGTAGCATACGAGACATACTCGTTGTACCTTTAGGTGCGGCTTTCTTGTCCGGCTTACCCTGAGGGTGCTTGGGGTTGGCGAGAACATACAAGCCGGAGCTTGGCTTACTAGTTCAGGAGCCCTCAAGCTAGTGTGAGACTTTCTCGGTTTTTGGCTTGGTTTCGAGATGTATTTTACGGGGCGAGACGTCTCCCGGCTTATCCTATTACGTGTTTCGAATACCAAGTTTTAAGGGTGGTACTTGAGATGAGCTCGTCATACCTTTTATGTGCGGCTCTGGTGTCCGGCTTACCCTGTGGGTTCCCCGAGGTCAGCAAGAGTGTGCAAGTAAGAACTTGGCTTATTCAAACTTGACCGCCTGCTAGCTGAATGCGAGACTGGGCTCGGCTTTTTTTTTTGTGGATTATTTTCCCGCTGCATCCATGTGGAACGCGTTTTAAATCGTACATCTGGCCAGGGTAACGATGTAGAAGCTGGACACTCGTAAAGACTGACTCGTTCGAGAGAGCTTGTTTGACTAAGTGTACTCTAGCGAGTGTAATAATTTTTTTTTATATAGATATCTACTTTTGAAGAGCCGATGAGCTCGGTATGTCAAGCGTTCTTTTTTTTTATTATTGCTTGGTTGCAAACCCACAAAACCCTAGCCGGCCGCCGCTCAAGACCAAATCTGCGATCGCCATTTTGAGATCGGAAATGGCAGGTTGGCACGTTCCTTTGGCCTTAGAGGATGAACATGAGTTTGTAGAGTGGGATTCGACGAGTTTATCCTCTCACGTCGGTCACCGTGGTCGTATTTCGGCCGACAAAGTCAATGATGACATCGACCCGGACCGAGGTCGCCACAATGGTTCGAGTCCAAGCAGGTTTGGACGGGCGGCGCCTGCGGATCTTAATCGGGAAAGCGATCCTGACCAGGTTGGCGGTTCTCGTGGGATCGAGAGATGCGGCATGAGTGCCGGCTCTTTTCCTCGCCGGGTCGCTAGTCGGTGCGATCTGTTGATGGCAGGCTACAAGTTCGCTGAGTCTGTTGGCGGGAGGTCGGCGCTTTGTGAGCTAGGCAAGAATAGTCTCAGGGTGTCGTGATGCTAACTTCAAAGCAGGTTTGGAGGTCAACATTGAAAAAGGGATCGAGATAGGTGTAGTGAGTGAGATCTGCGAAGTTGGATGATCAACATCGTTGAATGGGACCAAGAGGTGAGGAGAGATTGTAAGGTCTACGGTCGACATGTGCATGTTACTGGCCTAGGTAAGGAGAGTCGACGAGGTCGGCTTGGTGGGAGAGGTTGAGATTGGCATAGTCAGCTCGTCTCTTCCTTGCGAGATCGACATGGTTGGTCGGCGTAGATCTGTGCTAACATCATGTGAGATCGCTCATCTTGGTTCGACATCGAGAGCGGCACATCACAAGGAGGTCAGCAAGCATGGATCAATGAGTAAACTTTCGTCCTTGTGAGGCTGTCCGTTAGGGAGTTCGGTGCTTGCGCGGTTGAATGTGTCTTTGAGACCAGCCTTACGGGCAAGGGAAGAGATCGACAAGAGGAGATCGACACTAACGGTGGGTCGCTTGATGTCTGTCATTGTGAGATCGGCGTGATAGTCATGTTTTTTACTCTCTAGAGGTTGTCGTGAGAGAGTTAAGAGATTGGTGGAGCTTCCTCTTGATAGTTCGAAGGTTGGCAATTCCCATGGTCTCCACAAGTCAGAGGTTCCACGGATGATATCGTCGCTGATTGCGAGGTCTCGCCCTAATTAAGTGAAGATGGAGTGAGGCTGTGAGAGGTCGCAGCACAAGCTTGGTCCATCCTCATCAAGATACTAAGGTAGGCTTGCTTACTTCCATCGAGGCCAGCAAGGAAAGGAGAACCGCTGATTGGCAAGACAAGGTCATCATGTCTACACTTCTTGAGGTCAGCACTTGTCAAAGCGCGGGAGAAGGTTATCAGGTTGGCTCCAAAAATGAGAGTCGAGATCGGCCATGAGATGGAGAGTAGAGGTCGCCACCGAGAATGAGTGGAGGTAGGCATCAAGATTGAGAGCGGAGGTAGGCGCCAAACTTGAGGTCGGCACCATGCTGGAGGTCAGCACCAAGCTTGAGGTCGGCGCCAAGCTAGAGGTCGGCACCAAGCTTAAGGAAGGCGCAAAGCTTAAGGTCGGTACCATGTTGGAGTTCGGCACCAAGCTTGAGGTAAGAGCCAAGCTAGAGGTCGGCACCAAGCTTGAAGTAGGCGCCAGCACCAAGCTTGAGGTAGGCGCCAAGCTGGAGGTCGGCGTCAAGCTCGAGGTCGGCACCATGCTGGAGGTTGGCACCAAGTTTGAGGTAGGCGCTAAGCTATAGGTCGGCACCAAGCTTGAGGTAAGCGCCAAGCTTGAGGTCGGCACCATGCTGGAGGTCGGCAAGTTGGGTTTTATTGCCGCAAGCTTGGCGAAGCTTCTCGTGAGGTCCCTTGTGTTGGTGTAGGACGAGCTGGAGGATGGCGTGACCAAGACTTCGCAGATCTGGATACGGTTGGCTTTGAGACCGATCGAGATGTGAAGCTCGGCGAGTTTGGTGATCGCGAGCTCGACGGGTTTGGTCGTTCTCGTTGGGCGGCATCAGATGCCATGATTCGATATGGAGATCTGGGTGAGATTGGCGGACCTGCATGTTCTAGGGGAATTGAAGGTCGGTCAGTCGAGGGCGGTTTTGAGAGCAGCAGAATTGATTTGCTGCGAGACCGGTGTGACGAGTTTGATTTTCGTGTAGTTTGGAGCGAGGCGGTTGTGTGATTGGTGATATCGATTCTTTCTCAAGAGGCCACTTGTTGAAGTCGCTTGCTAGCTCGAGGTTGGTGAGGGGATGTGAGTGAGGACGGCGAAGAAGGCTTTTGCGAGGTAGGCGAAAGCGACGCATTTTGCAGTATTGTTGACTTTGGTCGTCGTGAGCTCGGCGGCACTTCCCATGAGGTAGGCATTTCTTGCGGGGTCGGCGCCTTTCGTGAATTTGTAGGTCTGAATATTGCTGATCTTTGCGAGGGCAGTGTGACCCTAGGCGGCATGATACGGTTGAGGGCGTTGCTATCGTTGTTCATCGGATTGGAGGGCGCTATGGTGGTTTCGACGATCACCCTGGCGAGATTGATGGTTGTCACGATTTGTTGATGGCGGCTACCGAGGTTGTTAATTCTTCCAATCTGGGTTCGTTGGCGAGGACGAGATCCTCCGAGGTGAGGTCGGCGCCGCTACCTGGATTTCTCCATTGTGAAGTCAGTATGAGTGATCTCGGAGGGCGGCGTATTGGTCTCGAGGGTAGCCGTGGTGAGGTCACCCTCGAACTTGATGTGCGCGGTTCCGGATTTGAGGGGGAAGTTGGCGAGGTCATCGTTGAAAGAGAATAGCTCGCTCATCGTCAATTTGATTATGGTAAGCTTCTTTTGCTACGATGATCGTTGAACGTGTCACCGTAGTGTAGTCGTCTACAGATCCTACAATGATGAACATCGACTGGTGTCTGTGGCTCTCCTATAGTTCATAGTCTGCATCAGATTGTCGAGGTTGTTTTGCTGTCCAGCAAGCATGGGAGCTGGGAGGGCAGCACCGGCAATGACAACTGGATCCACGGTTTGGTGATGCTTGCCATGTGTGGCAGTAGGAGGATGGATTGGCTCATCGAATATGGTTTGCATCAGGTCGTCATGTCCGCTCCTTTGTGGTTTGGGCAAGACATTTGGAAGGGCGGCATTGTTGATGGTAGGTCCGTGCTCGGCATGCATGGTAGCGAGAGGTTCCAAGGACGCGTCGAGCGCTGGTAGAGAGGTTGTGTTGTTCGGCGCAGTGCCCTCGACTGTAATTGTCGTGGAAGGAGGCGGGAGAGTCCATGTTCTTGTGCGTCCCCATCGTTGTTCCGAAGGCGCTGGTTGTTCGGAAGTGGTGTTGAATTATTCGTTGGAGTTTCCTGAGTTCACCATGTCTCGATCTAGAGTCTTCGTGGAAACGGCGACCGTCAGTCTTGATCATCAAAAAGGAGCGTTTTACTGTGGCCCCACGGTGGGCGCCAATTGTTTGTACTGGGGATAGCACAATACTAAGTAAATAAAGATTTTTGGGGGAAGAGTAAGTTGGTTCTTTTATTAACGATAAAAACGTGAGGTCGTCACTAAAACGAGTCAAGATTGAGCTCGTCAGTTCACAGGAAAACTAATAAGCTAATAATGACGAGCTCGGAAGCTAAAAGAAATTATATAGAAAACAATAACAGTTTTTAGACGCAAAGTATTCCTCTCGGGGTATTGTACGCGAGTCGGATCCCTTTTCCAATAGATGTCTCGAGCTATTTATAAGCGAATGTAGAGTTAGGGTTCCCTAGGTCTCCATTGCATATTTCCGAGATTGCCCTTGCAGAATCTTAATGACTTGTTTCCAATTATATCGGGTCGAAACCACAATTAACTTGTCTTGTTGGACCGAGTGGCATATAGGGCGCAGCCCATGTCCAACAAATACAAAGACTCGATTTTTCTTAAGGATCTCTCTAGTTCACTTTTGTTTGTATTGAACGCCGGACGATTTTTCTTAAGGATCTCTCTAGTTAACCAATAAAGATGGTCTAAGACAGGCAAGACTTCAGCAGATTTTACCAGACTTAAGGAAAGACTTACTTCACCAGACTTGAGGTAAGACTTCCCAGATATGACGAAAAAATTCACTAGACTTAAGGCAAGACTTCACCAGATTTGGCACAAAAGTTCACTAGACTTAAAGGCAAGACTTCACCAGATTTGACACAAAAGTTCACTAGATTTATACTTTTTCAATGGAAGTACAACTTATTCAACCCATTAAAGTTTACAGGTTCTAACCCAAAAATGTAATGAGTTTCGTCTCATTGTGAAGTTTTTTTTTTTGATAACTCAGGGGATCTTATTGTGAAGTTCATGGAGACTAAATAATTTCTGGCTTAAAAGTTTAGAAAGTAAAAACCCTTACGTAATACAATTTGAAAAAAAACAAATCAATAGTCGAGACCAAAATAATGTTCTTATTATTTAGCTAGTTTTTTTATTTTGTAAATTTTTAAGATTTATCCCGGAAAGGAAAGGAGCACGGTTGGTGTCTTCTTTAGGGCTGCCTGTATGTGGCCCTCCGTAAAATAGGGTTTCAACTAGGTTACTCCTGTACTTTAAGGCTCTACTTATTTCCCTCTAGACAACATATATTCTTCCCAATTCCACCAATATTAATTCATTTCTATCTAATTAATCAAAATAAATTAAGCTGTAATAAATCAACGTTTTGTGTTTTAAAATTGATAATTCGCGACTACTGTACCGCGATTGGCTTAACCCGACCAAAAATATTATATCCGAAACATTATTTTCTTTACCCATAAAACCAAATCGATTTGGGGAAAAATTGAAATTAAGTCGTCTTCTTCTTTAATATAGGAATAAATTTTTAATTATTATAATAAATCATGTCAAGCCGGTTCAGGTGAATCGGTTAAGAAGGTTCTATAGTTAGATAAACTTCTTTGCGCTAAGGTCGTAGTATCTTGTGGGATACACATAGAATATTGTTGTGCTTATCCGATTGTAATCAACTATATAAACTATAAAGGCAATTTTGCCTACGTCTAGTAATACAGTTTTCCAAGGTTCTCTCTAATTTAAAAAATAACGAGGGTTTTCCCCATCTCTCTTAATTAGTTTGTTCCTTTTGAGTTTTGAGGAAAAAAACACGTTTGCAAAAAGAGGATCTCAAAAGTTTCTTTAAAATGGCAGTCTGGTAATTTTATTATAACACGATGAAGATGGTAGCCTTGTTCGAGAGGGATTTCACCAGATTTCAGAAAGAGTTCAAGCCTTGTTCGAGATGGATGGATTTCACCAGACTTCAGAAAGAGTTCACAAGACTTCAGAAGGAGTTCTCATTTTTTAATAACCAATTCACTCTTAATTGAAGACTTCCGAAAGAGTTCACCAGAGTTCAGAAAATAGTTCACAAGACTTCAGAAAAAGTTCAGAGTTCACCAGACTCCAAAAAGAGTTTTCATTTTTTAATAACCATTCACTCTTAATTGACTTCAAAGAGTTCACCAGACTTCATAAAGTTCACAAAACATAAGAAAGAGTTCACAAGACATAAGAAAGAGTTCACAAGACTTAAGAAAGTCTTCACGAGACTTTTGAAAAAGTTCACATATTGGATTGCAAAACCTTCGTATCTAGATTAGTTAGAGTTGGCTATATCTTCTCGATTGATGACTTGAGCTGGTCACGACCTTCACTTTCCCTTGGCTTCCACGGCTGAGATTTCTTTAAGCAAACACTTCATACAGAAGATGTCAAAGGGGGAAGGAAGTGTTGCACCCCCAAATACATACCTCAAGTCTACGGCTGTGAGTGGATGATGCTATCAAGTACTTTTTGACAAAGCGGACAACATCTTTCTTATCTTTTCTAATTCAGAGATTAGATTCTTATTGAAGCCTTGGCAGAATCTGCAAGTCAACCAATAAGTTAGTAATTCAAAATAATGGAAGCTAAGCTAGGCTAAACTATCATTTAAAAGATGTAAATGTTACCTTTTCTCAGTAATCTGATCCCACAGATCTTCCCCATCTTGCCCTGGGCATGTCTGAACCAAGAAATTTATGTGGCCTTTAAAGGTATCTTCACGAACCTCTTCCTATAAGTATTAGGAAGTTGAATGATTAACAAAGCCTTTTAAATGAAAATACTATACAATAAAATTCAAATTTTAATTAGAAAAAGATACCAGAGATACTTCAAGAGTCTCTACATAATTGTATATATGACTTAGCAAATATGCAGGGTCGTACACTGAAGAAGTAATGTTGATTACGAATCGGTTGATTCCATACCTAAAATCAACATTGCTACCAACACGGTATCCAAGTTTCTCTTTTGCACTAGAAATCATAAAATTCATTGTTAACAACCACACCCAATACCTAACATTTGATAATTTTTCATCCAAAATATTAAGAAGAGAAACTAACCTTAGTTGATCTTGTAAGTTATGGTCTATCATTGCATGGAACAACATTAATATTGCTGTTTTCTTGGCACAAAACTTCTCATATCCAATTTGGAAAGAAACCTGCCAACAAAAAGAATAAAAATGAGACAAAGGAACATTATATAACTTAAAAGCATAAGTTTCTGTTTTTACCTCGGCATAAGAATTGATATCAGAATTAACTTGAACTCTTCCATTCATTGTCTTGGTGCCACGAGGAATATGTATATATTCCTGGTCACAATGAATTTCTACACTCTCTTCAAATAATTGGGACATGTGTAAAGATTCATCTTTAGATATATCTCCTTTGAATACACCCTCAATGAACATATGCAAAAGAAGTTTAAAAGAAGTTTAAAACGAAGAAAACAAAATCACTTAGAAAATCACAAATCGAAAAAAGATTGTTGGATACCTTGGAAGACATATGAGGGATGAACTGAACAAATTCATCATAAGAGATTGAAGACAGAGATTCCGACATCAAATCAATGGCATAACCTGATTTTGTTACTTGTTGTAACATCAAGTTATTAGAATAACCAGAAACTTCCATAACGCTCTTCTTCAGATTCTCCACTAGCTCTTTTACCATCTAAAAGAGAGGATCATAGATACTTAACAATATAAAAAGAAGATTGCAATATATTGTCTTTTATAAATGAATTCATACCTGAAAGGGGGTTCGTATGGAGGGGTAAATGATTTGAATTGTGTCCAAATCTCAGAGATGTAGTTGAAGAGTTTTTCTTTAAAGCCACTCACTCTGAATTCAATATTGATTTTCTCAAAAATCTTTATTGATGTCTCAAAATTAGCTTCTGCTCCATGTACATATATAAACTTGGGTAAGAAATGTTTCAAGTCTATACATCTTTCATGTAAAATAAATGAAGTTATGAGACACTTACTTGATATAAGTTTTCTGCTAAAGAATCTTTTAGAAGATTCACATACAAGTGAACCATTAGTTGATTCTTCAACTCAGAGGACAAAGCAGGATAAACAATGAAACTAACACTTGGCACTTCATTGTTGTCAGGTAAATGCCATAGTTTGATATGAGACTTGTGAACTACCAAATGGTATGACCAGCTTATAAGGTTTTTTCTTGTTTCAAGGCTCTGAGACTAAAAGCTCATTATCATCCTCCTCATTATCATCATCCTCATTCATAAGATCATCCGGCTCATTATCATCCTCCTCATTATCATCCTCCTCATTATCATCATCCTCATTATCATCATCCTCATTCATAAGATCATTCGGCTCATTATCATCCTCCTCATTATCATCCTCCTCATTATCATCATCCTCATTATCATCCTCCTCATTATCATCCTCCTCATTATCATCATCCTCCGGCTCATTATCATCCTCCTCATTATCATCCTCATTCATAAGATCATCCTCATTTGGAGAGCGAGACGGAAGAAAGTTGTTCTTGGGGGGAAACTGAAAACGCTGATGTGCATAAACACGAAGCCGCCATTTACCTGTAATGGTAGATGGAATTTCTGTTTTTTTGTAGAAGGAGTTGAACCATGATTCTACTATGCATTCTGAAAACAAGGATGCAAGTTAAAACATACAATGAGATACAAAAAAAAAAAGAACAAGACAATGAAATTTGACTACTTTACCTGCTTCAACAAGTGATTTATCAACGAAATCAAGCCTCATATTTGAGTTCGTAAAAAAACTCAGAAGGTTTAAAACTGATTGGCGGCTGCAAGAGAGTTGAGTATAATCTCCAGAAATAGATTGCTTCAATGGATAATAATAACTCATGTTGGCTATACAAAAACAAAATTTTATTAGAACCAAAAATTTTATTAGAAATTGATGATAAAACAAAGAAATATCAAAAGCAAGAGAAAATACCAACCTGCAATTCTTTGAGTTAAAGCTGGCAGGTCTGAACCATATGCATCATAACAGTCAAATGATTCAAACAGGATTCTCTTCATACAAAAATATTCATCCATTATGTATGATGGAGCATCTTCATGTTCGACAAAGCTAAGAAACTCATAAATATAAGTAACCATCCGATATATCTATTAAAAATATATAGTAATTAATCAACCAATTGAAATGCAAGAGTAATAATCAACCAAATTGAAGTGAAAGAGTAAAGATTTACCTCACGAATTTGGATGTTGTTTCTGAGATGCAGGGAGATTATAAACAATCTACCAATGGAAGTACAATCAATTGTGCTTTCTTCATCATCATCAGCATTGAATTTGAGAGCCCCAACCGAGAATTCTAGATCAAAAATCCAACCTTTTTCTTTGAAAAGAGTGTAGAGAGATCCTTGAGACCCTGAAAATTTGAAAAAAAAACTAGTTACAGAGATGAACATATAAGTACAACATAAAACACAACAATGAAAATAATAAATACTTACTATGGCCTAATAGTTTCTGGAGAAATATTTCTGGCCTCTCGGAATCTGGAGTAAACATTGAAACTGAATCTCGAGGAATTTTGGGAGGTATCTTCCAACTAAGTTGAAGACGGTTTTCCTCCCCAACAGTTTTAAGGATATATAGATACTTGGATGGATCAGAAGGATTCGATAAAGGAATTTCAGGTCGATAAAGGATTCTATAAACCATACTGAGTCGTACATGAAATTCCTTTATCGAATCCTTCTGATCCATCCAAGTATCTATATATCCTTAAAGCTGTTGGGGAGGAAAACCGTCTTCAACTTAGTTGGAAGATACCTCCCAAGATTCCTCGAGATTCAGTTTCAATGTTTACTCCAGATTCCGAGAAGCCAAAAATATTTCTCCAGAAACTATTAGGCCATAGTAAGTATTTATTTTTTTTCATTGTTGTGTTTTATGTTGTACTTATATGTTCAGCTCCGTAACTAGTTTTTTTTTTCAAATTTTCAGGGTCTCAAGGATCTCTCTACACTCTTTTCAAAGAAAAAGGTTGGATTTTTGATCTAGAATTCTCGGTTGGGGCTCTCAAATTCAATGCTGATGATGATGAAGAAAGCACAATTGATTGTACTTCCATTGGTAGATTGTTTATAATCTCCCTGCATCTCAGAAACAACATCCAAATTCGAGAGGTAAATCTTTACTCTTTCACTTCAATTTGGTTGATTATTACTCTTGTATTTCAATTGGTTGATTAATTATTACTATATATTTTTAACAGATATATCGGATGGTTACTTATATTTATGAGTTTCTTAGCTTTGTCGAACATGAAGATGCTCCATCATACATAATGGATGAATATGTCTGTATGAAAAAAATCATGTTTGAATCATTTGACTGTTATGATGCATATGGTTCAGACCCGCCAGCTTTAACTCAAAGAATTGCAGGTTGGTATTTTCTCTTGCTTTTGATATTTCTTTGTTTTATCATCAATTTCTAATAAAATTTTTGGTTCTAATAAAATTTTGTTTTTGTATAGCCAACATGAGTTATTATTATCCATTGAAGCAATCTATTTCTGGAGATTATACTCAACTCTCTTGCAGCCGCCAATCAGTTTTAAACCTTCTGAGTTGTTTTACGAACTCAAATATGAGGCTTGATTTCGTTGATAAATCACTTGTTGAAGCAGGTAAAGTAGTCAAATTTCATTGTCTTGTTCTTTTTTTTTGTATCTCATTGTTTGTTTTAACTTTCATCCTTGTTTTCAGAATGCATAGTGGAATCGTAGTTCAACTCTTTCTACAAAAAAACAGAAATTCCATCTACCATTATAGGTAAATGGCGGCTTCGTGGTCATGCACATCAGCGTTTTCAGTTTCCCCCCAAGAACAACTTTCTTCCGTCTCGCTCTCCAAATGAGGATGATCTTACGAATGAGGGTGATAATGAGGAGGATGATAATGAGCCGGAGGATGATGATAATGAGGATGATGATAATGATAATGAGGAGGATGATAATGAGCCGGATGATCTTATGAATGAGGATGATGATAATGAGGAGGATGATAATGAGATTTTAGTCTCAGAGCCTTTAGTTCACAAGTCTCATATCAAACTATGGCATTTACCTAAGTGTTAGTTTCATTGTTTATCCTGCTTTGTCCTCTGAGTTGAAGAATCAACTAATGGTTCACTTGTATGTGAATCTTCTAAAAGATTCTTTAGCAGAAATCTTATACCAAGTAAGTGTCTCATAACTTCATTTATTTTACATGAAAGATGTATAGACTTGAAACATTTCTTACCCAAGTTTATATATGTACAGGGAGCATAAGCTAATTTTGAGACATCAATAAAGAATTTTGAGAAAATCAATATTGAATTCAGAGTGAGTGGCTTTAAAGAAAAACTCTTCAACTACATCTCTGACATTTGGACACAATTCAAATCATTTACCCCTCCATACGAAACCTCCTTTCAGGTATGAATTTATTTATAAAAGACAATATATTGCAATCTTCTTTTTATGTTGCTAAGTATCTATGATCCTCTCCTTCAGATGGTAAAAGAGCTAGTGGAGAATCTTCTGAAGAAGAGCGTTCTGGAAGTTTCTGGTTATTCTAATAACTTGATGTTACAACAAGTAACACAATCAGGTTATGCCATTGATTTAATGTCGAAATCTCTGTCTTCAATCTCTTATGATGAATTTGTTCATTTCATCCCTCATATGTCTTCCAAGGTATCCAACAATCTTTTTTCGATTTGTGATTTTCTAAGTGATTTATTTTTTTCGTTTTAAACTTCTTTTGCAGATGTTCATTGAGGGTGTATTCAAAGGAGATATATCTAAAGATGAATCTTTACACATGTCCCAATTATTTGAAAAGAGTGTAGAAATTTCTTGTGATCAGGAATATATACATATTCCTCGTGGCACCAAGAAAATGAATGGAAGAGTTCATGTTAATTCTGATATCATTTCTTATGCCGAGGTAAAAACAGAAACTTATGCTTTTATGTTATATAATGTTCATTTGTCTCATTTTTATTATTTTTGTTGGCAGGTTTTTTTCCAAATTGGATATGAGAAGTTCTGTGCCAAATTGGATTGAATATCACCTGATCCATGCACCACAAGATTCATTGAAGCACCCACAAAAACGCAGTATGGTTTTTGTGAATCACTTGTTCCAATGAATCAGTATGATGGTGATTCACAAAAAAAAAAATCAAATTGATATTTGAAAAAACAATTTACAAAAACAAATTGATTAAACAATTGTACCTTGTTCCCGTCTGGATATTCGTCTGATCCATCAAAAACCATGTGTTCTAGAAGATGCGCCAAACCTTGAGCATCCGACGGATCTCTTCTAACCAGCATCGCTGCAGCTGTTGTATCTATACCTTCCTCTGAAATGAGAATAGAGGTAAGTCCATTCTCTAGACGGATGAATTTTATTACTTTATCGCTTCCTGGAGGCGCTTCAACTTCTTCCAAGGCCATACTATCACCTAAGAACTCAGAGAACAAATCACAATAAACATCAAAACGCAAAATCCTTTCAAGACCATATAGGCTAAGAAATCAAAGAGCAACAAAAAAAAAATCAGGAAAATATGGAAATACTAAAGTAGAAAGATGCTCATTATGGTCGAACGGCGAGACAAGTGGAGAACAGTGATAGAGAGACTAACGGCGAGAAGTCCACAATAGTTCAAAGGATTTAGGTTTGTCAATACAATTGACATTCTTAACCGGACCGAAATACAAACTGAAATAATTTTAATTTAATTAGACCGATCCGTTGGGTGGATTATTTTACACGGGTTTTTCAAAAAATTTACCATCTTCCACGCAAAAACCAAAAAATGAAATTCACAATGTAAGGATATTTTTTTTATATTCTTACTATTTTTCTCAATAGATATTAAAAGTCATTTCATATGAACAAATTCTTCTATTTTTGTAAATATTTAACAATTATTGGCATTAATATGCTTTTAATCAATAAAAATATTTGAAGAGAAATATTTTTACTAACATAATTATACAACCAAAAGTATTTAAAAAAAAATATATATATATATATATATATATTATTGATTATCGTCAAAAAATATATATATATTATTGATTTTCTTTTTAAGTAACCTTACCATTGAAAGATTTTGTAAAACTATTTATTTAAAAAAAAAATCCTACTATATTAATTGAGAAGTACAAATATGAAACTAACCTTAAAATGTGTAAAAAATTACATTCAATTGCCATTAGAAAAAAATAATTAAGCTTAATTAACTATTTTAAATAAATGTAATTAATTAAAAATAAAAACACTCACAGATCAAATATTAAAAAATTTAAAAATATATTTTCTCTCTCTAATAAATTATGGACGAAATTACTAATTATTTTTTGAAAAAATATATAAACCAATCAGAATTTTAAAAACTAAGATTTTATATCCAAGTATACAATACACTTATTTTTAATAACAAATTTCAAAAATTTTGTTAAGATTTCAAATTTTGATTCTCCTATCATGTTTATTTTATTTTATTTACAAATTGTTTGGAATTTTCATATAATACTTATAATTAGTAAAATGCATATTTTTTGCATATGTTGGATTTGAATTTTTTTAAATGAAGATATATTATTCAATGTATGAAAATGTGTGTTTTAATTTCCACATTGGCTGATTGGTAAAACTAAATTTATATATAGATGATAAATTAATAATTTTTATTTGCTCACAATTATAATATTAAAATTACTATTTTATATTTCACAAATAATGATGCAAATACAACAAATAAACAATACCCCCTCTGTTTCATAATAAGTGTCATTTTGACACTTTACACACAAATTAAAAAAACATATTAAAATATCTCTTATACCCTTAAAATTGGAATTGACTCTTGATATTCTTCAGTGAATATGAGGTTAAAATTGGAAATTTATGCTTAATTTTATATTGAAAATATAAAATGACACTTATTTTGAAACAAGAAAATCAGGCTAGAATGATACTCTTTGTGAAACAGAGGGAGTATAAACTCTGTAATAATACGTCAAAAATAAAATACTATAATATTATAAAATAATTAGTATTCAAATAGACTAATAGATTTAGATAAAAATTAGAAACAAATATTATCTCAAACAAAATAATATTTTTTAAATAAAACAATAATAATTATTATTATATTATAATTTTTTTTTTTAAATGTTGACCCGTGCTTAAAGCACGGGATATATCATAGTAATATTGTAATCTAAAGAAACATATCATCATCCAAGTTTTTTTAAATCTAAGAAAAGAAAAACTAGACAAATATCATTCAGGTTTTTTTAAAATCTAATATCTACTGCAAAATCGAAATCCAGATGCTAAAACACACAAAAATCAGTTTAAACAATCAACATCTACATCCAATATGCACGAACAAAAATTGTCAAAAATGAATAGAAAATCAACAGTAAATCTCTAAATCAACCTTGTTGAATATTGCTATATGCTTGAGCAAAACAAATTATAGCAGATCATAAGTTTGAGCCAACCAGTTATTGGTTTGTTTATATTGGTGGCCAATATATACCAGATCTAGCAATGAGGTATGGTTGCCTCAAACTTATTGCCTGCCATGATTGATTTGCTCAGAACCCTGATCTAAGGTTTGCCATAGAAGCTAATAAGAGAAATAAACCGGAGATGAAACAAAAGATAAAACACAGGAAAACTGAAGAACGAGGAAAAGATGAAGAACGAGGGCAGAGAAAAACTGAACACTTGAGACAAAACTTTATTGAAAGAAGAGTAGAGTGTTTATAAAGAAGACGGGGGAGGGATTAGGTCGAGGGGAGATTATACAATTAACAATTAGGTTAATTCTCCGGTTGTCACGCTTGGTTTGAGGAAGCTCCTGTGAAAAGTTGCATAGTTACTGGAGGTGGCGTGTTAGACAAGCAAGGGCTTCATGAAAGACTATTGTGTTTAATGTTTATGTGTTGTTAGGGGTCTTCGTTTATGTGTTAGACAAGCAAGGGTTTAATGTTTATGTGTTGTTAGGGGTCTTCGTACTCTATTGTGTTTTATAATACCTTCAGATTTCATGGTATGTATATATACACAAAGCACTGGTTGTTCGCTGTTTTATTATTATTTTTATTATTGTTACTATTATTATTATTTTACTATAAATGTTAATATCATTACAAAAATGAAAAGCATTGGCTGTTACAAGAGTAAGAACCTAATGATTCTGAGACCCTGACAAAAAAGAATAAAAACAAGGATTCAGATTGGAGCTTATCCAATGAGCGTGTCACATAATGTCACAAAAAAACCAAAATATCTAATTAATGAACCATCTAGCCTATAGTATGATTGACTGAATCAATTAAATAATGACTCGATCAGAGGCCGGGAGAAGGGTTGCGGTTACTTAATATAGAGAATCAATTGTAACAAGGGACAGGAGGAGCCATGTTCGTGTAAATTTGTAGGTTGGACAAAAAGTGAGGAGATATGATGTCTCA
This sequence comes from Camelina hispida, assembly GCA_023657505.1. NCBI lineage: Eukaryota > Viridiplantae > Streptophyta > Magnoliopsida > Brassicales > Brassicaceae > Camelina > Camelina hispida. The sequence continues at coordinate 9,775,604 of CP094635.1, read as the reverse complement.
CGGGTGCACGTAATGTAGGATAAGCTTCAATAGTTTAAAGTCCAATACATTATTTGATTATTAACAAGTCGGTTAATATTGACAAGATACTGTAGGCTTAAAAATAAAGTGTCTATTTCTATTAAGCGTAGGAAAAAGAAGTATGAGCTTTTGATTTCTATTACTCATAGGAATAGGATAAGGAAATAGCTAAGTTGTGCTAACATTAATACTTTGATTGAGTTTTTGACCAAATGTATGAGCTTTGGAGTTTAGCTTTTGATTTGAGTTATTATACATAGTCTTTCATCTACTCTGGGAAATCACATTAATTACTTTATAATATATACCTTTTGTGCACACGTGTCACGTGACATCATATCTCCTCTTTTGTCATTAGTTTATATACCAATTTGAAGGAAATTCCGGTACATGTAAACTTTATGAGAATTTTGCCCAAAAAGAAAAGAAGTAAATTTTATGAGAATTTAGATAGATGATTATTGAACTTTTAATTATAAAAATTTGTTTTGGCTAGTGACCAGATCCGATATTCCAATAATTATTTAGTTATAAAATTATTATAAATATATTATGAATATTATTCAGCTGCAACGATGCTTGTGAAAAGCGGATCTTTTCGAGATCCTTCGGATGATGAGGATGAATCTTCATCTAAAATGAGAATAGCAGTAAGTTCATTCTCTAGAATGAGAGATTTTATTACTTTATTGCTTTCTGGGGGTGATTCAACATGGCGTAAGACCATACTTTAAGAAATCGAAGAACCTAGAATTTGAACAGAATATGAACAGAAATGAAAATAAGATTTCAAATAGAGAACAGTGACGACGATTGCGGCGAGACAAGTGGACCGATTAGGTTAGTTATTCAGTGTTTTTCAAACCGGACCAAAATACAAACCGGAAAATTAATTGTCCGAACGACCTTGGTTTTGTTTCAAAAACTGTTTTTTTTTTCATTAAACAATCTTATTATTTTCTGTTATAATATTTAAATATCATTTTATACAAACAAATTCTTTTATATGCACAGGAAAAAAACTAATATCTATTTGTGTACATATTTTACAATATTTGGCTTTTAAAAAATATTATATGCCTAAGAATAAAATATTTTTACAAAAATAATTATACATAGAAACCAAAAATATTTAAACATAAATATTTCTTTTGATTTTCTTTCAAACTGATCTTACTATTGAAATTTTTGTTATAACCTTTGATTTATATATATATATATATATATATATATATATTCTAATTTAAAAACATATATTTGGGTTTTAAACAAATAAAAATTATATGCCTTTAAAGAATAAAATATTTTTTCAAAAAAAATAATTATACATAGAAACCAAAAATATTTAAACATAAATATGTCTAGTAATTTTCTTTTAAACATATCTTACTATTGAAAATTCTTTTTATAACTTTTATTTAAAAAATATTATAAATATATTATGATTTAAAAAATATATATTTGTTTGGCCAAATACCAAACAAATCATCATTCAAGATTTTAAAAATCTTGAATTACTGCAAAATCGAAATCCAAATGCAAAAACACACAAAAATCCATTGAAACAATCAGCATCTAAATCCAATATACACAAACAAATATTGTTTAATAATAATAGCAAAGCAACAGTAAATCTCTAAACCAAACTTGTTGAATATGGTCATAAGTTTGAGCCAACCAGTTATTGGCTTGTTTATATTGGTGGCCAATACCATATCTAGCAATGAGGTATGATTGCCTCAAACTTATTGTCTGCCATGATTAATTTGCTCAAAACGATTGATTTCCTTAGAACCCTGATCTAAGGTTTGCCATGGAGGCTAAAGAGAAATAAACTGAAGATGAAACAAAAATAAGTGGGCAATTGTCATAAATACCACTAAAATAAGTTTTTATTTCAAAAATACCATAATTTAGTTTTTTCCAAAAATATCACTAAAATGTATTTTTTTACAAAAATACCACATAATTGAACTAAAGTTCTAATACTAAAAACTAATTCCTAAGTTATAAATACTAAACCCTACACCTAAAAATACCCTAAAACTAAATTTGTCAACTCAACATGAAAAAAGTAATTCTACATCCTTAAAATTCAATTTTTTGTGTTTGTGGTAATTTTGGAAAAAAAACTTTTGTGGTATTTTTGGAAAAAAACTAAAATGTGGTATTTTTAGAAAAAAAAACTTTTTAGTGGTATTTAAAGGAATTTTTCAAGGGCAATTGTCATAAATACCACTAAAATATGTTTTTATTCAAAAAATACCACAATTTAGTTTTTTTTCTAAAAATACCACTAAAATATATATATTTTTTTTCTAAAAATACCACATAATTGAACTAAAGTTCTAATACTAAAAACTAATTCTTAAATTATAAATACTAAACCCTACCCCTAAAATCTATACATTAAAACTAAATTTGTCAACCCAAATATAAATATAATAATTCTACATCCTTAAAATTCAATTTTTTTGTGTTTGTGGTAATTTTGGAAAAAAAAAATTTGTGGTATTTTTAGAAAAAAAACTAAAATGTGATATTTTTGGAAGAAAACACTAAGAAGTAGACTTGGCAAAAAGAAACCAAAAGGAAAAAGATGAGGGAATAGTTAAGAATCGAGAGCACATAAAAACTGAAGACTTGAGACAAAACTTTCTTGAAAGAAGTGGTGGAGGGTTTATAAAGAAGACGGGGGAGGGATTAGGTCGAGGGGAGAATATTATACAATTAACAATTGGGAAGGTTAAAAGAGAAATCAATAAAATAATAATAAATAATATAGGAAAAAGATAAAAATATCTATCTGATCTGCTCTGCTCTGCTCTGCTCGGTACTAGTTTTACTTTCACCATCGCATCTCTCTCCTCGGAAGTGAGCTTTGTTTGGTTTCAACGCTACACAAGAGCTGCCAAAATCATTCCATTTTTTGATCATTCTTCCTTCGGCAGGTATATTGATTGTCTGTTTTTCCATGAGTCTCGAGTTCTTGAAAGGATCTGATCTGTTTTGCTCTGTACAACTTTTGGAATTCGTCGATCTCGTTTTCTTTTTTTCTTTCTTTCTTAATTGTAAGATCTTATGAGAGCCTCTTTGTTTGTTTTGGTGGTAAAGATTCATGCTTTCGCTTGCTTTGTTCTCGTTTGCTTCCTCTTGCGAGTTATTTCAGATCTCAAGTTCGATTAGATCTGATGCATCAAACTTTTTGTGGTTATAATATTGGATCTTTCGTAGTATGGATTTGACAGATTTTTTTTAATACATCTGAAGGCTTGAATTTGTGATTTGATATGAATAATAATTGAGCAAAGCAAATCTATACACAATCAAAATTGATTTGGTTTTGATAGCTGATTTACATTTTTAAAGCTTTCATTTTGGTGACACCTATCCATCTGCTTGTTGACAAAGCCCTTGTGATCTTCTTCTTGTTTGAATTATCCTATGTACTTTTGCGTGGTTACTGGTTAGTCTCATGAATCTTTTTACATTGTATATCTATGCAGGAAGCAAGCATGAAGCCAGTCTTCTGTGGTAACTTTGAGTATGATGCTCGTGAGGGTGATCTAGAACGGCTATTCAGGAAATATGGCAAGGTTGAGAGGGTGGATATGAAAGCTGGTAAGCCTTTTTCTTCTTTCTTTTACTTTCTTCTGCCTTTTTATGTACTCTTATCTTTGTGGTTAACCTCGATGAAAAAAGCAGTATTATAAACCACTTAGTGCGATGAGAAAGCAAAATTCAAATGCATGTCATACAAATCCACTTCCATGTTCACGAGTCCTCCGGAAGGAAGTACTAAACAGCGACCATATCAACCTTGCCATGCCGCCTTCTTGATGTTTGGAAAGCACTTGAGAGGAGAAAGATTAAAAAAAGAAAAAAAAAAGATTAGTGTTAAACCGCCATACTCAGCATTTTCTTTGGCGCAGGATGTGTGTTAATCTTGGGATGCCCATACTCCCACCAGCTTATGAATGGACCATAAGGAAATTCATCTCCTTGGTCCCCAAAACAAGTCACTTTCCATCCGCTATAGCACTGCCATCTTTATTGCATTTCATTCCTCATAGACATTGCACTCTTGGACATACCTCTGCAATGGAGAAGGCACTCTCTTTTCATTCACATCCCGTCTGACTTCCACATTTTCAGTTGTTCCTTGACATATTAATTCCATAATGCAAGGTCTGTAACTGCTCTACTGGTCAATTGGTTTGCAGAGTTTTTTAGGCTCTAGGAATGTTCAAAATTTAATTTGTCCTAGTAGGTAAGTATGGCTTTTTGATGACTCTAAAGGAGAGAGGGCAGTCTTCGTGTTTGCTGGAGGTTCTTAACCTGGTTTACTTCCTCACTGTTCATGTACTCAGATCTATGCTTTTTACTTTTTGTTTTCTCCAGGCTTTGCTTTTGTGTACATGGAAGATGAAAGGGATGCTGAAGATGCCATCCGAGCGCTTGACCGCATTGAATTTGGGCGTAAGGGACGCAGACTTCGTGTTGAGTGGACAAAGGTAGGATTCTGACCTCCGGATTTATTTCTTTCAGTCCTTAATTGTGAGGTTTGAAATACTGATTAGATTAATGGGTCTGTGCATAGAGTGAACGAGGAGGTGATAGAAGATCTGGTGGTGGTTCAAGGAGATCCTCATCCAGCATGAAACCTTCCAAGACTCTCTTTGTTATCAACTTTGATGCGGATAATACTAGGACCCGGGATCTTGAGAGACACTTTGAGCCATATGGAAAAATCGTAAACGTTAGGATCAGGAGGAATTTTGCATTTATCCAATACGAGGCACAAGAGGATGCCACCAAGGCACTGGATGCTACAAATAACAGGTTTGTAATTGTCCAGTTCAGTATCTAATTGCTTTCTTTGCGTAAGAGTTAAGACTCACAATTCGCTTGTGTTTTCATTCAGTAAGCTGATGGATAAGGTGATCGCGGTGGAGTATGCGGTGAAGGATGATGATGCTAGAGGGAATGGTCACAGTCCTGAAAGACGCCGTGATAGGTCACCTGAAAGGAGAAGGCGATCACCTAGTCCTTACAAAAGAGAAAGAGGAAGCCCTGATTATGGCCGAGGTGCTAGTCCTGTTGCTGCATACAGAAAGGAAAGGACGAGTCCTGACTATGGCAGAAGACGTAGCCCAAGTCCTTACAAGAAATCAAGGCGTGGCAGTCCCGAGTACAGTCGTGACCGCAGAGGCAATGATAGTCCTCGTAGGAGGGAGAGAGTCGCAAGCCCTAAGTACAGCAGCCGCAGTCCCAACAACAAGAGAGAGAGGATTAGCCCTGATCACAGCCCATTGAAGAAGGAAAGTCCGATAAATGAAGCGGGTGAAGTTGATAGTCCAATCGAAAGGAGGAGGGAGAGATCGAGGTCTAGCCCTGAGAATGGCCAAGTTGAAAGCCCTGGCTCAATTGGAAGAAGAGACAGTGATGGTGGCTACGATGGTGCAGAGAGCCCGATGCAGAAGAGGTTAGTTAGTTGACATACTTTGATGCTTTATATTATGATGCCATGAATCTAACCATCATTCTTGATCTTGATGTTGCAGCCGGTCTCGTTCACCACCTGCTGACGAGTGATGAAAGTGGATCCACAACCTCTATCAAAGTAGGATGTTGTAACTGTTTGTTTGTAGTCAACAATGTGTCGTCGTATTTAGTTTTGGTCTCTTGCTTAAATGTCTTTTCTGGTAGATTCCAACTTGGATCTCTTTTTATTGTCGGATTATAAAACTTTTGTCTGTGTGCCAAGGTACTGCATTTTCCGTTATTATCATCTCAGTTTGAACTCCAATCATAGAGTTAACTAAGGCATTATTATCAATCAATCAAACCTTGTATTGTATGCATCTTGTTCGTGGATAATGTACTGGTTAATTGACTTAATTCGCTTCCGCATAGAATACATATAACCAAATTAGCTAGCAACGCTTTTCCTTGTCAATAAAAGCACGGCTCGAATGCGAACATCAAAACACATTCAATGACAAAATGGAACACTATCAACTAACGTTTCATGACAACGTTAGGACTTAGGACGGACCTATTGACTCCCTTCGATCTAAAAACAACTCATCTAACGCTTTTTGACAACGCTCGGACTAATCTTAAACCTTTGTTCTCTTTTGGACTGGAGACTAGTCCCAATATATGTATACATTTATTATATTTATTTATGTTTGTGTTGGCATAAAGATTTGTGACTAAAAACTATTGTCAAGAAAAGGAAACATATCTCATCCATTTTTTTTTGGTTTTACAAATGCTGCAGTAAAGTTTTAATCTTTTTTTGTTTACTCCCTCCCTCTCAACTGGGTTTCTTCAAATTCAGATTTTTTTTTTGGGATTCGTGCAAGTCGAGTCTACTTGGTTGAAAGTTTCTGGCTTTTGATTTGATTTGAAGTTTGTTCGTTGGTAAGTTTCATCCTTTGAGATAGAGAGATGTCTGTAACTATGGTATGCTTCAGAATTTGCTAGTCTGATATAATTAGGGCTTTCGAGTGTTATAAAGAATTCGCCTTTCCGTCTTCTCTTTGTTGCATCGACGAACTCTATATGGTTTATATGTTGGATTTGTCTCTAGTCGCTGATTTATGTTTCCATTTCATTCAGATTTTGACCACTGGGGTGCTCAGGCTTTGAAAACTAGCTCAATCTCTCTTGGATCCTGAATGGTTCAATTATCTCACTTTGATCGGTGAACATAGAGCTTAGCCGCTTAGGATCCGTTTGGCTTTGTTGTTGGCTCAGATTAAAGTTTCAAGCTTTTCATTTCTCTGAATCTGTCCTTTGTATTTGGACGACTTGGTCTGTGTTAGCTCTCCTGGGGCATGAACAGAACGGTAGTCTCAGGAGCTGTCGAATCTAGTTTCTCATTGACTGATGCTGTTGGCTCGGAAGCTCTGAATATGCAGAGGAGTAGTGGCATCAATAATATGCGTATCCCAACATCACCAATGTCTTTCTCCCCAAATAGCATTAACATGCCGGGTTCATTGGTTCTTGATGGGTCTGCTTCAATGCAACACTTACCTCAGCAGCAGCAGCAGCAGTACCAACTACAACAGCAAGCTGGGCAAGGTTCAGTTCCAATGAGGGAGAACAGTTATTCCCATGTCGATAAGAAACCCAGATTAGAAGTGAAGCAAGAGGACATGTTGCAGCAGCAGATTTTACAGCAGTTGATCCAGCGTCAGGACCCTACTGGAAGGAATCCGCAGTTGCAAGCTTTGCTTCAGCAGCAGAGAATAAGGCAACATCAGCAGATTCTTCAATCCATGTCACCCTCTCAGAGACTCCACTTCCAGCAACAGCATCAGCTGAGACAGCAATTACAGCAACAAGGCACTCAACAGATTCCTCCTAATGTACGTCCTTATGAAGTTGGCGTGTGTGCTCGCAAATTGATGATGTACTTGTATCACCTGCAGCAACGACCTGCTGTAAGCTAATACTAATCTGTGGACTTTTTTAACATTTTCATCACTTCTGTTCAAGTTCTAACCATTACAGATACCTCTTTGTAGGAAAATTGCATTACCTATTGGAGAAAATTTGTGGCAGAATACTTTTCACCTCGTGCAAAGCAAAGGTTGTGCTTGTCACAGTACGAAAGTGCTGGGCATCATGCCCTTGGCATGTTTCCACAGGCAGCTCCGGTCAGTTTCGTCTTTGCTCTGTGTTTTTTTATATTTTATGATATTGATGTTCTGTATCTCTGTATCTTTAGCCATATATAAGTTTACTCCACCTGTGCTATTTATGAATTTCAGTATAGTACACAGTATTTTTAAGTTAATAAGTCCATCTTCTTGTTGTGTTTGCAGGATATGTGGCAATGTGATCTTTGCGGCACCAAGTCTGGAAAGGGATTTGGTAAGAGAGTTGCAAATTTCATTCTTGTGTGTACTGTATCACTTTGCCTTCACTTAAGCACAATGAAGCAACTCACATATGCTAATTGCTCTCTTTTATTGTTTAAAACTCTGATAATTGTTTTTAAAACTCTCTCGTCAAAATAGTAGTTAAGCACTGTCTGTCACCTTCTTGTTTTGCAGAGGCAACCTTCGATGTGCTTGCCAGACTTATTGAGATTAAATTTGCGAGTGGCATCATTGATGAGCTCTTATATCTGGACCACCCACGAGAAAACAGATTTCCTAATGGACTGATGATGTTAGAATATAGAAAAGCAGTTCAGGAAACTGTACACGAGCAATTTCGTGTTGTCCGTGAGGGCCATCTTCGCATCATATTCTCTCAAGATCTGAAGGTATCTAGAACAATTCTCTGGTTCAAAATTCATTGAAGAACATGAAAAGCAAAGAAAAAAACAATCAATAGTGTGCTAATGCTTAGTAAATCTTGAATCTTCTTTCTAGATACTGTCTTGGGAGTTTTGTGCTCGGCGTCATGAAGAGCTTCTTCTTCGCAGACTTATTGCTCCACAGGTCCTATTTTTATTGCATGGCCGTTGCGTTTTTTATTAGGAGCTTAAGAGATGTTTTGGTCAACTGTATAACTCTGTTTTCCTTTGAAACTCTTGGTTATGAATTTGAGGATGGCTAATAGACCCTGTTTCCTTAAATAGTTTGTATTAAGTGCTTATCTTCTGGTTTCCTATGAAATAGAGCATAAAGTAATTTTACTTCAGAACAGACATGCTGCAATGGTGTTGGGCTGTTGGCAACTGTATTGAAAAGGTATCATTGGTCATGCAGGTGAACCAGTTACTTCAGGTTGCACAGAAATGCCAGAGCACGATTTCAGAGAGTGGTTCAGAGGGAGTTTCTCAGCAGGATTTACAGTCAAACAGTAACATGTTAGTTGATCCGTAACACTTAATATACCTTTCTACAACCAATAATGTCGATGCAGACTATTCTTTTATTGTCCATGTTCTGGTATTTGTTTCTAGTGCTCTATATCATTTCCGGGTGCTAATTTGTGTCAGGGTCTTGGGAGCAGGACGGCAGCTAGCAAAGTTTATGGAATTACAGTCGCTGAATGATCTTGGCTATCCAAAAAGATATATCCGAACTCTACAAGTACTCATTTCCTCCTTTCCTAGCTGTTATCTTTGTATTTGTATTGTAGTCTTAAGAAGTCCTACTAGTGTAACTCATTGTGACTGACAGATATCTGAAGTTGTCAAGAGCATGAAGGATCTGATGAATTTCACTGGCGAGAACAAAATTGGCCCAATTGGTAAGTCTAGTATTCCGATCTACATCATTCTTCTTAGACCAAAAACGAGGTTTCCCCTCTGGTGTAAATTTCGCTCTAATAATACTGATTTCTGCAACTCTCCAGTTGAAAGGCTGTGTTTGATCTGGTTATTGAGTTTCTGACTGCTGATGTCCCTTATGCAGAGGGGTTGAAACAGCTTCTGGAACAGACGGCAACAGTGAAGCTCCAGAGACAGAAAATGCAAGAGATGGAGGAGTTTGGGAGTAGTGGAGCTATGAGTGGGCCAGCTCAAGCTCAAATGGCGTTATCCTCAGGAGCGATGGGCGGCTCAACTGCCAACAACAACTCCAATAATCACCATCAAATTGTTGGTCGTGGAGCTATGAATGGCTCATCTCAAGCGGCAGCAGATCTGACCAACTACCAAAGCATGCTTATGAGACAAAATGCTATGAATAACCCAAACTCAAATACGGGCAAACAAGAGGGGTTCTCGAGTCAGAACCCTACCCCAAACTCAAACCAGAGTCCATCTTCGTCGTCTCATCAGAGGCAGAACCTAGCTGCAGGTGGATTTCCCAGCTCTCCTCAAATGCAACAGCAGCAGCGCGCCATGAATGGCGCTCCTAACATGCTTCCGCAGAATCATCCTCATCATTTGCAATCACCACATTCACATGGTAACAATCAGGAGCAGCAGATGCTTCATCAGCTGTTGCAGGAGATGTCTGAAAATGGAGCGAGTGTGCAACAGCAACAAGCCTTTTCGGGTCAAAGTGGTAGCAACAGTAACACTGAGAGAAACACAGCTGCATCTACTTCCAACATCTCAGGAGGAGGCCAAGTACCAAGCCGCAACAACAGTTTCAAAGCAGCATCAAACAACAACCTTCATTTGCCAGAAGATATATCGGTTCCAGAACTATCTCATGATTTCTCAGAAGATGGCTTCTTCAACAACAGCGATATCTATGGTGGCTTGTAATATTCAAGCAGAACAGAAGCATTGTTACTTTGACTTAACACAGTGAAAGAGAATTTAGGGCTTATTCTTCTCATTTAGGTTGGTCTTTGTATAGAAACCAAAGAGATATGAGACCAACGAAGGAAGATTTGTGGTAACTTCATAGGCACTTTAGCTTCATCTCCTTTTCCCCTTTTAGTGATAGTGAGATGAAATCTTAGATAATGATTTCTGCCAACACTATCAAGTAATCTTATTCTTTTTTTTAACAATCTGTTTATACTTTATAGAGAGGTTTTTTAAGTTGCTCATCCTTTTACGGATTCTAAATAGTAACTACTTGTTTATATTTTATTAGTTAACAAAAAAATGAACCCTCTGGAATATGCCATTAAAACCTTAATCTGATAAGTTCTATATTAGCATTAAAACATGCTTGTATGTGCATTCTATGGTAATGTTTTTTATGTTCCTTATCTGAAGACCAACTCTACAGAAACCCGTTTCTTCAAGTTGAAGAGCAACTCTACAGAAAAAATCCACAATGATTCCATTAATACCATACAGCCATACACGATAAAAGAGGACATACAACTTTTAAACAAGGCTCATGAAGTTGTGTTGCAACTTGTTATGTTTAAAATTTTTCCATTTAACTTACGAGATGACTCTTATCAGTCCATATAGATCCAAATCTCACTTTAGTACGAGATATAAAACCCTATTTGGATCAAGAAATTATCCTCTGGTACTATATTAAGTTTTATGACTTCCAACTCAAACTCGTTGACAAAGTAAAAGCATTAATAAGAATAAAATCGCTTGGAAGTGTTTGCATCTTGAGATTACATCTTTACCATCTCTAAAAGGGAAAAAATAAGATGCTAAAAGTTCCTATAGATAAGTTACAACAAATCACAAATACCTTCATTGGCCTCATATCTCTTTGGTTTCTATACAAAGACCAACCTAAATGAGAAGAATAAGCCCTAAATTCTCTTTCAATGTGTTAAGTCAAAGTAACAATGCCTCTGTTTTGTCGGGATATTACAAGCCACCATAGATATCACTGTTGTTGAAGAAGCCGTCTTCTGAGAAATCATGAGATAGTCCTGTAACCGATATATCTTCTGACAAATGAAGGTTATTGTTTGAGGCTGCTTTAAAACTGTTGTTGCGGCTTGGAACTCGGCCTCCTTCTGTGATGTTGGAAGTAGAGGCAGTTGTGTTTCTCTCTGCGTTACTGTTGCTACCACTTTGACCCGAAAAGGCTTGCTGCTGTTGCACACTCGCTCCATTTTCAGACATCTCCTGCAACAGCTGATGAAGCATCTGCTGCTCCTGACTGTTACCATGTGAATGTGGTGATTGCAAATGATGAGGGTGGTTCTGCGGAAGCATGTTGGGAGCGCTCATGGTTCGCTGTTGCTGTTGCATTTGAGAAGAGCTGGGAAATCCACCTGCAGCTAGGTTCTGCCTCTGATGAGACGACGAAGATGGACTCTGGTTTGAGTTTGGGGTAGGGTTCTGACTCGAGAACCCCTCTTGTTTGCCTGTATTTGAGTTTGGGTTATTCATAGCATTTTGTCTCATAAGCATGCTTTGGTACTTGGTCAGAGCTTCTGCGGCTTGAGCTGAGTCATTCATAGCTCCACGACCAACGATTTGATGGTGATTATTGGAGTTGTTGTTGGCAGTTGAGCCCCCCATCGTCCCTGAAGATAACGCCATTTGAGCTTGAGCTTGCCCACTCATAGCTCCACGACCAACAATTTGATGGTGATTATTGGAGTTGTTGCCAGTTGATCCATTCATCGTTCCTGAAGTTAATCCCATTTGAGCTTGAGCTGGGCCATTCATAGATCCACTATTCCCAAACTGCTCCATCTCTTGCATTTTCTGTCTCTGGAGCTTTACTGTCACCGTCTGTTCCAAAAGCCGTTTCAACCCCTCTGCATAAATGACATAAGCATGCATCACATAACATTCACATTCATTCAGAAAATCAAAGAGAACATTTTCACCAGGAGAGTTACAAAAATCAGTAGATATTTCAAGTGAAAGATGCACCAACGGGAAAATTAGTAGACTTACCAATAGGGCCGATTTTGTGCTCGCCAGTGAAATTCATCAGATCCTTCATGCTCTTGACAACTTCAGATATCTGTCACATGCAATGGCTCAATATTAGGACTTCTTAGGACTTCATATACAAAATTAGTAGCTAGGAAAGGAGCTAATGAGTACCTGCAGAGTTCGGATATATCTTTTTGGATAGCCAAGATCATTCAGTGACTGTAATTCCATGAACTTTGCCAGTTGCCGTCCTGCCCCCAAGACCCTGATACACAAATTAGCACCCAAGAATGACAAAGAGCACTAGAAAGAAATGCCAGAGAATCGAAAATAAAAGAATAGTCTGCAACCACCATACAGGATGTAAAAAGGAACATAAGGATCAACTTACATGTTACTATTCGACTGTAAATCCTGCTGAGAAACTCCCTCTGATCCACTCTCTGAGATCGTGCTCTGGCATTTTTGTGCAACCTGAAGCAACTGGTTCACCTGCATGACCAATAATAAGATTTTAGTACACTTCTTAACAGCGTTGCAGCATCTACAAACATCTGATTTGAAGTAAAATTACAAACTTTGTGCTCTAATTCATAGGAAACCAGAAGATAAGCACATTACACAAAATGTTTAGGGAAACATAGCCACACAGTTGACGAGAAATGTTTTTTTTGTAAAGTTAAGTTCCTAATAATTTACGCAAGGGTTAGAATAGGACCTGCGGAGCAATAAGTCTGCGAAGAAGAAGCTCTTCATGACGCCGAGCACAAAACTCCCAAGACAATATCTAGAAAGAAGCAAAGTAAAGTTAAGCACACTGCTGATTGATTGTTTTCTTCACTTTTCAAAAGTTTGAACCAGAGAGTTGTTGTAGATACCTTCAAATCTTGAGAGAATATGATGCGAAGATGGCCCTCACGGACAACACGAAACTGCTCGTGTACAGTTTCCTGGACTGCTTTTCTATATTCTAACATCATCAGTCCATTGGGAAATCTGTTTTCTCGAGGGTGATCCAGATATAAGAGCTCATCAATAATACCACTTGCAAATTTAATTTCAATAAGTCTGGCAAGTACATCAAATGTTGCTTCTGCAGATTATCACGAGAAGTAACAGTTAGCTACTTCTTTGACTAAATTGTTTTAATACAATAAGTAACGTTTAAAACAATAAAAAGAGAGCAATTAACATGTGTAAGTTGTTTCATTATGCTCAAGTAAAGGCACATAAATACAAGTACACACAAGAATGAAATTTGCAACTCTCTTACCAAATCCCTTTCCAGATTTGGTGCCACAAAGATCACACTGCCACATATCCTGCAATCACAACGAGAAGATGGACTGATTAATTTAAAAAATTTGTGTACTGTAGTAAAATTCATAAACAGTACAGGTGGAGTAAACTTATATGGCTAAAGATACAGAGATACAGAACATCAATATCATAAAATATAAAAAAAAAAACACAGAGCAAAGAAGAAACTGACCGGAGCTGCCTGTGGAAACATGCCAAGGGCATGGTGCCCAGCACTTTCGTACTGTGACAAGCACAACCTTTGCTTTGCACGAGGTGAAAAGTATTCTGCCACAAACTTTCTCCAATAGGTAATGCAATTTTCCTACAAAGAGGTATCAGTAATGGTTAGATCTTGAACAGAAGTGATGAAAATGTTAAAAAAAGTCCACAGATTAGTATTAGCTTACAGCAGGTCGTTGCTGCAGGTGATACAAGTACATCATCAATTTGCGAGCACACACGCCAACTTCATAAGGACGTACATTAGGAGGGATCTGTTGAGTGCCTTGTTGCTGTAATTGCTGTCTCAGCTGCTGCTGTTGCTGAAAGTGGAGCCTCTGAGAGGGTGACATGGATTGAAGAATCTGCTGATGTTGCCTTAGCCTCTGCTGCTGAAGCAAAGCTTGCAACTGCGGATTCCTTCCAGTGGGGTCTTGACGCTGGATCAACTGCTGTAAAATCTGCTGCTGCAACATGTCCTCTTGCTTCACTTCTAGTCTAGGTTTCTTATCGACATGGGAATAACTGTTCTCCCTCATTGGAACTGAACCTTGCCCAGCTTGCTGTTGTAGTTGTTGGTACTGCTGCTGAGGTAAGTGTTGCATTGAAGCAGACCCATCAAGAACAGATGAACCAGGCATGTTAACGCTACTAGAGGAGAAAGACATTGGTGACGTTGGGATACGCATATTATTATTATTGATGCCACTGCTCCTCTGCATATTTAGAGCTTCCGAACCAACAGCATCAGTCAATGAGAAAGTAGATTCAACAGCTCCTGAGACTACCGTTCTGTTCATGCCCCAGGAGAGCAAACACAGACCAAGTCGTCCAAAAACGTCCCAAAGAAATGAAAAGGTTGAATCTTTGAAAAGCCGTCCTCTCAGAATCTGAGCCAAACGGATCCCAAGCTGCTATGCTCTATTCTAACCGATCAAACTAAGATAATTAAACCATTCAGGATCCAGAAAGATTCAGCTGATTGAGCTGATTGAGTTGAGTAGTCAAAATCTGAACGAAATGAAAAAGAAAAATCAGAGACAAATCCAACAAGGGTAAGACAATAACTAAAAAAAAACAAAAAGCCCTAATTATATCAGACGAGCAAATTCAGCAAAAAAAGGATACAACTTACCAACAAAAGACTAAAACTTTGAATCCAATCGGGCAACCCAGAAGAAACTTGTCAACGAAATGGACTTTGCACAATTCCAAAATTAATAAATAAAGATCAGAAATTTTTGAAGAAAGAAACCCAGTAGAGAGGGAGAGAGTACACAAAAGAGAGAATTAACACTTTACTGCACCATTCAGCGATGGCAAAACCAAAAAAAATAAAAAGAAAAAATATCGGAAAAACTTGGAGAAGAAAAGAAAAAGAAAAGAAAAAACGAAAGAGAGAGATCTTTTATTATTTTGGGGGACTTCACAAATCTTATTTACGCAAAACATTAACCAAATCTAACTCAGCCCCCAAAATTAAGAAAAATCAATGTTTAAATACTACTACCATAGTCAAAAATGTAAATACTAACATGAAATTGAAAAAAAAAAAAAAAACAAAAAATTTCAATCTCAATTCACAAATTAAGACCTAGTTGGGGGGAAAAGTATTTTATATTGCCTTATTTAATTATAAAAGAGCCTCAAAATGTTTTGACCGTAAAAAAAAGTTAAAAAAATCTAAAAACATAGAAGAACCGGTAATAACCGACTATACCGGTCAACAAGCTAAGCGTCACCGACCTCGTGGATCAAAAGACACCGACACGTGCTGATGTGCTAATAGATCTCTCGTGGACTAGGAGTGGGACAATAGATTCGTGTTATCATATGAATCGTTCGATAAGATTCAAGTGGTGGTATAACATTCATGGAGGAGAAATGAGAGATCATATAACACTTTCTTTTTATTTAAAATAAAAATTGTTATTAGTCAGAAATTTACAAAAATAAATCTAAGAGTTACAAACTAAGGTTAATATTGTTTGGTGCTTTTTATTAAAATTGTTTGTTTTGTTGAATGGTTAGTTTGTTTATGTTTCATTGATTTATGTGAATTTTGCAAACAGAGGGATGATATGCTTGTTTCGCAAGAAGTTTGGAATGATGCATCATGTGCAGTGGTGGTGTACGCACCTGTGGAACACATATCGATTGAGCTGGTCAAGAGAGGTGTAGATTGTCCGAGAGCTTGTGGTCGAGTGGTAGGGAGCGGGACTGGGACGTTACAGCGCGAAACTAAATCACATTTTCCTGGACAAATCATAAAGGAATAAGCATAACTGGTGGAGGATGTCTACTGACACTTGGGCTTCAGATCTTGGTTAGCAGTGATCCAAATGCAGAACTCACTCAAGGTTTTGTCAACATTGTCAAGGGCCTCATGGTTCACACTATTGGCAAGATCAAATCCGCCTTGCATATACAAACATAAACATCAGCGTCTGCAGTTTCTATATGAAATTCGACATTGGCTTGAGCCCAAATTTGCTTTTCCAATCTAAGACTCCTTCGAATTGTGTTTGTTGATGATATGTTGGATAGATACTCTTGGTCTCTTTCCTCTCTTTTTTTTTTTTTTTTTTCCGAAAGTCCTAAATTGTTACAAAACAGTTAAAATATGATTATATGAAAGATTTAGATATGTTAATCTTTCATATAAACATATTCTCACTGTCTATTTACTTTGTTTTGTAACAATCTGACACTTTCAGAAAGAAAAAAAAAAAAGAAGGAAAGAAAACAAGAGTATCCATCCAAGAGATCATCAACATTTTATATGAAGGATTTGTAAATATTCTATATTAAAAGCTACCTAGAATGACTCATACTCTGAATAAAACTTGAATGACTCTGTTATGGATGTCATAACTAGAATGACTCAAATCTTTTATTAAATGACCTTATAACCTGTTTTCATTTTTATTAACAAAATTGCCATTGTTAAATATAGTAGGATAAATAGAAAACAAAAAAATCACAAAAACAAAACTAAAAAACATATCTTTTCATATTTCTTCAAATCAAAACCTTATAAAAATAAAAAATCTTCTCGATTCTTCTCCGGCGGCTCTTCTTCTTCTTCTTCTCCTATGAGTTTTTTTCTCCGGCGAAGTTCTGCAGTTTTTTGTTTGTGGTTTCTCCGGTGAATTTTTTGCAGTTTCTCTCACCTATTGTTTCTCGTTTGTCTCTTCAAGGCCACTAACTTCTCCGGCGACGAAGGGTGATTCGACTGGCTCTCTGGCGACACCACTTCTCTGGTGAATCAATGAGTATCTCTGTTTTGAAACCATTTTTAATCGATGAATCAGTGAGTATATGCGGTGACACGACATGTTCACCTTTTGCCTGACACTATTTTTAAGTATGTAGGATTAAGTCTGCCGCCACAAAAAAAAATAGTTTCGTCATGATTAAGTTTGCGACCAATTATATCAAACAAATCGGCGGTCACTAAAAATAAGTTTGTGATAAAAAAATAAGTCTGGTGTGTAACATTGAATAAAATTGTAATCATTACGAGTCAATCTAGCAATTATATCTCTTCAGTACAACTCTGCAGCCACTTGTAGACTTATTAAAAGTTTGTAGTTAATGTAAATAAACCAGTAGCTACTTAACATACAAAAATCTGTATATTAAGTCATTGGTAAGAAAATAAATCTGTAAGAAAAAACAAGTCCGCAAATACAAATATACTGGACAAAAAAAATCTGTGGTAATGTCATAAAAGTCTGTAAGATATGTCTTTGGTAGACAAAAAGTCTGCGACAGCCTCTAAATCTGCGACAACGTAATAACAAATCTGGGGCGAGAACAAATCTGTGACAGGTTTGTAGAATAAATATGTGGTATAAAGAACAAATCTGTAAATCAAAAACAAATCTGCGATAACTATGCAATAAAATCTGTCACAGATTTTGTCTTACAGATTTATTTGAAATTTTACGAAATTCAGGTTTTTTCGTAAATAACAACAGTTTTTGTCACACTGGCATTATAATTTTAAAGCTATTTTCGTAATATTTTTTTGCAGCAAAGCTTATAAAGGGTATTATACAGATTAAAAAAACGAAAAACATTCTAATTATTTTTTAAATATAGAAGTTACTATAGTTACTAGGACTCAGACCCCCGCGATGTTGCAGGGAAGTATTTTAAAAAAAAAAAAAAAAATTTCGTCCTCGAATTCTAGGGCGTAGAATCAACGATCGGACAACCAATTCGAAGATTTTTGGAGCTGAGCCAAAGTATTTAAGGACGAATACAAAGCTTTTGGTCGAAGAAAAATTGAAGAAGAGCGGGGCAAATCGGATTTGGTACGGTGGTGCAATCTTTGGCCGACGGCCGGACGCGGACGTAAATTTAAAATTATACATTATAAAATCATTTGAATGTAATAAAATAGTTTGAATACATAAACATTAAACATAAATGTTGTACCCACGATCTGTCATCTCGGGCAGAAGGTGGAAGTGGGCCTAGGCCGAGGATATCTAATGGGCCAAAGAATGCACAGCTGACCGGCCCATCAGGACAATCGAAGAAGGGAGCACGGAAGGTGCCTCAACCCGACCAGCTCGGAGTCCGGGCGCGGTCAAAGATTCCCTCACTTAAAAGAGTTAATTGCACCAACGCAAATCACGTCCTATTAATTACGTATTAATTGAGTAATAAATTGGTCGGTATAAATATGTAAGAGGGGGTCACTTGTAAGACACCAGAGAATTTTTCCAGAAATAGCAATACAAAATTCAAATTCATAAACTCTTTCAATTTTAGTTCGGAACTACTCGACGGTGATAAGCTCCTCCACACTTAAATCACTTCGGAAGGAGAAGCTCATTCCCAGTTCTCACATTTGGCGCTAGAAGGGGGGGGAGTTATCGCCTGACTCTCGCTAGTTCCGACTTTTTACACAAATTCATCCGCAAAACCACCGCTATGGCCACCAGCTCCCCCAGTCAGGTATCCTTGGAGGTGATCCAAAAGCTCCTTCAAGATTTGTCCGAGAAGTCCGACCGTCAGCAAGCCGCCTCTGCCGCCCTTACTGAGCGTCTCGACAGTCTGGAGGGCCAGATCTCCGCTCGTTGGACGAACTCGCGACGTCGGTGGTAGACCTCTCAGCCTCTCACCGCGCATACGCCGAACGGGTCGATCTCCTATCCTCTGACCAGAACCCACGTCGACGTGCTTTGGATTTCTCCGGTGTGACTCCGCCTTCCACTTCGCGAGGAGCAGCAACAAATGTCACTCCGGGAGATTCGTTCCCGCCTCAAACCAACATGCAAGCGACGCTACCACAGACCGGTGATGGTCTCGCACCGGCTCAGCCCGGCGTCGTCCGACCTCACGAGGTCCCAGTCCGCCTTCCTTTCCCTGCAAATGGAAACACTTCGGCTTCGGGGTATGCCATCAACCCCGAGATCTTCCGCATGCAGAGCGAAATTCGGGACATGCGGTCTGTGATGCATAGCGCAACCACCTCAGCTCCGGATATATTCCGAGTGATTGAGGAGTCGAGGCGAACTCCTTTTCCGACCAAATAGCCCGAGTCCGCATCAAAGATACTGGCAAAATCAAATTCTCGAGCTACGAAGGAAAAGGAGATCCGACTAATCACCTCAAGACCTTCTTGCTGACAGCTAGCCGGGTGGACCTCGAGCCCCATGAAGCAGACGCTGGGTACTGCAAGCTGTTCGCAGAAACATTTAGTGGACCGGTACTGCTTTGGTTCGCATCCTTAGCAGCTGGCTCCATAACCAACTTCACCGAGCTGTCGACCTCGTTCGTCAAGCAGTATTCTAGCCTAATCGAAACTGCGGTGACGGATGCTCAGCTTTGGAACTTAAGCAAAAGGCTGGAGAATCCCTTCGGTCTTACATAACAAAGTTCAAGGAGATCCAGGTCAAAATTCCCGGACTCTCGGACTCCACAGCCCTGGCCGCGCTTAAGAATGGCCTCTGGCACGAATCTCGCTTCCGCGAGGAGCTGTCCGTGAATCGTTTCCCAACTATTCAGGACGCGTTACACCGAGCTTCGAACTGGATAGTTGCAGAAGAAGACAAACTCGCCGCTGCGCAAAACAAAACGCCCGCCTGCAGGGAAACCACGCTTCGAATCACCTGCCAAAAAGACTCCGCCTACGACTCCGAAGTCCGGGCCGAGCACTTTCGCAGTCACCCAATCTCCCAAAAAGAATTCCCCAAAGAATTCACCGTCCAAACCGCCATTTTCACCACGCTCCAAGAGCGGTGTCTTCCCGAGTAACAAATGGGTCCGAGATGAGGACACGTACTGCGAGCTCCATAAAACCAACAGTCATTCTACTCGTGACTGTAAGAAGCTGATGCACCTCCTCGCAGAGAAGTACATGGCGGGAGAAATGCCAAACGTCACAATTGAAGAATTGGAGCAAAAAGCGATTCCCGAAGTGGACGAGGACGCTCCACCTTCAAAGAAACCAAAGCAGTCCGATGGAAGTGACGCTCCCAAGAAAAGAATCGACGTGATAATGGGAGGATCGCGTCTATTTCGGAACTCCATCACTGCGATCAAAGACCATCAGCGGAAGCTCAATAGCCCCCAGCCGAAGCGAGCTAAATTGATAGCTAGCGATCTACCTGAAATTTCTTTCTCCGAGAAGGAAACTGAGGGGTTGGACACTCCGCACGATGACGCGCTCGTCATCTCGCTTGATGTAGCGAACCACGAAGTCTGTCGAATCCTAATTGATACTGGGAGTTCGGTAGACTTGATTTTCCTTGAGACCCTCACCAGAATGGGTATCGGGAAAGAGCACATCGCAGGACCGCCTTCGCCCTGGTCTCGTTCACTAGCGAGACGTCGATGTCTTTGGGCACGATCACATTACCAGTCTCCACTCAAGGAGTGGTTAAAATGGTAGAGTTCACGGTCTTCGACCGACCTGCGGCCTATAATGTTATTTTGGGAACTCCCTGGCTCTACCAGATGAAAGCGGTGGCCTCGACGTACCATCAGTGTGTCAAATTTCCGACCCCACAAGGAGTCCGGGAGGTTCTGGGAAGCCAAAGGACGGCCAGGAGCTGTTACCTCGCAAGTCACAAACTCCTGATCCAATAGCAACCACAGCTCGAGGTCCCGAAAATCCAGTTCGGAAGCAGCTAAAAGGTGACCTCACTGAGTCCATTTTCATCAATGGCAAGTTCCCGGATCAAGAAATCAAGATCGGAGTGGGATTGGATAGCGAGCTCCGCACTTCCTGATAACCTTCCTGAAAGAAAGAATGGCCACCTTCGCGTGGTCTGTAGACGAGATGCCCGGCATCAGTCCAAGTTATTTCCCACGAGCTGAATGTGGATCCTACGTTCCGACCTGTAAAGCAGAAGCGAAGGAAGCTGGGTCCTGAGCGAGCTGAAATCGTTAACAAAGAGGTCGAACGTTTGCTGAAGGCGGGACAGATACGCGAAGTAAAATACCCTGAGTGGCTCGCAAATACAGTCGTTGTCAAAAGAAGAACGGAAAGTCGCGAGTCTGCGTTGATTTCACCGACCTGAATAAGGCGTGCCCCAAAGACAGCTTTCCACTTCCGCATATCGACCGGTTAGTTGAGTCCACTTCGGGCCACGAGCTGATGTCCTTCATGGACGCATTCTCTGGCTACAACCAAATCCTAATGAACCCGGACGACCAAGAAAAGACTGCATTCATTACGGACCGCGGGATCTATTGCTACAAGGTGATGCCTTTTGGGCTAAAAAATGCGGGAGCAACCTACCAAAGACTGGTGAACCGAATGTTCGAGCATCAACTCGGAAAAACCATGGAAGTTTACATCGATGACATGCTGGTGAAATCGATGGAAGCCAGTTCGCATCTCGCCGATCTGAAAATCTGCTTCGACATCCTGGATCAGTTCGGGATGAAGCTCAACCCCACGAAGTGCACTTTTGCAGTTCCATCAGGAGAATTCCTGGGGTATATCGTCACAGAAAGAGGAATTGAAGCGAACCCGAGGCAAATTAATGCTTTCCTGTCTATGAGTTCTCCTAAGACCTTGCGCGAGGTGCAGCGCCTTAACGGACGGATCGCAGCTCTCAACCGCTTTATCTCTCGATCTACGGACAAGTGCCTCCCTTTCTACCAGCTGTTACGAAAAGGGGGAAAAATTTTTTGTGGGATGCGAAGTGTGAGGAGGCATTCGCCCAACTCAAAGCTTATCTATCTGAACCGCCGGTCTTGGCGAAGCCTGAGTTCGGAGAGCCACTCTTTCTTTACGTAGCCGTCTCGGATAGTGCGGTCAGTGGAGTATTGGTTCGTGAAGAAAGGGGAGCAGCGACCAATTTTCTATATCAGCAAGTCATTTACTGGGCGGAGTCAAGGTATCCTATGATGGAAAAATTGGCCCTCGCAGTGGTCACTTCGGCAAGGAAGCTGCGGCCTTATTTCCAGTCCCATACAATCATAATCCTGACGACGCAGCCACTTCGGACGGTATTACATAGTCCGAGCCAATCTGGACGGCTGGCTAAATGGTCTGTCGAGTTGAGCGAATATGACATCGAGTTCCGGACTCGAACTTGTGCGAAGTCACAGGTGCTGGCCGATTTCTTGATCGAACTCCCACTAGCCTCTTCGGCTAGCGACAATGTCGAAACTCCATGGACGCTGTATGTTGATGGAGCTTCTTCCAAATCAGGGGCAGGAATTGGGGTCCGCCTCACTTCTCCTACAGGCGAAGTGATCGAGCAATCATTTCGCTTGGCTTTCAGTGCATCCAACAACGAAGCCGAGTACGAATCTTTCCTTGCCGGCTTACGCCTCGCAGTGGGGATTGGTGTCCGGAAGCTTCGGGCTTTTTGCGATTCGCAGCTGGTCACCAACCAATTTTTGGGGGAGTACGAAACAAAGGATGGCCGCATGGAGGCTTATTTGTCCACAGCTCGGGAGTTAGTCGCCAAATTCGAGGAATTCAAAATCACTAAGATCCCACGGAGTGAGAACTCCGCTGCCGACGCTTTGGCATCTCTGGCCTCTACGGATCCTACGACGACAAGAATCATCCCTGTCGAAGTCATCCAGTTCCCAAGCATCCGGCTGGAGAGCACACACGTCGTGACCCGCGCAATGAAAAAACAGTTGGCCGCTGAGGAAGCAGCTCGTAAGACGGCTGCGGATTCCCAACCCTCGGCGGATCAGGACCCTGTCTTCCCTACCCCAATGGGAGTTCACTCACCTCTTGCCGAGTCCAACGGAAGTTCAGCTCCGGAATCATCGAGCTCACCAGCTGACAATCAAGCTGTTATCCCACATGCCACCCCGAGCGGCACGAGTTCTAACAGCTGGGGGGCAGACGACTGGCGGAGCCCGATCTGGGCCTATCTGGAAAAAGGGGAACTCCCAGCCGACAAGTGGGCAGCTAGGAAACTCAAGGTTATCAGCGCGCGGTACTGCATTCACAACGGAATACTCCTACGCCGAAGTGTAGCCGGTCCTTATCTAACGTGCGTGGCTGGAAGAGAACCCGTGATATTAATGCGAGCTGTTCATGACGGTCCCAATGGGAATCACTCCGGAGGTCGGACTCTGGCTTTCAAAATTAAAAGGCAAGGTTATTTCTGGCCTACCATGGTCACGGACTGCGAAAAGTATTCTCGAACTTGCGAGAAATGTCAGAAGCACGCCCCATCAATCCATCAACCTACCGAACTCCTGTCTTCGGTGTCCGCACCCTATCCTTTCATGAGGTGGTCTATGGATATCATCGGTCCATTACATCGAGGACCAGGAGGAGTCCAGTACGTGCTCGTTCTTACTGACTATTTCTCCAAGTGGGTAGAAGCGGCAGCCTATGCGAAAGTAACAAGCGACGAAGTGGAACAGTTCGTGCTAAAAACCATAATCTACCGCTACGGCGTCCCTTGTGAAATCATCACGGACAATGGCCCGCAGTTCATCTCCTCGAAGTTCGAAGAGTTTTGCGCGAAGTGGAGGATTCGACTCAATAAGTCAACTCCTCGTTACCCGCAAGGTAATGGGCAGGCCGAGGCGATGAATAAGGTTATTCTGGCCAACTTGAAGAAACGGCTCGATGCCCGTAAAGGGCGCTGGCCGGACGAACTGTAGGGCGTCCTCTGGGCGATTCGAACAACACCTCGGCGGGCCACTAACGAGACACCTTTTTCCTTGGTCTATGGAGTTGATGCCGTAGTCCCAGCTGACATAGAAGTCCCCGGAGTCCGTACCTCGCTGAACCCACTCCGAGCTACGGAGAATGAGGAGTTCCTGCAGGATACTCTTGATACAATCAACGAGCGTCGGGACCAGGCGTTAGTCCGGATCCAGAATTACCAGAATGCAGTGGCTCGGTACTACAATTCCAAAATCCGAGGCAGACCCTTAGCAGTGGGCGACCTCGTCCTTCGGAAGGTCCATGAGAATACCGAGGAGCTCAATGCAGGAAAGCTGGGAATCAATTGGGAAGGACCGTACAGAATTACTCGCGAAGTCCGAAATGGAGTTTATCAGCTCGAGGATTCGAGGGAAAACCAGTCCCGAGGTCTTGGAATTCTCTACACCTTAAACTTTTTTACAGTTAATGTTTTTGTATCGAACTACGATTTGGCTTGATCCCGATAAGGGTACGTAGGCAGCCCACTTCGGGTCCAGCTATCCATATTAATAAAATTTAAAGTTTTCTTAAACTTTTTTTTTTTATTAAAAAAAAAAAAAAAAAAAAAAAAAGCCGAAGTCTGACTTCGCATCTATCATTGTAAAGCCGAAGTCAAACTTCGCAAGCCTAAACCGAAGTTCTCACTTCGTATTCAGCTTTACTTTAAAGCTAAGTTTTAAAACTTAAAGCCAAAGCTCAGTCTCGCAAAGTTCCTATCTAAACCGAAATAATCACTTCGTACCCAGCTTTGAACTAATTAGCCGAAGTTCTCACTTCGCATTCATTTCTGCCCATACCATCTTTTTAAACGAAAGATTGTGGAAATTTAGTTCACATTAAGCAAAAAAAACAAATGAAACGGAGCGGTCACCACGACCAAAACACTCCGAAGCGAGTCTAAAAAGCAAATATTACAAAACAGGGGGCAACTTGTGCCAAAACAACCCCGAAATAGAAACTACTGAGTACGGGGAACGGGGTCCGACGCCGCTTCGGAAAAGCCAGCCCCATCTCTTCGATCTCTCCTACCGACTTAGTGTTCACCAAGAAGTCGTCCATCCCCTGATTGGACATTTGCCCGAGATTAGTGCCGGACTCATCGATGGTGACACTCAACGGGAGCTCGTTGCACAGAAGATCAGGCGTATCCGCCAAAAGGGCTGAAAACCCTGAGAGGTCGAGGTCACGAAGGGTTACCTTGGAAACTTTTTCGTCGGCCTCCTCCTCATCGGCTTTCAGGAGTCCGAGCTCAGCCTCCATGTCTTGGATCTCTCCCCTCGAGATTTCCTCGATCAGCATCCGGTTAGCCCTAATCTCGGCAGCTCGGATTTGGGCTGGGGCCAGCTTCTCCCTCTCTTCGAAGGTGATTTTCACCTCTTCGACCAACGGACGGAGAGTCCGCCTCATTGCCTGCCTCTCTTCTCTCCGCACCCTTTCAATCTCGCAGCTATTGCCTGCTTCGAGTAGCTGGTTGCGGAGTTCGACCTCGTGCAGCCTGTTCTTTGCAGCCTTCGTTTCCTCCGCAGCCTCGTAATAGAGGTCCCCAGCCTTCTTAAGCTTATCCCGGAGGTCTTCGTTGGCAATTCCGAGGTCGAGCACCTGAACCTCGGCTTTCTTCATCCGAGCTCGGATTTGCTCGGCTTTCTCCACAGTAGCAGCATTCTCGGCCTCTAATCTGGCATACTCCTTTACCTGGGCTTCCAGGTCAGTAATCTTTTCTCGGAGGAGGCTCACCTCGGAAGATAAAGGAGAGGCAAACAGCTGATCTTCATAAGACGCTACCGAAGAGTTGAACTCGATCATTAGCTGGGAAATCACAGTTCGTTAAAAACGGCGAAAATGGTAGATAAAAGAAACAGAGGAAGCGTGTGTCATTAACCTCGCCAATCTTGTCTGCGAAGCGGAAGAAGTTCGCACGGTTGAGTTCGGACATGTCCGCAAAGCCGGAACCCGGACTCCCGGCCGAGTGTAACTTCTCATCAGATCAGCTGGGACATGGGGGAACTGTAATGAACGAACAATGTCATTCTATTAGGTCCCCGAGACCCAGCGAAAAAAAAGGACCTCGAAATTATCATTACCTCGGGGAGGAACGACGTTCCTTTGAAGGCGGCCTGCCAGAGGAATCCCGGATTCCTTAGATCTCCTCTCTGAGGAAGGACCCCTATCCTTCGAGCTGGGCCTACTTCGCTCGTCTCCGACGAACCAGTCCGGGCTCGGCTCTTCTCACGACGAGGTGAGGAAGTCTCAGGCTCCTTCCTCTTTTGGATGAGTCCGCCCTTGGGAACTGACCTCGACAGGGGGACTATAACCTCTCGTGGCTTCTCGCTGGAATCAGCTATAGTAATTACTGCGGGTTCGGGCGACCTGGGCGGAGGTTCGGAGGCCCCCGTAAGCAGCTCGGAAGAATCAGTGGGGGGAAACGAAGTCCCGTCTACCTCGGGAGAAGAGGGACCTGACTTCTTAGGAAGGCGAGCTTTGCCCTCAGCGAGCGCTGCCGCCATATTCAGCTTCATATCCTTCTCGGCGAGCCGGCAAGCCCGCTCTTCTCTATAGTTCATCTCCGAAGTGCTCATGGGGTCGGAGCAGACGAGGAACGACTCCTGAGCCGCACTGTGGATTTTCTAATCCTTTCGCACGAAAAGGAATCCCAGCGATCTGGCCCTGGCTGCAAAACCTCGAGAAAAACTCTACGAATGTGGGGCAAAGCAATCCGCGCTCGAAGTGATCTGGAACAAGAAAAACAAGGAGTAAGTAACAGGAAAGGAAATAGTAAAATAAAAGCACCTGACTAAGAGCACCGTTCTACCGATTCTCGAAGTCCACTTCGATACGTGTGAGCTTGCGAGGTGGCCGAAGGTGAGTTCGTTGACCGGGAAGAAAAAGTATGACTTCCGCCATTTCTCGTCCTTCTCGGGAAGGTCGTCAAAGACCTTCAGCCCGGAAAGCGGGCTTACATAAAGCGTCCCCTTGGTCCGATCAGTCTTCACCGTGTACACTTGAAGAAAGTCGGCGAGGGACAGTTTGTAGTCGAACTCCTCCCCCAGAGTTTGAAGACACATGACGGTTCGGACGAAGTTTGGGCACATCTGGGGGAGAGCAAAGCCCAGCTCGAACATCATCTTCACGATGAGTTCGGGAGGGGAAACGACAGGCCGCACGCAGAAAAGAATATCTCAAACGCGCAGCAATACCCCGGGGAGGGTTTTCCGGAGATTCGTGAGCCCTCGGGAATCTAATTTCGATCTCCGGTGAAATCCCGGTGGACCCCCTAAACTCGGCTATATTTTCCGCCGAGAGAATTGACGATGGGTGAGGGCCGTAAACGCCCGGAATCAGGGGGCGGTTTTACCCGACGAGGATTTCGGAGGGGACATTCTTTTCCGGCAAAAGAGGTAAGAAGTGGAGGAGGAGTGAAGAGTTTTCCGGCGAAAGTAAAGAAATTCACGGAGGAAAAGAGAGAAAATCGAAGAACAGAAAAACAGAAAACGTAAACACAGTTGGAAATTAAGGGTGAAAGGGAGGAAGTCGAGTTTACCTTTATACACGACTCCAGGGCGTAATGATTACCTGGGGAAGTGAAAGGTCTCACACCGCTTTCTCTTTCTTATAACCAACACGCCACCTGGTGGGCCCCGAAGCCTGTTCGGGAAGGCAAATCCCATCATTATCACGATCAAATCATGGAGATATGGAGGATATTCAGTTTCCGAAACTGATCGCTAGAAGGTCTAAAGTCCCCGAACTTCACAGTTCGGGAGACTTGGGGGCAACTGTTGTACCCACGATCTGTCATCTCGGGCAGCAGGTGGAAGTGGGCCTAGGCCGAGGATATCTAATGGGCCAAAGAATGCACAGCTGACCGGCCCATCAGGACAATCGAAGAAGGGAGCACGGAAGGTGCCTCAACCCGACCAGCTCGGAGTCCGGGCGCGGTCAAAGATTCCCTCACTTAAAAGAGTTAATTGCACCAA
Organism: Camelina hispida; assembly: GCA_023657505.1. Taxonomy (NCBI): domain Eukaryota; kingdom Viridiplantae; phylum Streptophyta; class Magnoliopsida; order Brassicales; family Brassicaceae; genus Camelina; species Camelina hispida. The sequence continues at coordinate 9,747,688 of CP094635.1, read as the reverse complement.
CGCAAATCACGTCCTATTAATTACGTATTAATTGAGTAATATATTGGTCGGTATAAATATGTAAGAGGGGGTCACTTGTAAGACACCAGAGAATTTTTCCAGAAATAGCAATACAAAATTCAAATTCATAAACTCTTTCAATTTTAGTTCGGAACTACTCGACGGTGATAAGCTCCTCCACACTTAAATCACTTCGGAAGGAGAAGCTCATTCCCAGTTCTCACAATAAACTGTTACAAAAAAACACAACCATCAAAATGAAAATTTATAACAAAAAGTATTATGTAGAATAGAAGCATTTTTGCAAAAAAATATTGTTTAAAGTATTATAAATATAAGGTTTTTTATGAAGAATTATGGTAAAGCTACAATTAAAAAAATCATTATGACAAAGTAATCCTAACTGAGAATATTGAACTAATGGTTGTAATGAGTAAATATAATTTTCTATTAAATAAATATAATTAAAAACAAAATAATACTCCCTCCGTTTCAAACTTTCAATATATAAGATGTTTTGGCCTCTCTTTTTTTGTTTCAAAATATAAGATGTTTTGTAATTTTCCATGCAAAATTTTAATATACATTTATTAATCTGTAATCATTTTTTTTTACAGTCTTCTTTATGATTAGTTGAATTTTTTTAATTTAAATATGATACTTTTTAAAAGAAAAACAAACTATCTTAAGATGTGTGCATTTACCTTAAACATCCTATATTTTGAAACGGAAGAAGTATAAATTTTAAATATTAAAAAAATTTTAACGAAAAGTTACGATAAATAGATGCAACGCAACTATAAATTCTATATTAAGTTTTATTAAATTTCTTTATTGCTATAATTATTTCTAAAATTTTAGTTAGATTATTGAATAACGTTGAATATTAGATAAATATAAAAACGGAAAATTTGTTTCAACGATTAATTTGTTAGTTATTGATGAAAAAGACAAATATATAGAAAGTTCAAAAGACATGACTATTTAAATAGACACACCTATTGGAACTAACAGTTGTGATGAAAAAATATGAATTAAATATAGTGAAAAGACACAACTCTGAAGTGAAGTGACCTTAGTGCAGTGACCAAAGGTAAGTCCTTAATACACAAGGCACCATCACACCAGGGATCGAGTCCTGCTCCCTACGAATGTAGGGTTTAGGCTAATGGGCCGGCCTGTTGTGGCCCAACGGTTGACAAAAAAAAAAGACACAACTTTGAAATGAATATACACAACTGTTTGAGGTTTAAAAAAGGATAAAACAATTTTCTTACAAAAAAATACTAAGCAAAGTCGCAATTGTTGTTCGTATTTATTCAGATTGTTATTCTTATTTTTAAATATTAAACTATTTTTTTAACAAAAAGTTACTATAAAAAGAGACACAACTGTAAATTCTATATTAAGTTGTATTAAATTTCTCTATTGCTATAATCATTTCTAAAATTTTAGTTAGTTTATAGAATAACGTTGAATATTAGATAATTAATATTTAGATTCAACATAAAATGGACTAAAAGACATGACTATTTAAATAGACAGATCTATTAGACCAAAAAGTTGTGATGAAAATGTATAAATAAAATATAGTGAAAAGACACAACTTTACAATAAACAGATACAACGGTTTGAATTAAAAAACAAAATTATGAAAAAGTGCTACGAAAAATCGCAAATGTTGTGTCTGCATTTGATTTCACCTAATAACCCATATAAACTGCTTTTAAATAAAACACATCTTTATTACCATATTGAGAAGTCAAATTCAAAAAATCACTATATAATCCATCTAACTCTTGAAAAAAAAAACTCTAAGTATTTCCATGAAATTTTTATATTTAAAATTAACTAAAAGTTGTAAATTAGATTCGTCATTCCAAATATCTTTTGTTAAATCAAGAATTGGAGGAATATTTTTACTTTTAAAAGAATGAATGCCAGAGAACAATTTAGAAAGCTGTAAAAGCTGTTGATATTGAAATTTTATATTATTTTGTGTCATAGCAAAAAAATGAAAACAGTCAAAAAGAAAAATATATCTAAATTTTAAAAGAGATGAATATTCGAATAAACACAACTTACAATGAACAGTTGCAACTTTACAAAAAAAACCATTACAATGAATAATCGCAAATTTTTGTAAAACACACAATTTAATTTTTCTACAGATTTTTTTAAAAAATATCCAAGGTGGTTGAAAAACACAACTTTTGGTGGCATTTATTCGGATTGCTATTATTTATAGGCATTAGATTTTTATATTTAAATTTAACACAAAGTTGTAAATTAGATTCATCATTCCAAAAATATTTTGTTAAATCAAGAATTGGAAGAGTTTCTTTACTTTTAAAAGAATGAATGCTAAAGAATAATTTAGAAAGCTGTAAAAACTGTTGATATTAAAATTTAATATTATTTTGTGTCATGGCAACAAAATGAAAACAGATCAAACAGATAGATTTCAAAAGATACAAATATTCGAATAAACACAATTCTATAATGAACAATTGCAATTTTACAAAAATCGTTAAAATGAACAATCACAACTTTTTGTAAAACATACAATTTAAATTTTTTACATATTTTCAAAAAAAAGTATACAAAAGGTACGATTGAAAAAACACAACTTTGGTGGCATTTCTTCGGATTAGGTTTAAATATATTGATATTTCAAATCCAAAAACTCATTATGTAATCCATCTAAATCTTGGAAAAACACTCTAGGTATTTTCATTAAACTTTTATATTTAAAATGAACTAAAAGATGTAAATTAGATTCATCATTCCAAAAATCTTTTGTTAAATCAAGAATTAGAGGAATTTCTTGACTTTTAAAAGAATGAATGCTAGAAAATAATTTAGAAAATGTATAAATCGTTGAGATTTAAATTTTAGTTGATCTTGTGTCATGACAAAAAAATGAAAACAGTTCAATCAGACAAATATATATATTTCAAAATATATGAATGTTCCAATCAACACAACTTTACAGTGAACAGTTATAACTTTTCATAAATAACCGTTCTAATGATCCATCACGACTTTTCATAAAATATCCAAAATGTACGATTGAAAAAACATAACTGTTGGTCGTATTTATTCAGATTGTTATTATTATATAGATTAATTCCAATATATATGGGTGATTCTAGTTATTTTCCCTATTGTATACGATCTTCTTATAGTTAAAACTTGTGTTTGCTACAGTTTAGTAACATCGTAGTCTGTAGTGACAAATGGTTCATTCTGAGGTTTGAATCAACTAGAGGACAAAGATGGCTTTCCCAGTGATATTGCATCCGAATCACCATCAGCTGTTTCTCTATCCGAGCCAATAACACTGGGAGCTTTTTGTGAGGTTGTTGCCTCGGATTTAACAATTCTGGCACCATCATCCACTTCTGCATCTTTACCATATAAAGACCCAGAGGATCTCAGCTCCTTCACCATTCGAAACTCGTCATAGTGTACCCGTCTATGCTCTTTGAAACTTTCATTTTTCTCAATCTCAGAATCTGCAGTTGCACAAAAGACATAGATTAAGATGTTATCTAGGAACCAAGAACCTGATGAAACTACGAGCCATGCATCTTTGATCTATTTATTTGGTTTTGTAAATAACCTTCATATTCATCCATTAGATCTGTGTCATCCTCGGACCAGCTCCAGCCACCAGACTCGGATCTCTGGCTCAAAGTTTTACTGGAAGAAGCTACATCATTCAGAACATTCCTTAGTTCTTCGGCACGATGCATTTCATCAAGACAGTTGTCAAATGATCTTCCTCTAGGAGACAGAGAACCTGAATAAAACCAACCCAGAGAGAAAAAGAAATCAGAATTTTGTTCAGGTCACTCTTCCAACTAGACTGACACCATTTCAAATTTAACCAACATGAAGCATATACTGTAGGTTATGTTTGTGTTATTTTAATTTCCTCTGTATAGAGATGGTGGCTACTATTTTGCCTTTACTATATGCCAGTATTGCCAGAAGCATATATGTAGGCAACACCAGAATAAGCAAAAAAATCCAAAACAGAGAGATGGACAAACCATCATCATCAATCATGGGGTGATACGGTGTCTTTGGTTCGGTAATCTTCTGCCTTACAGGTTTGTTGGATTCGATTTCCACTATATTAGCTTCATCCCATTGTACACGTCCCCTGCCATAAGAAATGAATATATATACTCAACAGAGAAAATAACTGTTGTTAGAAGCTGAAAACGAATACAGTGTGCTGCAGCCTGAACTGTATATATAGTAAACATCCTGAGATAAACTAAACATGACCACCTAGCCAATACATGAGCCTTAAACCAAGACAAAAGTGAAATATTCACAAACTCTTACTTATTCAATCCTGATGAAGATCATGCTATGCTCTATCAGGTCAAAAGTGCATACCAGAATTCTAATAAAGAGTCTAACTACTACAAAAAAAAAAAAAAAAAAAAAAAGGTGAAAAGAAACAGGGAGAAGGAGAAACGTACTTCATCTTGAGTTGATTATATACTCTTTTCCAGGAAAATATTATAGTTCACCTGACTGCAACATTAAACATATATTTGCTTATCTTTAACGACAACATTAAAGAAAACTAACGACAACCTCAAAGATAAATACTAGTACAGGCAAAACACCAATTTAGCCTCCATCGACATAAAACACAGAATTGGACCCTGAAACCACAAAAGACTAATCCTCGACCAAAATCCAAACACACGGAAAACTGCATATGTTATTCGACATAAAAACCAATCGGTACATGTTTCGATTTTCTAAGATGAGAACATCGTAACGAAAGATTTGCCTTTACCTCTATGAATCCGATTCTTCTCTTCTCTTTTCCAACTTTTGTTGAAAATGGAAAGTTTTTCTCGTGGCGAAGAGAAGAATCTCATGTTTTAACCCCCGCCCATGGCCACGATGGACACACGCTCGATAGCCGTCCGTGCATTTGACTTTGACCATAATAGATGCTAATGTTAGCCCACATGGGATATTATAATCCGTTAGATTATTCGACTATTCCACGTTTGGACTGGTTCGTACAAAAGGTAATTAAGGGTACTTCTGGAAATCTTCTTAAAATGTTAATACTGTATATGTACACAAACTACATACTTTAGCCTGCAGATGATCAGAACCTTGCAGGTGCCAACATACTTGCAATTAGATTAAATAACGATGGAGTGTGTGTTTAGTTTGATTTTGCCAAACTTGCTAACACTGATTCTTCTGCAATCTTCCACGCACGGTTTAGAAACTCGAATGATTTCAAAGGGTTCTCCTCTTCAGAGAGAGCAAGTTTCAGGTCTGCAAAAAGTCATCTAAACCAGAAACAGATTCTTCTAAGCTTTTTGAATCTTCAGGGTCACCATGTACTGGATCTTCTTCGTGACCTTTTCCTTCTCCGAGTGATTCCATGCGTGTGTTTTTCTCTCTTGCACGTACCTCAGCTTCCAATTTTGCAGCCATGGTTATGGCTCGATGTATGCAAGATGGAGGTATCTACAGTCAAGTATATATGTGAGATCAGTTTCATGAGTGGACCAACCATAGATATATATTTCAGTAACTGACGCATTCTTTAATCATCTTTAATTTATTTAAGGCCTCTTCTAGGATGTGGCCTACCTATGCTGCTCATTATGTATGTCAGATATAAACTTATGTATTTGAGGCGAGTTTACCTGGGCAAGCTGAGCAACCTTAAAACCAAAGCTCCTGCTGCAAAGACCACGCACAAGTTTATATAGGTAGGTCACATCATCATGATCAAAACCACTTTTCTCCTTCTGCGATGTCAGATACGAGACATGGTATGTCCCAACAGCACCTGGGAATCCGTTACTGATCTCGGCTATTTCAGGGTAATGCGTGACAAAAAGAACCAAACATCTCTTTTCTATTAGGAGATGTCGTAATGTTGCATAGGCAATGGCTACACCGTCGTGTGTGCTAGTGCCCCTTCCAAGCTCATCTAATATAACAAGCGAACGAGAAGAGCAGGTTCTAATTATGTGTGACGCTTCACTTAATTCTTCCAGAAAGGTACTTCGGCCATGCTGGATACTGTCTGAAGCACCCATCCGAGTGAAAACACCATCAAGAACGTGCAGCTTAGCGAATGAAGCTGGTACAAAGGAACCAACCTGGGAAACCAAAGGGAGTAATCAGAATCATTTAGCATTAAACATACGTAAGAGATTTTGGTATGGCATAAGCTTATACTGTTAATGTCTATGTTACCTGAGCCATTATAGAAATTAAAGCAACTTGACGGATATAACAGCTCTTTCCTCCCATGTTAGGTCCGGTGATAATTTGGCAGTATTCCCCTTCTGCATGCAAACTTGTGTCGTTTGGGACAAAGTTATCTTGTAATATAGTCTCCAATACCTGGGAATTTTTCAAAACAAAATGATTGATACATTTCCAACTTAATTAGACATAGAAAGAAAGAGAAAAGGAAGTGAGAGCAGATGCATACAGGATGACGACCAGACTGTATGTTTATCTCAACTGGTTCACAGTCATCCACAAACACGGGACAGACATACTTCTGCAGAGGCATAAATTTGAACGAAGTTAAGAATTGCAAAGCCGTGACTACAAGCACATATTTTGTAGTTTGTTCCTTCAACCTTGTTTCTAGATAGAGTTGCCAGGGAGTGCAAACAGTCCAGCGCAGAAAGAGCTTGAACGGCAGCCTGGAAATCTGCATAGTATCTACTGAAACTCTTGAGAAAACTATCCCACGAAGCTCGGTTCACAATGGCAAGATGTTCAGTTGCTAGAGCTAGCTCATCCAACCCAGCTACTATTTCCGGGGGATGATATCGAATAGTCTTTTTGGTGCTATTTACTTTCACCCAATTCACAGGCACCTTGGCATCAACGGGCAGCTGTACAAAGCCTTTGCTTCAGATCAGAAATAAAGGTCCACAACTTTCAAAGATGAGAGAGTATTATACACAAAAATTAGGTTCATAACTGTGAATATCACAATGGATATGTGCACGAGAAAGAAAGTGAGAACAGTAACCACAAAAAGAAACCTACACAAGCTACCTTCTTGATACTTATTCTTATCCTGAAACATGACGATACTTTTGGGATTCCTTTTAGGTGCAATTTCAAAACAAATCAAGAAAGCTGCACTCTTGCGGTAAGAAAGCATAAGAAAATCACGAGTTTTCGAGAGGGTACCTCTATCAAATGTGTGATCCCGGACACTTGAAGAAACTTCAAATTTCGAATTGCGAGTTTCTTGCGAAATATATCTATCGAGGAATCAAGTTTTTCCTTGACGATTAAAACTGCTTGACGAGCTTCAGCTAGCTATGCATAGCAAATAACAGAATTGAGTTATGGACCATAACATTGTTGAGTGTGTGATGCATAAAACATACCATTAAGAGGAAAGTAAATAATATCAATTTCCATAGAAGATACAAACCTCAGGAAATTGGCCGCTGGACGTGATTAGTATGTCGAGCAAGTCTCCTCGAACAGCCCCTTCCTTATTCAGGGCAGAGAGAAGTTTTGCGGCATTGTCAACCACAGCAGGAGATGAGACAACAGATATCAATTTTCTTAAAAGAGAAGACTGCACAGTTGTGGGTTGCGTAGTCATTCCACAGTCTTGCTTTATGCCAAGCCGCTGAAGTTGCTTCCCCGCAAGTAAAATAGCTTCCATAACTGCGATGAACTTTTCATCCAGAAAGTTAAGAACCATCAGACCTCAGGTAAGGAAGAGGGTTAAAAAGCAAGAGCTAGTTAACAAAAAACATGGAAGTGAAGCAAATCTCGTATAACTCTTAAATGACAGGCCAAGTATAAGCGAAGAGACCATCCTCTGTATTATTTTTTAACTCACTTCAGAGGGGCTTTTTATGATTAGACTTGGTCAGTTAACATACATGGTGGCAGTTTAAACTATTTCCATGGACAAAATTATTACAGTATTCCACTATATGAGAATTTAACTAACTTTAGACAACACAAGAACGAATAAAAGAGGGAAAAGGACAGGCCAAGTATCACCTCTGTGGCTTTAGCAGTCCGATGAAAGATTCTTGTTATTCCACGTTGAATATCAGATGATCTAGACAAAGCTGTTAAGACTGAGGAGATAACGAAATAAAACTCAGGTGATACAGTTGTTCTCTCAGAAACTTCTTCCACCAACTCATCGCTGTTCTGGGACGAACTATGAGATCCCATGTATGCAGCAATCTCAGAAACAGCATCAAGGCGAGCAGATATCAGATTTCTATTGCAAAGAGGATGAGTCACCTGTTGAAATGGAAGTGCCCACAAATTATGATAAGAGGTCTTTATGATTAATTTCCATACCACTTAGCAAAAACTTCATGAAAACTCTGAGGGATAAGTAGAAATCTATGTCCCTTTCAAGAACTGAAAGATGCCAGTAAATTAATTTTTCTTTATTATAAGACGACAAGTTGGTACATCAGCAATGACTTGGAACATCTTTCGAACTCCAAACACTTGAAACAAGACCAAACGTACAAAGCTTTACAAAAATCTAAGAAGAAAAGATATTATGTCTTACCCAGTGTCTAAGAAGCCTGGAACCATATACTGTAAGAGTGTGATTCATATTATGGAATAAGGAGCCAGATTCCGACCCATCTGAATTATTTCTCACAACCTGAAAATAGATAAAATTTCTTATAACGGAAACTCAGTTATGATACTTCGAAATGGCTGAAATAAACATGTGGCACGCTAAATAAAGCAGAAAGTACCTCCAACTGATGCAGCGTATTGGCTGAGAGAGTCATCTCTGTGCTGCTTGACAAAGTGCGAAATGAAGCCCCCTGGTAAAGGATCCTTTCAAATCCAAATTGTTTGAGATGGCAAAATGTCAGGGCAAGAGCTTGAACAGTCAGATTTGGCATGTTCATAATTGTCTGCAACATCAACAAAGGAACAAGTTAGCTGGAATTGTAGCAAGCCTTTATGAAAAGAAAAACTCTTCCTTGAAAGCTAGATGTGTCTATTAACAAGTCCATGTTAACAGGGGATCATCAAAATCAAATAAAGAAAAAGCTTTTAGAAAATCAAATGATGTACGTGAACTGTCAAACAAGACATTCCTTCTTCAGCAGCCTCCACCTTGACTTCTTTGTCATCTACTAAGTTGTTTGCGCTGATTTTTTCACATAATGAAATAACCTCATCTACTGCACTACCACTGCGGAAACGATCCAGTGAGGCTCGTTCCACTCGAACATTTGAGGTAGGTCCAGCATGTGCCAGCAAAAACTGCCAAACCAAGATAACAGACGATCATCTACCGCAACAAGCATGGACATAGCAGAAGTTAAAAGTCTTCTAAACTCATCTATATAGTGATTATACATACAGACAGAGATTCTTATGTCAAACAGTTCATCATAAAGGATTCAACTCTAGAAAGAATCTGGGAAAACCGTTTAAGGAGCTAAACTGTTCAAAATTAATCAAAGAATGCTTAAATTAGTAACATTTTTACTCATACAGAGATAAAATTTACCTTCTCAGTTTGCTGTGAAAGAGGCTGGCCAAGCAGCAACTCAGCTGGTGACAAGCTCAAAATCACAGCCTCTAACCCACTCCTCATGAAATTATCATTAAACTCTCCATAAACAACTTCACCAGTTGAAATTTCAACGCCAACAATCCCAACTCTAACATCAAAACTCATTTCCACACCACAACCAGAACCCTCCAGGTCAACTCTCTCATCCACAACACAAACCAAAAAATTACTCCGTGCACCAAAACCTTCTTCACCAACGCAACCACCACTTATATCCTCAGCCGCTTCAAGTGTGGCTTTAGTATATAACGCCGATAGCCCCCGGAAAAAGGGCCTCCCCGGTTAGCACCGTGGGACTTAATAGCTGCAGTTTCAGTCTGTTTCACCACACCAATCTTGTACCCTGCATTCACCAATCTCCTCACATGAAAGTTCAATCGAAATGTAGGTATACTCGCCGTCATGAAACTATGATCCATATGAGCGTAAATACCCAAAACGCGTGCTGCAATCTCAGCGTCTTCTCCAAAGAATCTGTACCTATAACCAACTTCAACCATCAAAACCACGTCTGGGTACTTACTCTTTAGCTCCACCACCTGCTGTTCCAATGGCGTGTACTTCCTCGCTGATGATGACGTTTCGGGAACAGATTCCTCCGGTGAGGGTTCAAGAAATCTCTGGAGAAACCTTCGGTGTAAATCAGGGTTGGGTATGGGGTTTTGAGTGTGAGGAGAAAGTTTAGTTCTTTTGGGTGACGCGGCGGAGATGTGGTCGGAGAGAAGCTTACGCTTTGAAGGAGAAAAGGAGACAGTGGCGGATATCTTCGGTGCCGGAGATGATGATTCAGCCATCGGAACCGGTTCCTGAGTTGGGGATTTGGGTTTGGGAGCGAAGAATCGAGAAATCGTCTGCTGCTTTTGCTTGCCCATGTTTGTATTCTTCATAGTAAGAGAAATTGGAAGGTCGTGGGGTGGCTATGGCGAACTTGGGTTTGCCAATTTTCGCGCGCTTTCAGGTTGATTGATACTAAACACTAAACCGACCACGAAGAAGAAGAAGAAGAAGAACCACTGATACTGGCACTAAGCAAAGTGACGAAGGTAGAGGTTCTTATGGGCCGGTCCGAGACATTAATATGGGCCGAGCTGAGACATTAATATGGGCCTGAAGGGTGTTAAAATAATAAAAGAGTCTACGGCCGTGAGTCTAGAAGTTTGGTGGTGGTAGAGAGACACGGTGTCATTAAATTGCCCCCGACGACATTACTCCTCTGTCACCGTCGCCGCCGCCGATCGATATAGATCGAGAGAGAGACAAGGGAAAGAGAAACCGAGCAGTTTTGTCTGAGTCGATTTGGGTTAGAGAGAGACACAGAGAGAGAGATGGCTATGTCTCAGGTGGTGAACACGTACCCGCTTTCGAACTACAGTTTCGGAACTAAGGAACCTAAGCTGGAGAAGGACACCTCTGTCGCCGACCGACTCGCTCGTATGAAAATCAAGTACGTTTCCCCTCTCATTCTTCTTTCTCCTCTTTGTTTTATTTCTTCTTCTAGTAGCTGGTTCTGTAGAAGATGACTAGAATTTTAAAACCCTAGAAAATTTCCAGCCTTTACATGCTTTTAGATCATGATCTCGCTGATTTGGTGAACAAGTTGAGATTTTTTTATAAGTGTCTGCTTATCTGCGTTCTCTCGCTGCTTCTGAATTGTGTAGCTTCTCCCTTTGCTCAGCTGGTGAGCTTTAGATTCGTCTTTAGAACGGGTTGGCTTGTTTGAGTTTGTTTATTCTCTGCTTTTCTTGGCTCCTTAACGAACATAGTTATGATCTTTTGGCTCTTTTACACAACTATAAACTTAGTATATATTTTAGAGGAACTCTTAAGAAAGATCTGACTTAGTGAAGAAAAAAATTTATAGGGGAACAGCTATAACTTTTGTTTTGTAAGTAAAGTCTCATGCTTTTTGCTTGAATAATTGGAGGTCTGGAATTTTGTAGTTCTAACTTAAGACATTCTTGGAGTCTGATGACTAATGTTTCTCTTTCTTGATTTCTTATGGGTGTGTTGCAGCTATATGAAGGAAGGTATGAGGACTAGCGTTGAAGGGATTCTACTGGTATGATAGTTTTTTTATCCACTCTACTAGTTATCAACATCGTCTGTTGTTCTCTCTGTGTTTATTTGTGTGCTGTCTTAGAATCGGTGTAACAGTTATGTGGTTCATGGATTGTATGGCCACATTGTCATATGCATAATACCACTGAAGTGTCAACATATTTGTACTTTATCTTATCATTCTCTGTAAAGATACGTTCTCGACCCAATTATTATTTGAATCGGGCATAAATATAGAAGTGGTTTGATGTATGCCTGGAGTCATCTACTTCCTTTTCTAGTTGCCATCTCCAACTCAGTTTTGTACTGTTTGGGTAACCTTTTATTCCAAAAAACTCTAATTACATTAATGGATTAACTGCTCTTAATAAAGTCAGAAGCTATATGGATCCAATGAAATTTTGGTAAAACTGACTGAAGAAAGTCATAAAAATGAACTTTTAGTTTTAGTAAGTCACAGGTTTTGAACGGTGCCATATAGCAGACATATTTGATGCATCTTCTTGTTTCATTTCTTAATTTGTTTATATGCACCCTTGCCCTTTAAGCTTTCATGTTTTTCCGATGGAGTATCATCTGCTTTACATTCACTTTCTCATCTCTTGAGATCGTTGGAAACATAAGATGTTGTTTTGACATCCTAAAACTCAACCCATAAACATATAACCCACAATTACACCTATCTTGTTGGTGTATAAGTTAAGTAGATAATTTGACATTACTTATATCTCTGTAACTTTAGGATTGTTCTTGATACCTTATGTTGGTAAACCTTTCAGGTACAAGAACACAACCATCCTCATATACTTCTCCTGCAAATTGGTAACACATTCTGCAAACTTCCTGGTGGACGCCTGAAGCCTGGAGAAAATGGTATACAATGACCATCTGTTAGTAACACTTTCTATACTGTATTACTGTTGTGAGTTACTTGGTTGCTTAAGTTTTGGGTGTACGATGTTGTGTCTGCAGAAGTTGATGGCCTGAAAAGAAAGTTGACCAGTAAGCTTGGAGGCAATTCTGCTGCACTTGTACCTGACTGGAAGGTACCATCCTGGTTTTACCTCTATTTTTTTGACTGATAGTGACCAGATATTTAGGTATAGATAGATGCCTTACAAGAACTAGGTCGTGTAGCATGTGCTTGCTCTTAATGGAAACGAGAACAATTCAATTTAGAAACAGTTTTGTCATTATTCTTAGCATGCCAGGAATGAGGGATTTATACCATAAAACAAAGATAGGTCTGGTGTCATTGATAGAAGTTATATGTTTATTTCTTACATAAAGAAAGAAGACTATGCCATGAATTGATACACGTCTGATTGCGTTATATGTCTAGCTATGTCCCTGATCCGTTGGTTTTTTATGGGGTTTTTTCCCCTTTAATAGGTAGGAGAATGTGTTGCGACATGGTGGCGTCCAAACTTTGAAACCATGATGTACCCGTACTGCCCTCCTCACATTACGAAACCAAAGGTAGTAAAAGAGAACACAATCTAGCTTTTCAACTTTCCTCTTTTACACGTTTCCTTATATCTCCTTTTTTTTTTTTGTGGTATGGCCAGGAATGTAAGAGACTCTACATTGTTCACTTGTCTGAGAAAGAGTACTTTGCTGTGCCCAAAAACTTGAAACTCTTGGCCGTCCCTTTGTTCGAGCTCTATGACAATGTTCAGGTTATACTTATATCAAGATACTATTAACCCTTTGGAAAATAGGTTTTGCTACAAAATTCTAAACATATGCTCTTTTCCTGTAACAGAGATATGGACCGGTTATATCAACCATTCCCCAACAGCTATCCAGATTCCATTTCAACATGATTAGTTCGTGATTCTGCTCGGTGTGTTAAAGAAGAAGAAACCCTATCAGATGCTAAGTTACTTATTAGGTACGGTAGAGAGCTGTAGCTACCGGTTTAGAGATGTGATTTTTGGATGATGCGTGTGGGATTATTTACATTATAGACTTGTTGGATTTTATTTATGTAGAACTGCTTCAAAGTTTCAGCACAAAAAAAAAAAAAGAAGAAGATGATTATGTATCTCGTTTCTTAAAGCATTCGTCATTATTTGACTAACGCCTGTTTTGTCTAACCGTAAAACATGTGTTTCATTCAATGTTTAATGATATTTCTATTTTAATGCTATGTGTATGAGAAACGAAAGACAAACTAGGCCATGTTCAAACTACTTTTGTTGGTGGTATACGAAATACCACACCGGTAAGAAATCAACAAACTAAATGACAAATATGTTTATTAATTTTTATCACATCACACCACAAGCAAGCACAAGGCCGGAATGGTCGAAGTAGGAGAAGTTTTGTGGGTAAAAATAGGTCATCATAAGTTCATAACATTAGTCGTGTTTCACTGGCGATTAGTTTGACGGCAAATTATATATATGCGATCTAGACGACCAAGACAAAATAGGCATATGTTTTTTTTGTTTCTCTCTCAGAATTATCTACTCATCGTATTTCCACAGGCCAATAGAGTCAACAAGTAAAATACAAAATCAGAGGTATATTAAAATCGCGACAGGGCCATTTCGATCGGGACAGAAGGAATTCATATTGTTAAAGTTAACAATATTCCTCAAGTAACTCTTATTATTGGTCCACTTGTCCGTGAAAATGTTATTACTAATCAAGAAAAACAACATCGTGAGAGGAAAAGAAAAACCCAATGATGATTACTAATTTACTAGCAGCAAATAGGAGCTCAATGTTGACTTCACTACATATATTTAGAATTGAATTTATATACTTCAGAAAGAAAAAGAAGAAGCTCTTAATTATTATTTCAAGTTGTACTTGCTTTATATCAAATGCAATTTGGCTGCTTGCTAATGATGCTTTACGAAAAAGATTAACAGATTGGATGATTCTTAATAATCATTATTTCATCATTATTCACAAATCATTGAATTGAATCAGACAGATTATTCCACCATGATGAAGTTCCTAACAAAGAAAAACTCATTGACGCGATTTAAAATTAAAGAAGTCGGCCATATAAAATTCTTGCCGACATTTTGAGAGTGTTTTGGATATTGAGATGTTATCTGATTTCTCAAGACACCGTCCATTGTAAATGTGTAACTCACATATAATATATCTTATAAACATATTTCTGTAACTATGAAACAACCGAGTTATACCCTTTTGACAGTTTTGTTTCTTTTCTTTTGTTATACTAGTTTGACGTTTTTGCACATCTATTTTAAGTTAATATCGTCTATTGTAACTCACTTTTGATATCTCGAGATCACGTCTCACGTTAATGTTCCATGCATGATGCATCTATTAGAAATTTTTTTAGTGCTTAGATCACGTCTCACGTTAAACTTGCTCATTTGGTCATCTATTTGATATTTTTTTGCAACTATATATCTTTGTTCGTGTCTATAAAACTCCAGTAAAGTAAGTATAAGTAGAAACGCAGAGTAGCAAACAAGAAATTGCAAAGATTCCTCTTCCTTTTTTTTTTTCATGTACGTAGGAACCTTATAATGTACTGTAGACAATAATTAATCAATTTTATCCAAGTAGACTTTTGCTACACATAGTTAATCCTTACATATTCCATTATGAAATTTCTCCCTCACTGCTTATACAAATGCATATAATATACACATGAGATATTCACAAATAAATATCCATAAAAAATTCATAAAAAAATACAATATATACATGTCAGTTGTCTTTTACTCTAAACAGGCCTATTTGGTCATTTCTTAACACTAAGTATGTAGGCTCTATCTGTAGACATTTTGGTGATATATGTTGTCTCAATCATCATAATATTGAGACATGTTTGCTTGTATCAGGGACAGCTTTAATTAAAGACATACAGTGATGGGGAAGACGAAATCTGGAGAGAAACAGAGGAAAGGGTTATGGTCACCCGAAGAAGACGAGAAGCTAAGGAGTTGCATCCTCTCCCATGGCCATTCTTGCTGGACTACTGTTCCCATCAAAGCTGGTCTCTCTTTTCATCTTCTTCTGTACTAGTTTGTCAGCTACCAAATTATTACTTAATTTAGTCAACTTTGGTTTGATAGGGTTACAAAGGAATGGGAAGAGTTGCAGATTAAGATGGATTAATTACCTAAGACCAGGTTTGAAGAGGGAAATGATTAGCGCAGAAGAAGAAGAGACCATCTTGACGTTTCATTCTTCCTTGGGTAACAAGTAAGTATAACCCCAAGACCTAACCCTATTGTTTTTAGGACGCTAGTTATAGAAAGACTAAATAATAAGGTGTATTTAGGTGGTCGCAAATCGCGAAATTCTTACCTGGAAGAACAGACAACGAGATAAAGAACTATTGGCATTCTCATTTGAAAAAGGGATGGCTCAAGTCTCAGAACTTGCAGCACCCAAAATACATATCCTCTTCTTCTTCATCTCTTGTTTCTTGTGGAAAAAGAAACCCCGAAACCGTGATCTCGAATCATGTGATTTCTTTCCAGAGACTCCTAGAGAACAACTCTTCATCTCCATCACAAGAAAGCAACGTAAATAACAATCATCAATGTTCTTCTGCTCCTGAGCTTCCAAGGCTTTTCTTCAACGAATGGCTTTCTTCTTCGGATCCCCATATCGATGATTCCTCTGTTTTTACAGACTCTAAGCACAATCAAGCTCCGAATGTCGAAAACAATGTCTCAGATTATGAAGAAACAAGTGATGTTGATCGATTCCATTACAACGAAATGATGATCAACAACAACAACTGGTCTCTTAACGACGTCGTGTTTGGTTCCAAGTTTCAGAAGCATGAGTCTCAAAATTGATCATAGAGAGTCTGTCCTGAGATTGTAATTCGTCTGCTAAATTCTTTTCTTCATCAACAGCGACGTAAGTTACGTCTAATGTACTGTAAATCAAATTTAAGGGAAAACGAAACTTTACGGTTGACCAAAAAGGGGAAAACGAATGTTAGAAAAGTGTTCAGTTTTGTCTAAATGCATTGTCACCAATACCATATCAAGAGACGCAAAGGTCGTGAAAGTTAATGAATATTCCCACTCGAGTTGTTTTTTTTTTTTCTCAAAATGGGTTGTCTAACCGACTACGCTAGCTTAGACCTAACAACAGTATAACAATTATATATGATACTTAGATGATGAGAGGTTTTTAAAGAATTAGCAATAAAAGTATAGCAAGATTCATCAAATATTTTTGAAGATTTTACACAGCACACAAGTAGCCAACTCGTATAACACAAAGCTTTTCGCTACATATATAAATGGAGTTTTGACAGAATTAACAAGGGGCAATTTCAGATGTAAGTGGAATGTAGAAAGTGTTATTTATATAGCAGAGTAGCTGTAGTCAACAGTATCATCATCATTGGAGGAGGAAGGTGACGGAGACTTAGCAGAAGCAGTGAGTACCACAAAGGCACCAAAGAGAATAGTGACAATAGCCGTGAAGTTGATGAGAAATGCTTCGGATCCATACTTGTCAAGCCCTCCATTCTCCAAGAAAGTCAGCTTTTCCAGAAACCCTAAAGCTGCATTCCCAACCGCAAGTATATAAACAAATAGGCCGAGCATTGCGTGCCACGGAAGCAAACCGGTTCTCAGATTTGTTGATCCTCCTGGGAAGAAGAACACTATGAAGCTGTACACCCACTGCAATGTCCAAAAAAAACTTGTGTGATTATCTTTGAACTGATTACATGTTTTTAATGGGGAAAGAATTGTCTAGTGGAGCTAAAAAGGCCATGGAAATTTACCTGGAAGCCATAAAGGGAAATGACTCCAATACCAATCCAGGAATGGAGACTGTAGAGGTTAGGGATTTTGCTTTCATTGTGGTTCTTGAAGGCTGCGCAGATGCCAAAGATCCCAAGAGCCAAAGCAATGGCATGGAGTATAAGGTGGATCAATTTCTTCACTGGTTTCTCCAGGGGAAGCGCTTTGTAACTTATAATGGCTGCGTTTCCAATTTCAAAAAAGACCAAGATTATATGAGAATGCAATGATGATGAACATCAACGGAACTAATCAAGATCGAAATCTAAGTGATATCTTTATTTATCTCGTTGTTCAAAAGATGTTGTTATCGTTACCTTCTCCTCCCAAGATTATAAAACCAATGAGCATGAGAACAGGATGGAGCTGGATCACAAAAAGAAAAACGAAAATGTTTCAGAACACAAACACAGATTGCAAATAAGGTAGTGAAACAAAATTGTACAGCCTCTTGTTACAATCTTAATGGCTAGAAAACACGGTATTAAAGACAACTGAAGAGAATGAATACCCAAGAAAACTTTTTTGAACACAATCAATTAAACAAAGCAAGAAGACCAAACATCATGTTGTGTACATTCACTCACACTGTAATAAACTGAATACAACCCCCTCAACAACAACACTCATGGATCCTAAGACACCTCCATATCAAAAACTTGGGATACACCAGAGGACTATTGCTTACAAAACTAGAGTTATCTGACTAGTGATTAAAAACCCATTTTACAAAAACAAAATATGAAGATAACAAGAGTATTCTCACTCACTTAGAAACGGATAAAAAGAAGTTTTGCAGTCAGCTAGACATGACTACAAAACTTTAAAAAAAATCGGAACTAGGATCAGGTGGATTTTGTAAAATCACCCACTAGTGAATGAGACAGGAAAGAGTCAACGCAGACGCGAGAGAGAGATAAAGGAGAGAGCTTTTAGCTAATTAAATTTGAAGGGAGATTGAAAGAAAGCATTCATACATTGAAGATGAGATTCTTGTTAGTAGCTTCCCAGGCCAATCCACCTCTGTAACTAATACTCCAAACCAGCACCATAACCGCCGCGATTACCGCCAGCGCGTGCGCCACAAACGTCACCGCCATCGCGTTTATCCCGACAGCCATATCTTTCTCTTTTATCTAACTGTGTTTTCTTTCTTCTTCTTGTCTTTTGTCCGATTAATCTGGAAGCACTTGAACTAAAAACTCTGAGAAGAAGACTCAAGACCCAATCCTCATCAGATCCTTTATTTTTATTCCATTTACATTATCCAATCCTATTGTGGGGGACTTCTTCGCAGACACGTGGGCCTCGCCCATCCCTTTCGATTTTATCTACTTTCGTAGCAGCTTTGTATGGACGAATTAAATTTCGCCACGTGGATAGCGGTAGCTGTATCGACCCCCTCCGCTTCGTGTCTGCTCATTTTACCACTAACCAAACCAAATTAAACCATACTACCTATAAACCGCGATAGAGAGCATCACTGGATCTTTGTTTCAGGCCCATTTGTGCATTAATTTTTGGACCAACCCAACCCACATATTCTCATCGTCTTCGGGTTTTAGAGTAGATACGATATGCTGTTTTTTATGTTGGAAGACGGCACGTTGTTGTCGGTATGTGACCAAGTGATGAAGTCAAAAGTTTATATTTATGGGCCAATGTGGGCCTGCTTGTGAAATAAGTTACATTTACGTCGACGAGTACTTCTCGGATAAAGATTAGGCGAAGAGAGGCACGTACACACTCGAGAGCCTGATACGTGGCATTACATGACACGTGGTATTTCGTAACAGAGCACAGAGGATATAGCCAAAGGTGGTTCTGCATAAGAGTCTTCTTCCTCCTTGTTCTCTACTCTATAACTCTGTCTGTATAAAGCATCCAAGAAGCTCCTCAGATTTTCTCAGAATCAATTTGGTTACTGATATAGGAAAAGAACAAAAATTAAAAGCCAGGAAAGATTATGGATTCACAAGCGCAGTTGCAACGTTCTCATGCTCAGCATCAAGCAGAGAAGCCAATTAAGATTCACCATCCTGGTAATGCGAAAGCAGATTTTAGTCTCAATAATGTAAACATTTTGTTTTTTTATTGACATTACGAAATCTGCAAGTTAATACTGAGCCTAATGAATGTTTCAATGTGTTCCTCTGTTTTTGGATGCAGAGGAAGGAGAGCATCATGAGAAAGGGCCATCGAAAGTTCTAAAGAAAGTGAAGGAAAAAGCAAAGAATATCAAGAACGTTCTTACAAAACATGGACATAGTCATGAGCATGATCATGATCGTGGAGAACACGTTTCCGACGATCACGGTCTAGACCAGGATAACTACGGAAACCAACAAATCCACGGCAGTGCACCAGGTTTGATTCACTTTAATACTTCTATTCCCAAACCAAAGTATGTAGTTGATGTTTTGGTGGTGATACCTGACGCTGACGGTTAGTTTGATTGGTCTCGGCAGCACAAGGAAAGGCTCACATTCCGGTGAAGCATGAGATAGTCCCTCCAGGCACGAAAGCTTTTCCGGTTGTGCCATCTTCCCACACGAAACACTCTGAGCCAAACAGAGGAACTGGCCACGAAGCACTATCTCATCCTGTGAAACACTCTGGCGTACCTAAAAG
This sequence comes from Camelina hispida, assembly GCA_023657505.1. Taxonomy (NCBI): domain Eukaryota; kingdom Viridiplantae; phylum Streptophyta; class Magnoliopsida; order Brassicales; family Brassicaceae; genus Camelina; species Camelina hispida. The sequence continues at coordinate 9,727,606 of CP094635.1, read as the reverse complement.
AGAAGAGAGCGGAGGAGCTTCTACGTTGACACCGCATAACACGCCCGTATCTTTACTCTCTGCTACAGAAGATGTGACGAGAACGTTTGTTCCTGGTGGAGACAAGTCTCGAGACCAACGTAAGGTTAATATCGACCGACCAAGAGGACTTGAGCAAGATCCAGCTGCTCCTGGATCTCATGGTGGTGGGATGTCAAATTATCAGTCCAAAGTTACTGATCCCACCCATGGAAAAGGTAAGAACGTTTCTCTTAATTTCTGATTTCAGGGTTACCACTCTTTTCACCTGTGTCTGCTTCTTTATCTAGCTTCAGGAGAAACTGGAGCAGCAACGACGGTCTCAGCTCTTGGAAGGTTAGGGTTAGGAACGGACTTCGGGAAGAAAAGCCATGGAATGTTTGATACGAAATCGGAACCTGAAATGGGTAAGCACTTACCGGCCGGAAACTATGGATCTGGATTGAGTAAAGAGTCTCCGGAGAGGAGTGATGAATTTGATTTGGGAAGAGATTTGCCAACGAGAACTCAAGGTGTACAAAACCGTGAGGGTCAAGATTCGAAATCTCACGAGAAAGGAGATGAGATGCAGCAGTCGAATCAGAGCAGTAGTTACACCGATAAGATCGCATCAGCTACTTCAGTCGTAGCTGACAAAGCTGTAGCAGCGAAGAACGCCGTCGCTTCGAAGCTCGGTTACTCTGGAGAAGGCGGTGGCCTACACGAGAATCGTCTAGAGGGAGAGGAGACTCCTAGCTCCGGTGTTGGATACGGGAGTACTGTCGCAGGTATGGTGACTCCTGTTTACGAGAAGGTTAAAGAGACAGGAGCTAGTGTAATGACGAAATTGCCATTCTCCGGAACCGGTGGTACAGAGACGGGACAAGACAAGGGCGTGTCGGCTAAAGAATATCTGACGGAGAAGTTAAGTCCGGGAGAGGAAGATAAGGTTTTGTCGGAGGTGGTCACTGAAAAGCTTCATCTTGGAGGAGGCGGCGAAACGGGGCCGGCGAAGAGGGGGATTGTAACACAATCGGAAGAGGTGGAGAAAAGGCTTGGAGGATTTAAGGATCCGAGCTCCGAAGCAGCTATGGAACACGGCAAAGCTTATGCGGATGAAGGCGAAGGAGGGATGGTGGAGAAGCTGAGTGGAGCTGTCACTTCTTGGCTCGCTGGTACGACCGAGGAAGTGACGCAAAAGGCTACACAGTCTGTTCAAGACTCTTCACAGTCACTTGGCTCCACCGTTGGTAAAGGCCTCTTCTTGTTTATAAATAGCGTTTTCAGCTTGTAGTATTTGTGATGACTTTTGAATTAAAAGTTTTGATTTTGGTGTGTAAAATGGTTTATTAGGAAATAAAATGGGGTTATCGGGAGGAGATGAGGGAAATGGTGGTTCTGTGCCTTTGCAGAGGAGATTTCAAGAATCTGGAAACTGAGTATCTACTTTCTAATGTATGGGTTTGTAGTTAAAGCTTTCCATGTTAATGTGTGTGTGGCTTTTCGATCCATGGCTTATTTTGATGTATCTACTACTAATACTGCCATGTAAAACGTATAAATAAGTTCGGTTACTTGTTATAAAAGCTGAAACTAACAAAAAGTTAAAATATACGTCGACAGCAGGGTTCGAACCTGCGCGGGCGAAGCCCAACAGATTTCAAGTCTGTCTCCTTAACCACTCGGACATATCGACTTCTTGGTAAAGCACGTCGACAGAGAAAATATTAATCTTTTATTTGAGAAGTTACACAACAAAGCTACATGGTTTTCAACTTCTCTCCCAAACGGAAGTAGAAAGAAAAAAATGTTTTAATAAAATGAATAAGACAGATAAGAACTCAGTTTTAACCAATAACATGGTAAATTTTTTTTTTGGTGAAGATCAGGATCGGTGATTAAGAGATAGAGATCATTGAAAAGATTTAGAGAGCACGGCTTTTGATAATGTCGAAGCTCATCTCGCTAGGATCAGTGGCTTGTAACTCCACCTGAATGCCATCCAATTCTCTCTTGAATCTATCCTTAGAGCTTGCATACACCATCTTCATCCTCACCCTTGATGAATCAGGGGACCTATGTATGTAAATGTAACATCATTCAAATTTATGAAATTTAACGTCAATATCAAGTAAGGAAGTGAGTTAAACATTCCAAAAGAAATTATTTACCATGCAATGAAGAAGATTTTGCTCTTCTGGCAATTTTCAGTGGTGGTGAAGTCAAAATCGAAGACAGCATAACGGCACTCGTCCGCAGGGAGGGAAGCCGTGAAATCATCGTAAGTCTCGTCGGGCTTTCCTAGCTTTTCGACCACCACTTGTTGCCCGTCTATCCTGAATACTATGAACCGATAGTTTCTTTTCGACTTTAGCTCCAGAAACTTGAGCTTGCACTCGTCCTCCACTGCCATCCCAGACGCCGCGTTCGCCTTCTCATTCACATAAATTTGTTTCAAGTTAGCTAGATTTTGGTTACATTATTAATATCTAATGGGACAATATCCATACGTCAAAACATTAGTTCTAATCTCAGTCTAGATATTGAGTTATGACGCTAATAACACTACTTGTGAATTAAAATGAGATACAATAGACAAAAATAAGAGAAACACGTACGTCGGTAACATGGTAATATCATTAGATTTACCTTTACATTATTTTCAAAAACAGATGTTGTAAAGCAAAACTTGTGATGATTTTGAAACTAAAGCAATCATAAATTTGAATCTCGTGGATCTTTTCTCTCGACTAGGATAAAACCACATAGATTGCCTGCTAGTAACAACAATCCTACGAAATGTATAACAAGAATATAAAAAGAAGAGAGAACAAACCATTGCTTATGTCTTGTTTCAATGGTAAGCCCTTGAGGAAGATAGCAAAATTTGTTGTTTTAATTTGTGTGAATAACTTTTCCAATGGGAATGAGATTAAGGAAGAAGATGATTTTCCTTTTGTGAAGAAAGGATCGAGGGGAACTCGGACAACTAATTAAAGGCTCCTTAATATTGGTCTCTAATCTGTTTTTGTGATTACACCCACACGTTCGTTTTTTATTTTTTCCTTTTCAATCCTTAAAATTCGCCTAACCATCCCTTTTTCAAGCAGTTCCAACTCTATTTTTAGCATCTATATGCATCCATACATTCATACAAATCCTTATCCGTGTAAAATGCATACTAATATCTCTTTGGCTCATTTTCATATATTTGTCTCCATTTTCATTTTCAATCCCTATAAACCCATCATTTTATAGGGAAAAAAACATAGGAAACTAATGATAAAAAAAATGTCAAATTTAACGTATAAATCTTAAATTAAAAAAAAAAAAAAAAAAAAAAAAAAATGGGTAAACTTTGAAACTTTTAACAAATTGATATAAAAACTTCATTAAGGACATAACTCCTTAAACGACGTCGTTCCGTAGCATCGTCGGTTTTTTTTTTTTTTTTTTTGGGTGAAATTGGGAAAGATGTTGCTCGTTTCAGCGATGTAGCAGTGGGGGGACTGGGGAGCAATGGCTTGCCTTAGCCAAATCTTCCTAATTCTGATGATTATGATATCTTCTTCGTCTCCTCCATTCTGTTCCGGTGGAAGGTGAGTCTCAAAAAATCTATCCTTTAGCAAATCATATCTATCACCGAGCTCCGATCCTTTGCTTTCTTCTCTTTAGCTATGAATCCGTATTTGGACATTTCTCTCTTATGATTCTGATTTTTCATTCATCCGTTTCTGTTGACATGAACCTTAATATCTGGAGATTATCGCTACTTGAAATCTCTAGTTTGAATCGTTCGCTCTGTACCTCAAAGTTTTTGTTTTTTTCTTTCTTTCTGCAAGTCGGAAGGAACTCCGAGATAAAGAAGATATGAGTAAGAGTGATAATACAGAGGCGAGTTATGTTTTAGGATCTAAATTTGTGGATCCGAGACGTGTTCTTCAACTTTCATGGCAACCAAGGTCAGGTACTTTTTGATTTATATTTCTGCTTCATCCCTTCATTGATCATTTGTTTTTTTTCATTTTAATCTGAAGATTGTGATAGCCTGCACCATTAGTAGTAACATGGAAGATTATTTTGCAACAGTTACTTATGTGTTGATAAATTTTGGGTGTTCTGAAACTAATTGGTATGTGCAGGGTCTTCCTTTACCGTGGGTTCTTGTCTGAGGAAGAGTGTGCTCATCTGATATCTCTGGTATATTTCCCGTTCCTTCTCGGTTTGAGATACATGGTGATACATTGTTCTGTGTGTAATGGTTGATTCTTTACTGTAGAGAAAGGAAACTTCAGTGCTTAACTCAGGGGTTGGTGTAGATGTGCTGGTAAGTTCTTAGTATTCTTCAAGTTTGCAAATACCTCAGCTTGACAGGAAGTATGATGTCATATTCTTGAAACATTATACATGCTTAGTATTCTTGAAGTTTGCAAATTCCTAAGCTTGACAGGAAGTATGATGTCATGTTCTTGAAACATTATGTGGTAAACTGTAAGATACATGCTTAAGTCTCACCCCTATGGAGTCAACAGAGTTCCAGAGATGATGATTCACACCTTAATTTAGCAGTTTCCACCTTGGTTGCTCGAAATGGCCTTAATAGTGTTATGTTCCACTCCTTATTTTGGTATAATTTTGGATAAACTAGGATCCAGTAGTTGCTGGAATTGAAGAAAAAATTGCTGCCTGGACTTTCCTCCCAAGAGGTATCAATAAGTATACTAGCATTTTACTTATCTTGATGTTCAATCTATTGAGACGTAATGGTTTCTCTTGGAAGGCCTCTTTTCTTGGCCAAATTTGTTGGTTTATGTCTCTCCCTTGACGCACGTGTTTCAGAAAACAGTGGCTCTATCAAGGTAAGAAGTTATACTTCTGAGGAGTCGGCAAAAAGGCTTGATTATTTTGGGGAGGAATTTAGCTCTGTATCTCACGATGGAGTTTTGCTGGCAACCGTCATTCTCTACCTCTCAAACACAACTCATGGTGGAGACCTTCTGTTCCCTAATTCACAGGTCAGTTTGATTTAAATCCTGAGAAGTATTTGGCACACCACAAAGAATGTTGAATTCTCATTTTTTTTTCTTCAGATGAAACCCAAAAAGAGTTGCTCAGAGACCGGTAGTAACATCTTGAGACCAGTGAAAGGAAACGCAGTTTTGTTCTTCACCAGACACTTAAATTCATCTATGGATGAGACAAGCACTCATTTGAGATGCCCTGTGGTGAAAGGGGAACTGTTAGTGGCGAAAAAACTGATCTATGCAAAGAAACAAGAAAGAAATGAGGAGAGTGGGGAATGCAGTGATGAAGATGACAACTGTCCAAGATGGGCTGAGCTTGGTGAATGCAAGAAAAACCCTGTCTATATGATTGGCTCTCCAGATTACTACGGTACTTGCAGAAAGAGTTGTAACGCTTGTTGATCTCTTCAATCTTAGTGGACCATTCTCAAGCATATTGGAAATTGTTGAAACATTTTTTTTTTTGTCTTTATGATGGAATAAAATGTGAATAGTGAAGGGTCGTTGGGGTAATTAAGTGAATAAATGATTTTTATTTTTTCAGAATAAAGGAATATACTCACTTATAGATTTTTTAAGTATGATCATAACTCAGTTGTTTACTCCCTGAGATCTACGAAGTCTTATTCTATATGTTACTTATGTTTCTCGAATCATAGAATTTGCATCTTGCTCTTCCCTACGCTGCATAGTCCCTTTCTCTTGCTAGTCTCAAGAAAACACTACCATATTTGAAACTGGCCAAGTATTTCTCTATCTCTCTATCACTATCAGATTCGAATTTGCGCAGTATATTCCCAACATACCACTATTTTTTTTTCCAAAAAATATACAAAAGTGTTCATGTAACTACATTATTTTGAACATAGTTATACTTTTCCGGTTAAAACACATTTTTCCTACTTATACTATATATTTTCAAATATACGTATTTAACTATTTCTAACAAAGATATTGTATATATAGAAATATTTTTGGTAACTCAACCGGTGTACTAATTTGGCTATCCAAAAAGATTTTTTTTTTTTTGGTGTGGTCATAAGGTTGAACACTTATAGATGAAAAATAGACTAAATTAAATTCGTTGTAATCCCCATGAAGAAATTATGATCTAAGTCTGACTTTTCCTAGTTAAAAAGTATTGGTAATCAAAAAGTTAAGTATGCAGGGAAAATTTGTAATTTGTAATTTATTTCTATAAATATTCAATATATATTTGGATAAAATAAAATAAAAAGAAGAAAAAAGAGGAGAAATTGGATTACTTACATCATTAGACCAACCAGATCTAGACAATTGTTCATAATCATTTATATGTCCATCCTAGTGGCTTTTTCAAATTAACAATCAAATCTAATATCTTAAATGTTAAGAAAAAAAAGTTAAAGAAAATTCAGAGAAAAAATGTGTTTTTCTTTTTAAAATTCTACAAATGTCCTTATAATTTTAATATCCAAAAACAATATATATTTGCTGGAAATTGCGAAATGGAGTCCCCCAGGGTTGTTTTTGTTTTTGTTTCACCGTACGCCTTTTATAATTTCTTCTTCCCCACAGCTCTTTTGCCTCCTCCCCTCCTCCCTCCCTTCCCTCTCCCGAATTTTTCTCTCATTTTTTTTTTTTTTTTAAGCGTCCCATCACTTTCTTGGATTTTCTCGGCGACTTTCTTCCGTCTCAAAGCTCTGCTTCGCTCCTGTCTTTCCCATCTCCTCTAAGGATCGCTCTTGATTTTTCTCTTCTTCCTATTCTCCGCCCGATCTGTTTACTGTTTCTTTTTTGTTTTCTTTTTTCACTGGTACGTGATCGGACTCAACCATTCTCTTCGTATGAATACAAAACACCTAAATCGATTTGAATCATTCATTCCTTCCTTCGTCTATCGCATCACTGATTAGATTTTCAATTTCGATTTTGCTCTCTGTTAGGCATCTGCGTTAGTGATTCTGATGACGATTGAATCGAATACTCAATACTGTTCCGCCTTATGTGATTTGGTTTTTAATATAGTTTGCTTAGGGAAGAATTAGGTTTCAGTGTTATAGATTTATGTCAAGTGCTGTGTTTATAGGAATTTGTGAATGCTTCTTTGCAGTTTGAATACGATGGAGCTGATGAAACAAGATGGGAATGATTCACTCGATATGCTCATCAGACGAGCGGTTGGAAAGGATCCTTTTCTTTCTTTCCCTAGACCTGAAAATACTCCTGTTCAGCTTTTTCAACTCCTCCATAACTTAGAACGTCCAGGTAAATGAATACTGGATTTGACATTGTCACTGAATAAAATACGTATCTATCATTGGAATCAAGTGGATTGGGTGTTAGGAGAAGATATATATATATAGCTTTAGTCTTTGAGAAGTTTTATTGAGTTTTTTTTATAGATCTAAGTGATGCTTGAATACCATGTGGCCTAGGGTATGGTACCTGTACTTTATTTTGATGTTCTATTTTCGCTCCCAGGCTGGCCATTGCTGACTCCTTTGAAGATACAAATGCAGAAGTGTGAAAAGTGCAATATGGAGTTTTGCTCTCCTGTCAACTATAGAAGGCATCACCGCATGCATCGGCGTCAAAGAAAGCATGAAAAGGTTTTGCTTAAGTCTGAACTTAACTAGTACTATTTTGGTTTCATGTCTTTCAAACTCTCTGAAGGTTGTGTTTACATGTTTTCAGGATTCTGGCAAAGAAAGAGATGCGCTGGGAGCCTTTTGGAATAAGGTAGTTTACCCTCTAGACCCCTTCTCACAGTTTTTGCTGATTCGATTAGTTTTTCCATCAGGTACTGATCCTGTTCAATCTCTGTGGTTATTTCAGCTTTCTCCAATTGATGCAAAGGAGATTCTCTCACTAAAGAGCATGATGCTGGAGGTATTATGATTCCCAATGATGCTTTCCCTTTCTTTCAAATAACTTTTTCTTACTTTAAAAATGCATGGTGAGCATAGCATCATACGAGCACTTGTGGCAGAACATGTTCTTCAGTCTTCCCAGTATTAACTTTCTTGTTGTTTGTCACATCTTGTCTAGGTTTTGACTCTTTAGCAATGCATTATCGCTTCTTTTATTCATTAGTGCAACGTATAATAAACATTGTTATAAATGTTTCCTAATGCCATATGAACTTCATCAGGGTCATGGGGTTCGTTTCTAAATAGTACAAGTTAGTTAGAAAAGCAAGAGTAGACCATACCTAATTCGTAGACATACCCTCACATTCTGCATTCTGCATAATGAACCTGTCTTCCTAACTAAAATGTTTTGTAGACATTTCCAACTCACGATGCTTTATTTGAATTCTTGTAGGATGTTCCTGGGGTATCAGTTGAGTCAGGACTTATGTCACTTATCGAAAAACCAGGATATACTGCTCTGCCGCAATATTATCTAAGAGCTGGTTCTGGCATTTTGGTATGAATATTCAAATATCTCTTGACGGTTTCTTTTAATTACCTTTCCAGATAAAGTATCCACAGTGTTCAACCTCATGGCTGATATATGTTCCTATTTCTCCAGGATATTCTCCAGGCTAGACGATCTAGTTTTCCAGTTTCTTCGCAGGAACTTTTTAGCATTCTCGATGATGCAAGTGAAAAAACATTCCTGTGTAACGAGGCTGCACCAATGCAAAAATACATTTTTGACGGGGAAAATGGGAAAAATGTACTGGAGCCAAAAAATGTTGTTGCTTGCGCAAGCTTCCTTCTGGAACAGCGATTGGTAAAGTTTTTCCTTCAAGGTTTCACCATTCCTCTCTAGTTGGCAAAGCAAAGTGTCTAATACGCAAACTTTTGCTTTGCATGTATTCCTTGCATGTGAAATTTTTTTGTACTCTTAATGTGTAGATCAAAGCATGGCTGGCTGAAAAAGATGCAGAAGCTCTGAGGTGCCAAAATTTACTGGTTGAAGAGGAAGAAGCTGCTCGAAGAAGGTATGTGCTTATAATCGCAATGCCAGTCATATAACATTGCTAAATCCACTTTATGTGGGGTCTTATTTACTAATATTATGTTCGGAGCAGACAAGCTGAGCTTTTGGAGAGGAAGAAGAGGAAGAAGCTAAGACAGAAAGAACAGCGAGAGAAGGATCAGAAAAAAGATGCTAAGGAAGACGAGAGTACCACATCAGAGGAACAACAATATCCAGCTGAGTCATCAAGCCAGCTACCTGTAGCTTCTGATTCCGAGGCACAGAGACCAGATTCCATACCGATTGATGCTTCTTCATCCCTCGAGGACCCTCAAGTTTTGGAAACGAATGATGGGAGAAACGGTGAATGTCAAGCGCCAATGGTTGATGATGATGGCTTTGGCAATGGCCAAAACATGGAAAGACAAAATGGCCGTAGGTCGAATGGGTTCCATGCTAATCATGCGCCAAAACTTGGAGGCATGCGAAAGAATGGAATCAACAGAGACACAAGAGTCAATACTGCTAAAGTTTGGAGCCGAAAATCCGTTAACCCCAAATCAATATCACAACATGCAGCAGTAACTCAACTAGATCAGACAAGGAACAATGAACTTCGGATTGGAGCGTTCAGTTTTACAATCCCAAAAAGTGGTCACAGCGGAGAGCATAACCAAACCAAATGCAGTGAAGAGGATAGAAGAACAAAGAGTGTTGAGGTGAAACCCACAACTGAGCAAGCAACTGTAAAGATATGGAGACCAGTGAGCAGTCAGGGAAGGAAAGTTTCGGCAGTCCATGAAAACGCAGACAAAGGTGATAAGAACTCAAACCCAACTGCACCGGAAGTAAAGACCACTCATCATCACATAAGCGTGCAGTTTAACAACCACAAAGCAAAGGAGTTTCTTGCAAAGAGTAAAAGTTCTTTTGACTTGTCATTTTAATTTAACACCGCTAGCGTTTAATTTCAATATATATTGAGTTGTATATTCGATGTGAATGAATCAGGATGGAAAGAGGCAACCTCTGGAGAACACGTGACATTGGTTCTGTCTCAGGAAACAGACATCTCGGGCAACAACACTCACGAATCCTCAAATGGTGTTATAACCGCAAGACCAAAGCCGAGGATGAAACCCGAAAAGGGAACGAAGGTAAAATATGTTCCAAAACAGAGGATTCCTTGAAAACAAAAAAGACGAGCTTGATTCTGGACCAGAGAGTATAATTCTTTTTAGGTATACCAAAAGTGCAGTTTTAGTGAGAGAGACAGGTCTTTTCTTTTGCTTCTAGAGAGATTTTTCCCATTTTAAGAGTCTTTCCATTCTTTTTTTTTTTACTTCTCTCGATAGAAAGAGATTGATTTTGTTATTTTGTTGACATTTTTTCCCATCGTGAGGGTTTAAATTTGAAACTTTGAAATGGGTTCTCTGATTTTTTGTGTAATAAATATATTTCTCAGGCACACCGCATATAAAGCTCTCTTGCCACTCGGATAGAAATTTGAATCGCATTGGTGTTGGCTCAAAGTATTGGTTATCAAATCACTGTAAATCAAGAGAACTAATTTAGCTAACTTAAAAATGTAATTCAGAGAAGAAAAAGTTATGGTTATATATTTTATCACGACAAAGAAAGAATACAAAACAAGAAAGAATACAGTTTTGTTGTTGTCTATATCATAAAGAGTCAAGACTGTTTTATATGATTATCAGTACAAAGAGAGAACAAAGACACCTACAATGCAAAGCTATATATATGTATAGTTGTTAGACCCCAATCTCTAACCAATATCACTGAATTTGCTTCCCATGTTAGAGGTAATGAAGAAGATAAAAAGGTTCTTTGTTTTGTTTGGGTAAAATATGTCAAGTGAATCCAGACCGTTACACCGGAAAGAAAGTCCAACTGTTTGCTGGACTATGATCACCTTTTCCGGCGACCTTCTCATTGGCCCACCACTCTGATCTAACTTTCTCTATCGTCTCTTCTTCTTCAGTATTATCAAACTTGAATTCTTTGCTCGATCCTAACGAAAACGATCTTAGTTTCTGACTCTGTTCGCTCTCTGTTTCTCCCGACGTTTTACATCCGTTTGGTGGTCTCAAGTGTTCCCCGCTCGCTCTTTCATGTGAACCGGATCGGTTTAGCTTACTTGCAAGACAACGTGCAACGTCTTCACCAGTCAACTCGAAAGAAACTCTGTGAGCAACCACCACAGCTTCATCATTACGCCTTGACGAAGACGACGACCCGTGGTCCGAATTGGCTAAAGACGCGACCTCAGATATCTGACTATCTAAAAGGCTGCCTTCAAGTGGTGTGAGCGCACCAGAAGCATGCTTTGAGCCGAGTCCTCCACCACCATCAGGAGTTAAAGCACCTGAACCCAACCTTGAACCTTGACCAGCAGGTGTGATTGATCCAGAACCGAATCTTGATCCCCATTTACGCGCTGTGAAGTGCTCAAAACCAAGAAACTTTGGAGGTTCACCGCTACGAAACGCAACGATGGAGCATTTCCCTGGGTAAGGAGAAGATGTACCTGAACCAGGGGAGATTAGATTACCACCAGGACTTCCAGGATACACTTGATGAGACTTAAACTCGTAGTGTGCATCTGAAAACTTCTGATTAATCCCACCACTACTGTTCCTCTTAGCACGTTCAAGTGACGATGTAAGCAACTGAGCAAAGGGCACTTCAGGAGAAGAAGGTGATTCTGGAGGTGGCGTGAAAGGCGCGGTGGATGGTTCAGTTGTGAAAGCAGAGAACACTGGAGGAGTAACGGGTTGAGTCTCATGAGCGTAAGGTCCAATAGCAAAGGCTGAAGGCGGTTCGTTGACGGTTAGGGAACAGAGTAGGTCAGGATGAGGAGTATGTGACACGGATGGAGGACCTGATGGTAAGAACGATGCAGGAGATGAAGGAGGAGCTATAAAGGGCATGAATATTGAAGTTGAATTGCTAGAAGAGTTTTGGACTGGAGGCACGGTAACTCCTGATGCAGCTGGTTCGGGTGCGTGGCCTATCCGCTTATTGTTCTTCTTGGATCCAAAACACCAGTACAAACTCCACCAGCTTCCCCATTTTTTCTTCTGAAATTTTTCAAAAGCATCAAAAATAATTAAGAAGACATCATCAGATCATTATTTTCAAAATCACAACTTCAAAACCAAAGAAGTTTATTAAAAGCATAATTAACGCAAAAAAAAAAAAGTAATTTAATTCCGTCACGTAACACTTTCAAAACAGATCAAACATATAAAAAAAAAAAAAAAATCCAAAAAAATCTTGAACTTGCCCCAAAAAAAAACCATTTATCTGAGCAATCAAAACATAATCACATCCACCGTCAGAAACGTCAAGTAACAACACTGAAGGATTTTTAAAAAAAGTACAAGAAGCAACAAAAAACAAACAGAGAGCTGATGATATATATAGAGTACATACATGCAGGACAGAGGATGGTTGAACACGAGAGTCGGCGGAGACGATGGCCGAAGCAGCGGCGTTAACGGTATCAACACTATTATTATTATGATGAACGCTCCTCATAACTTCACAATAACAACATCAAGATTTGTAACTTCCCTCCCACCCACTTACTTGGATCTCTCACAGCTATAACACCACAGTTCGTAAGAAAGGAAAGAATCAAAAGAAAATGTGAAAAATGGAATAAGAAGAAGAATGAGAGAATAAAGAAAGGGGCAAAAGGCGTTTTATTATGGCTGGTGGCTGGAGGAGGGGGCTGCTTCTTTCTCTTCTCTCTCTATAAGAGAGTGAGTAGTAGTCTCAGCGGTCGTTATCTTTTACAGTTTTCATTCAATTTCCCCACGAGATGTTTCCACGTCATCTGAATTTGACGGTTCGGACCCACGCGCTTCCATTTTTTCTTTCCTTTTTTAAAAAAAAACTATTATTCGCAATTATTGTAACAATGTTATACTAACAATTTTAAAAATCATTATAGCTAACAAAAATTATTGGAAACGAACCAAATTATACATGTTTTTAGAGGAAAAAAAAACACTTATTTAAAAAAACGGAGAGTAACGCATAAATATATTAGTGATGAGTCGTACTCGTCCCCAATGCAGACAAATGGCTTTTCTCCGGTTACATTTTATTTTCTTTTTCAAGGCAAAATCTGAGTGACTTTTAAGACCAACTCCAACCCATCTCCATTTTCATTTCCATAATGGAGTTTGGAGTCAATTTTGCTCCAACCCATTTCCATTTTCATCTCCAAAATAGAGATCTCCATTTTTTTCTCTATATTTGGAGACCTCTTTTTTTTCTTTACACTACAATTTGGAGATCTCTATTTTTTTCTCCAAAATGGAGTAGGGTTGGAGTAAAACCCAATTCCAAAATAGAGTTACTCCATTTTGAAGAAAAAAATGGAGATATGGGTTGGAGATGCCCTAAAAAAAAAACACAAAAAAATCAAAATAGTTAATACCAAAAAGTACCCTTGGTGTTGGCATGGTAATTACAAGGAAAGCCACACTCAGTAATGGCTGGCGTCGCGAAACTCGTGAGTTTGTTTTTTATTGTTTTGCTGCGAGTCTTTTAAGATAAATGCGCCGCTCAGTTCAAATTCCGTTTGGTTAGGGCATCCTTAATGGAATAACTTTTTTTTGTGTTCTTAGATTAAATATATAGTGAAAATAATGTAAGATTAGTTGTTAAGATCATAGGTAAAAAAAATGGGGGAACTAATTTTGGTGTTCTTAGAATAAAAATATAGTGAAAAAAACATTATAAATAAATTGTAAAAAAAAAACAAACATACAAATTTTGTTACTAAACAGCGAACCATCGTCTTCACCATCATGTTTTAAATTTTCAGGTGGTGCTGAAATGGAACTGTTGTAACTCCTCGATGGTTTTGGATCTTCATGTTCAATGCCTTTCTGAAGAAATCAACACAGTACTTCTCTTCACCTTCTTCATCGATAGCTCTCCTCTAACAAGTTTCTCATACAACTGAGCCTTTTCTCCAATCTTGCATAACTTACAACTCCGTCTTTTACCGCTTTGTGCTCAAGCTTGTCCTATTTGAGTGTCAATTTACCTCTCCAACTTTGTAAGTCCTGTGACGATCATAAAAACAGAAAGAAGATAGATGTGTAAAACAAGAAGAAAAGTCGTTGACGGTGCTATCTTTCTTCGCATCGGGAGAAACAACCAAAAGATCAATATCAGTTTCAGTCATAAGTTTCGGGTAAGAGGAAACACAACAAATGCTATGACAATCATGCTTTAAGACCAATGAGATTAAGACAACCAAAAATTCCACAGGAGAATGATTCAAACAAAATCTAAAGAGATACACAATGAATAGCCCGGATCCACAAGATGTAAATAAAATCAACTCAAGATATCTTGAAATTGTTCAATCTAGTTGAACTCTATAAATTCAAACGAACGATAAAATCCACAAGAACAAAAGTGAAGTTTCAGCCAAACAAACATAGGAAGAAACGAGACCTTCTATATACCACTTCAACCCAAATCAAGAATACAAAACAAAAGATGTGTTCGAAGCTGCAGACAAAACAAGGATCTAAGGTTCCAAACAATGGCACATTGAATCCCTAACCCTAGATAAATCTGATAACAAAAACCCCAATTATAATCAAACAACCGCAAAATTTCGAAACCCGAAGAACCTAAGACTACTCACGTAAAAATTAAAGCAATTAGAGAGCAAACGAGAGAGCGATAGATTACAGGAGCAGTAGGAGAAGATACGGAGAGAGGAGCCGGTGGATTCAGTCCAAATCAAGCATCATCAACTGCAATTTTCTGCTCCCACGGTTCAAGTATTACAATTTCTACAAGTTGAATATACGAATAAGGAACAACACTCTCATCGATAATTAATTAAATCGAACAATCAAAACATAGTCACCAGTACCAAATCCCTTGGGAAAAAATTCACAATAGCGAGATAGACGAAGGAATTCGAAAACAATAAAAACCTAAGAATCGTCGTCTAGAACATGAAGGCAAAATGAAATTTAAAGAAGATGACGAACTGAGAAGACGTCGTTGATGTAATCGTCGGAGAAACGAGGAAGCATATCGGAGATTATGGTTTTGAGTCGAAGCGGACTCCGATTCTTCGATTTCGAAGGGATGGGAGAAATGAATATTTTTCTCTCTCCAAAATATCTCAACCAATCACAACAGAGGAAACAAAGAAGAACTGCGTTGTGGATCAGTTCTATCCCCAGATCAAAATTTTTGATCTAAGCCCACTATTCCCTTTTTTATTAATATAATTGGGCTAAGAACATACAATAGTTCTGCCATTAAGGATGGCCTTAGCGAGCGAGATCCTCGTGAGCTATTTATGTGTAATATACGCATACACAGTTATTGCTATGGTCGGTATGGAATGATTACTTTAAAGGTAACATTTTTTTTTTTGCATGGTGTGAAATAGCACGTTTATCTACTACACTCAAAGTATACGTCCAAGTTTTGCCTATTGATGATATCATTATTAGTATAGTATTTTCCGTAAAACCAATATGTACTCATAAAATGTATTGATAATTAGGTATTAACCTATGGAAAACTGTGGGTTAAACTTTTTTTTATAAAAATTTGTAATAATTTATTTTATTATTATATTATTTATAATAGTTTGTGATTAAAAACTCAGTTTGCTTATATTATAATTTTTTATTTTAAAACTTTTTGTTGAAAATCTCTTAATAAAACATTTACATGTAATGACTAAAATATATTATTTATTTTTTTTTCTCTCTTTGTATTTAATACTGAGTAATTCAAATAAATAAAATAAAAATAGAGGGGAAAGTGTCTTTAGTCATGTGGTTTCAGCACCACCTCTGCGACCGATTCCACCGGAGTTCGATTCCACTAAATCGCGTTACCCCGCGTTGTAGGGATTGACTATGAATCGGGCCTTGTCGATTCAATGATGACAAAAGAAAAATAAAGAATAAAATGATAAGATACTATATCTATATCTTTTATTTTTTATTTATTAATTTTTAAAATCTAAGCTGTTAAACTGAACTGTTATATATTTTATTCGATTATATTTTTGATAAAAATTTTAATTTGGGCTGCAAAAGTTTTTTGATGAAATTTGTAGTTATATAGATTTTATTCGATTAGATTTTTAAAATCTTAGCTGTTAATTTTTTTTAAGTTCGATTTTATTCGATTAGATTTTTAAAACATTAGATTTTTAAAATCTTAGTTGTTAATTTTTTTTGATGAAACTTATAGTTATATAGATTTTATTCGATTAAATTATTAAAATATTATATTTTTAAAATCTTAGCTATGAATTTTTTTTACTACAATTTATTTTATTTGATGTATCTTTGATTTTCGTCTTTTAATTAAATTAATTAATTAATTTTAATTAAATTTTTCTAATTGTAATTGAATGTAATATTTTAGTTTGTACTTCCCAATTAATAACAGTAGGATGTTGTAAGAAAACCAAAAGTGTATTATCCCATAAAATGTTGATAAACTTGAAATATTCAAATTAATTTCAATAATTAAAAATGATACTCTGAATAATAGTATTTCTGATTACTTTATATTTGACGTAAAGCATCTGAACACGCCGATTGACGTACACGATTTGATAAAAGTTTTATATCCATAGTACCGTCTTTGAAATTTATCATGTTCATGTATGTTTGGTTGCCTGAAGCTTTTTATCCTTAATTAATCAATTATATGTAATGCTTATTCGTTAATACTAAGGCTTTGAATGGTTGCTGCATACACTCCATACTACCTAGTGCATACTGACAATTTAGTATGGAGTACAATAGACTGGAGTATGGAGTAAATAGTGGTATGCACAACACCATACTATAGTATGCATAACACCATACCATTATGAATGGTAAAAATCGGACTATGGTATGGAGTGGTGTGTACAAAAAGATTAAAAACAATTTAAATAATATTTTTAATTATAATTAACTAATAACTATTACAAAATGTTTTTAAAAATTACAAATCAAAATCTATTATTTCGATTATCCCATAACATATCAGCAATATTGTCTCGTATGTTTGCCATATATGGTCTATCTTCTCTCTCGACCTCATCTTGTTCATTTGAGTCATTTTGCTCATTTTCTCTATGCACTTCTGAAGAATCTTCAAAGAAATCTGTATCCGAAAAATTTGAAACTCTAATAAAGTTGTGGAGTCCCATCGTGGCGATAATTACTCTCTTTTGCACTTCCAAACCATATCTAGGATCATCCCTAAGAATCGTCCACTTCTTCTTCCATACTCCAAAAGTTCGTTCTATAATAGAACGTAAAGATGCATGAGATCTGTTAAATAACTCTTCTTTGTTTCCTGGCGGAGGACCATTGTTAAACTGTGACAAGTGGTATCTCACAACCCGATTTTGTGATGATCTGTATGGAGCTAAGAAACCTTGCTTATTTGGATATCCTGAATCCACCACATAATATTTATCTCCAGGAGGCAATGGAAATTCAGGATCACCATCTTGAGCAAGTGAGAGTACTCTTGTGTCATGACATGAACCGGGTGCTCCGTGAATAGCATATTCATATCACATATTGCCATTACGTTGAAGCTTGTTCTATCATGTCGACTCCAATACATGGCTTGCAGTTCTGGCTTGACTTTAACACATACATGAGTGCCATCCATTGCCCCAACAAATCCACTAAAAAAGGGCCAATATCGTCGATCCGCTTGAAGATGTTGTGGAATCCGACGTAGTTCTTGCATTGTAGACCCCTCACGTGCATATTGATAGGGAGGTTGTGACTCATCGTAAATGTTCACACGATACACTTCATTTTCATGTTGAGTTCCACGCACTTCGCTGAGCCCCACATCATCATCATTTTCTTCATCATTTGCATCCTCTGTATCCTCTGTATCATTCACATTCTCACTCATTAAGTCTTCTCTTCTTTGTCTCACCGAGTGTTGACGTTGAGAACCCACATCAAGATTTGCAAAACATACTCTCATGACTTCCCAAAACTTAGGAGGTTCTCGTTGAAAACGTATCACTTTATCATTTTCCTAAAAAAAAACAGAACAACACATTAGTAATTAATCTGAAAACAAAACCTACAAATAATTAAATAATAACATTATTTAATAATAGATTACCTTTATACGATCATTCCACCACTGATCTGAAGCTTCAATTCTTCCACTAATGGGATCTACCGTGATACCAGTCTTGCCTTGTAAGAGGACCCAAGTTTTATATTGTTTCTTCCACTCATCGAATTTACATCTTATGTCTGTCCACTTCATGTTTTGATTGAATTTTTCGTTGAACTTACGAACAATATATGCTCGTCCTGGTTGTCCCGGGTCTTTAAACATATAATTATTTAAAGCTAGTGCTTCATCGTATAATTCAATCAAAGTTCTTTCTTCTTCAAGAGTGTATCTTCGATCCGGTTTTTTCTAATTAGTACAGAATAATAATAATATAATTATTAAAATAAGATCAAATAAAGATATGTGTAAAGCTAAATAAACCTACAATAATAATAATACACTCTTGAATAATAATAATAATAATTAGCACAGAGTAATAATAATAATATATTATTAGTACAGAGTAAAAATAATATAATTGTTGAAATAAGATAAATAAAGATATGTGTAATGCAAAAAGTTATTTATTTAAGAGTGTATTATTTAAACAATACACATGATTTTAAACTAGATAGATAAATAACACTTGAATCATTAAAAGTTACCCTTCTACGTATAGGAGGATCCATGTTTGCATTGGACCTTGTGATGACATATCTATAATCACAAACAATATGAAGTTAGTTAATAAATATAAAATTAAACTAAAAATTAACTAAAAACATCATATATATACTAATAAACTAGCTCATCATGCTTAAAAAGTTAACTAATAAATTCTCAAATATTCTATAAAGTAAACTAAAAAGAAAATGAGGTGAGAAAATAAAACTTACTTATGAATTTGAGATGAGATAAATGGTTGATTCAAAAGAGTTTTAGATTGAAGAGCTTCAATGAGTAAAAAGAAGAGAGTTCTCTCTAGATCTAGATTTTGTTTTTGGGAATATGATTTTTTTGTTGTGAATTTTAACATTTATGAATGCATCTATATATATATATATATATTTAGAAAGTACAAAGAAATACAACTTTAACCAATGAGATCAAAGTATTAGGATTCAACTTTAACCAATGAGATCAAAGTACCCAATTTTTACTATTGGTATGGAGCTTTTACGGAGTAAACTGAAATAATCGGACCAATAGTATAATTTACACAGTTTGCAGTTTTTTTTTTTAATTCCAGACTAGTATGGAGATGTATAGTATGGAGAAGTGCATACTAGTCTGGATTGGTGAATGGCGTACTAACTCCGAACTGATCCGACTTCAGTCTGGTCCGGAGCATACTGGACAACCATTCACAACCTAATTGTTTTTAGTCATCTACTGGTTGCTTACTCGTTTAGGATTGATTTTCTACATTTACCATTATTATTGATTTTCTTAGTCAATGAACAATATCATTTCATTCATTTGTGGATCTGAAACTCGTAGGCAATACAATATATATCATTAAAATAATACTACTAAGAGATGAAACGATTAGCCGAATAACATTTAATAAGTCCATCAAATGTTACTAAACAGACTTTAACAACTAACCAGAAAAGTGAATAACTGAATATATTCTTTATATAGTCAACTTTCTAGTCTCGTATTAAAGAGAATAATGGGTAACTGAGACTCTATCAATTGTTTAGCGATCGAGTTTGGATTGCACTGTAGTCAACTTTTTAGCACCGTTTGCATGTTATGAGAATTCTGACTGGACTTGAAAGAGTATAATGGGTACTTGTGTGCTGAAATTAGACTTTATAAAAATAATGGTTTTAAGAAATTAAAAATCACCACACTTACATAGCGTCGAATGATAACATATATGTTAGATATAGACAGATTTGAATGACTTCCATGTGATATATGTGAGGTTTCTTATGGGACTACAAAATCAGTTTTTCTATACATATAGAAAAGAACAAAGGATACGTAATAAGACGACTCGTCATCCACACAGTCGATATTTGCTTTCAAGACTTTTGAGTCTTTGATTGGTAATTTTGAAAGAGACAGTTTTAATTCGGAAAACATCCTTAAAAATACCAATTAGCTCTAGAAATTATCGACGTAAAAAGTGGTCAATCAATTAGACAGGTGAAAGAGGATGGTCATAAATTGAAAAGGTTAAAAGGAGAGATTCTTCAGAATCATATCGAACGGCCTTATCAAAATGGTTAACAACTTACTAGTATAAAAATTTACCTAACAAGTAGTTGACCTTTTATACTAATGTTATTTCCTTTTTGGCTTTCTTTTTTAATGTTATACACTTGAAACTAGAATCAGGAGGAAATGTTTGGTAATGGCAAATCTTTGATGATGTATCAATTATGATTTTGTAGGGTTTGTGAATGAATGATCACTATAGTATTAATTAACTAAACCAAAGCGAAAAAGAATTGAGAGGGTAGATTAGTCAATTAATATTGATCTATCACCCAATGAAAAGTACTTAGGTTCATCCTTCTCCATTCACCCCCTCTTCTCTCAGTCAATTAAAATCTTCCATCTAATTTTTTATTTTAAATTTAAATTTAAATTAAATTAAAAAGCAAACCAAATTAAGGAAACAAATTCTGTATACTTTTAATTAAGGAAAGTTAAATATTGGCTTGGTTTAGATTTTTAAACTTAGAATAAAATTATGTCGGTTTGGGTTTACAAATGAAGTGGTTAGGATTTAGATTTTACAATTAAAACGAAATTATATGTCGGTTTGGGTTTACAAATGAGGTAGTTAGGGTTTAGATTTTACAAGTAGAACAAAATAATATGTCGGTTTGGATTCACAAATGAGATGTTAGGGTTTAGATTTCACTATTAAAACGAAATTATATGTCGGTTTGGGTTCACAAATGAGATGGTTAGGGTTTAGATTTTATATATGTCGATTTGGGTTTATTAAAGTTCGATTTAAGTTTTTTCATTTTATAATAATGTATACAGATTTTATTACCTTATTTTGTTAGAGGGTGAATGGAGAGGTTCACCCTAGAGTGAACCCAAGTATTGTTCCAATGAAAAAAGAAGAGAATGGTATATGGGCTAAGAGAGCGCACGTGTGCATTGCATTTTCTTATCTTTTTGCTTTTGTTGAGTTGGATAATGACTTTTACGTGTAGCCCTCGTGCGTGCGTACGAATGCGACCCTTTACCTTTCTTTCTTTCTTTGTCTCTTGGGAAGTAAAGATATCCCAATTTTTATATTATTTTTGCAACTATATCAATAACTGAAAGTAAAGTAAATGATAATCTACTTTGTTATTTTTTTCTCTGTGAAAATCTAATTTTAATAGAATATACATATATATGTATATTACTGTTTATGATATATTTCAGATTTGTGTATATTATATAATTTCCATTTAGTTAGAACTGGAACTTGAATTCTAAATCTTGTAAAACCGTATATATATTCGATCCTTTGAGATCTCATAAACATACAGAAATCTTTTCCATTCATCGATTCTTAATTTATCATGGTACCAGAGCAGGACTCGATTCTTTGATTGTTTGTGTTCATCTTTGATTTACCAGTTTTGAATTCTCTTGATTCTGTTTCGAAGTTTCTGTGACGATGGCTGAAGAAAGCAAAACGATGGTTCATGTGAAATCGACGACGACGGAGATTCAACGACGAACGATATCTCTTTACGACTTGACCTCCAACGACAATCCTGGCAGTATCATATCTCGTCCTTTGCTGTGAGGAGACAATTATGAAGAGTGGGCCGTGAACCTGGAAACTGCTCTCTATTCTCGGAAGAAGTTTGGATTTCTTGATGGATCTATCAAGGCTCCAAGCGAAGGAACACAAGACTATGAGGATTGGAAGCCTATCAATGCACTCATAGTCTTGTGGATAAAGATGACGATCAAACCGAAATTTTTGTCCAACATATCTCATAAGCCAATTGCTAGAGATATGTGGGGAACACATACGTAAGCGGTACCGTGTGACAAACGGACCAAGGATTCAGCAGTTGCGCAAAGATCTCGCCAATGGTCAACAAGCTGGACTTAGTATCGAGGCATACTATGGAAAGCTTACAAAATTGTGGGATTGTATGAACTGCTATATATCGACCTCCGCTGACATGCACGTGTGGAAAGTGCACTTGTAATTTCAGCACGAAAGACGAAAAGAGAAGGGAAGAAGACAAGGTCCACGATTTTTGATGGGACTTGATGAAGAAGTTTATGGGATGGTGAGATCAAAATTGCTCTCTCAAGAACTTTTGCCGAGCTTAGAGTATGCTTATTTGAAAGTAACTCAAGACGAATACACAAGTTCCAAGACGAAATATCATGAAGATGAGCCTGAAAACATGGTGTTTGTAGCACAAGAAACACAACGACTTCGTTTCTGATATGATGATAGAGAAATGAATGTGGTGTGTTCAAACTGCGGGCAAACTAGACATCGTGCTGAAGCTTGTTTTCAGATACTTGGTTTTCTGGAATGGTGGGGCGATAGACAAGGGAACCGTGTTGGACGCGGAAGGGGAACTCCATCTTCTGGAAGTGGTACACGAGGTCGAGGGGGAGCGGCACATGTAAACGTGGCTCGTTTGGTTGAAAAACCTGAAGTGGGTGTCGCTAATGTGGCTATTACAGATGTGGTTGTTGGGCTAACTGATGAACAATGGCTCAGTGTGAAACGTGTGATGAGTGCTTTAAGTAGTGGTGAAAGAGAACAAATGTCACGTAAGACATCCTCTCCTTCTTGGATTTTGGATTCAAGGGCTACACATCATTTGGCATGCAAGAAAGGAATTCTTAGCAATGTAAGAAAATCCTCTCCTAGTCAAATTATACTGGCTGATGGTAGGGTCGTGACAAACGAAACAATTGGTACGGTGGTGTTGAGTTCATACCTTAGTTTGATTGAAGTCTTCTACATTGAGGATTTGGGTTTTAATTTGATCTCAGTAACACAACTGATGGAAGAACATAACTGTGTGATACAAATGTTTGTTTCGTTTTGTGTTCTCCGGGACCGCACTACGAGGATGCTGACTGGAATAGGTAAACCAGTTGGCGGCTTGGTCTATTTTCGGTATGTGGAGGTTGTTGCAGCTGCAAAGCGTTTTCCAGATCAATCTTTGGAGTTGTGGCATCGGCGGTTGGGGCATCCATCACCGAAGATCGTAGAGTTGATCTCAGATTTCAGTTTTACTACTAGTAGTAGTGATTTTATGAATAAGGCGTGTGAGACATGTGTCCAGGCCAAACAAACTCGTTGTTCTTTTCCTTTAAGTATCAATAAGACTTCCAAGATTTTTGAGATGATTCACTGTGACATATGGGGATCATATAGAGTTCCATTCTTTTCGGGAGCAAGATACTTTCTTACTATCGTAGATGATGTTTCTCGTGGAACTTGGGTTTATTTAATGAATGCAAAAAGCGAGACACCAACAAAACTTCGTTACTTTCTTGCTCTTGTAGAACGATAATTTGGGAAGCACATTCAAACTATTCGTAGTGACAATGGAAGTGAATTCTTGTCATTGACATCATTTTTTCTCGAAAAAGGAATTCATCATGAGACATCTTGTGTAGGAACACCACTGCAGAATGGTCGTGTGGAACGAAAGCATCGCCACTTGCTTAACGTGGCTAGAGCAGTCATGTTTGAAGGTCATTTACCCGTCGAATTTTGGAGAGAGTGTGCTCTCGCTGCAGCATATCTTATTAACAGGACACCGTCACAAGTCTTACATGGGAAAACTCCATATGAAGTTTTATATGGTGAGAAACCGTCATATGATCACCTCTGTGTTGTGGGTTGCTTGTGCTATATTCATAATCAAGATCACAAAGGAGATAAATTCGCAAGTCGTAGTCGAAAATGTGTGTTTGTAGGTTATTCTCATGGGAAGAAAGGTTGGAGAGTTTTCGATATTGAAAAAGAAATATTTTGTGTTTCTCGTGATGTTATTTTCCGTGAAGACACATTCCCTTTTCATGACACCGAGTCTCCACAACTTGTGTTGGTCGATAGCTGTCCTCTGTTGCCCATTCATTCTACTGAAACAAGGACCTCACCGTCTGCTTCTCCCGACTTTGACCTGCACTTGCCGTTGCAGTCTCGACAACCTGCAGTTCCTGTTGCTGTCTCGACCAACGAATCCTCTATTCCACCAAAACTGACTGATCAAGACGAAGACGATCATGAAACAGAGACACGAGTGAGCACTAGTGTTGTTGCTGCTGATCCTGCACCCGACTTGGAAGATGCACCGATCACTCTTCGTAAAAAAGTGAGAAAATGAGATTCTCCGAAATACCTTGCTGATTACGATACAACCTTGGTTTGTGATGGCTCCACTAGTTTGTATCATATTTCAGATGTCCTGACCAATGATATGTTCCTGCTAGTCCACCAGAATTTTAACCTTGGGCTCTGATACCAAATCTAAGAACAAAGAACTTGAAATAAAAGAACACCTCTCTTATTATTGATTTAGAAAACTCTCTCAAAAACTAAATCTCTTTCTCAAGTCTTATGGAACACCTCTCCATAGACTCCTATATTTATAGGTTTTAACTTTTCCAAAACCTATTAGAATTAACATATTACAACTTATAGATTTTAGGAACTTTTCCTTTTTCATATTCTATACCTTTTGGCAACTTCCTAGGAGATAGCTTCTTCCACAAGTTGGAATTATCCAACATTCTCCCCCTTAATTCCAACTTGAACTCTGGGTGCTTTGATCTCTTGTACTCCAATCAAATTCCTCATTTCTCTAAACTTGATTCTCGCTAGTGGCTTAGTAAGGATGTCCGCCTTCTGTTTCTCACCATGAACATGCTCCACTTCTATTTGATCATTCTCCACACACTCACGAATAAAATGATATTTTGTGAGTATGTGCTTGTTCCTTCCATGAAACATTGGATTCTTACTTAGAGCTATAGCTGACTTGTTGTCAATCCTTAGTAAGATCTTCTCATCTAGACTAAATATTTCTCTTAGCAGCTCCTTCAACCATATGGCTTGCTTTGCTGCTTCTGTAGCTGCCTTAAACTCAGCTTCACATGATGACATCGCCACTGTGTGTTGTTTCTGTGAGGTCCAAGTGATTAACGATGAACCAAGATAAAACACATGACCTCTAGTACATCTTCCATCATCGATATCAGCTTTGTAACTGTTGTCGCTGTACCCAACAACCTTACTCAACCCATCTTGCTTGTAAAACAAGCCTAAGTTGGTGGTTCCTTTCACGTACCTTAACAAGTGTTTAAGAGCTTGTCCATGTACCTCTCTTGGACTCTGCATATACCGACTTAAGACTCCTACTGCAAACGCCAAGCAGGACGTGTGTGAAGCATATACCTTAAACATCCAATCGTTCTTCTATATCTTGTGGCATCAATCTCAAGTTGCTTTTCAGCCTTTGATATCTCCATACCAGGCTCCATTGGTATGTCCGCTGAGTTACACGAATCCATCTTAGTATCGATAAGAATACCTTGAGCATAACCTTCTTGTTTTATTTTTATCCCATCTGCTCCTTGTACTACTTCAATACCAAGATAATATGTCAATTTTCCAAGGTCTGATATTTCAAACTCTCTTGACATATCCCTTTTGAACTGATCAATGATTCTTTGTGAAGTTCCTGTCACAAATAAGTCATCAACATAGATTGCCACTACCAGAGTTTCTTTCTTGTCATTCTTGAGATACACAATAGGCTCCTTTATACATCTTTTAAAATTCATCTTCTTCAGAACATGATTAAGCTTCACGTTCCAAGCTTTAGGAGCTTAACGTAGACCATACAACGTCTTATGTAGTCTGTACACTCGATCCTCTTGTCCTCTTTTAATAAAGCCTTCGGGTTGGCACACGTAAACCAACTCGTTTAAGTCACCATTTAAGAATGCGGTTTTCACATCAAGGTGATGTATCTCCCATCCCTTTGAAGCTGCGATAGCAATGAGTAGTCGAATAGTTTCCATTCGAACTACAGGTGCAAACACTTCTTCAAAGTCCACTCCTTGTTGTTGTACATAACCTTTTGCTACATGTCCTGCTTTGAACTTGTTCAATGATCCATTCACTTTCTTCTTGATTTTATACACCCACTTCAACCCTATTGGTTTAACACCATCCGGCTTCTCAACTAGCTCTCAGGTTTTATTTCTAGCGATAGACTCCAACTCAGCCTTCATCGTTTTAACCCATTCTTGTAAATTTAAAGCTTCAGAGACAGACTTTGGTTCACCATCTATGGTAAGTAGAAGTCGTTCACTCTCCAGTTCAGAAAGTAGAACATAATCATTGAGGTATCGAGGTTTGTTGATAACACAACTTACTGATTTTCACCTACTTGATCCATGTTTTCTTCATTTTCTTCATCTTCTATCTCTTCCCCTTGGTTTGCAGGTTATTGATCTGGTTTTTGATGCTCAACATAGTCATCTTGGTTGTTCTCATATTTGTTTCCTTCTTCTACAAACTCACCATGAGATAGTTTAAACATTCTTGGTTCTCCATTAGCTTGGTTTTTTACAGTCGACCAATCCCAAACTTTTGTCTCATCAAACACAACGTCTCTGCTTACAAACACCTTTCTAGTAACTGGATCATATAGCCTATAAGCTTTCGAACCCGGTTCTGTCCCTAGATTGATCAAAGTTCTCAACCTATCATCTAACTTCTTAATATGTGGTCCAATGATCTTAGCATAAGCAACACAGCCAAACACTCGTAGATGCTCAATGTTAGGCTTTCTCGTCGTGAAACTTTCATATGGAGTCTGACCCGCTAAAGCTTTGGTAGGAACTCGATTAATAAGATATGTTGAATGATGTACGGCCTCTCCCCATAGTTCATTCGCCAGTTTCATAGCTTTAAGCAAGCTTCTTGTCATCTCCATTAGTATGCGGTTTCTTCTTTCAGCTACACCATTCTGTTGAGGAGTATATGGTGCAGTTAAATACCTAGGACTCCACTTCCTTCACAGAACCAGTTAAACTCAAGTGTGGTAAACTCTCCTCCCCTATCGGTGTGAAAGGTTTTGATAGACAATCATGTCTGCTTCTCAATTCCTTCTTTAAACCTTTTAAACCGATCGAAAGCCTCTCTTTTCTCCTTCAATAGCATTGTCCACATGTATCTCGAAAAATCATCAATAAGGACAAAAACATACATGTTGTTAGCTGGTGTTGGTGCAGATATGGGTCCACACAAATAACCATGAATCAGCTCCAAAGTTTGAACTGCTTGAAAAGATGTTGTAGTTGGAAACATAGCTCTGGTCTGTTTTCCGACCACACACGCAGTGCACACATTCTTCTCGTGAACTGATTGTGGCATTCCAACAACCATACCTTGTCTTACCATGTTGTTCATTACTCCAACGCTTACATGTCCCAGCTGTGCATGCCATGTTAGAGTAGTGTCGTTGTCTTGGATATAAAGACACTTAGGATACGCAACCTCCATTGGCGTCTTATAGAGGCGGTTTGATGATCTTGTGACTCATACTAACAATCGCCCAACAGGATCACTTAAAGTTAACATGTCTCCCTTCATGTTCACTTCACATCCAAATTCAGTAGCTTGTCCTAGACTGATAATATTGTGCTTCTGGTCGGGAGTAAAGTAAATTTCCTTGAGTGATCGCCTCTCACCCGTTTTTCCCACAAATACAATTGATCCCTTTCTAACAATGTTGACAAACAAACCATCACCAAACTTAAAACCGTATATATACTTGATCCATTCTAAGTCTTGTAAAATCGTATATATACTCGATCCTTTGAGATCTAATAAACACACATAACCTTTTTCATTCATCGACTCTTAATTTATCAAATTTTGATTTTCATTGTTCGTATAGAACTTTCGATTCCATCGTTACAAAAATAAATTCTGAATAGGCGAGGAGTGACCACTAAAAAATATATGGCTTATCAGTTACCATACCATATATAATGGAGTAAACGGTAGAAGCCACTTAAGTTTAAAAGCTGATAAATGACCATCTAGCACTCTTCTTGATTTTATGGTATTTGTAGTCTCTACTCTTTTAGCTAGTCTCCTAAATGATATGACAAACAAAGCAGCCGTTGCAATAAAACATGTTACATGTGACGTCGTGACGACTAAAATAGATGGATTTCTCTGTACTTTACGAACTAGTATAATTATCTACTCTTTTTCTGCCTCCAAAAGACCAAAAAGAATCTACTCCTTTTTACTTTGACCTAAGAAAATTACTTTAAGATTTTCTCTTTTACGATAACGTGGATTAGTGGCACATACTTACGTAAAATAACCTTCAATTTACAATAGTTATTACTACTTCATTCCTTTTCGTCATACAACCCTTTCAAATTTCAACACATTTTTCCCCACTAATCTCCTCTTGATTTTAATAGTTAGACGTATACAACATATATATATGAGTATATGACTTGAACGTACCATTATAAATTCTTCCTACTATATATGCTCGAAAATTCCACTTACATATTATATATATATAGATATATATATCGATCTATCGTAATTAAACTTGAGTTTAAAAAAAAAAAAAACAAATTAAACTTGAGTTTAATCATATATAATATATCTAATCATCTTAATCAACAGGCCGACTAAACAAGGCTTCACTTATCCACACCTCTACAAATCGAAAGTTTATATTATGTTGAACTATGCAAGTCTTGGAACGTGTAGATATATACGAAATGGACATGCATTACATAGATACATACAAAAAAAAGCATAAACTATAAATGGAATATTACTAACAAAATTTATACCTCCAAAGGTGGTCGTCATCCACTAGCAGCCACATGCTTATCTAGTAGACATTGAACATGATAGAAACTAAAGTGCCAAATAAGTGGAATAATCAAATGAGAATCTTCACTCATATAAAATAAAAACATTTTGAGCCTATGACCTAGCTAGCTACTCTACTACATGTATATGCGCCTCTCTATTATATATCAAAGCATAACCATTAATTTGACAAATAGAAATAAACAATTTATAATTTAGAAGTAGAGGAAAGTTAGAATGATTGGTAGGGAGAGACTCAAAAAGAAAAAGGATGGGGAATGGGCCCTATTTCCCCCAACATCCCACATGCACACTTCTTCTCTCCATTCTCTTCCATTTGTTTTTTTTTGGTTCATTCTAGTTTATCCATTCCGTGTTTACATTTACACTAATCTCATCTCCATAACTCATTCATTGATTGTGATGCAATTGGTGTTTTAATATTGGAGTATTGACTTTTATTTCAACTGAATGTGAACATGTTAACTCACTGATCATTTTGAGTTACTTTAAGTCTCTTACTTCGTTAGACTAAGTAAGATTCGTTCCTTTTGTTTAGTCTTTTAGGATCATAAATTTTGATACAACTTCTATATTACCCTTAGTGATTTTTCTATATTTTTATTGGACCTCATTTACAAAAGAAAATGTTTTATATGGTTTTGGTCCAACACGAGAACTTGTTTAATACTCTGGCCCAGAAAATAAGATTAAGGCCCATTTATTTAGCAGTCCAATAACTTATCGCTCGTGGAATCAGAATTTTATCGTTGGTTTTTTTTTTTTTGGGGTTTTTGCTTATTGCTGTGGTGGACATAGGTAAACTACTGATCAAGGTAAGAAAGGGAGTTAGAATTGACACTCACTCTTCCCGCAAATACATTTCCCTCGACCTGGTTCCGCTTCATCAAACTCTTGTCGCTCTCTCATCACATGATGACTACTCTTGTTGTTCCTATCGTGTATGGTCCGTGTAGACTATCTTCGCTCGGGAGCTACTATCTCTCTAAAGTTATATGTTTTTAGTTAACAGAACTAATCTCCTTTAATCAAAGAAGTTTCGGGTCTAAGACTATATAATTTCCTCGCATGTTCAATTAATTATTTTCATTAATGTGACTTGGGCTTCCATGCTCGAATTAGGAATATTATACTCTATGATAATCTTTGTGACATACCACTATTCTTTTTTTAAAAACCATGTCACAACATTTCTTCAAATTAAGATATGCTCTCTAGTTCGCAAAACTCTGATACTTATACAATATTGATATTGATGATATGTGCGACGCTATTGCGATTTCATTTTCATTTGCAACGAATATAATGGATAGTCCGTTTTTTTGACCTAATTCCATACAAGTTTTTAACAAACCAACATGTTAAAGAATACAAAAAGAAATCACCAAAGGGTATAATTCCAAATATTTAATACCCGAAAAGAGATGAATACATTAGTATAAGGACCAAAACGTAAATAAAGCAGCTTTTTTAAAACCCTGTAAAAACCCTAGGTTGAAACACTTGGGTATAAAAAGACTCGCGAGCGCAGCTTCTTCTTCTCTATTCGGCGGTTCTCTCTCTCATTGAAAAGCTTCTCTCCTTGATTGTAGCAGTCTCTCTCGAATCTAACGCAAATATGAGACCTCCTCTAACTGGTAAGAACCCTAGCCGCCACTTTCTCTTCTCTCCCTCGTTTGTTTATTAGATTAACAATGGCTAGTTAGTTACACTCTGAGGCTGAGCTCGTTCTGTCTGAACTCTTTTTGTTTAGCTGATGTGGTTGTCAAGGTTGTTCCTTTTTGCTTAGAACTGTATTGGGTCTTTGTTAGTTCTATAAGATTTGTAGTTTATAGTAAAGTATTTATGAGAACATTGAGTCTTTACTGAATCCTGTTTTGTGTTCAGGAAGTGGTGGTGGTGGTTACAGTGGTGGACGAGGTCGCGGTGGGTACAGTGGCGGAAGAGGTGATGGTGGATTCAGCGGTGGGCGAGGTGGTGGCAGAGGAAGAGGTTTCGGCGACCGTGGTGGTCGTGGCGGCAGAGGAGGAAGAGGAGGAAGAGGTGACCGTGGTGGTCGCGGCGGCAGAGGACCAGCAGGCCGTGGTGGGATGAAAGGAGGAAGCAAAGTCATTGTAGAACCTCACAGACACGCAGGAGTGTTTATTGCAAAGGGTAAAGAAGATGCTCTTGTCACCAAGAACTTGGTCCCTGGTGAAGCTGTCTACAACGAGAAGAGAATCTCTGTTCAGGTATAGGATTGGTTGATTGATTGATGCTTTGTATTTGCCTCTCTTGGATGAGTTTGTTCTTAATGGTTTTGTGTGATTGAATCTTCAGAATGAAGATGGAACTAAGGTTGAATACAGAGTCTGGAACCCTTTCCGTTCTAAGTTGGCTGCTGCTATTCTCGGTGGTGTTGATAACATCTGGATTGTAAGTGAATCTTATTGATGGTTCTGTTTGTGAGACTTGATTCATATATTGATGTTTGTTTTTTTTCCGTTTCAATGTAGAAACCTGGTGCTAAAGTTCTATACCTTGGTGCTGCTTCTGGTACCACAGTTTCTCATGTCTCTGATCTTGTTGGCCCTGTAAGCAAATACTCAACTTTTATGTAGTAGATTATCAGACTTTGGAGGTGTATTTGAGTTTCTTATGTATTGGATTCGTGATCTGGTAGGAGGGATGTGTATACGCTGTTGAGTTTTCACACAGAAGTGGAAGAGATTTGGTGAACATGGCAAAGAAGAGAACCAATGTTATCCCAATCATTGAGGATGCTAGACACCCTGCTAAGTACAGAATGCTTGTAGGGATGGTTGATGTTATCTTTTCTGATGTTGCTCAGCCAGATCAGGTTTGGTTCTTTTGTATATCTTACAATGAATGTCTAACTTTACCAAATAGCATTATATGTTTGCCCTTTGCTTTAAAATGGTGTTTTGATAATGGCATATGATGATCTTACTTGGATTCCCCTTCAGATCATTATGGGTGATGCAAACTCCAAGTTTCTGATGCTTAAGAATATCTTGTCTCGTTTTCTTGGTTTTTGACTTAGTAACCAAAGTAAAAGCCTTAATCTACTATGGAATTTTTTTGGATGTATAACCTAGTAGTTGTCATGAGTTGTCTAATGTCATTTAGCTTGCGAGTTGCGTCTAGTATATTGTTTGTTTATGAAGTTTTCTGTTCCCTATGAACCGTGCAGGCTAGGATTGTGGCTTTGAATGCCACATACTTCCTCAAAACAGGAGGCCACTTTGTTATCTCAATCAAGGTCGGTAGCTATCCAAATATGTAATCCATGATCACTCAACAGGGAGAGATTAGTAAACATGTATGCCCTCTGATTGTTTTGCAGGCAAACTGTATCGACTCAACTGTTCCAGCCGAAGCTGTGTTCCAGACCGAAGTGAAGAAGTTGCAAGCGGAGCAATTCAGGCCAGCAGAGCAAGTGACCCTTGAGCCATTCGAGCGTGACCACGCCTGTGTCGTTGGTGGCTACCGTATGCCTAAGAAGACAAAGGCCGCTACTGCTGCTTAGAAGTTTGTTTTACTTTGCGTTTATCCCACCAGTTCTTCAGATTTTGCTCTGTGTCTCGGTCTCTTTTAGAATCTGTAGTGTTTTTTTTATCTAAGTTTGAGTTTTGTAATCATTTTGAATCCTCTGCTTTTGGTTCACGTGGCTTACAACGCTAACTTTTTGGACAAGGTTTTTGAATTTTGGGTTAAAGAATTTATAAAATTTTCTCGACTAGTGATTGATTAATTTAAACAACGTGCCCTTGTAATGAATATCATTAGTATGACATTTGATAACAATAACAGCCTAACAGGCCGAGATAAGTTTACTTTATGTACAACACATGGGTGACGACGACACAATGACTACTTCAGTCTCTTGTGATCAAACCGTTTGAGCGAGCGAGAATAAAGAGACCCGTTGAGGTAACCAATCTGAAAAATTAGTAAAGAGTATCTATGGCTTGAGAATGTACGAAGATTATAAACGTTGTTTTAGGCCCAAATAACTTGCATATATATACCAAGCTAGGGTTTTCAGCATACCACCCCCACCCAAAAGAAAAAAAAAAAAGAGTTTTAGAGGAGGCACAGCATATCCGCAGAAGAACGGTAGTATGAGAAGAGGTGGGAAGAATCCGTTTGCGAGAAAGCAAAGAAAGCGATACCTGCCGTCTATTTCTACTCGAATTCGCAAATGTGTGCGTCTCGGTGTTTGTAAGGAGTGGTTGGATTCTCTCGATCAGGACAGGGTTCAGTCTGCGCTGAACAGGGTGATTGGCTTCTTTCTTCTCAATTCTCATATACATATATATTGACTACCTTTGCAAATCCGGAATTGAGAATTAATTTTTTCTGTTATCAGCTAGGGCTTTTTTATTTATTTATTTATTTATAATTATTGATTGATTAGTTTCTTAACTAGAACATGTTTATATAATTGATTGATAACAGCCAGAGCCGAAGTTGACTCGTATATATCCTAGAAAGGAAAAGGCTACCACTTCCAAGCGTCAGCGGACATCAACGTATATATTCATTTTTATCATCTCTCTAATTAATGTGTTCGTATAGTGATAGCTTTTATATTGTCGATGGTAATGGTTGTTAAATGTTGCTCTTATATTTATGCAGGTTGGCCTCACAGTCGCTGCGAGCTTGTTCTTCTACCCGTATGGAAAAACTTGACGACGACTTGAAGAGATCTGATGATCAGTATCAGACCACGCCTGACTCTGATCAATTTGATACTCAGGTATATAAATTTACCTTCTTTTCATATATATATAAGTATATAACCCTTTGCAAATGATTTATAATATTAAACTTAAATCTGTGAAAAGCTAATTTTAATTTTATTATATATAAAAATATAAAAATTACTATATCTTATTTTCTTTTCTTTTTAATATTGTTATAGTTAAATACAAAAAATTGGTAGTGATATCTAATATTCAAAATCTCAATATTTGAGTAAGGTTCAACTTCTAGATGTGTAAGTCTCTACTTTGAAATTTTTTAGTTTTTTTTCATAACATGTAAATGGTTTAAAAAAAAAAAAAATTGATCTAATAGGAAATAGCAGTATGAAATGGGAACAAGTAATTTAAAAAAATGACATTATCTAAACTGTTTCTCATAAAAAATTGGACAAAAAAT